>CM049856.1:6949444-7561944 GCA_027422415.1 Schizothorax lantsangensis
GTGTGTGTGTGTGTGAGTGTGTGTGTGTGTGTGTGTGTGTGTGTGTGCGTGTGAGAGTATGTTGTGTGGATCGTGGCAGTGTTAGTGTTGATAAGGTCTCTTTGAAATGAAGGGTTTTGCGTGAGGCGAGCACAGGTTGAGCGCTCTGCCGGCGCGGTCAGGATAATCCGTTTGGTCGATGTGTCGAGTAGCGGTCATGTTTTATGTGAACTGGATGGCTGGAGGCTAAGCGAGAGGTTTGGCTGGAGTTCTGAGACCAGACGTGCTCACAAAGGTGCTTGACTGTCTGAAGGTGATGGGCTATTGAAATATTGAGGGGGAATACAGGCTTCCTCTGTGTCGACTGACTGAAAATCACTTTTCCATTATCTTGCTTTTGTCTTCCCTCGTTTGAAGCACAACTCCGTTTGAGGATCTTTTGTAGGCCAGCATTCAAAGCAAACACATTCTGGGACATTCCTACAATGCAGTACATTACGTTCATGGCTTAATATATCGGTTAAAATATTACACTGACAACTTTTATGGAAGATGGAAATCATATTAGATAGCTTTCTTTATAACAGTATCATAATTAATGTTGTGTTGTTATTGTTAAAACTAAAATTATTAAAAACGCTTTTGGTAACTGAAATAAGACTGAAATTTAATTTTATTTCAGCTTTATTTCAAATACCAAAAGCATTTTTGGTAACACTTTATTTGAAGGTGTCCTTGTTACACGTTACATACACTTACTATTATAATAACAATAATTTATGCATAATTACATGCAAGTAAACCTAAACCATACCTAATCCTAACCCTAACCATATAGTAAGTACATGTAGTCAATTAATATTACTCAGTACTTAAATGTATAATTACACTGTAACAAGGACACCTTAAAGTAAATTATAACCCATTTTTATATAAATCATTTTAGATTAAAATTATACTTCATTTTACTTTATTTTAGATGAAAAACTTAAATTAGAATTAGAAACGTGGCCTTGGCAACTAACTGAAATAAGTTTAAATTGGCATACCAAAATTAATTCTTCTTCTTCTTATTCTACTACTATTACTACTACTAGCCTACTACTAAATACATAAATAAAATAAATATAAAATAGAAATATATAAAAAAATGACAAGAACACATACAAAGACTAAAACATAAACTGAGATTAAAACTAAAAATATAACAATAAAATCTTATTTAAAATATTACTAAATACTATAGGAGTATATACTGTAAATCATACTAAATTATCACTGAATTAACCGAGAATGGGTTGATTCAAAAGCTGGCAGTTTATTAAGTAGCATTATAATTATTTATTTATTTACTTACTTTAATCTAATGTTTGATATAATGATTTACCAAAGATTTGTATGATAATAACATAGTAATAACATTGTAATAATATTGTTACAATCACCTGTATGATTCAATCCTGTTTTTTTTTTGGCCAATGTGTTTAATAATCAAGTTATAATATGTCATATTTACCCTTTTTACATAAATACATTTTTACATAATGCAAATAAGAAACTGATTGACCAGTGCTGCACAGCTAGTAGCATTTCATTTGACAGATAGATCATTTCTGTTATCCAGAACCTAACTTAATAAAATAATACAATGTATGTATTATTTTATTAAGTTAGGTTCTGGATAACATAAATTATCTATCTGTCAAATGAAATGCTACTAGCTGTGCAGCACTGGTCAATCAGTTTCTTATTTTCATTATTGAAGGTTGTGACAATCAAAGCAATGCTAAACACCATGAAAACGTCAACCCGTTAGTGACCAATAAATCAATATTGGAATAAGGCAGAGTCTCTCCAGCTTACAGACCCACAGCGCTGCAACGCAATAAGAGGAGCAGGTGTCGTCAGGCTAAGAACATTTATTTTTACTTTGCGTAATCCATTACCTAAACTCTCAGGCCTTTTTTTTTTGGTTGCAACCTTTACACATGGCCGCTGCATTCTAATTTAGGGAGAAATATTTAACATAATATTTGTGCCTATTTCCGTGCCGATGCATCTCTGTCACAAAAGCGCAGCAGATGCGGTTACGAGGCGTACAGAAACAGTCTTAGGGTGCTAATTTATTTCACTGGGCCTGTGAGGCTACAGTATTTTCCCCTGAAGAGACGACTTCAACATCTGCTCAGCTCATTAAGTTACTCTCAAATCAACAGAGGAATTATGCTCTTTAAAACACTATTAATTATGACAAGCAAAATGATCATTTTTGCAGCACAAGCCGAGCCGCCACGCATAGTCAACAAAGCTTGTGTGCGGAACGCTAGCTCGCTAATGCGCATCTTTACAAAGATGTCGATGACATAAATTCTGTTTTTACTTCACAAGTGCTGGGATTTTTAGAACCGGGAGCAGATTGTACAGGTTGATCAAATGCGCGCTAATTTCTAGCGTTTTTGAGCGGGATTTCAAAACAAACTGAATAGTTTGCAGGTGCGAGTGATTAGCGCGTAGCATTGGCGTGCCTCTCAAGTGCTTTCCCTGATAATGTCGACAGACGCATGAGTGGAGGCATTTGTGGGACTCTTTTTGCCTAATTATTTTGTGAGCTTTGACTATTTTCTCATTGACAGCTGAGTGCATGACGTGTCGGTCTGAAAAGAGTTGTGACACTAAGTATTCTCAAAGCCTCTCAGCAAAGCTCTTCTGGCACGCGGCTGTGAGCACTTGTGCTTTACTAAACTCAGCACTTCCGGCACTGGATTGTTTGAGTCTCTGCAGATGGTGACCTGATCGATTTTAGAGAGTAACTAACTAAAAGTACAGACGCAACTAACTTTCAATTGTGTGAAATTGTGTTTATGTTACCAATCAGTTGTGTCACATTTTTTTTACACATATAGCTTTACAGCTAAGTGAGCTAATATCAAAATATGCTTGCTAACATCACAACATAGTTTTTTTCACAGTACCATTTTTTGACAACAGTGTTTTGGGGCCTAAAAATACAAACTTTTGAAAACAAATTTTTGAAAATGATACAGTTATTGTCAATGTGTAAACTACAGAAATGTGTAATCGTATTATGTGTATTTAACACTCTCTGGCTTTGAAGAAGAATGCTAATATGCACTGGCATGAAAAAAAACCAGCATTTTTTTGTAATTTTCGTAGATCCGTGTGAGTGTTTTGGCAATGTTGTCATCTATACACAAACTTTTCAAAAATGTAAAGGAAACACTTTTTCTGCGTTTACATTGTTGTTGTGTAAACATACTGTTAGAATTTTCTGTTCATGCTAATAAATTGATTTGTTTGTCCAGATCATGCAAAGGAATCAATGCAAAAACTGATTCAGCGCTTGAGTAGCTTCAGTGTTGTTAGCTATGTTTTGCTCGTAGGCTGTAGCTACATGTATAATTATGCTTTTTAAAATAATATCTGGACTGCAGTTTGACTACTTTCAGTTATGAGTAACTTGTAACTACAAACTACAGTTTCAAAGTACAATGTAAAAATATATTTTTAAAGTAAAAAAAAAAAAAAGAAGATGATTAAAGTATGTTTTTCAAGAAAATACAATTTCAGTTTTGCTACATTGAAATGTCATGTTTAATTTGTTGTGTTACTTGTCTTAAAGTGCCCCTATTATGGATTTTGAAAATGACCTTTCATGCAGTGTGTAATACAGCTCTAAGTGAATGAAAACATCCTGCAAAGTTTTAAATCTGAAAGTGCACCGTGTATAAAGTTATTGTCTCTCAAAAGAAAGTCGACTCTGAGTCATTGAAACGAGTCGTTTTTAAAACGAATCCCAAGCAGTTTCATGTTGACGTCAACATGAAACATTAGCATATTTCCCGCCCACTTGTTGCATGCGCAGACCTGGGAAACTTGATTTTCGCGTTGGTCTGAATGAAAATGCAAATTCATTCTTTGCCACTAGGTGCTGCTTTTGGAGCATTAAAAATAGCTGTTTCCCTGGTAACACTGTACACAAAGCAGCACTGAGCTCACAAACACTGCTTTAAATGAAATCGACCAATCACCGCAGATTAGCGTCACACAAAGGAGGGGTTTGGAAAACTGAATCGTTGAACGAATCGTTTGGGAGTCGTTGAGCAAATAAGGTAAAAAAATAAATGCATATTATAAGAAAATAAAAGTGTTTTTTGACCCTGCATGCATGTCAACCTGTTGTTGGGGATTCCCAAATCCAAAATATGAACCTTTTATAACCCATAATAGGGGCACTTTAATTCATTGTAATTAATTTACTAGCAATTTCTATCGAAAATTACTTCTACATGAAATTTTTGGTTTTAAATTTGAAAGTTTAAAAGTAAGAAATTAATACATTTCTAATATAATAAATACAGCAAATTTGCATTAAATTTATAAAATGTGACAGTAAAGACATTTATAATGTTTGAAAGATTTATATATATATTTTAAAAATCTTAAATAAGTATAGTTTCCACAAAAAAAAATATGCAGCACAACTGTTTTCAACACTGAGGCTCATTCGAAATGCGTGCCTCTAAATAAATTTCTGCAGCACCATTATTACGTACCTTACTGCACGTTTCGCGGCAGTTTCAAAGTGAAACGTCCAGTGAGTGGCACTGAAACACGGGTTCAATATATGACCCTGGCATGTATTTGTTCATATTACGTTGCTTCAGGTATGTGTTGCGGTGGTTCATAATTCAAATATCCGAGGAGTGTCGCTAAAAGTTAATGCTCTATCGTGTTGGAAATATCCCCAACACCAAACCCAACCCTAAACCTACCCAATAGTGTTAACAAATGCAAAAGTTATATAAAAACACATTTATTGATGCAGCCGTGTTATTTTAACTTCCTTATGCGGATCTGAGCTGTTTTGTTGAACCGTAGTTTCACAGGGTTCGTACCGGAGCTCTTCATCACTCAAGTGCAACGCCGTATTGCATGAGCTACCGAGCAAACCAACTGAATTAGAAAACTCATGCATATGAAGCTGGATATGTGACGAGATGTTCAAAAGTATCAGTTTTTAAATCAGTTTCCAAAATCGCAGCATGTAATTTTTTTTTTAGAATTCATAACATAATATTCCTGTGTGGGAGTTTTTCTGCCTCTAGTGTTCATTTCATCTGGAAACTGCAGTGATACGTGTGTATAGGTACGTTTTTTGAGCTTCGCAGAAATGTAGGTAGAGGCACGTATTTCCAATGAGACTATGTTGGATAATAATCAGAAATGTTTCTTTAGCAGCATTTCATCATATTAGAATGATTTCTGAAGGATCATGTGACACTGAAGACTGGAGTAATGATGCTGAAAATGAACAGACATAAAACATTTTAAAATATATTAAAATACAAAACTGCTATTTTAAATTGCAATACTATTTCACAATATTACCATTTTACTGTAAATTTGATCAAATAAACGCAGCCTTGCTGAACAATATTTCAAAACCCCAAACTTTTGAATGGACTATGATAGTACTGGTTAAGAAAATATGTTGGCATTGTTTTAGAATCTGCACTCCTGTGTCTAGACAGATGCTATGCATCAGGGCAGATACGTTTGGCAAACAGTTAAGATTGTGTTTGGTAGCTCATAGTTCTCAGGCCAGGCCTCTGGCTGGCACAGGCGTCTGTTGGCAGGAGTTATATCTCAGGCCTAGATTTGGCCGATGGGCCGCTCAACTCTGCCAGGGGTTTTTCATCTTGCTTCTCGGCAGGGCTCCCCAAACAACACTTGTTTACAAACACACGGCCTGTTGAGATCCTGGTGCTGGCAGTCATTCGGGGCCGGAGCGGAGGAGATGACCTTTCTTACCCAGATGAAAACCACAGCCCGGCATGCTAACTTCAATTAAATCACATGCAAATATTTGCTTGGAAGATTCCGCCTACACAAAACCCAATACAGTCAGTGTTGTACAGCCATGAAGTGATGCAGGTTTTTGATTCTGCTCACGCTAAGCTGGATTCTTGTTGACAGCTGCGATAAACTAAGCTAAAGCGGCTCGGGTTGTGTGAAAAAAGACAAAAATAGTTTGCTACATGAGTTCGGTGTGGAAGTAGTGACATTTCATGCTGTTTCTTTGGCTGGTGCAGATACTGTATCAAGCCTTTGCGAGTTAGAAGATTCTCACACTAGATGAAGGCAACACTTCCCATTTGGAGGCATTAATCAGAGTGTGATCATCACACTTCCTCTGACACGCTTCCCAGAGAAGGCTGCCGTTCCATCTGTTAATGAACTGAGAGGTGGCACTTTGGCGGGACCTTTGCACTGTGAGCTGTCACTGGTGATGAGACTGTCGAGGACTTTATTACCTTTGCATTTCATAGCTGACTGTGTATTGTTTCACAACTCAAAGTGTTTTGATTTACTGACTGTGGTCTTTTGGAAATGGGAAAGATCCAGTTCAAGCTGTAAAATAAACAGTATCTGGTTTTATTACATTTATTAGATGGTCCACAATGTATTCTGCAAAGCATGCTACAGTAGATGAAATTTCTCGCTGAGCTAAAAATAGGACTGTGAAATTTCACACAGAGGAAGGTTTCGCTGCTTTTGTGCTGTCGTATAGGTCTACGCCAAATCTGCACATTTGTACATGTTCTGTGTTGATTTTAGGGGAATATCTGTGGAATTAGATGCTAAATGGATCTTTGTATACAGTGAAATGAGGTTTACAATTACTTGTAACTAAAAGTATCATCAAATAAATCCAAAATAATTTGTATGTAAAAAATACAGTTGAATGAAACATTTTTGGAAGTGGAAAATAAGTTGAGTAACCATAATGGTGTTTTGTGTTTGTGTGTATAACTACTTGTGACAAACTTGTATTCATCATATGACTTTCTCTTTATCACCTGTGTTTTTAAGGTGGATTTCAGTATTTTTTCTTTTTTTAAGAAAGATTTAACACTTCATAACAAACTACATTAGTTAACAAGAACTATCAATGTAAAATTATTCTAAAGCATTAATTAATCATAGTTAATGTTAATTCCAACATGTACTAATACGTTTTGAAAATCTAATTTTTAATTTTATCATTAATTTTATTTATTTATTGTAGTTTAACTACTTTAAATTATCTACAAACTACATTTATTTATGTATTTATTTATTTATTGTAAAGTTCTGGCAAGCACAGCTTTTTTATGTAAACTTTACAGATTAGTTTTTTTTTTGATTATTTGTTTTTTGTTTTTTTACGGTATACATACAAACCCTGAACCATACATGTTAAAGAGACAGTTCACACACATATCAAAATTCTGTCATTTATTCACTTTTTTCCAAACCTATATTGGATAATGTTTTCATCATATAAAGCAAATACTGCATGTCTCTTTGTATTAAATGGCTTAATTTGTATGGGTTGCTTTTATGATGTCTTTATGTACTTTTTGAAGCTTAAACATTTTGGTTGTGGACTTTTAATGGACTTTCTGTGGGCCTACCTACATTTGTGCGTTTGGATATATATTCTCACTCTCTGTCACACAGCATGACTATTTTGTTTGATGGATCCCCTGCCGATGTTTTTGTTTCTTGCCATCACCAATATAGATCAAAATTCCCTGTGCTGACCTTAAGGATTATTGAGAATCAATAACTCAAAGAGCCGCGTCTCCCGCCTGACTGAAAGTCAAACATTTAACAGGCTGCCAGACCGTTTAAGTGGCTCATCTACCCTCCACAATACCTCTCTTCTCCTGCAGGCCTGAAGATCAGGTTGCCAAGTATACCGTTTCAGGCTTTTAAGATAGGAATGATTACAGTTTTGTCTGAGCAGAAAGGATACAGTTACTCTTTGTTTGGGAAAGAGAGGATGGGGGAAAAATACTTTTCTTTGCTTTCCTATCATGGGCTTCTATTGAGCTATTGGATCTGCGCCTGAGGGATCGTCCGGAGAACTTAAACACGATTTATCTCGTGGACACAGTCCGACACTTCTGCTGAGGAATATAAAGCCGGGTTTGATTTCAGCGCTCCACGTATAGACAGATAGGGGCTTTTTATGTGTGTTCTCATATTAGTGACACCAAACACAGTCGTATGGGAGGAAAACTGAGAAGCAGAAGAGAAAGAATTTGGAAAATCAACAATTGAATTTAAAGTTTTAATGTTTTATGTGTTTATTCTACACAGGATGTGAGTTTTATGACTTTTTCTTAGAATTCCTACAGTGAAATATAGGAACTAGTCTCTTTGTATTAAATGGACTAGCCACTGAATGTCACTGCCACTGAAGTGTGGAATATTTCATATTTCTGAATTGCTTTTTCTCTAAACTTTATGAAACTCATTTAAGACAGTATAAAGTCTTTGCACTTTAGCCACAAAGTATATATGAATCATTGCATAAGATGCAAACAAATGCATGATACCTCATTTTAGCTGTAAAAAAAGGAAACAAAGAAGAAAAAGCACTAAGTATCTAAGATTTGTGTACAGTAGAATTAAATGTGTTCTTTTAGTTTGACTATTCTGAATGAAGTTGACTCACAAAACCAGTCTGAATGGTTCATACATACAATTTGGACTGATCTAGTCATTGATCCAGTAAATTTGCTCCTTAAAATGTTCTTTAAAGCTGCTTTTGGCATCCGATGACTTGGTATATAGTGTATGCATTGTATGGACTATGTTTATGATATAGTTATGATAGTAATACATTGCTTTTGTGTCCTTTTTTTCAAGTTTACATCATTTTAGCAGTGAGATTTTGTCTCCTTTTTTTAAAACATCCTCCAATTGTATAATTGCTTATGTAAATTAAATAAAAACATAAATAAATTAAAAAACTAAACTAAAATAATAAAATAAAATAAATTTAACTAGTAATGATGTTTCACAATAATATATATATATATATATTATTATTTTTAATTAGTTTATTTTTTAAAATATGTATATTTAAATATATAGTAATAGTTGTATTTAAAAATATTGTACTTTTTTAAGATTTATTTTAAAGACTTATTTTTTATTACAAATGAGATTTGTTTGTTTGTTTGTTTTATTATAGCATTTTATTGCACACACACACACACACACACATACACACACACACACAGATCAGATGATATATTTCAAGGCATTTGTCCGTTATTTCTACTTAAATCGCTATTGTGAGTAGGATGATTTCTTCCGCATCTCATCCAACGTCTCTGTTGTTAATTCCAAAACGTCATTTTAAACCGTAACGGAGGTTTGAGCCATTGATAGTAGACTAATGCAGTTAATACAGTTAATAACTACTGTAAGTTATGAGAGAGAGAGAGAGAGAGAGAGAGAGAATTTGAATTTGAAAGGCACCTTTATTAAAACAGTGTTTTCAATCACAAAAATCATCTTTCAAAAAACACAACCCAAACAATTAAACTTTACAAAAAACATTTGTTTTCCTTTTCTTTTTTTTTTTTTTTTTTTTAAAAAAGCAAGCAACAAATCACCATCTTCATTTACTGTACATAAAACATAATTTATCCCCCAAACATCTATAAACACTTCTACACACTTTACCAATTTATAATAAGCATGCTCTATCCTAAGACGAGCTGCCACCAATCCCATAAACATGTTTAATACATTCAAAGAACCTTCCCCTAACAATTTATTTTTCCTAGATTTCCAAATTGCAAGTTTTGCTGTTCCAGACAAAAAATTCAATAGAGTCAACATATTTTTCCTACTAGCTGAATATTTTGGACCATAAATAAATATTTCAAAAGAGAAACCTTCACCAATTCCTGCAAACCATTGGGATAAAAGCGTGAAAAGATCGTTTAACCGAGAACACTGTACAAATAAATGAAAAACAGTTTCAACTTCTGAGCAGAAAGGACAACCCACCCCTACAGAAGGATCAAGGTGCACCACGTGTCTGTTTGTGGCTATGGCCCCATGTATAATCCTCCATTGGAGGTCGCCTGTTCGTTTGTCAATTGGTCGTTTATATAGGGACCGCCAACAGCCTCTAGGGGAAGAATTGGTTCCTAAGAACTCAGTCCATTTTGTTACTGGAACTCCTCTCAAAAAACGACCATTAGATGCCTTCACACAGGACATATAAAGGGTTTTCCTCTTTACTTCTTCAAATTCATCCAACTGAGGGGTTTTTAATGACAAAAGACAGTTTTCATCATCTTCCCACTCCCCCATAGCAATTGTTACCTTTAATGAAGGAAACACATAAGGAACTCCCTTCCTCCATTGATCAATTTTTGTTGGATCATTTAAAAAAAATGTATAGTCCGCATCCAAAGACTGATAAATCTCAGAAATAGCTTTCTTTAGCAGTCGCAATGATCTCACCCCAGTCCTTTCACTCAAATCTTAATACTCAAGACATGTCCCAGTTTTATGCATCCAGCAGCAATTAAACGTGAGCGCAAACTTTTGGCAGACATCAGTCTTGATTGTAACAAAGAGTTGGAAAAGACTGGTTCCTCAAATAGCCACAGACCAGCAGGTTCATCTGATGGGCGCGAGATAGTAAACACTTTCCATGCTTCCAGAGTTGACTTATAAAATGATGTAAGATCCACCCGATCGTCATCTTGGAGCTGCATTAAGAACAGATGCTTGTCTAGTCCCATACCTTCTGTCCTCCTAAGAAGAGCAAAGGCGGTTTCCATCCAGGATGCATTATTATGGTACAAAAGTCTCTGAACTGTCTGCAAACGGAAAGTCATTATTCTGGCTTTTATATCCACCAACCCTTGACCTCCTTCTTGAACAGGGAGGAACAAAGCAGCAGAGCGAATCCAATGCTGTCCAGACCAAAAAAAACTCACAAGCTTCCTTTGAATTTCTTCTATAAGTCCAACAGGTGGTTGTAACACCATTAGCTTGTGCCAAAGAGTGGAAGCAACCAAATTATTGGTCACCAATATTCTTCCCCTATAAGACAGCTGAGGTAGCAAATATTTCCATCTAGACAACCTTGTGCACACCTTCTCTACTGTACCCTCCCAGTTTAACTTTTGGAAATTATCCGACCCCAAAAAAATCCCCAACAATTTAAGTCCTTCTCTACCCCACCTAAGGTCCCACGGCAATTGTGGGAGATTTTCACACTGCCCCTGCCCCACCCAGAATGCTTCACTTTTCTTCCAGTTTACTTTCGCTGATGAAGATTTCTCATAACAATTTAGAACTTCAAACAGCCTCTTAATATCCTCATTATGATTGACAAAAACTGTAATATCATCAGCGTAAGCAGAAAGACATATTTTTGAAACAAAAGAAAAGCCAGACACATAAAAACCAGACAGTTTCTCTCGAAGTTTGAAAAGCAGTGGTTCAATTGCTAGACTGTACAGCTGACCGGATAATGGACAGCCTTGCCTAATTCCTCTTAGTATAGGAAAAGGACGGCTCAAACCACCCCCACCTTAACCATACAAGCAGCATCAGTATATAATAACTGTATCAACTTTACAAATTTGTCACCAACACCAAAGACCTTTAACACATTAAACAGATAATCATGGTCAACACGGTCAAAGGCTTTCTCTTGGTCCAAAGAGACCAAACCAACATTCATATTAAAAACTTTACATATATCCAAAACATCTCGTACTAAAAATAAATTGTCCATTATAGACCTCTTTGGAACACAATACGACTGATCCTTGTGCACAATCAGCTCTAAATAATGTTTTAGTCTATTTGACAAGCATTTTGAGAATATTTTGTATTCAGTTGTAAGAAGTGCAACAGGACGCCAGTTCTTTAAAAGAGCTAGATCACCTTTCTTTGGCAACAGTGATAAAACAGCATGCTGACATGAAGTAGGCAAAACACTATATTTTATACATTCACAAAAAACATCAAAAAGGTCCTTGCCTAAACAACTCCAGAAACTCTTATAGAAATCTGCTGGCAGTCCATCCATTCCAGGAGACCGGCCTATATTGAGATTTCCAACAGCAGCAGTAACTTCCTTAAATGTTATATTTGCATCCAAAGCAATTTTAGAGTCACAATCCAGCTGAGGAAGACCTTGAAAAAGTTGTGTCATACAGTCATTGTCACAGTTCTCTGCAGCATAAAGATTAGAGTAAAAGTCCACGGCATGATTCCTCATTTCCAAAACATTAGAGGTCACCCTCCCATCAGGAAGCTTAAGACATGGCATTTGTCTCTGTTGAGCCACTCTACTTTCCAAATTAAAGAAAAAAGAAGTTGGAGCATCCATCTCTGCCAGAGACAGAAAACGAGACCTCACCAGAGCTCCTTTCACCCTCTCGTTTAAAACCAAACTCAGTTCTCTTTTTTTTTTTTTGTAAATTACTATATAAAGTATAGTCATATGCATCCATCAACTGAGATTCTATTAAATTAATTTGTTTTTCAAGAGTCTCAATCACATTCTTTACTCTATTACTAGAATTAGCTGTATACTGTTGACAAAACATTTTTATTTGAATTTTCCCTATGTCCCACCACTGCTTTAAATTTTCAAAACTGTTTTTTTCTTTCCTCCAGTTTTCCCCCAAAAAAAATGAAATTATCACAAAAAACAGCATCCTGCAGCAACTTAACATTAAAATGCCAATATGAAGACTTCTTAGGTAATTTAGACATAACAATTGTCATAGAAATCAAATGATGATCTGAAAATCCTACAGGACAAATACAACAGTCTGTTACTCGATTACTAAAACATTTTGACACATAAAATCTGTCCAACCGTGCAGCACTAACTCTATTATCAAAAGCCTTAACCCACGTATACTGTCTATCAGTAGGGTGTTTAATTCTCCACACATCCAAGAGTTTAAAATCTTTTAACAGTTTAGACAATGAGCCTGAAGACTGTATATGTGGTTCTTCAGTGTTTCGATCTTCAGTAAAATTCACAGTACAGTTCCAGTCCCCCCCAATAACAACATATCCTTCACTAGAACATTTTTTAAGAACCCCACTCAGAATATTAAAAAAATTAAGACGTTCATGCCCCACCGTTGGAGAATAAATATTTATCAGGAAAAAAAGCATACCTTGGATTTTAGCTTCAACTAATATTAGACGGCCCTGTACCGGTTCCTCTACCTTTACAATAATTACATCTAAGGATGAGGAAAATAAAATAGCCACCCCTCTGCTCAGATTTGTACCATGACTAAGTATTTTATGTCCTTTCCACCACAAATTCCACTCAGTTTCATTTGCAACATCACTATGCGTTTCTTGGAGGAAAACAATATTAAACTTCTTCTGTTCAACAATTTCTTTAACAAGAGCACGCTTAGAGCCGTCCCTCCCACCATTAATGTTTAGAGAACCTATTCTTAAAGTTTCCATACACACAGAAAAAGTTAAGATTTGGAAACAAAACAAGAGAAAAAAGCAAGGAAAAGACACCGTGTGATGCATTGTATATTGTTATATTAAATATATCACAATACACAATTTTTGGCTTTCTTCTTTTTTCTATCCATTTCTTTACATTTCCTTATAGTGGTAAGATGCTTTCTCAACCTAAAGCGTTTCTTCTCACTAAGCTGATCAAGTCCAACGTTTCTCTGATAAAAGGTAACAGACTCAACAAATTTGTCTACATCAGGAAACAATTCTTTTATGTTAACCTGTTTACCGTAAGTTTCATCCAGAAAGCTGTTAATTTCTTCTAAACTATACAATGAGTCTTTGTTAAAGCCACCTGAAAAATCAGCTCGAACTGAACTGAGTACAGTTCCTTGTGAGTTACCATCATCACACTGAGAGTCTTCCAGCAACTCAGGATCATCAGACAATACCTCCTCCATTTCCTCATTAATAACATCATAGCATTCTCCTTGACTTGCATCTTTTACACCTTCTGACTTTTTATTAGCGCTAGTACTAGGAACTGCATCATCAGGTTTAACATCAGACACTATAGTGTTTGCACTAACACCAGGTTCCAAATTTACTGCAACATCTCCATCAGCACAAACATCATTAGAAACTGAACGAACAGACTCAATATTTTCAGCAGATACCACGGCCTCATCATTAACAACACTCACCTCAACAGTTGGAACAACTTCATCTTGAACGGCCTCAGCCAGCTCTTCGATGTTATCTGGAGCATCAACCCCTGCTGCGCTCTCTGCACCTGTTCTCTTGTGCGGGCACGCGAGACACTTGTGTCCGATGTCTCCACATTCAAAACATCGTACACTGCCGGTGGTCGCATACACCATATACGATCCTCCCTCATGTTTCACACGAAAGTTTATGTCCAATATATTATCGTTAGACTCTAACATCATAAAAACTTGCCTCCTAAAAGACACAACGTGTCTCAACGAAGGATGTTTACAGCCAAGCGAGATAGTTTTGAAAGGACTAACAACCTTCCCAAATCGTGCCAGTTCGCGCTGTAAAACTTCATCAGCTACGAATGGCGGGACATTTGAAATCGTGACTTTTGTGGACGGTGCGTAAAGTGGAGAAAGTTGTAAAAAAGCTCCATTAATTACTAGACCATTCACTATTAAACGATTAACTAAATTCTGTTCCTTCAAAAATACCACAACAGCTTTATTCATACGTGACGCTGATAAAATGTTTTCATGACCAATCTGTTCCCCAACCGCAACAAGCACATCTTCCACTGTGGCATTGTCTTCAGTAACACACCTGAAACCATTACGAAGTGATAATGATGGCGTCTCGGCTAAGGACGCCATCCTACCACACAGCCCAAAGACAATGCCTTTTCAAATGTACACTTTCCAAATCATACAACTTTGGGAAAAAGAAAGAAGGAAAAAAAGGAAGAAAGAAAAAATAGAAACTCTCACCGCGCAACAACTCTCACCACCACCACTCTCACCCGACTCCCAGCATGCAACAGAGAGAGAGAGAGAGAGAGAAAGAGAGAGAGAGAGAGTTTACTGAAACTTTAAGTTAATTTTCTTCACGAACAGTGCTATTGTTGTTACCTCGCTTGTGAGAAGTCATGTAGTTTTTAAGTTGTTAAACTGTTACTGATAAAATCATCAGAGTAGCGCTAACAACATTAGCGCGTATGTTAACATGTGTGACAACTATGTGTACGTCTGCGAGGGAGAGAGAGCAGGAGAGATAGAGTATGAGTTTTCTGTACATAATAAAACTTCATTTTGTGGCAAAAACATGGACATGATCTGTCATTTTTATCCTTTTGTTTAATATATTTATTTGTTTGGCCAGTGTTGTTGTGGGTTTTGGTTCTTTTGCTGTTTTAGGCTGTAAGGACCTTTGAAATAACTGAAATCATTTGGCGAAGTGATACAGACAAGTAACGTGGTCAAGACCTGCCTGGAACTACGTTCACCCATGGGCGTCGGAACCATTGTATGTGGGTGGGACAGGACCCACCCACTTTTGAAGACCAATGATATTGGACCCACCCACTTTTACCGTCTCCAATTCAGTGAATATGTCTGTGCACTTTTCAGAGCACCGTCAGTCAAATCCATTCCACATGACGAATGCCCTAATAGATTAAACTCCATTTAGCTACAGCCTTGAATTCCACGCTGGTGCTTCCTCAAATCTATTCCACTTGGCTCATTCAGAGTCCATATAACTCTATTCTGTGTTTTCATTAGTTACTCACGCCTGCTGCAAAGTAAACACAGCATCTTAGCGTATCTGCTGCTCAGATACACCTAATCCTACCCGGGGTTTATTTAAACTTTTCGATTATTTCCTTCATTTTTATTTTTTATTGAAAGCAAATGCCTTTCCGATGTAATATGAGAAAAGGGAGAAGAACAATTTCGGCAAAAGGCGGACGCGAACTCGGGTCGCTCGCTTCAAAAACACTACATCTTTACCAGCTGCGCCACTTGGAATTGTGTTTAAACAGCCGTCTTTTGTAATGTTGTGACGTTAGTGGGCAGAGGTAATGTAAATAACACCCGCCAATAAGGCGGCCTATTCCGTTAATTAAAAGGCACCAGACTACAGAAAATGGCATATACTCCAGTAATTTTTTTTTCTGGGGGAGGACCCACCCACATTTATTTTGCTTCCGACGCCCATGCGTTCACCGTGCGTTTCACTGAAAATAATTGCACACCTTAGAACATGCGCCAGCCAATCAGATTCAAGCATTCAACGGCCCCATAGTATATATCGAGGGGTGAGAACCAGAAGGGCGTAAGTGACATTTTTGGTGAAATGGAGATATATACATCAAATGAAAGCTCTTAATGAGCTCTTTCTACTGGCAAAAGTACTGTCATCCATGAGTGTACAAATTTGTATTATAAACAATTGAAATCAGTACACAAAGTCAGATCAAACTATGGTAAAATATTTGTTTTGGCTCTCCTGTAAAGTTGGCGAAATACAGGTGCATCTCAATAAATTAGAATGTCGTGGAAAAGTTCATTTATTTCAGTAATTGATGCTATGAGCTTCTCCAACCTTCCTCCAGACTCTAGGACCTTGGTTTCCAAATGAAATACAAAACTTGCTCTCATCTGAAAAGAGGACTTTGGACCACTGGGCAACAGTCCAGTTCTTCTTCTCCTTAGCCCAGGTAAGACGCCTCTGACGTTGTCTGTGGTTCAGAAGTGGCTTAACAAGAGGAATATGACAACTGTAGCCAAATTCCTTGACACGTCTGTGTGTGGTGGCTCTTGATGCCTTGACCCCAGCCTCAGTCCATTCCTTGTGAAGTTCACCCAAATTCTTGAATCGATTTTGCTTGACAATCCTCATAAGGCTGCGGTTCTCTCGGTTGGTTGTGCATCTTTTCTTCAACACTTTTTCCTTTCACTCAACTTTCTGTTAACATGCTTGGATACAGCACTCTGTAAACAGCCAGCTTCTTTGGCAATGAATGTTTGTGGCTTACCCTCCTTGTGAAGGGTGTCAATGATTGTCTTCTGGACAACTGTCAGATCAGCAGTCTTCCCCATGATTGTGTAGCCTAGTGAACCAAACTGAGAGACCATTTTGAAGGCTCAGGAAACCTTTGCAGGTGTTTTGAGTTGATTAGCTGATTGGCATGTCACCATATTCTAATTTGTTGAGATAGTGAATTGGTGGGTTTTTGGTAAACGTGAGCCTAAATCATCACAATTAAAAGAACCAAAGACTTAAACTACTTCAGTCTGTGTGCATTGAATTTATTTAATACACGAGTTTCACAATTTGAGTTGAATTACTGAAATAAATTAACTTTTCCATGACATTTTAATTTATTGAGATGCACCTGTATATATATATATATATATATATATATATATATATATATAGTATATATATTAGTGCTGTCAATCGATTAAAAAATGTAATCGCGTTAATCACAGTCATGGACTGTGATTAATCATGATTAATCACAAATTTAAAATACTAGGATTTACCTGTAAATGTGTTGAAATAAAGAAATGCACGACAAACTAGTTTAAGGAAACATAACCTTTCACACTTCCGCCAGGTATGAGACATAATCCTTATTATTCTTTTATCATTATTATTCTTTTATTCTTTCTTTTATGTTTTTATTCAGCCATTATCAGTCTTTATCTTTGGTCTTGGCCATGTTAGTAGTTGGATTCTGGCAATAAAACGTTTAATTTAGGATAATAAATGGAGTGGAGGTGGACCAAGCTTTGAGGGTCACATCGCTTCAATCCAAATAAATAGTTAAAAAATCAGGATATTTTTTTTTTAGATTATGTCATTTACCCAACTATTATCAAAAGTATTTCTAAATAAATATATATAGTATATATATTAGTGCAACATTTCTTTGGACCTTACACAAATTTAAAATACTAGTGAAGTATTATGACAAAATGCATTATAATCCTTATTATTCTTTTATCATTATTATTCTTTTATTCTTTCTTTTATGAAGAAGAATTGGACCTGTTCTATTATCAAAAGTATTTCTAAATAAATACAACATTTCTTTGTGTGAAGTATTATGACATTAGAGCTAACATTAGCATCATAAGACAATTTATGAGATTAATAGTACACTTTTACTCAGAACTCACTTCAAACCACCATCGAGTGTTTGTAATAACTTCCTTTTGTGATCACATGTGGAATTTGGTCGTTTACTGTTGTTAAAATATGCTATTTATAGCCTTTTATATCGCTGCAAAAATGAGCATTTCAGATGTAAGTTACACATTCATCTCAAGAAAATCACATAGAAACCGTATCCTATCGTAATCGTGTGTTTATTATCTTATATAATCTATAGTGGCTGTTGTCATGTTTATTTCTGCTGTGTTGTATGCTCTGGCTGAAACTCACGTTGTTTGTGATGTTACACGCTCCTCTCCATTTTGAAGTTGCCAGGTATACATTCCAAGTATGATAAACATTAGTAAAAGGATCTATTTAAATTTTTATTTGTCTATATACAATTTGGGCGGCCGCGGTAGATTATAAAAGTAGCCCGAAATACCGCAACCCACGGCTCTGTAATTTTTCCCGCGACTGCATTTTCAAAATAGCCCACTTGTGCCGCTACCCTGGCAACACTGTTCGCTGTATCCGCATCACACACTGGTAGATAACCTTCCGCGCTGCGATGACGGGAAGAAGTTGGGGTCAAACCTTATCAAACGATTAATTTGCGCAAAAAAAATATTAACGCGTAAAATTTTTTAGATTAATCACATGCGTTAATGCGTTAAAGTTGACACCCCTAATATATATATATATTAAAACTCATTAAAGCTGTATTAAATATAGACACTTCAGGTTATACATTATAGAGATTTTAAGATACAAAAAATGCAGTTCATCCAGTGAAATATATGTAATGTTCTATTTAGCAATATGAACTCAGTATTTCAAATCCAGTCTTGCCACGTAGAGTTTAAACTCCACTATAATATAATATTGTGAATATTTAACAAAGTTATTCTAAGTAGTATCATTCATAATCTTTTATGGACAAATGATATAAACTATAAAACAATTTCATACTTGTTGAGAGTGATGTCATGTCTGGGACTTTATGGGAAGGAGGTAAATCAGGACAGATTTCACCATGCATTTTTCATCTGCGATAATTAGGTTGTACAAACATTAAAGCATGTCATTGCCTGAATCCACGTTCAAAGCGTTTTCTCAAAGCGATCGAATAGTTAAGATGAAAGACGTTCTCTCTGATTGTCTCTGCCACTGAAGTGTGGAATATTTCATATTTCTGAATTGCTTTTTCTCTAAACTTTATGAAACTCATTCAAGTAATTAGCACAATATGATATCTTCATTTAATTAGGAATTGCTGAGGGGTTGGACTTATCAAATATAAGTCTCAAGTATATAGACTTGGAAACCTTCAAATGACAATTACAGCACATTGCATCAGGGCTTCACTGCATCACACAAGAAAATACATTTTCTGCTTGATTTGAGGTGAAAAGTAAGGTGAGATGTAACTGTTTTGTTCCCAGCTCCGTCTCTTATAACCGTGGTGAAGAAAGGCAAGACGGCGAAGAATAGCATCGCAGTGTCCTGGCAAGAACCCGACCGACCCAACGGCATCATTCTGGAGTATGAGATCAAGTATTTTGAGAAGGTAAATACTGCATGCTGTAAACATTCCCAGGTTACATTTCACCCCAAAATCAAAAGAAACAAAGACAATTATATAAGATACGCTACAGGTCAAATGCCACTTCTGCTCACCAGGACTGCATTTATTCGATTTTTTTATTTTTTTGTAAGTTGTGAAATATTGTTACAAATTTCTATATATGTTAAAATGTAATTCATTCCTGTGATCAAAGCTGAATTTTCAGCATTATGACTCTTTAGTGTCACATGATCCTTCAAAAATCATTATAATATGCTGTTTTGCTGCTCAAGAAACATTTCTGATTAAATCAATGTTGAAAACAGTTGTACTTTTGAGGAAACCATGATACACTGCCATTCAAAGGTTTTGGTAAGATTTATTGAAAGATGCATTTTCACTGAATAAAAGTGACAGTAAATGAATGTATGTGGTGCAAAAGACTTTTATTTTTAAATAAATGATGATATTTAGAATGTTCTATTCCTCAAATAATCCTGAAAAATCATAAAATTAAATTTTCTGTGTAAATTTCAGTAAAAAAACATGAATTTCAGATTGTTTAACATTTTTGGTAACACTTTACAATGAGGTTCAATTTAATGCATTAACAGTCACACTTTATTATAAGGTCCAATTCTCGCTATTAACAAACCAATTACTATGACTTTTGCTTCAATAAACTCCTAATTTGCTGCTTATTAATAGTCAGTAAAGTAGTTGTTAAGTTTAGGTATTGGGTAGGATGTAGAATATGCTCATGTAGAATATGTGTTTTAGAAGTACTAATAAACAGCCAGTATATTAATAATAAGCATGCTAATAAGCAACTAGTTAATAGTGAAAATTGGTCTCTATACTAAAGTGTTACCGTATTATCAAACATTAACTAACAATGAACAATGGATTGTTAGAGTATTTATTCATCTTTGTTAACATTAATTAATAAAAATACAACTGTTCCTTGTTAGTCTATATTAACTCAGGTCCATTAATAGATACGACTTTTGATTTTGATATTAGTAAATGTTGGACTGAATATTAACTAAGATTAATAAATGATCTAGAATTTTTTTTTTATTATTATTAGTTTATGTTAGCTAATGAAGTTAACGAATGTTAATCAAATAAACCTGTGTCTAATGCATTGTTTTTATTTTATTTTATTTTATTTTAGTGCTAGAGTAGTATCTAAGATTTGCATACAGAAGTATCTAATTTGTTAAGAAAATCATTATTTAATTTGGATATTTTGAATGAAATGAACAGAACTAAAAAAAACTAATTTGTTTTAATGTTTATTTCTTCTTGTTCTCACAGCGCAACTATCACAGTTTCCCTGAAAGGGAAACTCATACAAATGCATATGAATTAAGTTCAGCCATAAAAATAACCATGTGCACACTTTATAATCGCTAAACACCAAACAAGGATTAGTGCCGATGCACATTGTCAGTAAATCTGGCCTTTGCTGTCCTTTTAAAAGCGTGAAATCTCTAGTCCGCAGTCATTGTCAATGCATGGAAAACAGCGACCAGTATACTGTTCAAAATTCCTCCAGAAGACAGAAATTCATGCATCTGTGCAACACCATGAGGTTGAGTAGATGATGATAGGATTCATCCTCTAATGAAGTGACGTTACCAGCAGCAGGGCCGTCGTTGGGCGTCTCAGTCGACCACCCCGCTGGCGACAATCCTCACAAAGCCCGAAACTAAATCCCCTCTCCGATCGCGTCTCTGATTGCTCCTCACCTCACAGGATTTGCCGGTTGCTTTGTTGAGCCATTTAAAGACAGAATACGTCTGTAAACGAGCCTCAGCTCCTCATGACCTCAGTGTTTTGGAGCGTTCTGTGAAACACTGATACGATGCACTTAGAAAACGAAAAAGCCATGAAGACCCGCGGCCACTCGTATGAAAGCTAATGGACAGAGCACTTAACACAGGGCTTTAAAACAAAGCCAATGAAGACCGTGAAACCGATCCTCACTACTGGCCACAGCACACACACTTTGCCGTTCTCTCATGGGACGGAAGGCCTTTAGCCCTCGTTCTCTCCCTCTCTGAATGTTTTTGTCTTCCCTTGCCTTTTGGTGGCTCTGTAGGATCAGGAAACAAGCTACACCATCATCAAGTCAAAGGAGACGGATGTTTTGGTGGATGGCCTTAAACCTTCCTCAGCGTACATCTTTCAAATCAGAGCACGCACCTCCGCAGGCTACGGAGGCTTCAGCCGCCGCTTTGAGATGGAAACAAGCCCTTACTGTAAGTGAAACATGATGAAATATATATATATATATATATATATATATATATATATATATATATATATATTTTTTTTTTGTAAATTGATGAACCACAGTCAGAAAAAGGTCATTGTAAAATAACTCAAAATAACGATGCTATTTTTGTTTCTGAAGGCACAATTACCTTACAAAACAAAGATATATGGGAGGTTTGGATAGGCTTCAACGCTTGAGACACAAACTTTGAGAATGCTGATGCATATCAAAACAAAACAAAACAAAAATAACGAAAGTTAGCAAATATTAAAACAATAATCCAATAACTGTAACAGCATAATTTATTCATATATTGCAATGCATGCTGGGAACTCACAAACCCATTTCAGCAACATTGTTCAATTTAAAATTATTTGTTCAGACAACTGTGTTTGATTAGTTGGGACATCATAGAGAATTCCGCATCTCTAACATGGATTTGTATATAGTTTTATGTAATTCTTAGCATTTGTGACTCAAAAGATCCCATAAACTGGAAAATGTGTAAAACATTTTTATAGTGTGCACATCTACGACCACACATTAACTAAATTTTGCATTAGCATGCCACATAGTGTTGGGTGTGTGTAATAATGGATGTCACACTCGACACTTACAGTAATTTCTTATGAATTTAGCTAGAAACAAGGTAGTGATTGTGATGAACTCTCAAACCGTGCTCTTGTGTTTCTCTGGTGTCTGTTCCAGCAGTAGCGGCCTCCAGTGATCAGGGTCAGGTGCCCTTCATCGCAGTCGCTGTTACTGTGGCCATCATCCTCATCGCATTGGTCACAGGTTTCCTGATGAGTGGCAGGTAAGAACACGTCATAACAAAATCCAAGTGGCTTTCCAGAATAATCCATAACAAACTATTTCACAATTGTTTGCTATAAATGATGTGAATTGGTTTGTTTCAAATCATAACAAGTAGGGCTGCAACAACAGTAAGGAAAATATGTGCCTGTTCGCTTCTTAATGTAAACAGCGTTGGGAGATTTGTTTGCACGATTACAAAACACAATGGCAGAGCAAGACGAGGAGCCAACAACAATATCCTGTTTCATACATGCTGTCCTATTTAGCATTTCAGGCACAGCATTTTAAAATGAGACAGTAATGCATGCTATTGTCCTCGCTGGCTAGAGGAAACAAACTGAGATGCGTTCTGTCTATCTATAATAAACATTCTGCAATTTACTGGAATTACACTGAGAGTGCAGTAGGTGCAAATATAAATGTGTGTTCATCTTTATTTGTGCTTATGAAATGCTAAGTTTATTCGAAAAAAATGAAATATTGAGTTTGAAATTAAAAGAGGGATTGTCTGGAAAAATCATTTCCTGCGTCCAAGGAATATATACATGAACTTAAGCTGTAAATGTTTGATTTAACGGCAAAACATCTCTATTCTACCTCTGAAGAACATTTTATTTATTTATTTATCTGTTTGTTTGTTTATATATATATATATATATAATATATATATGCAGTGCCCTCCACTAATATTGGCACCCTTGATAAATATGAGCAAAGGCAGCTGTGGAAATAAATCGGCATTGTTTATCCTTTTGATCTTTCCCTCAAAAAATGTACAAAATTCTAACCTATCATTGAAGTAAAACAATTGAAAGTGGGGAGAAAATCTCATTAAGAAATAAATGTTTTTCTCCAATGGATGTTGGCCACAATTATCGGCACCCCTAGAAATTCTTGTGAGTAAAATATCTCTGAAGTATATTCCATTCATATTTAATTTTTTTAGCACACCAGGGTGACTAGGAGCATGATATTGTCCAGCCATGACTTTCTGTTCCACAGGATTATAAATATGAGGAACACAAAGACCAAATTCCCTTAATCATCCATCACAATGAGAAAAACCAAAGAATATATTTCTGATGTGCAGCAAAAGATAATTGAGCTTCACAAATTAGTGAAGTGGCTTTAAGAAAAGAGCTAGAGCAGTGAAAAATCCCATTTTCACCATCAGGGCAATAATTAAGAATTTCCAATCAACAGAAAATGTTACGAAACTGCCTGAAAGAGGACGTGTGTCTATATCGTCCTAATGCACGGTGAGGAGGAGAGTTTGAGTGGCTAAAGACTCTCCAAGGATCACAGCTGGAGAATTGCAGAATATAGTTGAGTATCGGGGTCAGAAAACATTAGAAAAAAATTGTCAAACAGTCCCTACATCACCACATGATGTTTGGCAGGGTTTCAAGAAAAATTATCCTAGCTCATCCAAAAACAATCTCCAGCATATTCAGTTATCAGACATGACTGGAACTTCAAATGTGACTGGCTTCTATGGTCAGATGAAACTAAAAAATGAGCTTTTTAGCAGCAAACACTCAAGATGGGTTTGGTGCACACAGGGATAAAAAAGTTCCCCATGTGTACAATGAAATATACTGCTGTATTTTTTATGTTGTGGGCCTATTTTTCTGCTGGAGGTCCTGAACATCTTGTTTAGACACATGGCATCATGGATTCTATTAAATACCAACATATAAAAAATCAATAAGTGACTGACCCTGTAGAAATCTTATAATGGGCCATGTTTGGATCTTCCAACCGGACAATAATCCAAACACAAACCTCAAAAACAACACAAAAATGGGTCACTGAGCACAAACCCAAGCTTCTGCTGGCCATTCCCGTCCTCTGACCTGAACCCTATAGAAAATGAGTGAGGTGAACTGAAGAGTTGAAGCACCAACATGGAGCTGTGAATCTGAAGGATCTGGAGAGATTTTGTATGAAGGAATGGTCTCTGATCTCTTATCAGGTGTTCTCCAAACTCTTCAGGCATTATAGGAGAAAACTCAGAGCTGTTACCCTGGGAAAAGGACATTGCAATAATTGGGTGCCAATAATTGTGGCCAACATGAACGAGAGAAAGTATTTCTTACACAATGAGATTTCCCCCCATTTTCAATTGTTTTACTTCAATGATAGGTTGGAATTTTGTGAATTTTTGGAATGAAAGATAAAAAGGATAAACAATGCAGATTTATTTTCACAGCCGCCTTTGCTCATATTTATCAAGGGTGCCAATATTAGTGGAGGGCACTGTATATATACGTATACACAGTGGTGTGAAATTTTTTTTTTTTTTTTTTTTTGCTTACTTGTCACAATGATTCAGATCATCAAACACATTTTAATATTACACAAAGATAACCAGAGTAAATACAAAATGCAGTTTTGAAATAATGATTTCATTTATTAAGGAAAAAAGCTGTCCAAACCTGCCTGGCACTACGTGAAAAAGTAATTGCCCCCTAAATCCAATAACTGGTTGTGTCACTCTTTGCAGCAACAACTGCAATCAAGCGTTTGTGATAACTGGTAATGAGTCTTTCATATCGCTGAGGAGGAATGTTGGCCCACTCTTCTTTGCAGAATTGTTTTAATTCAGCCACATTGGAGGGTTTTCAAGCATGAATGGACTGTTTAAGGTCATGCCACAGCATCTCAATCGGATTTAAATCTGGACTTTGATTTGGCCACTCCAAAACTTTAAGTTAGTTTTTCTGGAGCCATTCAGAGGTGGACTTGCTGGTGTGTTTGGGATCATTGTCCTGCTGCATAACCCAAGTGCACTTGAGCTTGAGGTCACAAACTGACGTTCTCCTTCAGGATTTTCTGATAGAGTGAAGAATTCATGGTTCCATCAATTATGGCAAGTCGTCCAGGTCCTGAAGCTGCAAAGCAGCCCCAGATCATCACACTACCACCACCATGTTTGACTGTTGGTATGATGCTATTTTTACGAAATGCTGTGTTGGTTTTACGCCAGATGTAACGGGACACACACCTTCCAAAAAGTTTAACTTTTGTCTCATCAGTCCACAGAATATTTGCCCAAAAGTATTGGGGATAATCAAGATATTTTTTGGCAAATGTGAGACGAGCCTTTGTGTTCTTTTTGGTCAGCAGTGGCTTTTGCCTTTTAACTCTCTCGTGGATGCTGTTTTTGCCCAGTCTCTTTCTTATTGTTGAATCATGAACACTAACCTTAATTGAGGCAAGTGAGGCCTGCAGGCCTTCTTTAGATATTGTTCTGGATTCTTTTTTTTTTTTTTTTTTTTTTTTTTTTTTTCACACATAACAACATAACATAACATAGCATAACATCCAAAATATAACAAAACAAAACAACAGACATATTCTCAATAGCTCAAAGTCAAGTCAAAAGGGAGGGAGAGAGGGAAGGACAATAAAAACACAAAACAAGTCACTCCTCCATACAATCACGTACATCAAAAAGAAAACTCTGCCAAGCGTCAACGGTCGAAGGCCCCACCGACTCGCGCCGTTGTACATTCACATGACACTATTTGCAGGAGGCTACGGATCCAATATGTTTTTCTACACATGTGTGGTGTAAACCAGTTCTGTATTATTGTCTTCTTCGCAGCTGTAAAACCAGCAAACAACATTCTCTTTTGCATTGAACTAATACAGAGACCAGAATCATCATTAAGAAGACACAAACTTGGGTTAACAGACCAATCAATTCACAGTAATGATGACAAAACCAGGTTTACATGTGTCCATAGACTGATGACGACAGGACATTCCCAAAACATATGCAGAAAAGTGCCTGATGATGCAGTGTTACATATATGGCAGTTCAAATTTGACTGTAGTTTCATTTTAAATCTTTTGTAAGGAGTTATGTATGTGTTCTGGATTCTTTTATGACCTCCTGGATGAGTCATCATTGCGCTCTTGGAGTAATTTTGGTAGGCCGGCCACTCCTGGGAAGGTTCACCACTGTTCCAAGTTTTCTCCATTTGTTGATAATGCCTCTGATCATGGTTCGCTGGAGTCCCAAAGCCTTAGAAATAGCTTTATAACCCTTATAACTGATACATGTCAACTATTTTGTTCCTCATCTGTTCTTGAATTTCTTTAGATCGCGGCATGATGTGTTGCTCTTTAAGCGTGCTTCACTTTGTCAGACAGGTTCTATTTAATTGATTTCTTGATTCAACAGGTCTGGCAGTAATCAGGCCTGGGGTGTGGCTAGTGAAATTTAAAGGTCCCATATTGTCAAAACTGAAATTTCCTGGCTTTTTTCATGATAACTGAGGTCTAGGGGCTATTTAACTATCATAAGTTTCAAAACAGTCAATCCACAGTAAAATGCACACAGCCTGCATAAAGTAGTTTTGCCTTTTCACGAGCCCTTGTGACTTCCGTAAAAATGTGACGTCTGAACTACTCCGTCACTGCCTTCAGTCACCATGCCGCGCACCGCCCACCTTCCCCCAGACAGCGCAAAACCCCCAGACAGCATCGTGTCCATGCCATTGCTGAGCAACAACAACACGGAAACATGTTGAAAAGGTTAACTTTAACGGACAAAACCAGATCAGCTGACATGTTACACTCTCACTCAAAGGATGGACGATCTGACAGGATTGTTACTATGAGGTGGATCACGTCTAACATGCATAGGATTTCAGCAGGCACCTATTGTTACAGCTACATTATTATTCCAGCCACAATTAATCACAACAATGTATATACAATTACAAATGATTATATATATATATATATATATATATATATATATATATATATATATATATATATATATATATATATATATTTATATTATATATATATATATATTATACGTCAGTTTGTTGTTTTACACACATGCACACAGACATTATTCAGAAAGAAATCTTCAGACAACAACAAAAATAACAATTTTGTTGTTATTGTCATAACAACAAAAGACAATACTTTATTGAACCTTTTCTGATAAGAAGTGTGCGCTGCAAACGCAATCATTTTTGACGATGGTTTCTGTCCAGTCCACTCGTTTTATATCGTTTAACCACAGCTGTCGTCGGTTTTTTGTCTGGCAGTGACAGCAGGTATGTGATCAAATTTCTAATTTGAGGCTGTATTACGTCGATTCTGGCACCCAACATCACAACAAGATGATATTAGCTCCTTATGTAGCCGAATCTGCGCTGGTTTGAATGGGCTGCCTCCAGTTCTCCTTTTTTAAAATTCTATTTATTTTTTATTAAGAACATGTAATCAACATTATTACAGAAAAACAGACATTAGAAACAGAAGCTCAAACGATGGTTGAAGAAAAAAAAAGACATTCACAAGATGCCAAATACAGATTCGTAATATCTTACAATAGACATAGCTTTTACATTTTTCACAACTTTAAGAGACTTCATTAAAAACGTGAGTTTGTTAGAGAAAACCTTGTATAAAGGATGAGATTTTGACAATCCACATTTATGAATGAAAAATTTGCCATTTCAGGATGATAAAATTTACAAAATTGTGAATATTTTTATCATCATTCTCAAAGTAACAAATAATTTCTTTCACATTCAGAGTTATCATTAGATTAATTTTAACTGAAAAACCAGAAAAAACAATCTTTCCAAAATGATTGTACACTGGCAATCAACAGACAGATGACATAAAGACTCCTCACAGCTGTTACAAATTTACATTTACATTTTACATTTAGTCATTTGGCAGACGCTTTTATCCAAAGCGACTTACAATTGGGGAGTACATAAATATATATATATATATATATATATATTTATATATAAATATATATATAATTATATATAAATAAAGCGATTCATCTTGAAGAGGCAATCAGACAGAGGAAGTGCTCGTAACACCAAGTCTCAGTCATTGTTCAAATAAGTACAAGCTAGCAAGGGAAGGAGAGAAAGATAAAGGGAAAGGGTTTTTTTTTTTTTCTGTGAACAAGTTTAGGATGAAGTCAAGTAGTGCCGAAAGAGATGAGTTTTCAGTTGTTGCTTGAAGATTGACAGGGATCCAGCATTCCGGATAGGGGTGGGAAGATTATTCCACCATCCAGGAATGGTGAATGAGAATGTTCTGGAGAGTGATTTTGAGCCTCTCTGTGACGGTACCACAAGGCGTCGCTCACTAGCAGATCTCAGACTTCTGGAGGGGATGTAGATTTGTAATAGTGAGTGGAAGTATGAGGGTGCTGAGCCTGTGGTCGTTCTGTATGCAAGCATCAGTGTCTTGAACTTGATGCGAGCTGCCACTGGTAGCCAGTGTAGTGAGATGAAGAGAGGTGTAACATGGGTTCTTTTGGGCTCATTGAAGACCAGTCGTGCCGCTGCATTCTGAATCATTTGTAGAGGTTTGATTGCGTTTGATGGAAGACCAGCCAGAAGAGCATTGCAGTAGTCCAGCCTAGAAACGACAAGGGCCTGGACAAGAAGTTGCGCAGCATGCTCTGTAAGGAAGGGCCTGATTTTTCTGATGTTGTGTAGCGCAAACCTGCAAGATCGAGCAGTCTTTGCAATGTGCTCTTTGAAGGTCAGCTGGTCATCAAAGATTACACCAAGATTTCTGACCGAAGTTGATGGGGTAATTATTGATGTGCCTAATTGAATCGAGAAGTCATGCTGTAGGGTCGGAGTGGCAGGGACGACAAGAAGCTCAGTCTTTGCCAGGTTGTGCTGTAGGTGATGTTCTTTCATCCATGCCGAGATGTCCGCCAGGCAGCCTGAGATCCGTGCAGCTACCGTTGGATCATCTGGTTGAAAAGAGAGATAGAGCTGTGTGTCATCGGCGTAGCAATGGTAGGAGAAGCCATGTGCCTGTATGATGGGTCCCAGTGATGTAGTGTATGTGGAGAAGAGGAGGGGTCCAAGAACCGATCCCTGAGGAACCCCAGTGACCAGTTGATGTGCTTTGGATACCTCCCCACCCCAGGCCACCCTGAAGGACCTACCGGTGAGATAGGATTCAAACCAGCGAAGTGGAATCCCAGTGATGCCCAGCGATGAGAGGGTGGACAGGAGGATCTGATGATTGACAGTGTCAAAAGCAGCAGAAAGATCGAGCAGAATGAGGACTGATGATTTGGAATCGGCCTTTGCGACTCGCAGGGCTTCAGTGACTGAGAGTAGCGCAGTCTCTGTTGAATGGCCACTCCTGAAACCTGACTGTTTAGCATCCAGTTTGTTGTACTGTGAAAGAAATAGTGAGAGCTGGTTGAAGACAACTCGTTCGAGTGTTTTCGCTACGAATGGAAGGAGAGAGACAGGTCTGTAGTTTTCTAAAAGAGAAGTGTTTAATGTAGTTTTTTGAGCAGTGGGGTTACCCGGGCCTGCTTGAACGCTGTGGGGAAGATGCCAGTGCGGAGAGATGTGTTGATAATGTGTGTGAGTGCCGGTACGAGTGTGGGAGAGATTGCTTGGAGAAGGTGAGAGGGGATTGGGTCAATAGGACATGTTGTAGGATGGCTGGAGAGGAGAAGTTTGGATACTTCCGCCTCGGTGAGGGGACAGAAGGAGAAGATGGGAGTTTGAGCAGTGGATGTGGTTGGTTGGAGGTCCTGTGTGTGTGGAGTTGAGAACTGGTTACCGATTGTTCTAGTTTTGTCGGTGAAAAAAGTGGCAAAGTCGTCAGCTGTTATAGAAGTGGTGGGCGGTGGTGGAGGGGGACAGAGGAGAGAATTAAATGTTCTGAAGAGATCACGCATGTCTGGAGCGCTGTTGATCTTGTTGTGGAAGTGTGAGGATTTGGCAGTGTGGACTTCAGTAGAGAAAGAACTGAAGTATAACAAATATAACATTCTTTCCCAATATCCATAAAGTTAGAGAGCAACATGTTAGTTGGATATATTTTGTGTAAAATCTTCAGGTGAAGTTCTCTTACCTTGTTTGAAATACTAAATTTGTAAGGAAGCAGTCATGCTTTTCTCCAATTTACATCCCTTAGGATGGAATTCCCCCCAAAAAATTCCTCTTGGAATAACTCTATTTTGTTCATTAAAGACTTGTCTTATATCTTTGTTAGTATATTTTTTTTATCAAATACATTTTTACCATTTATAAGGAAATTTCAATCTTTATTGTTAACTTTATAATAAGTCAGCACATTAAATGAATAAGCCCAGAGGGAATAGCTTTGAATACTACAGAAAATTATTTAAATTGTATAGGAAAATTGAACTTAGACAAAAAAGAATCATAAGAGTCAAATCTTTAAGATGAATCAAATAAATCACTCAAGTACATTAACCCATGATCCAATCATTTCTCAAAAATTAAACCCTTGCCATTAACTGTGATCAATTCTTTATTCCAAATTTTCATTCTGTGAGGAGAACAATTATGCACAAAGCACAATTTCCAGGCCAAGAGTGCTTGCTCATGGAATTTAGACAATTGTATGGGTAATTTAGATGTCAAAAAATTACAAGTTAAAAGAAAATCAAGACCACCCACCTTCTTAAAAATATTATGTGGAATTAAAAAAACATATTGAATCAGGATCAATCACACACTTTTTGATCCAATTAATCTTGAAAGTATTTATCATATCTACATAATCCAGCATTTCAAAACCTCCTTCAGATTTCTTCCCAGCTATTTTTTTTTTTAAGATGGTGGTGTTTATTTTTCCAACAAAAATTAACCAATAATCTATTCATTTCTTTGAATGAATGATGCATTTATATAGCACTTTATTGTGTATTGCTGTACACCCAAAGCACTTTACAATCATATAGGGGGTCTCTCCTCAACCACCACCAGTGTGCAGCATCCACTTGGATGATGCACAACAGCACAACGGCGCCAGTGCACTCACCACACACCAGCTACAGGTGGAGAGGAGAGAGAGATAGAGCCAATCAAGTGGATGGAGATTATTAGGAGGCCATGATAGACAAGGGCCAGTGGCAGGAATTTGGCCAGGACACCGGGGTTACACCCCTACTCTTTACGATGAGTGTCATGGGATTTTTAATGACCACAGAGAGTCAGGACCTCGGTTTAACGTCTCATCCGAAAGACGGTGCTTTTTGACAGTATAGTGTCCCCGTCACTATACTGGGACGTTAGGACCCACACAGACCACAGGGTGAGCACCCCCTGCTGGCCTCACTAACACCTCTTCCAACAGCAACCTAGTTTTCCCAGGAGGTCTCCCATCCAGGTACTGACCAGTCTCAACCCTGCTTAGCTTCAGTGGGCAACCAGTCTTGGGCTGCAGGGTGATATGGCTGTGGGCCACAAGTAGAAAAGTCTTTACAAGTAGAATCCTGAACAAATAATGACAGACCAGGAAAAATTAATCTGGATAAACCTTCTACCTTTGTTAATAAGATTCTGCCTAAAATAGATAAATCTCTTCTTAACCAAATGTTGAAAATCATTTTTGTTTTCTTAACCTTGTTATTAAAATTAAGCTGCTGCCTAACTGACAAGTTTTTTGGTATCCAGTTTTCCCTTTGTTTTGCCTCCAGCTAGCGCTGTGACGTAATTGTGACGTCAGCCCTACATGACCTTAGTTACCTGTGGTTGGCCTAGCCGTGCGTCACTCAGAAAACAACAGGCCAATCAGAAGAGAGGCTCATGAATATTAATTAGACAGGCCAAAATGGACCTGTTCTTAGCAGAGCTCCTGAGAGAAGAGCTGTAAAAATATATTGAGATTGTTTTTGGTACTTTGGTTTGGACAGCTTTTTTCCCTTAATAAATGAAATCATCATTTAAAAACTGCATTTTGTATTTACGTGCATTATCTTTGTGTAATATTAACATTTGTTTGATGATCTGAATCTTTTAAGTGTGACAAATATGCAAAAAAAAAAACACAGGAAGGGTGCAAAAACCTTTTCACAGCACTGTGTATATATATATTTACTACATAAGATTAATATTTTTAATATGCTTTTAAGATCTGAAGTACACTACAAGTGCACATTCAATACAATTAAGCAAATTGTTTCAAGGTTTTGAATGTCTGTCAGTGGAGAACTCTCTAACGCTAACCTCAAACAGTGTTCGACTCTCCTCACCCTTCACCCTTGAACCGAGCCGCAGCCTTTAATTTGATGCTGTCAAGTCCTCATCGAGATTGACGATTGGCACGAGAGCAAGACCTCAAGCAGACATCAGCCGGCTGAATTCTCACAAGCCACTTGAAAGGCAGTTGAATTGTTTAAGCAAGTCTTAGGATCTCCCTCAAGAGTGCGACGGTTTCAGGCAATTACTCTTAAAGTGTATATCAGTGTATCACGCAGGCCACAGCCTTGACACTTCCGTCACCTTTCATGTCACAGATGGGTTTGAAGCACGCTCTCTGCTGCAGGAAGCAATCAGGGTTGTTAATAGCCTCTTTGGCCTTACTAGGTCAAGACGTATTCATGAATGAGCTACAGGGCTCAGTCAGAAGGCCATTACAGCAGGCTGTCTGGAGAACAAGCTCCTGCTGGACAGGGCTGTTAGTAAAGCTGTCAGAGAACCATCCTCACAGACATTTGAAGGTGATGCTGTGAAGATTTTGGGTTGAGTCGAGGACATTGGATGAGAATGTACACAAATTCACACTTATTCACATTATTATGAAATATTATTATAATTTAAAACAACAATTTTCTAATTTAGTATATTGTGAAATGTAATTTATTTCTGTAATGCAAAGCTGAATTTTCAGCATTAGTAACTAAATAAATAAAAAAATAGTATCACTTTTGAAAATATTTCATATTTTCATATTTTCATATGCTCATGTATTTATGATGCTTTTATCCATGGTTGTTTAATGTGAATACAGTTCACAAATAACTTTTGCATTATAAATATATTTACTGACACTTTTGATCAATTTAACATGTCCCTTGAATAAAAGTATTAGTTTCTTGCAAACAACAACAACAACAAAGTTCTAATAATAAATATTACCGGTCCATTTGAAAAAAAAATTAGACTATTGTAAAATAGGATTTTTTTTGGCCGATACTAATACAGATTTTTAACAAACAACTACTGGCCGATTCTGATACCGATATTGGTCAATTGTATAAAGCAGGGTTTAAAAAAAAATAAAAAAAAAAATGATCTGTTCACTCCGAGCAGAATTGGTATTTGAACATTTCTGTTCCTGCGTTCTTCTGTATTATTACCGTTACGAAACCGGTTTGAGTAAAAAAAAATCCTGGTTAATAATGTTATTTTATAAACTTTTTATTTGCCTATAATAATAATAATAATAAAGTAGAGCATTTTCTTTAATTCAACCCATGATGAATTTACAGCTGAGTGCGGGCATTTCACTCGTTGGATGCGTCAGTGTCACATTTGCATTGGCCGTACTATGCTGTCTGACAAAATATATTTTGTACAGATTTTATTTTGTTTTGGCAAGTATTTAATTATTTTGCCCAGAGAAAAATTTTGGATTATGCAACAGACATGCAACTCATTGTCTCCATGCAGTTAATTAATAAACCATCGGTATCTGCCCTTTTTATGCTATTTCCGATATGCCGATGGCTTTAAAATTATCAAAAATCATCCGATAAATATCGGCGGCCGATACATCGGTGCATCCCTAATTATTACAATTTAAAATAGCTGTTTTCTATTTGAATATAGTTTAAATGTAATGTATCACTGTGATGCAAAGCTGAATTTGTGGCAGCATTTTTACTGTGTATTTTAATTAAATACATGCAGCCTTATAAACATATAAAGGTTATACTACTCAGAAGAGTAGCTTTTCATCCAGTTAGGATTTTGGTTTTGCAGCTTAATATGTCAGATTGAGTGACAGCACAGAGGTCCAATCAAATTCATCAGAAGAAAGTGGAGCACAGGAAGAGGCAGGGCTTCAGGGTTGACATGCTGGTCAGACTCATCAGCTCTGCATGTGTATCTCCCCTGAGGCTGCAGCCATATAGCCAAATCCCACGGGGCACACACACACACATACATATAAGAACAATTGGCTACAATATACCCCTAAACAGAGCAGGGTCGGCCTGAAAGGGAAAAGGCTTGTTTAGAATTGTACAAAACTGGGCCATAAACTAACATTCATAGTAAGCATCCGGTAAATGCTATTTTATAGACTGTGGGAGAACTCATGAAATACTAGTATACTGCATTATATATACTGAAAGCTGCCAAGGGAAACAGTAGGCAATATACATATGCACTATATTTGCCAAGTACAAAATCACATTTATTTTTGCATATTGAATCAGTTTTCCTGGCAGCATGCGCAGTACACATGCAGAAGGTTCCCATACTGCAAAAAAAAAAGTGTGGTAGTATGCTATTCAAACACTAGAATGATATTCAAAACTATTATTATTAATTATATTATTAATAATAATTTGCACTGTCATTTGTTTAAAAAAGTGTCATTTTAGTATCAGTGTTTTATCAGTTTTTATCTTTATATATTATGCTATTTTAGTTAGTTTATTATATAATTATATGTAAGTGTAATTATTTATTTATTTATTCATTCATGTATTCATTTATTCATTTATTTTCCATTTAAAATTTGGTTTAAAATTGTAATCAAATTAATTACATTACATTCTAATGAATTTAATTTAATTATAGTTAATAACATTTATCATATAACTTTATGACAATCATTTTAAATCAGTAATAAAATATAAATTATATATTGTTTATATTTTTAACAATAATTAATATTTATGCACTAATAATTGTGTTTTCACTCATCTTGTTTGCGTAATACATGATAATATACAGTGATCATGAACAGGTAGTCAAATAATTTTACCCTGATGTCTGTATCTCCGATCTGAAGCAGATATCAGCTTGTTTCTGCAGTTCATTGTGTGTGAATGTTCACTTGCTCTTTTCACACATACAAACACTCTACTGGCAGATAAAGCTGAGATGCATTGGGTTCGCTTAAGACTGCTGCCATACTGCATGTGTGCGTGTTTGGATAGTCCTCTCTGGAGGATTCTTGTGCTGAAAGCAGATAAAACCATTACCATCCCGTATTCTCTCTGTTTACAAGCCCTCCTCTCTCTACCAGGCCGTTCAATTAAGGAAATGAGTGCAGTGCTGTTTTTTTTTAGAGAGAAATGGCTTTTAGAGAAAGGCAAACCGTGCTGTATAAAGAGTAACGCAGCTCTTCTTTTTCACAGACGTTGTGGCTACAGTAAAGCCAAGCAAGATCCAGGACGAGGAGAAGATGCACTTCCACAATGGACACAGTAAGTCTAACTGAAACAGACAGACAGACACGTCTGGGTTCAGCCAGAGTTCAGTGGGCTAGTCTTATTCTATCATAAGCTTAAAAATGACGTCAGGACGGTTGGGCATTAATGATTTTTACTTTAACAGCACTTTTACACCCCTCACATTATTATTATTATTATTATTATTACATTTACATTTACATTTACATTTAAGCATTAAATGTAAAAGCGACTTACAGTGCATTTAGGCTATACATGTTTTTTTATCAGTATGTTTTATCAGTTATTATTATTAATTAATTTGTTTATATTTTTATTTTATTTGATTTTATTATATTATACATATATAATAGCCTACATAAATATTGCCATGCAAACAGAAAATATAAAGAGAATATAAATAATTTCCCTGCCAAGTATTAATAATAATAATAATAATAATTATTATTATTATTATATTGACAATCAGTTAATAATAATAATAATAATAATAATACATTGTTTTTATTAATACAATTACAACATTTCTTAACAGAAATGTTGATTTTTAGTAATATTTTGTTAAACTATTATTATTAATAAAATTATTATTATTCACTGATTAGTGATAGAAGGACTGATGAAAAATCCCATAGACTTAAATTCTTTGTTTAGTAACATGTTACTGGGACACCCATCTGTAACCCGAAAACCTCACTGGCCCATTAGGATACAACCACACTAACCACGTACCCAATAATACAGTGACACACAGACGTGTGGCATATTTTGGTGGATTCTTATTATGTAGTCCTAAAGCAATCCATCAACATGTTGTGCTTGGCGCAGCAGGGAAGAACAAACAGGGTCTCTAGAGATGAAAGCTCAAGCAGCATCTCCTGCGCACATCCTCTCGCGTTACATCACATAACACAACCCCAGAGCTGCGAAGGGCCAGGATTCAACATTTCCTCCTCTTTCTCTTCATCACAGTCAAATTCCCAGCAGTCCGCACGTATATCGATCCTCACACCTACGAAGATCCCAACCAGGCCGTCCACGAGTTTGCCAAGGAGATTGATGTGTCCTGTATCACCATCGAGCGGGTCATTGGAGCCGGTGAGTGAGTTATGAGCAACTAAAACAAAACAGGCCTTAGGAACAGAAGTACAATTAGCTTACATGAGGAACATTCACCGCTGAGAAGGAGAATGTGAGAAGGTTTGGTTTTCGAATCTCATCTTTAGGACTGGCTGTGCAGCGTTTGTATGAGATGAAATCTGTTTAGATACTATGGATCATTATGTTGACTTGAGAAACTGCCTAGCAACATCCTAGCAACCAATACTTATAGGGATAGTTCACCCAAAAATGAAAATTTGCTGTTAATTTACTCACCCTCAGGCCATCCAAGATGTAGGTGACTTTTGTTCTTCAGTGGAACAGTAAGATTGTTCCTTGGTGATTCATAAAATGCAAGTCAGCTACTAAAGTCACTTTGAGAAAAAATAATCATATCAAGGTTCACAAAATTAATACCCGTGACTTCTGGCTGCATATTGAGATCTTATGAATTGAATAAATTGGTCTGTGCAAGAAACTTGTCATTATTTAAAACATTATTACCTGTAATCCAGAGCCTCAAGCAAACTGTCCAGAGTGAAGTCCGGTTCACAAATGAATCATTATTTTGAACCGATTCTTTTTGGTGAACTAGTTGAACCAGTTCACCGAATCGGACTGAAGCGTCTGAAACAGTTCAATGCTCAAAGGCAGCACAGATCTACAAGTTACTCAATCAAACCTCACTTCCGGACGCCTGACAATCAAGTAAAACGGAACGAACCGAAGAACTGATGAGCCTCTGATATGTGTATGCGTGAACCCAACACTTGAATGAAAGTTTTTATGGTTTCTTACAGTTTATGTTAAAAGTTGAGCTGATGAAGACTAGTTTATTCACTTTTTATGCTTTAGACTTGTAAAACGTATGCATTTTACATCATTATTAGGTGATTTAATAATACAATTGTGTATGTGCTATTCATTGTGAGATTGCATAAACAAACTAGTGAATTAGTTCATTGAAACAAACTGTCTGAAAGAACCAGTTCACAGAAAAGAATCAGAGTCTGGATTAGGGGTAATAATGTTGTAAATAATGTTCAGTTTCTTGCACAGACCAATTGTTTCACTTCATAAGATTTCAGTATATCGTCAGAAGCTATGGGTATGAATTTTGTGATCCTTAATATGCTTTTTTGATTCTCAAAATGCTGGTAGCCATTATTCTCTTTCTTCTTTTCCAATAAAAAATATGGTAACATTCTTAAAACAAGAGGTTTGGGCTAAACATTCAGTTTCAAATCCTGCTCTGAAAGTGTCACATTATAAATACAGGCATTCACTGCTAGACTTTATTCATTCAGAAGGAAGCGAGTTCATCCCTCGGTAGCTTTGCACTTTGTGGCTTCGCGAGGGAAATCTGCCCGAGCACAATGAGGCATTTCATTGTCTGGCTCTTTGCTGCCGCGGTTCACTGATGGCTCTGCTCGCGTTTGCAGGTGAGTTCGGTGAGGTGTGCAGTGGTTTGCTGCGGCTGCCAGGGAAGAGAGAGATCCCAGTGGCCATTAAAACTCTGAAAGCCGGTTACACCGAGAAGCAGAGGAGGGACTTCCTGGGCGAGGCCAGCATCATGGGCCAGTTCGAGCATCCCAACATCATCCACCTCAAGGGGGTCGTCACCAAGAGTGAGTGATGGGATGCCTTTGATTATGATTGCTTTTGAGAATGATAGTTTCAGTATTACTCTGTAAAAAAGCGTTAACCTGCACTTGTTATCTTAAATAGCTGCTTATACCAGATTTTACCCTTCAGTTTAGTTTTGTTGGTGTAACCTAATATGTTTAGGTTGATTCAGTAACGTTAAATAATGTTTCTGGATCTAAATACAAGCAGTTAATTAGATGTTACCACACGACACACATTTTGTATGTTACCAGTTTAATGTAGACAATGTCACATAATAGTAACCTAACAATGACCTTGAAGCTGAAATCTGAGTGTGATGTATTTCTGTAAGGTAAACCAGTGATGATAATAACAGAATATATGGAGAATGGATCCCTGGACACCTTTTTGAAGGTACATTTCCTGCTTTTTGGAAGTACAGTAAATAATCATTCTGTGAATTTCATGGGGATGTCATGAATAATTACAGTTAAGTGTAGTCACACTGGTTGTACTTTATTTTACAGTACATAACTGTACTTACAGTGTACTTATTAATTCAAAAATGTAGTGCAGTCATGTATAATATATGTCTTTACTGCTCCAACAGAAGAACGACGGTCAGTTCACTGTCATCCAGTTGGTCGGCATGCTGCGTGGCATTGCTTCTGGCATGCGCTACCTCTCTGAGATGGGCTATGTGCACCGTGACCTGGCTGCCCGCAACATCCTGGTCAACAGCAACCTGGTGTGTAAGGTGTCCGACTTCGGCTGTCGAGAGTGCTGGAGGACGACCCAGAGGCGGCCTACACAACCCGCGTACGTGCTACAGAGGATAAACGCTGAGTCACACTAACGGCTAACCTACTACACCTTGCATCTATTAGCTACCTTGCAGCAGGGCTTTGTTTTAAGACCGTAGTCAAACCCAGTGCCACTAGCACCCTACTTTTCAATACTGTTGCTGGACGCTTCTGTCGCAGAGTGCATTACAGGCATTTTACAAACTACAAAATCATCTGCTGCATCCTCCACAACCTAGAACTAAGAATGAACCCTGAACTATGGGTGCTTATTTCCACCATAGAATTGTCAGAATTAAGTTTATATTTCACACATTCGCAAGTTATAAATATCAAGTTATAAAGTTTACATCTCACAATTGCAACTTTTTTATCTCACAGCTCTCAGAATTCTGACATTTTGAAATTTAATTAATTAATTCAATCATTCATTATGTGGCAAAACAATCTTTCATACTGAACTGACCTGCAAAGTCAGAATTGCATATTTTGGATGGCATTGCACTGATTTACATAGCTATTTTACTGAAAGGTGCTAAAATAATTCAATGGGCCAGATTCGCAAATATCTTAAAAAAAATACATAAAATAAACAAAAATAAAAAGAAGAAGATTTGAAAGTAAATTTTAAGAATGTTTTTAAGAAGTACAAGTATTTTCTTAAGTATTTTCTAAGACAGAATTTGGTGTTATCTGATTCTATGGCAGTTCTTGTCAAATACTTGCTGATGAACAGTGAAAAATACCTCAAGGCCCGTGTTTTTGCTCAGCCCGCAAATTACGGTAATAATTATAAGCACGCATATAGTTCATCAAAGTTCATCAAAGTTGTCCTAAGACAAGAACGCATTTTGGTTTTAGGTTTCAAGACAAATGTGCTGCAAGGTTTTGATCCACTTCAAAGGTTGACTAGTGTAATTAAGAACATATTGTTTTCTTAAAAAAAACAAAAACTAAAAAAAAAACTGATTGTATGCTCCTTCTTCTCAAAGACTTGCTGATCAACTCAATGATTATTCAGGGGTGCAAACTCGTCACCTTTCGGCGAAATTCGCCGTTTTCACCTTGAAATAGGTCATTCACGTGAATCGTGTAGATCTGTAAAAAAAAAAAAAAATTGAGGAGGGGGGGAGGGGGTCGTCGGATCTGCGAGTCATCTGTGTCACGTCACCTGCAGCGTTTCTTTCCCCTGTTGGCAAAGGCAGGAATGGACCCGCCCTACTCTGTCTCTGGTTTACCTTGGGGTCGAAGCCTGCACCGGTGCGGGCTGTCTCGTATTTTCTTTATGCCCGCGAAAAGAACTAAAAATACTCTGTCAGTTTTGATCGTACAGATAAGAATAAGGTATCATTTGAATCTGCAAAGGGTCTACTTTTATTTCTGTATAGTCATAATAACAACGAAATAATGTGCTTTTCTAAAATTTATAAAATAAACAGGGTGCGTTCTCTGCCGGCTCTGTCACCTTTCTTCACAGACACGTAAATAAAACAACCTGAATCTCCGCGAATACTCGCCTCAAATACATGAGACATATATGTATAGAAAGCTTAAAATGTCTACTTTTAAATGAAGTAAGTCACGTCCAAAACAAATATTCTATGTTAAAGTAATCCGTATGAAACCGACGCGATGTCCAGTCTTCCCGTCTCAGCTCATTATATCTAATACGGTAACGCCCACGCGCTCGCGCCTTTCAGATTCAAACATCCACGTGAGGCGCGCGCGAATGTAAACGCCCACATCGCCTCCGCGTAAACAAACAAGTTCATCCCGGCTACTTTCTGTTTCTGGAAGAAGATCTGCTGAGAGAAATAACCCAGAACTTCAAAATGTGTTTGTTTGTTTGTTTGTTTCAGAGCACATAAACAATATACACTATGAAAATGCCAGGTTTTGTAATGTTTTTTGTAAAGAATTCTCTTCTTCATTACTTCAGTCTTACTCCAAGTGTAACAATATACACTATACCATTCAAAAGCTTGTAGTCAGCATATAGAAATTAAAACTTTTATTTAGCACACAAGTAATGATAAAGACATTTATCATGTTACAAACTATCCTGTTCTTCTGAACTTTCCATTCATCAAAAAAAAAAAACCTTCTCAGCCCTTTTCAACAGAATAATAATAAATGTTTTTTGAGCAGCAAATCAGAATATTAGAATGATTTCTGAAGGATCATGTGACTGGAGTAATGATGCTAAAAAGTCAGCTTTGAAAGACAGCTTTGATTGTTCCTAATAAACTGTTTAACTGCCCTCGCAAGTGAATCTCAAGTTATTTTGTGTGATAGCTAAATATATTCTAAATAAACTACACACAAAAAATATATCAATTAATCAATAAAATGATTAATTTACTTAACATGTTAAAATTGATTTACAGTACTTTTTTTTGCTGTTTTCTAACAGTTTGGACTTGAATAAAGAAAACTTGCACTTAACCTTTTCACAGGCATTTTGTTTTCATAGTTAGACATATATCGTGATGTATCATTATATGATTGTCTAGCAATATATCAATTATCGCAGAATCGCTGTATCGTGATTATATCGTATCGTGAGGTACCCTGCAATTCCCACCCCAGTGTGTATATATATATATATATATATATATATATATATATATATATGGGGGGGGGGGTGGAGTTTAGTTTGTCACCTTTTTCACTCCTGAGGAGTTTGCACCCCTGTTATTGCAACCTTGTGTGAAATCAGGTCGCTAGACAGTTCAGTGTTTATGCAATGCTTGCAGATTACCATAATAATCATAAAAAGCACACACTATTTTCATTGCTTGACAGGAATTCGGTGTTCTGTGTCAGACTTTTTTTTATATTTTAAATAAGTATTTTTAAATGTATTCATTTCCACTGTTTTCTTGCTCTGTCTCTAGAAAGAATGAGTCCTGTATGTAAGTGTTGCAAATACACTCTTAAAAATAAAGGTGCTTCAAGCGATGCCATAGAAGAACCATTTTTGGTTCCACAAAGAACCATTCAGTCAAAGGTTCTAGAACCATCTATTTCTTACCCTTTCATAATATGAAGAGCCTTCTTTTGCCACAAAGAAGCTTTTGTGAAACAGAAGGTTCTTCAGATGTTAAAGGTTCTTTGTGGAACCATTTAGACAAAAAGGTTCTTCTATGGCATCGTGAAGCACCTTTATTTCTAAGAGTGTAGAAGCAAATAGAAAATAGCACTTAAGAAGTATTTTATTTTTAAGAATGTTTTGTGAATCCGGCCCCAGATAGCATGTGCAAATAACATAGTCAGCGACCATAATTTATTCTTGTTAAATATATAGCCTATATTCTGACACGTAAAGGATATGTTGCTAAAACACAGCCAGAATTGATTTTTTTTTGCCTCAAAACCAGTGAAATTTGGTCAGAGCAAAAAAAAAGTATTCTACAGTGAGAACTAATTATTGTTGAGCCCTGAAAATGGAGCTGCCTTTTTCTGAAAGAGGATAATTAGAGGTTTAGTGGTGGCTGTCATAATTAGCATAGCATAGCGCTCTTTGTCGTCTGGTTCTTGTTTTGGTATGTCAAAGTAACACTGAGGGAAGTCTTTTATGGCTGTGTGAACTTTCAGCAAAGTAAATTAAGACATGTCTGCTCAGTGCCGTCAGAGACGGAGAGCGCTAACACCGGGACAGTCAATTAGAGATTAGCATGCAGCAGCCGTCCACAGACCTAATGCTTCCTGTCACATTTCACAGCCTGACACCATTCTTTCCCAGCGATAATCACCCGTTAAGATGCTCTGACAAGAAACGTTTCTGATGTGAGACGATGTGAGATTTCAGCAAGCTGTTTGTCTTGCAGGGAGGAAAGATTCCCATCAGGTGGACGGCTCCAGAGGCCATCGCCTACAGGAAGTTCACCTCAGCCAGTGACGTGTGGAGCTACGGCGTTGTGATGTGGGAAGTGATGTCGTACGGCGAGAGACCATACTGGGAGATGAGCAATCAAGACGTAAGTCGAAATGAGCCCAAAATTATATTCAATTGCAGTTCATATGTGGTCTTATTGGGACTACATAGTGTCTTCATAAGTGAAAATTGTGTTAAATTTTAGACACATTATTTTCAGTATTGTATGTTTTGTTCAATTTCGCAAACGGAAATAGTTCTAGTCAGTTATCCAGTTGTCTTTTCGAGCAACACACAGCAGTGTTTTGTTACTTTGTAACGTTTTTTAATCGAGTGGTGAATGATTTAGTGATTCATTCATAAAGACAGTCATTTGCTTTGTTTCTGAATGAATCAGCCATTTGAACGAATCAGTTGAATGCATGTCTGAATTACTTGTTTATTAAGACAGTGACTTGGTGCCAACTTCTGGTGGTTTTTGTTTCATATTGAGTATTGGTTTATTTAAAAAAAAAAAATCATATTTAAATATTTAAATATAATTGCCTATTCAATGTTTTTGTCATTTAACACAATAATGACTTTTAGTGATCTTTTGGGGGTAATTTCTTAGGCACAATTAAAACGCAATTACTTTGAATTTAAAATTGAATCACTTGACAAGTTACTTTTGTAAATATAATAATATGGTATATATAGTGATGATATAGCATACATTTATGAAACGATTCAGTCTCTTGGCAGCGGTGAAGCCAAAGTGCATTTTTCCCCTGCAGTCTTTTAACACTACTCCACAATAATTGCTTCCCGTGGCCGTTTTTAAGCGCTCACATGCTCTCCTGTATTTGCCGTAGGGGAAATGAGAGCGATAGAATGCTGATGTCTATAAATAGATCAGGAGGTGAGGGTAAAATCTGAGCTGAACTGACATATCGAACACCATCAGCGGGGGAGATCCATGCAGATTTTGGGGTTGGGTTGGGGCTGGATAAACTCTTTCTCCCACCGCGGTACATCTGCCTGCGGTCCAGTCAAAGGTCACCTGCTCAATAGCAGAATAGGAACACAGGATGCTGGGTAATGGATATTTGGGTTGAAAATGGGAGTTTCAGGTTTTGGCTTTTCTGCACGGAAAGAGCGTCAGCTCTCTGTAGACAGAAATCTGCCAGTGTAATGGAGTTTGGCTCAGGCATAGAGTTTCTTTAAAAGACATTTTGTACAGTAGCTTTTACCAGAAGCTGACGTCATCTGTAGTTTCCTTGTCTCTGTCTAAATACAAACATGATCTCACTGGATAGACACTGATACATATAGTAACTAATAACATATGAACAGCTTAGAAAAGTGTATACCAGGGAAATTATACAAAAAAAATATACCATTTTTATAACTGAAATTTAAATAAATAAATAAATAAATAAAATGCAATTAATGGGCTAAAAATAAATACAATTATAATAAAAATGGAAAATAGGAAAACCTAATTCAAACTATTAATATTGAACACAATAATAGTATCTCATTTATACTAATATAAAATATGTTTTGTGTAAGTACATTTATTAAGCCTAATAAAGCTTTACATTTTCATGAAACCTGTGTTGTCATAAAAAAACCATAAAGGGTTACCTATACATTTACTAATACATTAACATGACTTTAAAAGTTTATATATATATATATATATATATATATATACATATATATATATACACACAAATTTTTATATGTTTTAAAGCAAAATATTAATATAAATAATAACAAATTAGTCTTCAAGAATTTCTGAATTAAGTAAATATTGTTTTCATAATTCAAGTAAACAGTCAAAAAGGAATGTTGTTTTTTTTTCACCAAGCCTGCATTTATTTAATAAAAAATATAATAAAACAGTAATAATGTGAAATATTATTACAACATAACATTTTTCTGTTTTCTACTTGAACATATTTTAAAATTAAATTCATTCCTGTGATCAAAGCTGAATTTTCAGCATCATTACTCCAGTCTTCAGTGTCACATGATCCTTCAGAAATCATACTAATATGCTGATTTGCTGCTCAAGAAACATTTCTGATTATTGTCAGTGTTATAAAAACAGTTGTGCTGCTCCATATCTTTGTGGAAAACGGAAACACTTTTTTTCAGGATTCATTGATAAACAGAAGTTCAAAAGAACAGCCTTTGATTGAAAAAGTCTAAATAGATATAATAAAAAGTATTAATAATAAAAAAAAACTTTTATATGGCAGTTTACATATCAGTTTCTACAAAAATATACTCCTAAATGTTAAATACAAAAAAGTAAAGACATTACAAATCACAAGCATGTTTTTAACTGTTATTAAAGCACTACGGCCTCGGATATTGAAGAAAAAACACAGTACACGGCGAACAGCCGCCTCTCTGTCTTTTGTTATGTAGATGCGCATGTCATATGTCAGCGTATGAGATGACAAGTATATTTGCAGGCAGAGATGAAACACAGTTTTCCCAGCATATCCCAGAAGGAGGTGCACATAGCAGTCACGGTTTTATCAAGCACGACTGACCTTTTTTCCTCCTTTACAGTTGCCAGTGACGGCTTCATCTGCGCCTCACATCTCGTTCTGTGCTCCATCATTAATCTGTTTCACACACGCTTGGGAAGGGAGAGTCATTTGATGTTTTATTTAGCGGTTTCTTGAGGGTTCCCCTCAGATCTCAGCTTCCTCTGCTCAGCTAGACGCTGGTGTGTTTCTCTGCTCTGTCTGTCTGTCAGTCGGTCTGTGTTTCTCTCTCTCAGTGTTTTCCGTGAGGGATTGCTCTCTGAGCTGCTGCTGCTCTTTGTGATGTGGGAGTGAGGGGGATTTTAGAGAGAAGATGCTCTTTGTTGATTCACGGCTCTGATTTCTGTTGCCAGTTTTTGAATCGCAGAAAAAGTCAAACTGATCTAATAGACATATCGCATTCACCCTGTAAGGCAAACAAGACATGTTCATTAATTATATATAATATCTGTCAACTGATACACTACAAAAACACATTATATACCATTCAAAACATGATTCCTATGCTCACCAATGCTGCATATATTCAATCGAGAAGGCAGTAAAAACAGTAATATTGTGAAACATTAATTGTGATATGCTGATTTTCTGAAACATTTCTGATTATTATCAATGTTGAAAATTGTGTATAAATAATGTATAAATTATTTATAGTGTATAAAGTTCATATATATATATATATATATATAATAGAACGTTGAAAAGAACTTTCAATAGAAAGTTACTTTACTCTTATTGTTGATCAATTTAATGTGAATAAAAGTAGTAATTTCCTAAAAAAAAGTCTGACATTTAAATGTTTGTAATAGGCCTATATTTGTAATTATGTTCAGTACTGTTACAGCATTATTAATATTAATATTAGTATAGTACTATATCACTGTGTTTAGTAATAATATTAATAATGCTGTAACAGTACTCTAACAAGCATTACATAAAACAATAATATAGTAATATATAATAATAATTTGCTAAATAAAATATATATTTTTTTAATAAAAAAAGTAAATTTGACTCCAAACATTTAAATGTTTATAATATAGGCCTTTATTTTTTACTTATATATTATATATAAGTATACATACATAATATGTATACATGTACATATACATATTTACTTATGTATTATACATTTTAATTATGTTTTGTTCAGTACTGTTACAGCATTATTAATATTAATATTAGTGCTACATTACTGTTTACGGTTACACTTTATTTTAAGGTATCCCTGTTACAGTGTAATTATACATTTAAGTACTGAGTAATATTAATAAACTACACATACTTACTGTATGATTAGGGTTAGGATTAGAGTTTGGCTTAGGGTTACCTGCATGTAATTATGCATAATTTATTGTTTTTATAATAGTAAGTACATGTAACGTGTAACAAGGACACCTTAAAATAAAGTGTTACCCTGTTTACTATATTAATATTAATAATGCTGTAATAGTACTCTAAAAAGCATTGCTTTACATCTAAATAAGTCTGTTTTGAGGTGGCAGTTCATTTAGAGCAGCTAGTAGAAGGCGAGGTCAGTGTGTGAATTCAGCACCTGCTCTCAGCAACAATTCATGAAGCACAACAATCCGTGTTCGGACACTGAAGGCACATCATATATTTATCGTGGAACATGATGTAAAATGCCTGCAATCTCTTCTGTTGTCTCAGGTGATAAAGGCAGTGGAGGAGAACTACAGGCTGCCGGGCCCCATGGACTGTCCGACCGCCCTCTATCATCTCATGATGGACTGCTGGCAGAAAGACAGGAACAGCCGGCCCAAATTCGAGGAGATTGTCAGCTTACTGGACAAACTCATCCGCAATCCCAGCAGCCTGAAGGGTCTAGTTAACCCATCGAACAGGTAGACGACCAGCCGTTATTGGTTTATTCGTGTTCCATTGTTCTCGTTCTTTACTGTTCCCATCAGAGTATATGCTAATTGAGCTATTATTTACAGCATGTGATTAACATCGACTGTGAGATCACAAATGATGTGATGTCTGTGAAGCATTGATAACCGAGGGTTAACCACCCTGCTACACGGCTGTCACAGGAAATCAAGCTTTAATGACACTGGTGACAAATACACACTCACATTTCGTGATTTAATGTCGCGTTAAACAGAAGTGACAGTGTGCAAATGACTTCCAATTACTGTGATTATACGTATCGAATACATTTGCGGTCTGTATTCTTACATGTTGGAATCATCCATTATCTGTAATTGTGTTATGCAATTATGTCCAGGTTTAATATGAAATTGATTTGGAGTCTGGGAAGGTTTCAGGAGCTGCGTTATTGCACCGTAATTTTCTTTATTTGCCTTGGATGATAATATTAGCAAGTGCGGCCAAGAGATCACTGATTATATTAATATGTATTGTCATAATGCGATTTAATTTAAACATGCATATGAAATCAGAATTATAAGCTGAGTTTCATACAGGTATTTGTTCTGAATATATACACTCACACACACAATGGGCTTGAAAAGTCAGCCCCAGTTAAAATGCTTTTAATTAAATATAACATTTTGAATGCAAATTCCATTGAAAATAGTTAAAATAATTTGAGTTTAGTCATAAAACTTTGTTTAGTACAAGAACTGTGTGAAGAAATCTCAGATTTCCAGTTTGGTTTTAAACTTTTGTATAATAAGTTATTGCAGTATAATAACATAGTTATTACAGTATAATAACATAGTTATTACAGTATTATAACAGTTATTATTATATTACAAAATTTTGAGGGGAAAACTGATATACCTCAGAAGCTTGTTAGATTGTGTATTATTCTTTGAGTCAGCTCGGATCCGTAAACGTTTTTATTATCCAGCCTTCACCTAGAAGTGTAATGTCAGCTCTATACATCCATTTGTTCACCACTGTACCTGTCTCTCCCGCAGAGTGTCCAATTTATTAGTGGAGCATGGGAGCCCTGAGGGCTGTGTATTCAGATCGGTGGAGGAATGGTTAGAGGCCATAAAAATGGGTCGATACACGGAGCTTTTCATGGAAAGTGGATATACTTCTCTGGAAGTCGTCACTCAAATGACCTTGGAGTAAGTCATCTGTTGTGGAGGTCATTGAGCCTCTTTGCCTTTCACGTACTTGAGTAATGAGTGTATTTAGAGTGTACTGAGAGTGTTTTGATCCTGGGAAACTTGGATGCACTATCTATTAATTACTACAGTTTACGATGCTAAAGAGATGCAGAATAATGAACTGTAATTTAGGCTAATTGTTTCCACAATTGAAATGTATCTTTATGTTCTTTCAGAATAGGCTGCACTAATAAAGACATAATAAAGGGTAGAGTTTAACATTGAAGTTTTTAGAACTAATAGTCTTTTCCGTACAAAATAAATGAATGGAGACTGGGGAGGGTGACCTTCATTTGTGAGGAAAAGACAAACTTTTATCAGGATTATGTCAAATCTTGCTCTAATTCTAATTTGGGATGTCAACATGTGCCAGCAATGTTTCAGTGAAAATTTAGGCAACTTAAATTGTGGCTCTTTTGTCACCCATTCATTTTTGTTGTATGGAAATGAGCAGTTTAGACATTCTGCAAAATATCTGTGTTTGTGTTCCATGAAAGAAGTAAGTCATGTGACCTTTGGAACATGAGAGTTGTCTTTTTTGGGTGTAATTTTGTGTTTAAACTGTTATTTTATTATTATTTATATAGTACTGTAGTGATTATTAATATTTTCAATTAGCTTTTTATTTATTCATTTATTTATTTGCTTTTGTCATTTTATTCTTTCTTTTTTTATATCTTTTTGTTATATTATATTTCCATTTAGCTTTTATTATTTGAGTTTTTGTTTGAGTAATTTTAGTACTTTTTTTCCAGTTAGTTGATATTTATACAGTATATGTTTTTATTTGTTTGTTTGTAAATGTTTTATGTGTTTTTGCCATTTTATTCTTTTGTTTTAATATTTCCATTTAGCTTTTTTATTTTATTTTAAGAATTTTAGTACTTGATTTTATTTATTTATTTATTTATTGTTGGTTGATTGATGATTTTATGTGCTTTTGTCATTTTATTATTTGTTTTTAATATTTCCATTTAGCTTTTTTTAAGTTTTAGTTTGAGTAATTTTAGTACTTAATTTTCTCAGTTAGTTGCTATTTATTTATTTATTTGTTTGTTTGTTTCTTTGTTTCTTTGTTTGTTTTGTAAATTACATTTAATATTTTCTGTTTTAGTTAACAGTAACTTGTCTAAACCACGTTATTTAATTTTGATTAGTTGTCATAGATATGTAAATGAACAGCAATAATGTTATTTGTGAAGAAAACTTTTTTAAGATCCATTCTTTTATTTTGTGTAAACAAAAGAAACAAAAGTAGTGGCAAATGTAGCTTTATACAGACAAAAACAGAATTTAAACAATTCACTTTCATTATTAGAATAACTTCCAATTTAACAAGTCCATAAAGTTTGGTCCAGTTCAAGTAGATACATGTTTATTTACGACTGACTCCAGGTTGCTGAATCATTATCAGTGATATATATTATAGCTATAACAATCGCTGATTTATTGTTCTTTTGCAGAGATCTTAGGAGGGTTGGAGTCACTTTGGCCGGACATCAGAAAAAGATCCTCAACAGCATTCAGGAGATGCGAGTCCAAATGATGAACGCCACTATGCCCATCTGAGAGCGGCCTCAGAGGAACATCCAGCAGTAGCCTAGCACTTTCTACAGACACTTATTTATTGAACGGAACTATTTAATGCAAAATTTGACACTGATGAAAAAAAAAGGCTGGATAGATGGACAAACGTTTACTGTTTCGTTTGTGCAAAGCCTCCAAACTAAAGTGACTGGAGGAACGTGACTGAAATGTTGAGTGGTTGTTTGGAAAAGTGTGGCACATCTCCAGGCAGAACTACTGACTTGGGATCAGGTGTCTATGGGCTGAATGTATAGCATTTTTCCATGACCTCATTCAACAATATTATTACCTCCGGAAGAGACTGCAGTCGGTTTCAGCTCGGATGTTTTTTTTTCCCACAACAAGTTCACCTGAGGCGAATTCAGACAGTAAGACCGAAGTCATATCACAAGCCGAGGAAACGTATGGCAGTGTTAAACAAAGCAATAGTAGATTTCGAGCTTGATGTTGATTTTACTTCCTTCTAAATTGTTGCTTCCTTGTTTCAATAAGAGGACAAAGCAATGGACAGGATTGGTTTCCTTTTGCACAATATCTGTGTCGTGAAGGGGAGAAGAAATGTATTTGTTTTCGAAAATGTGACACGTTTCAAAACCACAAATTTATTTTAGTTCCACTGATGTTTTGGTGTTTTATGTGTAAATAGTGTACAGTTGCGTAGTTGAAGTGGAGCTCAAATGCATCCATCCATGTTCATGTGAGGTTGATATACTTTAGTGCACAGGTGGGCTAACATACTATGTATATTCAGTCCGGTCAATAAATGTTTATATTGCCTCTCAGTGCTTCTTTAGATAGAAAATGAACAATTGTTTTACCGTTGATGTGTGATCTCTACTGTATTCTGCTACCCATAATTTTGCCTTGCTCAGATTTCACAGCTAGGTTGATATTAAAGTCAACATGAAATCACAATGGACCCTATTTTTCTTTCCTAATTCAAATTTTGGTTTTATTGTGCACAAATTACAATTGTTTTCTGTAAAATCTTCAACTTGCTCCATATGCAACAACTTTATTTTTCGGCTGATGTTAGCTAGGCTGCAAACATATCTATTTAGGCAACAAGAGCAGATAATACATTTGGATACAGTGAAATGTGTCACATTATGGAAGTAAAATGGGTTGTGAATATCATTTCATGTTGGCTTTAAGTTGGTTCAGTATGTCAGCAAAATCAGTGAAAATAAGTTAAAATTCTATGTGCCACATCTGTTGATTACTGTAGGCAATAATTATGACTCATCCCTCAGTGTACAGATAAGCATTGAATTGTGTATATTTACAGTAAATAGATGGATAGGCCAGGAAGATAACAGGAGTGTTTCACCGAAAAAGGAAAACTTGTAGAAAATGTATTCACCTTCATGCCATTAAATTTGCAAATGAGTTTGTTTCTTCATCTGATTTGTAGAAATATAGCATCACATCACTTGCTCAACAATGGATCCTCTGCAGTGAATGGGTGCCGTCAGACTGAGAGTACAAACAGCTGATAAAAACATCAAAATAATCCACACCACTCCAGTCCATCAGCTAACATCTTGTGAAGCCAAAAGTATGAGATTCAAGAGAGATGGACTTTTTCACTGGAGGAAGTGTTAAGTGTTATTATTGTGATGTTTTTATCAGCTGTTTGGACTTTAATTCTGACGGCACCCATTCACTGCAGTGGATCCATTGTTGAGCAAGTGATGTGATGCTACATTTCTGCAAATCATTTTGAAGAAACAAACTCATCTTGATCTTGGATGTACTAAGGATGAGGACATTTTCATCATTTTTTTTATTTTTGGGTGAATTATTCCTTTAAAAGCTCTTATTTATTGTAAAGAACATCTCTGGTTGGACAACTTATCAACATAATGATGCATTTTACAGAGCATCAGCAAAAGCACTGCACATAGTAGATGACGACGACAATGTAGTTAGCCTAGCATGCTAATATTATCAGTTGTCTGTGTCCTTTTCCGACTTCTCAAATACCAGAAGCAGTGTTTTATTGTCTCCCGATCCCATTGTCTTCCATTTTTACGTGCACCGAGGTACAAGTTGAAATGATTGTCTGTGGTAATCAACAACATGCCACACATGCATTATAGATACTACTTTATGGGTTTCATAATAAAATAAAATGTTGAATGTTAAGACTCATAGTCAGAAACGAATCATTCAAAACCAAATTCCAGACATTAGGTAATTTCTACCCATATTTTAGGTCCATAATTATTACAGCACATTATTATGCTATTAAAACTACTGAAAGGCCACAAGATTGTATTAACAAGTGCTCAAGTATGTCACATATTTTTTTCTCAAAACCTCTTAAAATTGCTTATAATTATGGTCAGTATAATATTTTCAATAAGTCCACTCTGCTAGATTTTTTTCAACATTTTTATTTGTTGAAATTTGATCTTAGATCAATAATGCTCCTTAATTAGTCAACTGAAAAGTACTCAGGTGCCTGTGATTATGTGAGTACATTATGGAAATCTGTAGATATCATTGAGGAGCTAATCAAAGGTTCATTGATCAGAATTAATAATAGTCAAAAATCTTAATGACAGTTAGTTACAAATGTTCAATTAATCTGAATCAGTACAATTATTATTTTTTTTTTATGAGTATTGAGTATTTGATATTTGTTGCGATGAATGTTACTATAATATACTTTTACGCAATGCAGTGACCCTTCATTTGGTATTTTGCACTGAAATTCACTTTGTAAAAAATGGGCTTAAGTTTGAATTTATACATGTGTTTTAACCCCATTTTATTTTCAAAATGATACTGTAGACTGAAAAAAACATTTAATGCGTCTAACCCACATGCCATGCTTTAATATTGCAAAATCCTTGAGCGTTTTCAGATTTGTGACTGTTGTTTATTGTAGTGATATTTGTTCATAACCATTGATCGTATCTGCCCGAATGAAAAGCCAGTTTGATTATGTTTTACAAGCATGTTTGCTCTATTATCAGGCTGTTTACTCAGAATATGTAAATCTGGATGACTTTAAGTTATAGTCATAAATATAGAAGAGTTATGCCTTTCATTTGACATTTATGATTGTGGTTACACAAAATACATCTATTTCACACATGAAAATGTCAAATGTAGCTGCAATTAAGAACCTGGCAGTGATTCTGACTAACAGCAAGGTAACACAATTTACCCTTATAACCTATTTGATCTTTGTTAAATTAGCCAACCACCCTCCAAAAACACATCTAAAAACATTATGCTGATTACATTGATTTTTGCATAAAACACTGATATTGAGTGCATCAAATTATTTCCAAACATTTATAGCAGTACAAAATGATATGCATGGTGTTGGTAAGCTGTATTGCAAATGCATTTTATCAACATAATGACTATGTTGTTTGAATCTTTTATCATATTTTGTCCAATAAAGAGCAGGGAAAGAAAGAAAAGCACAGAAAAAAAAAGTAGTTTCTATGTGATAATTGTTCGTCTATTACCTTCTGCTGTATGTTTTGTTGTGTAAATGTCTTTTGTAGTGTAATATATACAATTTTATATTTTTTTGGAATAAACTGGAGAGAAACCCAATATTGCTGAGTTCTCTATGCAATGCAACATTGCAATACTAAATGAACCTCGGAGCAGAACTGAAGAACCCTTGCATAATTGTTTTCTACGGCTGGTTTTCTTTTTAGGTCGACCATTGCCATGGTGGAGCAACAGCTGGAATCTTGCTGAGCGAGTTAGTCACAGTTTGCTGAACTGTAGACATGCTTATCTGGCTGCTGAATAATAACACATTCAGTTTAATGGCATATTTGAAAGCAACTCTATCGCCCCCTTGAGTGCCGAGAATCTTTGAATAACATAATCAACATGGCTGCATGTTTGCAATGCAATGCATTTGTGTTTGTGGCCTTGTGAAAAGTGCACTTAATTGCACTGAATTTATGATTTTTTTTTTTTACACACTTAAGTAGACTTTTAAAAAGTACACTTTCTAGAAATAATGTCAAATTAAACATTTTACTTTAAAGGTGCTGTATGTAGGATTGATTCTAGCGGTTGAACTAGGTATTGCAGTCCAAATTCAAAATATTGGAGAGGGTTTTTTTCACCAGCCCCTCCTCCTCAGACTTGACACACAGTTGCCAGATTAACGACACCAACAGGAACGAGCTCACATGACGATGAATGAAATGAAATACACTGTGTTTTCCGCCAACTGGCAACCCGGGTGCCGAAATACAATTGGGTAAACTGGCAGTGGGCGGGTTTCACAAACCATAACAAACACAGACATTCCGGGCCAGACCGCACATTTTCAAAGAAGAATAACTGACTGTAGCATTGTTTTTCAGATAAACAAGTATGTTAATTTAGCATGTTTCTTAAATATCTTAAGAAACTTACATACAGCACCTTTAAAGTACGTTTTAAATATTTATGATTTTTTTTTCATCAATTTAAAGAAGTATACTTATTTTGATGTGTTGACTAACATACTTTTCAGCACGTGTAGGGTACTTGATTATAATTTTAACTGTAGTGTGTTATTATTACATTTTAAATGTATTAAATTGCAACTTCATCATAACTAATGTATAATTCCACATATTTTTAAATGCATGACTTGTATATTTTAATTCATCATAAATGCTTTTCAGTCCATTCGACCGTACATTTTAATCATATTTCAAAGACAAAAATAATTATGAAGTTGCAAATAAGTAGGTCAAAAAGCACTCTAAAGTTCAACTAATTGCATTTATTATAACTATAAACTATAATACAGTTTCATTTAATTACTAGTAACATGCCCAAAAACATTACATTCAGTTCACACTTAAGTATATTATTTTAAATTATGATTTCCGTAATAAGTACTCTTTCTAAAAGTATGCAAATATGTGCTTCTTTTTCTCAAGGGTGTATTTGCATACAGTATATACTCTTAGAAGTTCAGCCTCCACTGATTAACAGATGAAAAGATTTGCAGACTGACAGATACATCTATAAAGTTATGCTTTTGCTATAAGGATCTGTATCATATTGGGTGTTTTGATAATAATTTTATTCTTACATGAATAACTTTTAGTTTTATTTTTAGCTATGTAGGAACGACTGGAATTAACAAGCCTGTCTTGACCCCATTGCTGCAAATGCATCTGAATCACTTAATTAAAATTCTCAGAGTGTGTATAATTACAACAGTGCATTATGAATAAAGTGCATACGGCCATTGTAAAGCTTCATTCTGGCAAATCTGGGTATTATGTGCTCCACTTCTTTCAATTTATCTAAAACATGACCAATATGTTTAAATTTGAAAGATTCACAGCTAATATTCCATGAATACTTTATTAAAAGGATAGTTTACTCAAAAATGAAAGTTCTGTCATAGAATAAATGTAGAATAAATTATGACAATTTTGGTGAGCTAAGATATTAAGATATATTGCCGATACTAAGTGAATATCTCATGGTTGAAAAGACCTCTCAGCCAATCAGATTTGAGGACCAGAACAAACTGTTGCGTATATACTCACTATTTAAAAAAAAGGAGCTTATGGCACTAGATGCTGAAATACTGTGTATAGACCAACGAGTATTGCAAATGAAATGCTAGAATATGTGGTCATATTTACTATTGTTGGGCAAACTTTTTGCTGAAATCCAGTCACTTTAATAGGAATTTGTCCATTCTGGAATTTCACTCTTCATTGTTCAAGTCATTATTTGCACACGTTAATAGGGGGAAAACACCAATTTTGTAGAATGACCCTGAAACTGCATTCCATCCAGTGCTTCACTAGTCCTCTTCACCACTCGCTACCTTAAACTCCCAATAAATGTAGGCTACTATGTATGTTAATATCACCTCTTTTGTATTTCACACCAATGCAGTTGTTTGTTATGACACAAAATCTCATCTAACCATTGCGCTCCTTTGGGAAATCACATTGCTAAACATCGCCTTGAGTGTTAATTATCAATCCATGTTTTTCAACCTCAAGGGCATCGTCATATATCAAATATCGAAATGGCCAAAGATTCCATATCAGCAATAGGCAAGAAACCCCTCCGCACCGTTCATCTGCTAGTGCTGCCTTGCCTCACGTCATATCTGATTGTTCCTTTGATGGCTCATTGCTCGCGGCGCGGGCTGTCTGTGCTAATGTTGGAGGTGCGAGTCCCTGGACAGTGTCTTTGACTGGTAATGCAATTTTCATGTATAGAGGTGCCACTAGACCCACAATCCCTTGGGTCATTTAAGAATCATTTGGATTTTAATCATTATGAATGACCTTCATCAGAGTGTATCCAGTCCTGGCAGATTGGGGGGTTTATATGACACGTTTTTACTAAAAGCGTATTTTAACACTCTCTGTATCAATGGGTCTGCTCTATAAAGCCGTTTCTTTTAACATAGGCTCATTGGAAAAATGTGTCTTATGTTTGCATAACCTAAACATTTCCTAAAAACAAACCTATACATATGTACACAGCAGTTTCCAGCTGAAACACCAGAGAAAGTTTACACACAAATTAAGAATCACATTATTAATTAATAAATGATTAATTATCGATTAATGTGTGCTTCTTTGCACAATAGCCATGTTATGGCCTTTCACCGCAGTGCATGTTTTACATTTTAACATTTGCATTTTAACATTTTAACATTTGCATCACATAATCAGCTCCATATATATTGCTTTTCTGATGTAGAAAACTTGCTCCGTAGCACACCTGGTATGGAGTTACACAAGCGTTTGCGTATTATTGCGAGTCCTGTGAAACAAGAGTTGCGATAAAAGAGCTTAAATTTGTAGAAAGCTAAATTATAGCTTGGTTTCCCTTAGAGATTTGCACAAATCTTTTGTGATGTTTTATAAATGTCCAATAAAAAAACTATCGCGAAATGATGGCGTTTCTATTAACCAATGTTATGTGACTAAAACAGATTTTTTTTCTCTCACGATAAGTCATGGTGACGGAGGTTGGTAGGTTTACGTATATATCAGCTGCCACACTAGCATTATTTTTAATCAAAGGAGATGTAGGCGTGTATCTTTAGCAAAGCAGCGCAGAAAGCCACTTCTAGGATGTTTCTGAAACGTGTCGCAGCACGGCTGGAATAAACACAAGAATTGGGCATATTTTCAATTCACAATTTCAATTTGCGAAATTAGAAGGGTAATGGAAATGCAGCTAATTGCATGGTTGATTTAGCAATTGCATTTTTATCTCACATTTGCTTTTGTTAAGCACTGTTTAGTTCGGGTTTAGTGTCCAATGTTTTTTTTTTATCATTAAAACTAAGTAATCATGCAATGTAATAAGAAAAATAAAATAATGTAAAATAAAATGTGTTCATGAATGTTGCTAAAGATTTAATTACATTGCAAGTTATTAAAGTAATAGTTCACCCAAAAATTATATTTTGTTCCTGTTGAACACAAAAGACATTTACGTAAGAGCACAAAATGTATTTTTCATAAAAATGTGTTTTAATAACAAATTTGCTAAAAAGTCTGTCCACACCAAACCCTTAAATCACAAAACAGAAATCCACTTAGCTCTAATATTAGCTTAGCGCTAAGCTTTAAAAGGAAGCTTTTTAGCAACAATTCTCTAAGGCTCGACTTAAATGTACCATTTATCCACCTAGCACCAATAACCTTTGTTATTCATCTTATCTCACAACCAATTACCCAGTAACCTTTTTTGTCTAGCGCATGCTAATCTGCCTGTGTGGCTAACATCTCTCCTGCCATAAACAGCCAGTGCAATTACATGCTCCTTTGCTCCAGGCTCTAGAGTTATTTCCCTCTTATTTACATGCCAATGCCCTCGTATTGATCTTGGCCGCGACGTGTGATCTTAATAATTCCGGCCTTTGTCACTAGCCTGCGCTCGCCAGCCTCTGCGGTGTTATGAGCACCCGCAGGCACAGGCCCAGGAGACTCTGAAAGGTGTGTGACGACAGATCCGCACGAGTGTGTGATGAGGGTCATTGTGTTTGTCACTTCAGCAGAACTCTCAAGGTCTCCCGTGTTTTAAAAGTGTGCTATCCCTGTAGTAAGTGTGGGCGCGCTAAATTGCTATTGTCAGCAGGGGAGCTGACAGCGTTATTAGGTATGTTTCGCTGGAGGTCGTCCAAGGTGAAATGAAATAGTAGTTAACCTGTGACATCCCCAAGCTAAGGCATATTAATAATGGCCAATGCATGTAAGGAGTGCCATTATTTCTTTCTAATGAGCACTGTCATTGGCGTTCAGAGGGCAAGGCGAGCGCTGCTATCTACTCCCTGAGCTCTTCTCTTTAGATTTACGCTCTTTTTCTATGCTTCCTTTCTGCAGATCATAAAGGATTGCTAATGTGTTGAAGCCATTATGTGCGACTATGTAAGCTTTCAGGTAATAGTTCACTCATAAATGAGCATTTTGTCATAAGTTTCTGATAATTAGGACATTCCAAGACTGTATGCTGTAGTTTTTTCTTCTTCTGTGAAACACAATAGGACATAGTGATAGAGAGTTCATATTGATCATGTCTGTCAAGTGCATAAAGTGCAGTAAATGTAAAATAAAAGCAGTTTATAAAACCATTTGTACTATATTCCAAGTTGTATAAAGTCATACAATAGCTTTGTGAAAAAAAAAGGGATCTAAATATTCATTGTAGTGGCACTTCCTGATCAAAACTGCAGGGAATGTGGCTAAAGTCAAGCTCAGCTAATAGAATAAAATGTATTGTGCTTTGGTAGTGGCATGAAAATGTGGGACAGTATTTTTAAATAAAGTTATTATTATTATTATTATTATTGTTGTTACTATAAATATGGTGATTTCTGTTCACAAAAAATAAATTAAAATAATAAAACTATTTTTATAATTTTTTATACATTTAAAACATTTGTATACATTTAAAAAAAAATAAAAAAAAATGACTGTATTCTTTAAAAATAATATGTTTTTTCCGTTTTTATAATAATAATAATAAAAATAGTTGAAATTTAGGGGTTATGGTTAGGTCTTATTTTTAAAACAGCATATTATGCAGCATGTATTTGAAATTTATACTTAAAAGTATTTGCTGTCACTTTTGATCAATTTTATGCATCCTTGCTGAATAAAAGTGTTAATTTCTTATTGCCCAGGTTTTGGACCACTATAACTGGTGCTGTTTTGAAGAAAGCTGTTTTTGTGTGGAAAAGTGCTGTCCCATTGGGAAAAGGGTTTAGAGCCACATGAGGGTGAGTAAATAATGACCAAATTTTCATTCTCAGGTGAACTTTTCCTTTAATCCACCATAACAACTGTCCCATAACCCAATGTTCTTGCTATTGAATGAAACTCTCTTGAACACAGGTATCTAAATGCTTATAAGGCTGGTTTTTGCTGAATGACACAGCACTTTGCCTGCGGTGAAGCAAATGTGATTGCAGCCTACTTATTCTGCCTCACTACCCAGAGACACTCAGGCTTGGTTGCGGTATGCAGACATATTCAAAGTAATGAGCTGTGTGGACGTTCTTGTAGCAGAAATCACTTGAGAGCACCGGTGGCAGCCATAAGCCACAGCATGAGTTCACAAATGATCGTCCTCATTATACTGATGAGCGAGGGGAGTTTTCAGAGCCAGAGTGGTCCAGGACGCTCCATCATCTGTCAGCGAACTCCAGATGGGAGCACTTTCAAGAGCAATCAGGGACGCCGTGTGATTCATCTGCATGGACTCACAGTTATGCTTTAAAATGCCGTTAAAAAGAGTCATATTTCAGAGTAGTAGTGGAGGATTATACTGTATCTTGGGAACTTTGATTGCTCAATTTACTGTGTTATAGTTTAATTTTCCTGGAATTGCCAACAAGAATACAGAGGTCTTGCTCATCATTATAGTATACTGTATATATATATATATATATATATATATACAACCCACTGACTTGCTGCTCAATAAATATTCCTTATTATTATCAATGCCAAACAATGCAAAACAAATATATATATTTTTACATATTGCTTAATATTTTTATTTTCATTTCTTTCTTTATTTTATTTATTTATTTATTTTTCTAAGGCTAAATTAAATGAAGGCATATAGTTTAAAAATTTAGGGCAGGGGTCTTCAACGTTTTTCAGGGTAAGGACCCCTTACACGACAGAGACATGGAGGAAGGACACCCGATACAAAATGTGTCAAGCAGAGCTAAATATTAAGCATACAGCCTTCAATATTAATAGAAACTAATCATATTAGGATTAAGAATACATTATATTATGTTATATGTGACCCTGGACCACAAAACCAGTCTTAAGTCGCTGGGGTATATTTGTAGCAATAGCCAAAAATACATTGAATGGGTCAAAATTATCGATTTTTCTTTTATGACAAAAATCATTAGGATATTAAGTAGAGATCATGTTCCATGAAGATATTTTGTAAACTTCCTACCGTAAGTATATTAAAACTTAATTTTTGATTAGTAATATGCATTGCTAAGAACTTAATTTGGACAACTTTAAAGGCAATTTTCTTAACTAACTTATTTATTCAGCTTTCAGATGATGTATAAATCTCAATTTCGAATAATTGACCCTTATGACTAGTTTTGTGGTCCATTGTCACATGTTATGTTAAGATTGCGGATCAGAACTATGCACATTATTGTTGTTGGACATGCATCACTGTCTGTTTATTACATTTTATTGTTAAAATTTAGATTTATGCATCATAAAAAAACAATGTGGAGATAAAAATCACAGTTCATTAGTTGTTTACAGTTGTATACTATTTTAATGGATTTGCAGAGTTATACATTTTAATTTTACATTTTAATATTTATTTTTTTAATTTTATATAGCAGCCATATCACCCTGCAGCCCAAGACTGGTTGCCCACTGAAGCTAAGCAGGGTTGAGCCTGGTCAGTACCTGGATGGGAGACCTCCTGGGAAAACGAGGTGTTAGTGAGACCAGCAGGGGGTGCTCACCCTGCAGCCTGTGGGTCCTAATGCCCCAGTGTAGTGACGGGGACACTATACTGTAAAAAGTACCGTCCTTCGGATGAGACGTTAAACCGAAGTCCTGACTCTCTGTGGTCATTAAAAATCCCAGGATGTCCTTCGAAAAAGAGTAGGAGTGTAACCCCGGCATCCTGGCCAAATTTGCCCATTGGCCTCCTAATCATCCCCATACACTGATTGGCTTCATCACTCTGTCTCCTCTCCACCAATTAGCTGGTGTGTGGTGGGGGCGCGCACCCCCCCCCCCCTTTCATGTAAAGCACTTTGAGTACCCAGAAAAGCGCTATATAAATGTAACATTTTTATTTAAATTATTATTATTATTATATTTACACTTACCTGAACATCAGCTGCAAGTTTATTAAAAATTCACATTTTAATTTTAGCTGTCAGATGGAAAAATAAATATTTACTTGAACTTTATCTTCAAGTTTACTAAAACGTAACATTTCAATTTTACTGTGAGATGGAGAAATTAAGAATCAAATCACTGAGTATCTGAAATTAGTCAGCAGCTCCATAACAAGAATAGCAATGGTAAATCGAGACATTTAAGAATATTATTATAGGCATTACTTTTTAAAATAATTGGAATTAAAAAAATACATTGATATGAATATTTTTATAGTAGGCTAGGCTAATCTATTAGTCTGCATTTACTTTGCGCGTAGCCTACCTATTTTGAAATGCCATATTTTTGTCATGTGCTAGTATCACTGTCAGTCGCAGCTTCAGAGTGAATCACACATTTGGATGTCACTTCCAAAACTTTGCAGCGTTTAATCGGCCGTCGGTCCTCTTAGCAGCAATAAAAACAATACTGTTATTCAACGGATTATAGCTATATAGATTATAGCTATATAGCTATAGCTATATACTGTATATGCTCACTTTACAATCACTAAAAAGCTGTCACTCATTTCAGTTCGCGATCTCACGTCGTTCCTTTATAGTCCAGGTGATATGTGAAAATAATGTTCACTTTTTCATAAAAGCATGAAACTTGGTACACTCGTATAGTTTGCGGCCCTAAACATTTTCAGAAATGGAGCCAACGCAAAAACACCTTGTGGTTGCCATGACGACCATTTTACTTTCCGCCATATCCAAATTATGTATTTTGTGTCATATCTCCTGAACCAAACATGATAACACAGAAAAGGTAATGTCTACCCCTATGGTTACAATGATACCATATACAGCAACATAAACTGTTCAGGTGAAGAGTTAATGGTGAAATCAGCATTGTGAGAAGGAAATAACAGTATGAGCATCACAGTATCACAGCATTTACAAAAGTCCATATCATGGCTATTGATTTTTTCTTTCTTTGATAATTAACTAATATTTTATTCAATAATACATTAAAATGTTGTTTTCAAGAATACTTTCATATGTTTCAGAGATATAAAAAACAATCATTTTAGGTAAGTGTATTTGCAATACATTCTTGTTCTCTCTCAACAATGCTTTAAAATCACACGCAGACGGCAACGCAATCAGGTGAACAGTTAATGGTTAATTTAGTGACTTTATAAGAAGGATTACAATGAAATCTCAGAAGATGCAGAATGAAATTTCAGACATATTTCATGTAAACTTAATTTACAATCACTCTTTGGGGCCAGAGTTGTCTATTATGTTGTCCACAAGGGGGAAGCCAGAGTCCTGCATGCGGGCAGGTACACGCAGGTGAATCGCTAATATTTGATGTAACGGGTGGAATAATATTTATGTGTAGGGTGTGGTGTGGGCCGGACGGTGACAAGCACGGGTGGGTTGCGGGTCCAATAACCAAGAAAATTTCGACTCGGTCCAGTACACGCTGAGCAATGTAGCCAATCGCGCTGCCACTGATTGACAGCTGAAGTGATTATATTAAAGGGGGCACTCTTTGCTTGCTTTCTGTATTTGATCATATTTAATGAATAAAACTTATAAAACTTATATGAATAAATGTTTTAATAAATTCGTTTTTTCTACCTCATGTAGGAGATTTAATGCAGGTGCGGTTCGGGTCCCAGTTTTTATGTCAAATGGGTCAGGTATGGGATTAAATTAGTGTTGCTGTCAGATAACGTGTCGGGTGTTCTGTTAATTACTGCGATTGTGGGAAGATCATTTCACCATCCAGGAAAGGTGAATGAAAATGCCTCTCTGTGATGTTACCACAAGACATCACTTACTTACAGATCTCAGACTTCTGGAGGGGATGTAGATTCGTAAGAGTCAGAAACAGGGTGCTGAGCCTGTGGCTGTTCTGTACGCAAACATCAACGTCTTGAACTTGATGCGAGCCGCAACCGGTAGCCAGTGCAGGGAGATAAAGAGAGGTGTGAAGTGGGCCCTTTTGAGTTCATTGTAGACCAGTCGTGCCACTGCATTCTGAAACATTTGTCGAGGTTTGATTGCGTGTGATGGAAGTCCAGCTAGAAGAGCATTGCAATAGTCCAGCCTAGAAATGACAAGGGCCTGGACAAGAAGTTGTGCTGCATGCTCTGTTTGGAAGGGCCTGATCCTCCTGATGTTGTGCAATGCAAACCTGCAAGATCGAGCTGTCTTTACAATATGGTCCTTGAAGGTCAGCTGGTCACCAAAGAATATGTTTTGATGAACCTAGCAGGATGATGAAATTATGCTGTAGAGTCGGAGTGGCAGAGAAAACAAGAAGCTCAGTCTTTGCCAGGTTGAGCTGCATGTGATGTTCCGTCATCCATGCCGAGATGTTTGCCAGGCAGCCTGAGATCCATGCAGCTACTATTGGATTGTCTGGTTGAAATGATTGATAGAGCTGTGTGTCATCAATGGTAGAATTTGGTAGGAGGAAACCATGTGCTTGTATAATGGGTCCCAGGGATATAGTGTATATGGTGAAGAGGAGGGGTCCAAGAACTGATCCCCGAGGAAACCCTGTGGCCAGTTGATGTTCTTGGGATTCCTCTCCTCCCCAGGAAACCCTGAAAGACCTACCTGTGAGATAATATTCAAACCAGTTGAGTGCAGATCCTTGATGGTAGACAGGAGAATCTGATGATTCACAGAGTCAAAAGTGGCAGATAGATCCAGCAGAATAAGAACTGATGATTTGGAATCAGCTTTCTCTATCTGCAGGGCTACAGTGTCTGACAGCAAAGCAGTCTCAGTTGAATGGCCGCTGCTGAAAACTGATTGGTTAAAGTTCAGTTGGTAATTCTGTGAAATAAATAATGTAACTGTGTCTATAACGGTGTGAATCAAATGGTCCATTCCATTAGAATAACAAACGATCAGCATTCCTCGGGAACGTCTTGTAGATTGCAGGATCTCCAGCGGGAAGTTCCTAACAGTATCTGTTGTTTCTAGCCCTTTTGTCTTCAGGTATAAAATTATATATCACATTCAGAACTTCGGGAGAAGCTAGGATTCATACAAGGGTTAAGATTGTTTGAAGGAAGACATGCTAACATCGCTATTGAAGTACTGCTACACTACCATCTTCAATAAATTCTTCTCCCCACAAAAAATTTGGTCAAGCCTACTTCATTTTTTGTATTAGAGAAATCTATTACATTGGTGAGCCACCCAAAAGACTGCTCAGCAAAAATACAGTAAAGATGATGATACATGGGGCAAATTTTAGGTTAGAAGGGGTAGTATGCACTGGCCTGTCTAGACAGATATTGTCTTGACATGAAGTTAAAGTGGATTATAAAATGTCAGTTGCTGTATTTACACCCAGAGATGAGAAATGGGTGGGTGAAGGAAGAGTAAAAGTAACTGGTAGAGGAATTGGTGGCACACAGGTAGTAATATGTAGGTTAAATGTAATAAAGAAATTTGCAGATATGTCTAGAGGTTTTACCAAATGTTGTCTCTGATACAATTGCATGTGTAAATTAAGTCAAGCTGGTTGCCTGATTTGTTAGTGCTTGTGGTGGTAACCCATTTGAGATCGAATGAAGCTAGAAGTGGAAGTGGAAGTCTGCAGTGTAAGGCTTCTCCAGATGGATTTCGAAGTCACCAAAGACTAAAAGTGGACTGCCATCCACAGAGAATGAGGACAGCAGCCCATACAGCTCCTCTATAATGGATTATATATGACCAGGAAGGCGATAAATCATTACAATATGGAGTTTAACAGGAGCTGTTACCATAATAGCATGAAACTCAAAATAATTTTTATTGTATAGGGAAGAGTGGGTCGAGTATTTCCAATTATTAGAAATGAGAAGACCAGTACCCTTCCAACCTGATGGGGCGTGTGAGAGAAAGGTAAGTTGTTAGAGAGAACAGCAGGGGTTGCGGAGTCTTCTGGACGAATCCAGGTCTCAGTCAAGCCCATGATACTAAGAATAGACTGAGAAGCAATGGCCAGAATGAAGTTTGTTGACAGCTGACTGACAATTCCAGAGACCCAGAGAAAATGACAGAGGTGCAGCAGAAGAGGTGCAGATAGGACACAGTTTAGCAAGATTGCATTGCCGTCTGCGTGTGATGTTAGAGCATTGTTGAGAGAGAACAAGAATGTATTGGAAAGATACTACCTCCTACCTGACTCTACCTGAGAAGTAAGGAAAAATACACTTACTTAAGATTATATTTTTTTATATCTGAAATAAATTATTGTATTCTTGAAAACAATCTTTTATCGCGCTATGGCTGCCGTCGCATCATCCAGGTGGATGCTGCACATTGGTGGTGGTTGAGGAGATTCCCCCTTCCATGTAAAGCGCTTTGAGTACCCAGAAAAGCGCTATATAAATGTAACAAATTAATAATTAATTAATTAATACAATATTTTATTGTACTATTGAATAAAATATTAGTTAATTATCAAAGAAAGAAAAAATTAATAGCCATAATATGGACTTTTGTAAATGCTGTGATACTGTAATGCATAGATACTGTGATTTCCTTCTCACATTGCTGATTTAACCATTAACTCTTCACCTGAACAGTTTATGTTGCTGTATATGGTATCATTGTAATCTTTGGCCATCAAAACATAGGGGTAGACATCACCTTCTCTGTGTTATCATGTTTGGTTCAGGAGATATGACACAAAATACATAACTTGGTTATGGCGGAAAGTAAAATGGTCGCCATGGCAACCACAAGGTGTTTTTGCGATGGCTCCAGTTCAGAAAATATTCAGGCCACTAACCTGTTCAATTGTGCCAAGTTTCATGCTTTTATGAAAAAGTGAACATATCACCTCAAATTTTGCACATATCACCTGGACTATTAAAATCAATAAAGTTGTCTACACTGCATAATGAATCTCTTACTTACGTCGTGTCGTTGTTTGAGAGACGATTGGCGAGAGCGAGTTTAACCAAAGACTATAGAATACCCAAGACGTGTCACTCGTATAGTTATGAATGGGGAAAAATGCAACTCTGTATATGGCCGCTCTATCGACCGAAGCCCTGGCTTCTGATCAAAAGAGCCAATCGCTAATTGGTAAAGTCAGCGCGCCACTGCAGCTGCCGTTAGAAGTCCCGGTTGCTATAGAAACAGTCTCTGAGACATGCGCTGAGTACTGCGCATGGGCACTGGCTGGTCCTGCCTGAGAAATACGTTTTTTTTTTACGCTATTTGAGCAAAATAAACAACATTTATGATACAGTTGTTGTCAGATTTCATTGGTGATTTCAAATATGAAATTTAATCGTAAGCTTGGCGAACAGTTTTGGCGAATTTGATGTTTCCCCATTCAAAGAGATAGGAGCTGCACTTGCATGCCCAAAAAGCATTTCAAAGATGGCCGCCGAGTGACATGACTTGCCTTAAAGGGACTTTGGTTTAACTCCACACAGAGAATCTCCAGTCAGCGTTGTGAGCGGTGAGTGTATTCTTACTTAAACATCTCTGATTGGTCATTACGTTCAAGAGATCAACAAACATGCCTGTGATTGGCTAAATTTCTCACCGCTGAAAAAACTCGCTGTACATAGGAACATTTCAAGTCCTTCAGAGCTCAAACTTATAAACGCAATGGAGTGTTTGTTAAATTGGTTTCGCCAGTAATATTATATCATTACAGTATCAACTGGGGTGCTCTTGCTTTTGTTTCAGAAAGCTTATTTTTAAAATTGAATTTGTGATGATTTGAACCTGTTTTAATTTTTTTCCATTTTTTTTTTATTTGTGATGAAACATTATTTGGCAGACCCTCTGCAGTGCCACTGCAGACCCCCGGTTGAAGACCCTTGGTTTAGGGCAAGAAAATAAATAAATAAATATTTATAAATATTTATATTTTAAATAAATGTTTTTTTTTTTGTTTTGTTTTTTACTTTCTATTCATCAAAGAAACAATTAACAATTAAACTTCGCACACCTGACGGCGATAGATAGGTGCGTAGGAAACAAAGACCAGCTAGGTCAAAAACTAACACAAATCCCGCACACAATCTATGCAAAAAGTATCAACTGTTTATTAACGACGTTTTGGTCGCATGACTTTCGTCAGGAATTTTTTAAAATATTTTATATTTATTCATCAAAGAAAGAAATAATCACAGTATCAACAAACAAACAAACAAAAAATAAATAGTTACAAAAATATTTATTTCAAATAAATGCTATATTTTGGAACTCTCTATTCATCAAAGAATGAACGAATCACATTTTCTAAAAACAAACAAACAAACAAACAAATAAATAAATATTTATATTTATTTTTTTTGTTTACTTTATATTCATCAAAGAAAGAATCACAGTATCTACAAACAAAAACAAACAATAAATAAATAGTTACAAAATATTTATTTCAATAAAAGCTATTTTTTACCTTCTACTCAAAGAATGAAATAATCAGTTTCTACAAAAAACTGATACAAACAAACAAACAATAAATAAATAAATACAAACCAGTTTTCAGCATTGATAATAATAAGATCCATTACTAATATTTGAGCAACAATAATAATTAATGATATTAGAATGATTTCGGAAGGTGACACTGAAGAACTGTGACTTCCATGATGGAAGACTTTAACTCCAAATGTCTAATGATGGATTACTTTCCTGTTCTGATGTTGTGACACTCGGATGATAAACCTCTAAGAGTGTCTGTGAAGATGGATTTGGTTCTTCAGTGGTTTCCAATCTGGAGTCACACCAAAATATGCATTGCTTAAAAGAAAGGCAGTGAAGTAAATACAAAACATTTAACTTATCTTAAATGTTTCCTAAATATACATACACTGTATATATATATTTCAAAAGCATGCCATGAAAAAAAAATAATAATAATAATTTATATATATATATATCATGGTATGCTTTTGAAATGACATGATAGCAGTGACATGTAATAAATGATATCATGGGAAGTGCTCGCCAGCTGTGGTCCTATCAATGCATCATGGTGTAATTCACCTTGAGTCACTTGACAGTGAGAAATGAACTTTGGGCTCAGTAGTGGCCAGAACCAGAAGGTTAACCTTTCATCACACTTTGTATTTGCTCTGTTCTACAGTGGTGCCACTAATGACTGTAATCGATCATCAAAAAATGGTGTAGCAGTCGGGGTGACTTTCCTGCAGCAAAAACACCAATATTACCTCCCACCAATTCATCAATTTAGTTGGTTTAATCGTTTTTAAGCATCTTTGGACTTTTTGAGGTTAAAATGTCATTGTTTGAGAGGAAACAAACAAACATACAAACAAACAAATTAAACATTTTTTTAAAAGAAGTCTGTTATGCTTACAAAGTTGAAGTCTTTTAATATAGTAATAATAATAATAATAATAATAATATTGTGAAATATTACAACAATATCTATCTATCTATCTATCTGTCTGTCAACAGAACATTATTTATATATATATATATATATATATATATATATATATATAAAATAAATGTTCTTATACATGTCTTTATTTGCACTTTTGTTCAATTTAATATGTCCTTACTGAATAAAATAATTAATTTTTAAAGATCTTACTGACATATTATTATTATTATCATCATCATCATCACCATCATAATCATTATTATTATTATTATTATTATGTAACAATCTAACATCATTTTGTTAGATGCTGTTAGAAAAAAAAACTGTAACCATATGAAAAAGATGAACATGAAAATGAAACTTGAAAGGAAACTCAATTTTCAAGATATTCAAGATGTTCAAGATATTCTTGATTTGTAAAAATCAACCAATCAATCATATCGAATCATATCAATAAATCAAATCTAGGCTAAAATATTTTACTGGAAAACACAACAATAAATACTGAATAGAATTTTAGATTTTGAAAAAATAAATAAATAAATACTGGAAAGTGCCCAGGAATTAGTGGTCAGCTGATAAGATATGAGTTTGTATTTAGAATTTTTGAATTTGTATTTTTGCGTGTTTACATTTGATGGATCCCTGTAAAATTGAAACTAGACTTTAACATGTCAAGGGGCAGAATAGACTTATGTTCGCCATACCATAATCACCACAGTCCTGTCAATTGTACTTTTATAGGTGTTTTTATTTATTTTTTACCTTTTTTAACTTTAGCCTTTTGACAGCTAATTTGTCCTGGGGACTGTGTTAAGTTGTGACTGATTACAAAAGAACAGCTATATGATGAATACCAGTATAACACTAAGTGCAAATAACAGTATTTTTCTACCTGGTCCCATGGTATAAACGTACCTGGGTGCACTTTTTAGCGAGATGCGAAATACATCCCAATAAGTACATATCACTGCAGTTTCCAAAAGAAACAAACACTAGAGGCAGTAAAACTCCGACGCCTTTTACTCCTTTTCACACAAATTTACAGAGTTTTGATTAATAAAGCGTCATTTTCGCACAATTACTTGAAGAATATCATGTTATGACTTCAAAACAATATTAATATGCTGGGAAATTTGAAAACTGATGCCTTTGAACGTTAGCATCACACATATCCAGCTTCATATCTATGGGTTTTCATAGACGGTAGGGTTGTTCGGTAGCTCACGGGGCACGGAGACGTACTTGAGAGGTGAGGAGCTCTGGTTCGAATCCTGTGTAACTACGGTTCAACAAAACAGTTCAAATCTGCATGTAAGGAAGTTCAAATAGCATGGTTGCATCAACAAATGCATTTTTTTTATATCAGTTTTGCATTTGTTAACACTATCGGGTAGGTTTAGGGTTGGGTTTGGTGTAGGGCATATTTCCAACAAGATAGAGCATTCATTTTTAGCGACGGTCCCTGGATATTTGAATTCTGAACCGCCGCAATATGTACCTATATCAACGTAATAAAAACATGCCAGGGTTCACGTATTGAACCTGTGTTTTAGCGCCACTCAGTGGACATTTCTCTTTGAAACTGTGGCGAAACGTGCAGTAAGCAGGGCTGGACTGGGACAAAAAATCGGCCCTGGCATTTTTTGGTCCAGGCGGCCCACCACCACCATATAATATATATATATATATATATATATATGATATACACTACCATTCAAAAGTTTTTGAACAGTAAGATTTTTTAATTATTTTTTAAAGAATTCTCTTCTGTTCACCAAGCCTGTATTTCTTTGATCCAAAATACAGCAAAAACAGTAATATTGTGAAATGTTTTTAATATTTAAAATATATTTTAAAATGTAATTTATTCCTGTGATCAAAGCTGAATTTTCAGCATCATTACTCCAGTCACATGATGTTCAGAAATCATTCAAATATTCTGATTTGCTGCTCAAAATACATTTATTATTATTATTATTATTATTATTATTATTATGTATTATGAAAACAGCGGAGTAGATTTTTTTTCAGGTTTCTTTGATGATAGAAAGTTCAGAAGAACAGCATTTATCTGAAATAGAAATATTTTGTAACATTATAAATGTCTTTAACATCATTTTTGATCAATTTAAAGCATCCTTGCTAATAAAAGTATTAATTTCTATAATTTCTTTCCCAAAAAACAAAACAAAAATTATACTGACTCCAATCTTTTGAATGGTAGGCTATAGAGTATAATGTTACAAAAGCTTTTATATTTCAGATAAATGCTGATCTTTGGATCTTTCTATTCATCAAAGAATCCAGAAAAAAATAATTACTCGACTGTTTTAAATATTGATAATAATAATAATAATAATAATAAATGTTTCTTGAGCAGCAAATCAGCATATTAGAATGATTTCTGAAGATCCTGTGACACTGAAGACTGGAGTAATGATGCTGAAAATTCAGCTTTGATCACAGAAATAAATTACATTTTAAAATATATTCAAATAGAAAGCAGTTATTTTAAATAGTAAAAATATTTCACAATATTACTGCTTTTACTGTATTTTGGATAAAATAAATGCAGGCTTGGTGAGCAGAAGAGAATTCTTTAAAAAAAAAAAAAATCTTACTGTTCAAAATCTTTTGACTGGTAGTGTAGATATGTATCATTGCATCTAGTTGTTTTGGATAAGAATAAAACGTCAGGTCCGACAATATCGTGTCTTTTCGAATTTAAATCTAGATTTATTCGCATTGGCCCATGGAAACCTCTATGAACACACTTGACTTGGCCAAAAAATCGCGGGGGACGATTTTACGGTTTATTAAAAGGTGTTAAATAAAATATATATATATATATATATTAAAAAGCGTATTCTGCACTCATGGCGCGCGCGCACACACACTAGATGCCTGCCTCCGTTGCGAGTCCCTTATTAAGCACTTTACCGATTCAACTGCTCTCCCCTTCTCTCCCCTCCTGTCTGGCTCTTTGGCCCGCTTCACTCACCGCAGATCAAGCCTGTTTTTATAAAGCTGCTGTTAAACGTGGGGAAAGCCGATACGGAAGAAGTTGGGGTTTATTTAGGCGGAGCAAAATACTTCATCCCTCTGTCTATAGCGCATTGTGATTGGGTGGTTTACGCTGGCAATGCAGGAGACAAACCAATGGGCCACTGACTGCTTGTTGTCCCTGCGTGATGGTCCTTGGCAAAAAAAAAAAAAAAAATCTGTCGGCCCCTTCAGTGTGTCGGCCCACCGGGAAAATGCCCGGTATGCCCGATTACCAGTCCAGCCCTGGCAGTATGGTACGTAAAAACGGTCTCGCTAAAAAGTGCACCCAGGTACAATTATGCCATGAGACCAGGTTGGTATTTTTTTTTAGCGATATGCTATTTACACTAAGTGCAAATAGCTAGGCTATAGATTCTATTTACACTATGTTAAAATAGCAGGATTTTCTGCTATTTATACTACTTATTGCAAATAGTGGCAATTATCTGCACCTCTGTATTGTAGTACATTATACAGTTGTAAAACAGTATGCTATAATAATGTATTATAACGTAGTAACATAGCGTAAATTATCATTTTAATTCAAATTATTAAATGGATGCCACCTCATTGGGACAATATAAGCCCTCCCTACCCTACCCAATACTTTATTTTCAACTTTTTGATTATTTCCTTCATTTCTATTGAAAATAAATGCCTTGCCAATGTGATATGAGATTTGAAAAGAGAGAAAAAATAAGTTTGGATTCAAACTCGGGTCGATCGCATCAAAAACACTGCAGCACGCGCTTTACCCTCTTCGCCACTGAAACTGATGTTTGACAATCGTTTTTTGTAGTCCAGACTACCCCAATCACACCTTGGTGGGCGGAGTTAATGTAAATAGCCTCTGTCAACAAGGGGGGCTATTAGCACTTAGTATAAATAAACACTCCGATTACGCAATATGAGCGTAAACCATGTTGCAGTTACAAATTCATACTGTGTTCTGAAAATGACATACAGAAATTGCTCTAAAAACCTGCATCCCTTTTGAACGTCAGTGTTTAATTTGCACAGTGCCTGTATGGCATAGTCAAGTGCCCCATTTGAGCTTTATAGGCACAATCATCCTGTTGCTTATAGCATCATGTTAGTAGAATAACATAATGCTCCATAAGTTTTCTACAATATTGTAGAAGCTTGCTGTCATTCTGAGCTCATTTATGCAATCGGGAACATCTTGCAGTCTAACTAGATGCTTTGGACCTTAAAACAATAGCTTAGTGGATTGTTTATTGCATTTTCTCGGTGATGCACACTTGAAACCCTCCTGTAATGTGGCATGCCTATTAATGTGCGGGATGTAATAGAATCTGGGGAAAGGTAGAGCCGAACACAAAGCGCCTGTGATAGGGATTCTATTATCTAGGTCTTGCTTCTGGCACCTCATGAAACATGGATGAGTTTTTACCCATAAAAGACTCAATTTCCCTTTGATTTATACAAGAAATAAATTCTGAAAAGGTGAAAAGTCCAAAGGATGCATATTTTATGTGCCTTCCACGGGCTAATGCATTTTAAATAAGCATCCCTAAAATAGAAAAATAAGTGTTGTAGAAAAGGGCTAGACATTCACACAAACTCTTTCTTACATTTGATCAGTGATTTGTTTGGGGTTTTGTTGTCGGCTTTTGCAAGTACAACTCAACAGACCCTTAAACGGGAAGAATAAAGAATCATTCATCCTGACAGAGTATTTACTGTTACAGAAATGACTAGAAAAGTATATAAAGTGTAATTTTGGATTTGGATTTTACCTTTTTGTAATTTTGCTAATTTAACAAAAAAATGTTCTGCATCGCGTCTTTAATTTAACACTATACTATATATAGTTCTTCAATTAATCGTCGCAATTCGACCCATTAAAGCTCATACCAAGAACGATAACTATAACAATACCTATTTTACTGTTTATGTTTATTTCTACTGTAACATCTCTTGTTTTGTTTTTGTACTGTTGATTATTTTCTCCTAATTTAATTTATTTATTACTAGTTTGAGAAAGCACTGTCTCCTTTGCCTCCTCAGAGAAAGAGTTTAATCCCTTTAACGTTTTTATCATTCCTCTGACAGAAGAGCTTCCTGCGCTACGGCTCTGTGTAGCTCTTTTCTTTTCACACTCTTACAGTGGGAATTCTCACTCAAGTGGCCTTTGTGATTATCTGCCTCCTTCCTCTTAACAAATGTCCTCCCTTTCTCCTTGCCAGTTCTGCTTTGCTCTGCTCCCCCAAAGGATGCTGGGTAGGACAGTGAGACAGCAGGGTTTGGAACTAATGACCTGATGAAGAGGAGGAGAGTGGATGAGGATTCACCTCCTCCTGGGGAAGGTGTAGCGATACTGCCATGGCTCTCGCTAACAGCCGTCTCCGCGTGACGAGTTACTCCTCAATCGTCTGACAAAGGAAGAAATTCCTAAAGTGATTTCAGTACTCACTGTCAGGCACGTGACAGCTCTATTACCAATCCAACTGGGCTGCTCCCATATGCCCAAACCCTGTAAAGCACACAAATACATGTGAACGCACACACACTTTTATGACAGATTTTTATGCCACACAAGCCTGAGAAGACCTAACAAACATGTTTTAGACTGGGTTCAGGTGACTTTTGTAGAGTGTAGTAGAAGACAGTAGTAGTGTAGTTTCAATTGTAAAAGTTGAGAAATAGTGTATAGTATTATAATATAGTGCATATTTTATTAAACACATTAAAGGAATAGTTCACCCAAAAAAAAAAAAAAAATATTTGCTGTAAATGTACTCACCCTCAGGTCATCCAAGATGTAGATGAATTTGTTTCTTCATCAGATTTGCAGAAATGTTGCATTGCATCACTTGCTCAACAATGGATCATCTGCAGTGAATGGGTGCCGTCAGAATGAGAGTCCAAACAGCTGATAAAAACATCACAATAATCCACGAGTAATCCACGCCACTCCAGTCCATCAATTAATATCTTGAATTATGTGAGAATATCTCAGAATTGTGACAAACTTTTGCAATTGCGAGTTTCAAAGTCTAATTCTGAGGAGAAAAAAAGACTGATATTTTCTTACAATTGCAAGTTTATATTTCACAATTCTGACTTTATTTCTCAGAACTGCAAGTTTCTATCACACAAATTGGACTTTATAACTCACAATTTTGACTTAATATCACGCAATTCTGAGGAAAAAATAAATAAATAATCAGAATTGCAAGAAAAAAGTCTGAATTGTGAGATAAAAGACAAATAACTTTTTTTTTATTATTATTATTATTATTATTCAGTGGCGAAAATTGGCTTCCAAAGGTTTTTGCTTCACAAGATGTTAATTGATGAGTGGTGTGGATTATTGTGATGTTTTTATCAGCTGTCTGGACTTTCATTCTGACGGCACCCATTCACTGCAGAGGATCCATTGGTGAACAAGTGATGAAATGCTACTTTTCTACAAATCTGATGAAGAAACAAACTCATCTACATCATGGATGGTGTGGGGGTGAGTAATTTTTTTTGCAAATTCTTATTTTTTGAGTGAACTATTTCTTTAATAGTACAGATTTGAAATCTTTACTGTCACTTCCTGAATAAAGTTTTACATTTCTATCAACAAAACTTAAAGTGCCCACATTTTTGACAATACCATTGTAACCAAAAATTTTAAACCAAAAATTATAAGTAGGCTATAAACAAACTGCACTGCAGTCGATTGACTTTAACATCACCACCATTAAGCTTCCAAGAATTATTTTACTATTTTTCCCTGAAAGTTTGAATTAGAATAGTTTGCAGGAGCTTGATTATAAACACAATGATGCTGTGAAAGTGAACTTGTGTGTCGATAAGTTTACCTGTTCAGCAATCATCTAAATACATCATCCCTGCAGCACTTTCTAGATGTGTGCTATCCAAAATGTAGTTCTGTCATTACAACTCTCGGAGTGATTTGCATGGTTATGTACATGACAATTTTAATGTTAATGTACAGTATGTGGTCTTGGCAGAATAGATCTGCTACGCTGCTGCTGCTGCTGCTGCTGCGGCAGAGCAAGTACTGAGACTTGCTACTGCCAATACATCCACAACATGCTGCTGTGAGCATGTAAGAAATACTGCTGCTGCACATATTACATATATGAATAACCCCCATATAGCATACATGAATCACCGTAGCAGATCTATACAGGTGGAGCTGGGGAAGGTGGAGGGTTTCTGAAGTACGCTGCACACTGCTACCATAAGCATTAGCCAAGTATTGGAATGTTGAGCAGCAAGTTCACTGGCTATCGATACAGGAGAAGACCAATCAGCTGTGCCATGTGATAATGATGTCATTGCTGAGTTAGATCTAACTGAATTAGATCTATCGGACTGTGCCATCTAGAGTTTCATGCAGTGTTAATTTCGTTGACGAATAATTTTCGTCATAATTGTCGTCAACAACATTTTTTTCACCGACGACAACGAGACGATGACGAACGAAAACTCTTTTTGAATGACAAAAACTATGACGAAAATCTATTGACATATTCGTCAATGAATAAAAACGAGACGAAAATGTTAGGGAGGGACGATTTGGAAAGAGATTCAATCAGAACATAGTTCTGTAGTGTGTAGTTAGGAGGTTAGATGCATACATATGAACCGGCAGGACATAAGCTATAATACACTTGCTGCACGTCTCATAAAACGTTAAAAAATATCAATATGTGGGAGTAAGAGAAGAGCAGACATATGGATAAATCTGACGACGCAAGAGAGAACTCGATTTGGTCCGGTTTTCTGAGCACAGACACTGAAGCATACACACACAGAAAGCACGTCTCACAGCGCGCGAGTACTCTCTTGCGTCGCGTGAGCGGAGAATTACACATGAAATGATGCCGTTTTGACGAACATTCACATAAATATGGCAAGCCAATAGGGTCAGATTTACGCTATAGATAAATCGCGTTTACATACAAAACACCGTTTTTGACGGCGCTTAAAACAGTATTAGCGCCGTCAAAAACGGCGTCCTGATAGCAAACGTGGTTAAAAACGCCGTATTTAACGCCGTTTTAGTGTTTGTAAAAAGCGCCGGCTTTTAACGCCGTTTGGCTTGCCACAAGACGCCGTAAAAAACGCTGTTCTGATTCCACAAAAGCGCGCGTTATTTATGGCGTTTTCCTTGTAGTATAATGAGCCACGCCAGCTGATTTCCACAGCCAGTAATATTGAACTGTTCTCACCCAATCAATGATGAACAGAACCAGACCAGACCAATTGATCAAACAGTACGTTAATTCACATCAAATTAAGATCATGGCAAGAAAAAAAACTTAATTTTGCTTAGTAAGCGGACATTGGAGGACTGCACTCGACAACTGACAGGAGATTTTGAACCCAATGTGCTCCAATCAACTTTACTGAGGTAAGGATCGTTTCTTCAGACTTGTTAAAATATTGCTGCCTGTCAGTCTGTTTCTTAATTACCGTCGGTGCTCATTCAGCTGGTCAGCTCATTTAGGAGCGGCCACCGATGGTTACATTAAAGCTAACATACAGGCTTTCTGCTGGCTTTAATGGTCTAACAAATTTTGGATAGTTTTTACTCCACGAATCGTTTTGTTAAGTTTTATGAACTTCTCTTAATAGTCGAATATTCTCCATATGATCGGTTTGATTAGGGGTGCTAGATAAGCGTTTTGTAACTTCAAGTAACATATTTTGAATCTTAAAACTGTGTATTTATGTCTTGTGTTTTTAAAAGGATCTAGTATAAAATAGCATGAATATTTTGGCACCTCCATAGCTTATTTTTAACGTCTACTTTTGGTTTTAGATTGGAAACATTGCAAAGAAGCCTTGGATGGGCAAGAGGGCGGCTGATTACTGTACCAGCAGCTGATCAGTTACTCCGTGACATGGGAGTATATAGCAGAAGTCACTGACAGAGAGCATGGACAACAAGGTGAGTGAAACATTAAAAATCCTAATCAAACACACCTGAACAAGCTAATCAATGTCTTTAGGATCACTAGAAAGTTACAAGCAGGTGAGTTTGATCAAGGTTTGAGGTAAAAATGTGTGGCACTCAAGGGCCAGAGTTGAGAACCCCTGTTTTTGAGGTAAACATTCCAGGATTTTATTAATGCAAGTGAACAGGGCTCAATATAGACCATTTGACAGTCCAAAATTCATGTTGCACAAGTAAGATTTTTATTTAAAAAGAAAAAGCTCTGATGTCCATTCACAAGATGGTTTACTTCACAATTCACAACGTGGTGTGGTGGCATTTATATATAAAAAGTGTATGTGTGTGTGTGTGTATATATATATATATATATATATATATATATTCCTGAAAATAACTGCTCATTTTGCTAGAGAAGATGCTTAATAACCTAAACAAGGACTTTTGGAACATCAACAATGGTTAAGTCCTGTTCACTTGCATTAAATGGAGAAAAATGTTTTCTTCTGAAATCATATTTTCTGTTCCGCTAAAAAAGACATCTACATCAGTGGCGCTGAACCACGTTTCTGGATCCCACCCCACCAAACCAACACACTTGCATGTCTCTTTTAATCAAACACAACTGATTCAGCCCATTGAGCGACTCCAAAACCTGAAAAGGGTGTGGGCTCTGTGAATGTGGTTGGGAACCACTTTTATACATTATGGATGACCTGGGGGGTTAGTAAATATGATGGAATTTTTATTTTTGGGTGAACTGTACTTTTAAAAAAATATTTTTAATGTTTTTTTTCTTCTCACCAAGGCTACATCTATTTGATACTGTAAAAATGCTGTAAAACCAGTAATATTCTGAAGTATTACAACTTGAAATAACACTTCTATTTAAATATATCAGGGATAGGCAACGCCAGTCCTGGAGTAGCTCCAACCCTGAAAAAAACCTCACCTGCCTGATCATGAAGACCTTGATTAGCTTGTTCAGGTGTGTTTGATTAGGTTGGAGCTGAATTTTGCAGGACATCAGCACTCCAGGAGCAAAGTTGCCTATCCCTGGAATATATTAAATAGAATTTATTCCTGTGATTAAAAGTTGAATTTTCAGCATCATTAATCCATTTGAGTGGAAGTATTGTTTCTGCATTAATATGAATTATATATTAAAAATTAACAGTCATTATGTTTGCATATGTTTGTTCCAGGGAGTTCAATTTGAGTGGTTCCGTGTCATATTCCGACATAAGAGATGCTGCGCTCGATGAAATGGTTGCTGACTTCATGGCTGGGGAATGACCAGCTTGGATCTGAGGCTGCCACAGTTACTGGCAGATGGTCTTTGGGTCCAGAGAAACAGTGCAGAGGAGTTTAGTTCGAATTGAACCTAGGGTAGCTGCGCTGCAATATCCCAAAGACCACAGAGAAGACTACAGTGTCGCTGGACCGAACACCCTGCGGCACCTTGATGGCAAATTGGCAACCATAAATTGATGAGGTAAATATACACAGGTTACGCAGCAATATATTTATATTTGTTAATATATAATTTTTTTTTATATAATGCACGTTATGTAGCTTATAATTATTAGTTTTTTTTATGTACAGTACAAATGTTTAGAACAATACGAATTTTAATTGTTTTTAATGATGTCTCTATGCCCTCCAAGGCTGCATTTTTGATAAATACTGTAAAAACGTTAATATTGTGAAATAGTATTACAATGTTATTTTCATCTTCACTACTCCAGTCTTTAGTGTCACGTGATCCATCAAAAATCATTCTAATATGCTGATTTGCGTACTCAAGAAACATTTTTTTTTATCCATGTTGAAAACAGTTGTGCTACTTAATATGTATGCTGATACCAATAATAACTGAGCAGCATATTAGAATTATTTCTGACAGATCATGTGACACTGAAGACTGTAGTAATGAAGCTGAAAATTCAACTTTGCGTCACAGCAATAAATAACACTTTAAAATATTACAGTAGTAAGTTTTTTTTTCAATTATCGTGAAATTCTACAATATTAATATATTTTGCTATATATAAGCATGACGCATTAAAACAAGTACTGTACAATTGTTTTGTTTGTCTAATGTTTCTCTCGTTTGTTTATGTTTTGGTTTAGATGGAGAATTGTCATTCACGAGGGTATCAATAGCATGCCTTCAACAACAACAGCAGCAGTATTGTAATGCATTGCTTCTTAAATGCTGTGGCCAGATGTGGAGTGCCTTCTAGGGTTAGGATGGATCATGGAGGAGAAAACCAATGCTTTCTGTGTTATGAACATTTTCAGGGGATCTGGAAGAGGCAGTGCCATCAGAGGCAGGCGCACTCATAACCAAAGAGTTGAGAGGCTCTGGGGTGACATGGCAGGGACTGACTAATGTTTACTGCAAACTCTTCCCATTTCCTGGAGAGTGACGGTATATTGGACGTAGACAATGAAATGCACCTCTGAGCTCTTTATTTGTTCCATTATATAAAAAAATTGCTGTTTGGATTTAAGTAAATACTGGTATGGTATATATTTGGCAACAGTTCTTTTAACACTAACCCCTGTTTTCACAGACAAGGCTTCAGCTTAGTCCCAGACTAAAATGCACGTTTGAGCTGTTTTAACTGAAAGAAACTTGCACTGACTGTTCTTAAATTATGTCAGTGCCATTTTGTCTCAAGATGCACACCAGTAGTGTTTTTTTATTTTTTTTTATTTTGTTATGTTAATAAAAGCTACATAAATGTCCTAATTGAACTATGGCATAACCCTGGCTTAGTCTAAGCCCTGTCTGTGAAACCAGGCATAAGTGATGCAGTATGTAGCTTTTTATTTCTTACACAACTATGTCGGAAGATGAAAAAGTGAAGTAATGTGTGGCGAAGTATAAAGTCCCATACTCTGAGTTTGTGCTCTGCATTTAACCCATCCAAGTACACTCACAGTAGTGAAAACACACACGGAGCAGTGGGCAGCCATTTTTGCTGCAGGACCTGGGGAGCAGTTGGGGTCCGGTACCTTGCTCAAGGACACCTCGGTCATGGTTATTGAGTGTGGAAGAGAGCGTTGTACAATCACATGCTGTTTTTTTTATTTTTTATTATTTTTGTGTTTTCCCCCTTCATGTTTGTGATACCAAAACAACTGTCCAAATCACCCACAAAACCTTTTAGTCAAATGTTTCCACCCCCATATGATCGGACCTCAATTTGTCACATAACTATTGAACTCTTTTGATTGCCATTGTATTATGATGTAAATATTGTAAGATACTGTCATTTTGATTTATGTTCACGAGTGTCATTGCAAATGTAAACTTTTGACGTTAAAATAAAAAGCTCCTAGTTCCCATACAAGTGTGTTAAGACTTATTTATTCTTTGGCCATGAAATACACTTAAATCTTGCAGCAAATTGTTTAACAGAGCTGTTTTTAAAAAAGTAAAGATTCAGGTTGTTTGCAAAAAAAAAAAAGTAAAATGTAAACCCTTTGGAATTTGGTTGGTGTTCTGCATTTACTGTTCACAAAACATAATCTGGTCTTCAAAGTCACAGGTATAGCCAGACACAATGTGCTTAAGCATAAAACACAAACAATTATCTTTGTCTTAAACATTCACTGTGCTGCTGAAAATGTATGTAAACTCAATAAGTGACTACCTTGTTGCTGTTACCTGGAAAACCCACAACTACTCTGTTTTGTGATGAGTTTCATGAGTGTTTGTTCTGGAAAGTTAAACTGCTAACTGTTCTTCAGAAAAATCCTCCATATTTGAGCACATTAAAGCAGTGACTGTATGTTTTTAAGATGTTGTAAAGTGTTCAAATGCGCAGAATATGAAGGAACAAACAACAGACTCATGAAACTCAACACGAAACAAAACATTACGTTTTCCAGGTAATGGCAACACTGAGTTTAATTTTTTTTTGCAGCACAGTGATTAAGACATGAAAGATTAAAATACTTTGTTTACTTAAGCACATTGTGTTTGTCTATACCTGAGACTTTGAGCAAGACCAGTGGCCTGTACTATGAAGCCGGTTTAGCTGGCTAGCCAGGTAAATTTCAGTTTAGTTTGCATCAATCCTGGGTTTTAGGTACCAAGAAAGTGGCTTGGCTTTTAGCTGCGTTCATTTCTATAGTAACTTACACTGCACAGCTAACCTGCTCTGGGGCAGGTTATGTTCTGAGTTAGAGATCTCAAACTGAAATTGGACCAATCAGATGTGAGCAAAGTGACACATGTCTGACACAAAAAAAAGTCACTCCCCCAGTCTCTCTTCCTACAAATTAAAGCTCACTATGAAGTATCTTTAAAAAAAAAAATTCCAACAAAATTGTCTGGCTTTAATGATAATTACAATTTGCATATGATTTATATAATTATAATATGATTTATATTATTATTACTCCATTACACACAAGCACTTTTAGTTTAACAATTAATATAAAGCATTTGTTTTAAATTAATATTAATATATAAAGATCATATGTAATATAAATAAGTGGTAGAATCAATAGATAAAACTTTAAAAATGGCTACATGTGACCTTACATGTTTGAGTCTCTATCACTATATTATCAACTATATAAACTAACTTCACAAGTTTCACTTGTGACTGCACTAATAGAGCAAGATAATTTCCTTTATTTGTCCTCTTTCATGGACAAGTACTTCAGTGGAAATGTGTTTAAATTCCTCATATTCTTTAATCTCTTAACCTTTAACAAAAGAGTTTTGAATCTCGCTGGCTCTCTCGTGAGAAGTGAGTCACACTTGCTCTGTGTTGTGATTAGCTGTTCGCCGCTGATGTCACACATTCATGTGCACGCGCTTCATTAACTCAGGATCAAGCCTGAGTTGACAGAGAAAGTTGATGATCAGCTTCATGGTACCAACAAAGCCAGATTGGAGTGGTTTGGTTTTGTCAACTCAAAACTTATCCTATAACTCTGAATTTGTTAATCTACCATCATGGTACAGGCCCCAGATGAACCAATATTTTCTATTTGTTTAAAATCATTGGTTTTCGACATAAAACTTGGTGAAATGATTTCAGTGTGTGTATGAGTATTTTTTTTTTAATTCCAGCACATTTTAAATTACTGAAATATTTACTTAAACAAAAAAAGGATTTAAAATCAATTATTACGGTGACGCATTGCTTCACCAATGATTTAGGCCATGGTTACATTATGTGAGCTAAGCGAATGTCCGCGCTGCTGTCACCACAGTCCTGACATAAACAAGCATCTGCACGCTGCTGAAGTTACTGCATCATAGAAATGCACTGTTTTAAATGTATTTTAATGTGATGGTTTTTATTGTAGCGGCATGTTTCTTAGTATTAATCTCCAATCTGTCTAGTTTAAGATCAGATCAGACCAAAGCAGTTATTTTGAATAAACGGGCCTTGGAATATTTCTTTATTTGAATGATTTTAGTTTGAGATTTAACACCAAATCGAAATACGAACATTTTTGATAGTTACTTAAAAAGAAATAAAGAGAAATGACAAACGGTTTATTTTTTTATTATTGTTATTATTATTAATAATAATCATTATAAAATGCAGGGGCGCCTGCAGGATTTCTTCCGAGGGTACGCACAGAGTTTTTTTTTTTTTTTTTTTTTTTTGGAGGATCAAATGATTAGTGAGAGCAGAACGAATGTGTCACGTTTTAATCTCAATAAAATGGTAAAGAGCATGCTCAGATGAAACAACAGAAAACAAAGCAGCGTTGGATGAAGTGGACTAGAGCCCGGCATGGGCCTCGAATAGGCTATAGGCCCTAGCCCGGTCCTTGTCCGACAGCTTATCAGAATTCTCGGCCCGAGTCTGACTGGAGACCGTCTTTTTTTCCCCTTCTCCCAAAACAACTTATACTAGGCTACTGTTTCAGCTATTAAAATAGTTCAGTTTTGTATGTAATGGAAAAGTTATTAGCCTATATTTCATTTCCTTTTTTTATAAAGTTAATTTAGAAAAATTTTTGGAGCATTTTTTGTTCGTTAAATGTAAGTTGTTGTTTTTTAAGTAACGATCAAGTGGCCAGCGGCAGACAGTTGATCATATTATGTTTGATTAATTTAGTCAAAAAAGTCAAAGTCAAAGCCAGCTTTATTGTCAATTCTGCCACATGTACCGTACATACATACAGAGAATTGAAATTGCGTTACTCTCTTACTCCCTGGTGCATACAGATAACACTAAACACAAGAAATACAGTAAAACGCAGAAATACAGATAAGTACAAATCAATACACACACACACACACACACACACACACACAAAAATGCAACTATTGCAAATATACAATAAGGACATGTAGGAAAAAAATAAAATAAAACATTAAATAAAGAATGGATAAAGTGGCATAGGGCACATGGCAAAGTGCAAATCAGTGAGATAAACAAACAAACAAACAGTGCAGAATATAGATGGTGTAGTGCAAAGAGCTTATAAGACTATTTAAAGTGACAAGGAGCAGTCTTTTTTATTCAGACTGCCAGACGAGGTAGTTGAATGAATGAGGTCAGTCCAATGCTGTACAAGTGACCGGTGCTTGTCTCAGTGTGAGTGTGAGTGTGTGTGTGTGTGAGTGTGAGTGTGAGTGAGTGTGGGTGGTGGTGGTGGGGTGGGGGTCCGAGTTCAGTGATTCGTGGGGTAAGAGAGGGGAGGGGGGGCAAGGACGGGAGGGAGTTCAGCTTCCTGACAGCCTGGTGGATGAAGCTGTCTCTCAGTCTGTTTGTCCTAGCTTGGAGACTCCTCAGTCTCCTCCCTGATGGAAGCAGACTGAAGAAGTTGTGTGTCGGGTGGGTGGGATCACCTGCAATGCTGAGGGCTTTGCAGGTGAGACGGGTGTTGTAAATGTCCTGGAGGGAGGGGAGAGAGACACCAACGATCTTCTCAGCTGCTCTCACTATCCGTTGAAGGGACTTGCGGCAGGACGCGTTGCAGGCGCCATACCACACAGTGATGCAGCTAGTCAGAATGCTCTCGATGGTGCCTCTGTAGAAGGTGCACATGATGGGGGCCGGGGCTCTGGCTCTTCTTAGTTTGCGGAGGAAGTAGAGACGCTGTTGTGCTTTCTTGGCTAGTGCTGCAGTGTTGTTGGTCCAGGAGAGGTCCTCTGTGATGTGTACACCCAGGAACTTGGTGCTGCTCACTCTCTCCACGGTCGCACCATTGATGGTCAGAGGAGCATGCTGAGTGTGCACTCTCCTGAAGTCAACGACAATCTCCTTCGTCTTCTCCACATTCAGAGAGAGATTGTTGTCACTGCACCACCCGGCCAGGCGGCTCACCTCGCTCCTGTAGTTTGTCTCATCTCTGTTGCTGATGAGACCCACCACAGTCGTGTCATCCGCAAATTTAATGAAGCGGTTGGAGTTGTGTGACGGTGTGCAGTCGTGGGTCAGCAGAGTGAAGAGGAGGGGGCTCAGCACACATCCTTGGGGGGCCCCTGTGTTCAGTGTGATGGTGCTGGATGTGTTACTGCCGACCCGTACTGCCTGAGGTCTCCCGGTCAGAAAGTCCAACAGCCAGTTGCACAGCGACGTATTGAGCCCCAGCTGGACCAGTTTATGGATGAGCTGTTGAGGGATGATTGTGTTGAATGCTGAACTGAAGTCTATGAACAGCAATCTGACATACGTGTCCGTTTTGTCTAGGTGTGTGAGGGCTGGGTGGAGGGCAGTGGCGATGGCATCATCGGTCGAGCGATTGGACCTATATGCAAACTGGAAGGGGTCCAGGGAGGGGGGGAGGACAGACTTGATGTGCTGCATGACTAACCGTTCAAAGCACTTCATGAGAATAGGAGTGAGTGCTACTGGACGGTAGTCATTGAAGCAGGATGGAGATGACTTCTTCGGGACTGGAATGATAGTGGTAGCTTTGAAGCATGTGGGGACAACAGCCTGACTTATTGAGATGTTGAAAATGTCTGTGAAGACATCAGTGAGTTCCACTGCACAGTCTCTCAGTACACGCCCAGGAATGTTGTCAGGACCCGGAGCTTTGCGTGCATTGATCCTGCTGAGGGATCTCGTCACGCTGTGCGGGGACAACGTCATCATCTGGTCGCCTGGAGGAGGTGGAGTCTTCTGTGCAGTGGTGCTGTTTTGTGCCTCAAAGCGAGCAAAGAAGGCATTCAGCTCGTTCAGCAGGGGGATGGTGCTGTCACAGGTCTGTGGTGGGGGCTTGTAGTCCGTAATGGTCTGAATCCCCTGCCACAGGCTCCGAGTGTCTCTGCTGTCACTGAAACGGTGGGCTATCCTCCTGGAGTACTGTCTCTTGGCCTCTCTGATGCCGCGGGATAGGTTGGCCCTAGTTGTCCTTAGGCCCTCCTCATCTCCAGCTCTAAAGGCAGCATTCCGAGCCTTCAGAAGTCTGTAGACCTCCCCTGTCAGCCACGGCTTCTGGTTGGCCCGGACAGTGATAGTCTTTGTGACCGTTACATCATCAATACACTTGGTGATGTAGGCAGTGACAGTCTCTGAGTACTCTTGGAGGTCTGTGGTGTTGTTGTATGTGGCAGCCTGTTTAAACATATTCCAGTCAGTGGTGTCAAAACAGTCTTGAAGTGCCTCTGACGACCCTTCCGGCCACACTTGTATCTGCTTGTGTATTGGTTTGATGACTTTAACGAGCGGTCTGTGTGCAGGCATTAGCATGACAGTGATGTGGTCTGAGGCTCCGAGGTGGGGGAGGGGGAGAGCCTTGTATGCTCCTCTCTGGGTGGTGTAAACAATGTCCAGCGTATTTTTTCCCCTTGTTGGAAAGTCAACGTGCTGTTGAATTTTTGGGAACACACTCTTTAAGTCTGCGTGATTAAAGTCTCCAGCCAAGATGAGAAAAGCATCTGGGTGGGCTGTCTGCTGCCCACTGATGTGCTGGTACAGATCATTCAGTGCCTCACTCCTGTTATTGTTGTTAGAGCTGGGAGGGATGTATACAGCAACGAGCAGTATGGCTGTATATTCCCTCGGTAGATAGAACGGCCGGCACTTAATAATCATAAATTCCACCAGGGGTGAGCAGTGTTTGCAGACCACAACAGCGTCGCGGCACCATACATTATTGATGTAAACACAAAGCCCGCCGCCGCGTCTCTCTCTTACCTCCCTCGACGAGAGCTCTGTCTGCTCGATAGCATGTTAGCTGCTCGAGCTGAATGGCGCAGTCCGGAACGCTGTTGTTGAGCCATGTTTCCGTAAACACAAAAACACAACAGTCTCTTACAATCCTCTGAGTTGAGCGAAGTAGTCGGATGTGGTCCAGTTTATTGTCCAAAGAGCGTACGTTCGCCAGTACGATGGAGGGGATAGCTGGCTTGTGTGGGTTAGCCGCTAGCCTAGCTCGGATACCTTCTCAAATCATCACGACTTGCCTAAAATAAAATATACAAATATAAAACAGTTCAAGCATATGTTAGTTTAAATGTTTAACCTAAATGCACGCTGTTAGACGCATATCCAATCGTTTGTGTGGAGAGTGGAAGGCAGCTGAAGCACGCTTTGCAGGACATGGAGGAACCATGCCATCACTTGCATTTTTTTCTAACAGTGGAAACAACTCAAAATAGCCCACGCTATATGCTATATGCACTCACAATATCAACAATATAAAAACGTTTATATCAACAATATAAAAACGTTGTTTTATAAAATAAATAGGAAAACAGGGGATGCACTTTCTGCCGTCTCGGTCTAGGAGCTTCACAGTGATGAACTGAAACTCAGCGAATTGCCTCACAGACATGATAATAATATATATCTATAGAAAGCTTTATACTACTTTAAAACTCAAATCGAAAATAGAAACTCTTTCATTATGTAATCAGTAAAGATGCATTTCTCTCTAAAGGCATGCACGTCCAATGAGGAGATGGCGAGTAATTTTTTTCTTCACCATAATTGATGGATCTCTAAAATATAAAAATAAAGAAAAGCCTAAAACAGGCCCGATTATAATTTGCGTTTTATTTTATAATTATATACAATTAAAAAATAAAACACAAATATTACTGAGCCTTATGGCATAGGCTATATGTAAAACGTTGTCCTATAATTGTATAGCTGCATATATTTTCTGATTTTTATGTTGCTCTGTTCTGAATACCTTAAAATTGAAAGGATTTGCTGCAACGCAATTTTGTCTGATATGTGAATTAGGCCTAGTCTATTTTTTTAATCCATGCAGCAAACGCTTTAAAAACAGCTTTTTTTTACGGGTAGCTTGAATGTAAAACATTGTCATGAATTCGTTGTATTCCCATTTGTAAAATAGCCTAAATAATTGTTGTAGGCTAACCCAGGGCCTGTTTCATAAAACTATACCAAATTAGCCAGGTCTATTTCAGTTAGTCTGACCTGACGTATTGTCAGTTGATTTGGCTCAAAATAAATCAGAATAAGTGAAATAAGCCTGGCTTGTTTGGGATAGGCCTACTTGTTTTAATGAAACAGCCCCCAGATCTCATGATGAAGGTGCGTAATGCGTAGCCTATAGCATGATTTTATTTATACGCAGAAATTGACTTTGGCGTGCAAAAGACTGATAAATTCTTAATGAACAGAAATACGGGACACATGCTACTAACTATAATAATAATAATAAAATAAAACCGTTTGTCATTTCTCTTTATTTTGTTTTGTTCGTATTTTGATTTGTTGTTAAATCAAACTTGAGTCATTCAAATAAAGAAATAGTATTCCAAGCCCAGAGTCTTATTGAAAAATAACTGGTTTGATCTGATCATCTTAAACGACTCATATCCTCTGGGTCTGAGTGCAGTTATTGGATAGCATATTGTAGACAGATTGGAGATTAATCCTAAATATGACGCTACAATAAAAAATATTAAAATACGTTTAAAACCGTGTATTTTTATAACAGCAGCATGCAAATGCTTGTTTATGTCAGGACTGTGGCGACAGCAGCGCAGACAATCGTTTAGCAGATGGGGTTGGTATGCTAAAATGCTGTCCATGTAATTAACAATTAAAGTATGATAAAGACATGGAAACGGCCTATGTTCAATGTTAGTAGAGATAAAGTTACTTTGTACATAAATATTTCCTATCAGTTCACAGGCACTTCTTCCACTATAAAGGATCCCTGGTGAATTGGTCTGGTCTGGTTCTGTTCATCATTGATTGGATGAGAACAGTTCAATATTACTGGCTGTGGAAATCAGCGGGCGTGGCTCATTATACTACAAGGAAAACGCCATAAATGACACGCGCTCTGTGTAACCAAAATGGCGTTTTTTATGCCGTCATATGGTAATATGAATGGCGTAAAAGGCGGCGCTTTTCATGCACACTAAAACGCCGTCAGATACGGCGTCATTGACGTATTTTCGCGTGGTTTTTACAGCGTTTGTAATCACAACGGCTTATTTTGCGGTGCAAATACTGTTTAAAACGCCGTATTTGACGGCGTTTGTATGTAAACGCGATGTATCTATAGCGTAAATCTGACCCTTTTGGCTTGCCATACATAAACACAGTCGATTACGTCTTAAGTGAACGTAAACAGTAGGGAGAACGTGCATCAGTACATTGCATCCATTGCAGCTGTGCGTTCGGTTTTAAAGGGATAGTAGTCTAATTAAGTTGCTATTGTCTCTGTCATTGGTGTTAATCAAGCAACAGAAGAAAGACAGAAAATCACTCACTGCTCTTGACTGAAAAACTTTAGTAGCCCTAAAGGTTCATTTCAATTTATTTATAGAAATAAATATGTCTGCTTGAAAGAATGAAGAATATGGTAAACAAGCTGGTATAAAGAATGGATAATTATCCTATATAACCATTGATATTTCATTAAAAAGAAGACCTTGTTCTTGTTCTTTATGAGAAGTGGTTTTATTTAATTTTAACATAAAGGCATGTTGTGTGTCACTGCAGTTAAAGCGATGTCTATCATGATAATACCTTAATATCAAACCTATATAATGAGTTTGGAAATTTTAGAGAAATGCTTAATTAATGCACTGTAACTAAACCCATTCGATTTTAGCCGACTAAATTTACTGTAGATTTAGTCGACTAAAATGTTATGATATTTAGTCGACTAAAACTAGACTAAAACTAAAAACAATTCAAATGACTAAAATATGACTAAAACTAAATGGTATTTTAGTCAAAAGACTATGACTAAAACTAAATCAAAATTTGCTGTCAAAATTAACACTGGTTTCATGACAGAACTTTGTATTTATTTTATCAAAAATGTCAGCTGTCAATTCAGACTCTTCAGTGTATGGAGATCATATAGATTGTTGGAAACATTTTGTATTCTCAATTCATTAATCATTATTAATCAAAATGAATTCAAGAATTATCAATTTGTATAATAAATATTTGACATGACAGAGCACATTTTGTTGACCTATTGAGTTACAGCAAGGGAAAAACATACAATTTGTGAGAAAATGGAAGACGTAGTGGGAGGTTACACCAAAATATACTTGAATACTTCTTAACATTTTGTTAATCAATCCAAATTATTCCTGACTCAAGCTTTAATTTTGTTTCAGTATCGTGGCCTGTTGTGTCCTAGTATTCAATAATCTGTGATTTTCATTCTTGGCAAGTCACTGCTCGTCTAAAACTATGCAACTATGCTTTTGTATTCAGTGCACTGGCTGAAGCGTAACTCATGTCAGCACTTCCCTAGACTCGTAACATTAGCATGAGCAGAAAGACTCGCTCTGCCTGTGCCGGTTTGTCCAAGAAGCCGTGCACTTCCTGTTGCGCTGCATTTATCATCTTCAGCTGAGTAAAATTTACAGATGTGTCCTCTCCATAACCCATCCCTGACCTTCACAGTAGCACGATTTCAAAAACGCCCCGGTCTACAGTCAGTCAGGATGTATAACTTTAATGATGGCATCAGCAGAGCCAGTAAATGAAGTAGACAAGGCATTGACATTGGAGACAACGCCGTTGGTGACACATTGGGGAATACTGAGTGCAGATAGAGTCATAGCATACCTGCTTAAAAAAATCTTCTCCGGGCCAGCTGCCCTTCCATTGGAACATATGGATGAGAGTCATGGCTAATAACAGCTATGGCTACACAAAGGAAGCCATCTGCCTGCCTCACAAGGGGATCAAACACGCGTCTCCAGCCAGGGCAATATCAGTGCCTGTGCAGGCCAGCACCTGGGGTTTGGACCCAGAGTCTGCCGGTGAGCACACAAACTCGCTTGGTAATGACGGTATGTGCAATAGTGAACTACATAGTCAGCTAAACGATTGTGATTACCTTAATAGCACTTATAATGCTGGAATGGTCCAGGGAGGATACAAATTTCAATCTATATTTTGAACTAGTGAGGTTTTATTTATTTATTTATTTATTAATTTATTGTTTTTAATTAATTAATTGATAAATTATTTAATTAATTAATTTGTTTGTTTGTTTGATTTTATTTATTTGTTTTCAATTATGAGCTGTTTTATTTTCACAAGGTTTGCCATTTTTGTTGTTTTTTTATTATTATTTATATAATATTGTATGTTTGTATTATTTTATATCTTTATAAAAAAATGTATATAAATATTAGCTTTTATTTTTAAAATAAATATTAGCTTTTATTTTTATATTTTCAGTTTTCATTTTAGTTTAAATTTTAGTAATTTTGTTATGTGCTTTTGTCATTTTTTATATTTATTTTTAACTGTAATTTTTGCTTTAGTTTCAATAATTTTAAGTTTTAAATGTCTAGTCATGTTAAAACTTAACAATATGTAAGTTTTAGTCATTTTACTTCAACTTAAACTCAATTTTTCTTTCTTTTTTTCCCTTTGTCACAGCAACATTTTTTTTGACAAGTTTATTTCAACTTTATTTTAGCTTTATTCAGCTTTGAATTAAGATAATACTTGTAATACTTTTTAATGCGTTTAGTTTTAGTTAACAATAACAAAACTATATATACAAAAAATTGACAAAATGGAGTACAATTATTGACATTTGCTCCTGCCTGGCTGTAGAAAGTCTCTAAATGATGTGTTACAATTTTAAGAAATTATGAGAAAATCACATGGAAACAGAATGGCATGCAAAATGTGGGAAGCAGCTAAATAATATGTTCATCTAACATATCTAATATGATTTTGCTTCAAAGTACATTGGATTTGTGCCTTTATTGTATTGTACATGGCATGAGGCATGCAGTTTTATTAATACCTTTCACACGTTTGATGTAACATCTCAGAATTGCATGCTTCCCAAATGGTTCACACATTACAGTACGTTCTACCAACTTCAGGGCAGTTTTGTTGCCTAGTATTGGCATGCTTCTTACACAACCTTCCCATGAGTCTCTGATAAATACTGGTTTGTTTTACTCTTACCCTACTGCACTCTCTCATTACTTGTGTTATTGCTGTGCCTCCATACCAGAGCGTGTGTTTCAAAAAAAGTAAAGCACTCGTCTGAAGCATCTAGAGATGCAGGCATGTTTTGTGTGTGTGTGTGTGTATCATTGGCATGCATAGCAGCGCTCCGCTCAGCTGTCGCCGGTTGGCTGAGCAGGTGGGGAATGACCATCTGTAAATGAGCTGTTTCGCTCACAACAATGAAAAGATTGATGCAATTAATTTTTCATTATGTGCCTTCACCACAGATCCTAATCATTTCAAATAGTGCATGTGAGGAGCAGAAAAGTGTCATTTGTAACAGTGCGTTCAGACAGCTCCAGTGGGAACTTCTGAAAGGCTTTATTATTTGTTCATTAAACGGCCTTTTTGCTTTCATCTGGGCTCTACGATGAAGCCCTGTGTCCCGATCAAAAGCTACTGGTGCAACCAGTGTGTGTTTTTCAATGAAAAAAATACTTTTAGGTGGGAATAACATCATTCATATTCCTTCTCTGGCCGATTCCCTGAAAAAATGCAGCATGTACAGAAGTAAAGAAGTCAGACCTTTCCCAAAGGAGCAGTGAGTCTAGTTTTTTTGAGTGGCGTAAAAAAAAAAGTTTTTTTTTGTTGGCAAACAGAAAAGGTCAAAATAAGTTCATTGCATCAGCTTAAACTTTTGACAAACAGAATAAGCAATCTGTCAGACAGAGTTCTGGAGGATAGCATATGATATTCATTTGCAGAAGTGCCCTATAGGGGGCCCTCAAGAGACAGTGCTTCGGCAGAAATGCCTGAGGAAATATATGTAGAAGAAATACGGCAAAAGTCTGCAGAAAACATCTTCATTATTTCTTGCCTGTTTACACCAATTACTATTACAAATGATGACATTTTACTTTTACAGGAATAGTTTTCTCAAAAAAAAAAAAAATGAAAGAAAGAAAAGAAAAAAGGTCATATTTACTCACTCTGATGTCGTTCCAAACCCGAATGACTTCCTTTCTTCTGTGAAACATGAAAGGAGAAGCTAGGCATAATGTTTGAGCTTCTGTTTTCCATAGGAAAAAAAGTGGAACAAATTATGTTAGGCACTGGAAAAATGCACCTTAAAAGAACCTTAAAGGGATAGTTCACCCAAAAATGAACATTACCCCATGATTTACTCACCCTCAATGCATCCTAGGTGTATATGACTTTCTTCTTTCAGACAAATCCAATAGGAGTTATATTTAAAAACGTCCTGGCTCTTCCAAGCTTTATAATGGCAGTGGGTGGGTATTATTTTCCAATAGTCCAAAATAAGTCCAATAAAGCACATCCATCCATAATAATGCGATAATAAAAAGTGAAATCATCCATAATAAAAAGTGTCTCACACGGCTCCGGGGGGTTAATAAAGGCCTCCTGTAGCGAATCAATGCATTTTTGAAAGAAAAATATCCATAATTAACATTAAATTAACAGCAATAGCTTGCTTCCGCTAACTGACGTAAGCTCATTCACAATAGAGCGCTGTTTCGGCAGATGGCATTGGATGTCGGCATAGCGTAAGCTCTAGTGAGAATATGCTAGATTCGTGAGAACTAGTGTTGTTTTTGGCGGCCTGTTTTAATTTTAGTTTTAGTCTAGTCTTTGTGTGAAGCTGTCATTTTAGTTTTTATTAGTTTTAGTCACGTTCATACTGAGCCCTTTAAGGGACATTGTGGTGGGAAAAATTCGGGGTGAGTGGAAAAAAATTCAGGTTGGGAGGAAAAAATATTTTTCAAATGTTTTGCGTTCTCTCGCAAAACTTTTGTGTTCCCTCGAGAAACTTTGCGTTCTCTCGCAAAACTTTTGCGTTCCCTCCAGAAACTTTGCGTTCTCTCGCAAAACTTTTGCGTTCTCTCGCAAAGATATTTGCGTTCCCTCGCAAAACTTAAAAAAAATATATATATTTACGAGAGAACGCAAAAGTTTTGCGAGGGAATGCAAAGTTTCTCGAGGGAACGCAAAAGTTTTGCGAGAGAACGCAAAACATTTGAAAAATATTTTTTCCTCCCACCCTGAATTTTTTCCACTCACCCTGATTTTTTCCCACCACAATGTCCTTTAAAGGGCTCCGTACGTTCATACTCTTTTTAGTCTAGTCAAGTTTCAGTCAACTAAAAGTCTGAGCATTTTAGTCTCATTTTAGTCTTATTTTAGTCAGAATTATCCATGACTATTTTCGTCTAGTTTTAGTCGACAAAAACTGATGACATTTAGTTTAGTTTTAGTCGACGAAAACTGATGACATTTAGTCTAGTTTTAGTCAATGAAAATTGTATTTTAGTCTCTTTTTAATAATGCAATTCTATTTAACCCAGTCAATATAGTATAAGTACCTAGCAGTACAGACGAAACCAAAATTTTCTTTTAGCCAAACCCATTTCAAACAAGGTTATCTTATTGTTACCTTATAGACTCAAGAATACATCCATTCCAGACACGGAAGACGCTCTGATTTGAATTTACAACATTTATTTTACCAACCAAACATGTTAGAAGTACACACACATACATTTAAATAAATAAAAGCAATAAATAAAATAAAATAGCATCACATGACAATGACAGAAAAAAAATAATACATTCAAGTTTAACAAAGAGAAACAAGGTGCTTGAATGCTCGAGCTACAATAACATACTAAAAAGTGCAAATAAAATGTGTGTGTCTGTTACTTGTATTGCTTGTAAACTGAAGTCAGATGAAGCCGGCCATTGGTCCCTTTCTCTGTGTAATACTTAACTTTGTTTGTTGTCGCCTTCTAAATAATGCCAAATAATTTGTTTACAGGAGCAATACATTTATGTTTATAAAGTTTTAAATGTGGATATTTTTCTTACAAAAATGCAACGATTCGGTACAGGAGGCCTTTATTCACTCCCCCCCTCCCCCCGGAGCCACGTGAGGCACTTTTTATAGTGGATGGAGGCACTTTATTTGACTTCGTTTGTACTATTGAAAAATAACAGCAGCCCACTGCCATTATAAAGCTTGAAAGAGCCAGGACGTTTTTAAATATAACTCCAATTGGATTTGTCTGAATGAAGAGTCATATACACCTGGGATGCCTTGAGGGTGAGTACATTTCGGGGTATTTTAATTTTTGGGTGAACTATCCCTTTAAAGTGGTCAGTGTGTATCCTATATGAAATGCAAATTCACTTAATCTAGTTTCTAAATGCCTCTTATTAGTCTTTTTGTGAACCAATCATCCATGCATATATCTATTTTTTTTTTAAAGATTTACATTTTTTATCTAAATGTCATAACTAGATCTTCCGGTAAAAACATCAGATGTAGGCTGGAGTTCTCCAATCATTTAGTCCAGTTAAACCCCACCCCTTTCTTTTAATTGATTGCAAGCATGCATTGATATACTGTATGTCTCCATCCAATCAACAATCGATGGATAGAGACAAATCCCCACTCTATGTTTTCTATCTTTTTGGATAATCTGTTTTACTCAGATATACATTAAATCAATCAATCAATCAATAAAAAAGTCTGTTATTACTTCTAATACATTGTGACCAGGCTTTGGGGGTAAGGTTCAAAACGCCTAGTGTTAGTACACCCTATGTCTTCTAAAGCCATAGCATAGTTTTGTGTAAGGAATTTTCAATATCAGAACTAATGGTACCATTTTTCAGTTTAGAAAACAATTTGAAAGCCACAATGGAGGGCAGCATTATCAATGAATTACTGCACACAAGTCTATAGACTACTTTTATGGTGTGCTTTTGTGTTTTTTGTCCTTTATTAAACTAGTCAGTACATCATCCAGATTGGTTGTGTAAAAAATAGAACTTTTTAGAAAAAATGGGGTCAAAATGATGTAATGTAGAGCATAATGACAAGGGTCTTCGATGTCAGGTATCTTCACTCAACGTCTTGCTCACTGCTATAACAAACTTTAAAAACTGAGGAGGAGGGCAGAGAATGTAGGCTATCCACTTTTACGTGGATGTGGTCTGCTCTGAATTGTGGGTAATACGATACAGTACAGATGCCTTAGAGCGACAGATCAGCAGCATGTCTAAATCCACAGTCATTTGCATCTTGAATGCTGCCAGACGTGTTCACTATAGTGTGGTCTTAACTCATGAATACAGAGCAAGTGTAAAAGTGCTTGTTTGCATCAATTAGACTGCTGACATTATGAATTTGGACTATAACTCATGAGGAGTTGAAGGAAAAATAATAAACACACAGGGAGACAAAGGCTTATTAGAAAAAAAGCAGTACAAGATTAATTTTAAGTACATACAGTATATGAACACAATAAATTAACTTCCCATTTTAGACATTTTAAACAAGTTTATTTATAAAATAATTAAATAAATAAACAAATTAAAATCTTGGTTGTCATCTAAAGCTCAATAGTAAAAGATGTACAGAACAATTTTAATATATTTTATAGGTAATTCAGTAATAAAAATAGAAAAAAGTAGAGGTCCCAGAACAGAGCCTTGTGGAACACCCTCGGATTTGAGCTGACGTCTCCATTTTGGGAGGTGGTTATGTTAACAAGGACGCTAAAGACCGGTAAACGCTCCATTGCTAGTGCACCTCTTGAGGTTAGGGGAGTACGGTTTACTCGTGCAGCTCTTCCTGGCCTCTGTTGCACATAGGCAGGTATAAATGGTAAAGTGCATCCAAAGACGAAGAGGCCCAATTCTGTATGTAAGTGTTGTTCCAAACCATATGACTTGCTTTCTTTTTGAAATACAAAGTGGGAATTGTACTGATTGCTCTTTTCCATGCAATTAGTCCCCCATGGGGACTGAGGCTTTCAAGCTTCAAAAAGAATGCCAAATGACCATAAATATATCGTATAGTAGTCCATTTTACTCATGCAAAACCATAATGTTTGTTTAAATTATAATTATAAATATTATGCTGAATATTAGTGTGCACACTGTGTTTACTTATGTTATAACATACAGCAGCAGCTATTGCATAATATGATATTGCAGTCTGAATTTCAAAAATGATTCATTTAAAACAGTTCATGCAATACTCAATCAATTAATTAATTATGTTTAATAATTAACAAATTATATGTATTTTTTAGGTTTCTGGAGCACTGAAAATTCTAAAATTATCCAATGATTTTGTTTACCTAAACAATTAAATAAGGTTATTTATCGTTGTTATAGTGAAACTAATTTCTAATTACATATAATTATTGAATTGGTATAAATTATGGTAATAATGGTAACTAATAACATTTTACTGGTTAGTGTAGGCTAAGAACTAATAACTCAGAACCAATAATAATAATAATAATAATTATTATTATTATTATTATTATTAGCCTGTGAAACCATTAAAGGCATGGCATTTCAGTCTCCACATAAACCCATTCATGGTTTTAAAAAAAAAAAGCCTTTTATTCTGTATCAGGATCCATTATGATTATATTAGTGCGATGCTATTTATAGAAGATGAGCGATACTAATAGTGTTTTTGACCTGCAACTTGCTGTCAGATTTTTCTGTTAGACCACAAATCTATGATTATTGCTTTACAAAGGTGTCATTCCCCAGATTACATGCTGATGGTCATTACAATAGCCGAGCTAATGTTATCCATCACATTGCACACATCCTCGTTTAATGATAAGCGAGCATGTGACTCTTCAGTGTTGAGCTATTGTGGCATGAGAGCTGCTAACCTGCCATTTTAACAGTCCCTCTTCTGGGTGGTCTCTGAGCTACCATTATATCCACTGGATAAAATGTATCCATTAAACATAAAAAAGCTGCCGATTGGAGGAAACATAAAACTCCCTTTCCCTGCCGGCAAGGGGCTACTTTGTAGGTGTAACCGTACAGCAGTGGATCAATACTAATGGGAGCATGGTGTAGCTTACCCATTTAATTACACCTCCATCTCACTGCTATAAACAAACACGATAGTGCCCCCTAAAAGCGCTTAGTCTCCTGCAAGAAGATCCCCAATACATGCACACACACACAACACATCTGCCTGTCTCTTGTCTCTGGAGGCCTCAGCTGTCTGATAAAATAAAGACTGCTGCCTCCTACTGGTACAGCACTGCTGGAGTGCTTGACAATTGCCCGGCACTTTGTTAAAGGTCTTTTAAAGTACATTTAATAATGATGTGACATCTTGCCCCAACCTTACATTTAGTACTTTAAGAATTTTTTTCCCCCTCCCCACATGACTCCTGATGTTAGTTTTTAGTTTTACGAAAGCTATTACAATGTGCGATATTGGAGTTAGAATTTGGAGGATACAATGAATTCATGAAAATAATTCACTAAAAACAGTAAATGCAATAATTGGTCAATTAATTTGTTAATTTAATACATTAAACATCCATTTAATACAGTTTTGAACTTTGTGACTGAAAACAACATAACCTTTTTTTTTCTAAAGAAAACAAGCATTTGTAAAAAAGGGACTTGTTTTCGCCCTCCTTTGATATGCTATTTTGAAATAAATAAATCTGAATACTTGGACATGTAATTTTTTTGGAGCACTCAATATACAATAATTTCCTAAATGTGAAAGTGAAAGTGACGTGACATGTGGCCAAGTATCAGAATCAGAATCAGAATCAGAATGAGCTTTATTGCCAGGTATGTTTACACATACGAGGAATTTGTTTTCATGACAGAAGCTACCGCAGCGCAACAGAATGACAGTGACAGAACAAAAAAAACAAATAATAAAAATAATTAAAAAGAACAAGTAAATAAGTAATAACAACATACAAATTTAAATGTAGACTAATGTGTTTTAGATAAACAAGTGTATAAGTGTATAAATAGTGTGTGTACCATAATTATTGTCAAGTGTTCATGAGATGGATTGCTTGGGGGAAGAAACTGTTCCTGTGTCTGGTCGTTCTGGTGCTCAGAGCTCTGTAGCGTCGACCAGACGGTAACAGTTCAAAGAGGGAGTGTGCTGGATGTGAGGGGTCCAGAGTGATTTTGCCAGCCCTTTTGCTCACACTGGATAAGTACAGTTCTTGGAGAGTAGGGAGGGTTGTACCGATGATTCGCTCAGCAGTCCGGACTACCCTCCGTAGTCTTCTGTGGTCAGATTTGGTAGCTGAGCTGAACCAGACAGTTATTGACATGCAGAGGACAGATTCAATGATGGCAGAGTAGAACTGTTTCAGCAGCTCCTGTGGCAGGTTAAACATCCTCAGCTGGCGAAGGAAGTACAACCTCTGCTGGGCCTTTTTTTACAATGGAGTCTATGTGATTGTCCCACTTCAGGTCCTGGGAGATAGTGGTGCCCAGGGACCTGAATGACTCCACTGCAGTCACAGTGCTGTTCATGATAGTGAGTGGGGGAAGAGCAGGGGGGTTTCTACTGAAGTCCACGATCATCTCCACTGTTTTGAGTGTGTTAAGCTCCAGGTTGTTAAGACTGCACCAGACAGCCAGCTCCTTAACCTCCTGTCTGTAAGCAGACTCGTCACTGTCCTGGATGAGGCCGATCAGTGTGGTGTCATCTGCAAAGTTCAGGAGTTTGACAGAGGGGTCTTTAGATGTGCAGTCGTTGGTGTACAGGGAGCAGAGCAGTGGGGAGAGAACACAGCCCTGAGGAGCTCCAGTGCTGATCGTACAGGTGCTGGATGTGTATTTTCCCAGCCTCACTAGCTGCTGCCTGTCTGTCCAGGAAGGCAATGTACATGAGGTGGCCGTACGAATGACGACCTCACTCGATGATGCTAAATCGTACGTGGTTGTCAAATCGTAGAGTACGAATGACCTGTCACTGTTTAGTCGTTAAATCGTACGAGTGAGGTCGTACGAGTACGAATTAGCCACCTCGTAAAATATGTACGAATTGGTGAATTGCGTTGGTCTGTCAGGAAGCTGTTGATCCACTGACAGATGAAGGTGGGCACAGAGAGCTGAGTTAGTTTGGGCAGGAGGCGGTTTGGAATGATAGTGTTAAAGGCCGAGCTGAAGTCCACAAACAGGATCCTCACATAAGCCTCTGGTCTGTCTAGATGTTGCAGAACATAATGCAGTCCCATGTTGACTGCATCGTCCACAGACCTGTTTGCTCTGTAGGCAAACTGAAGAGGATCCAGCAAGGGTCCAGTGATGTCCTTCAGGTGGGCCAGCACCAGTTTTTCAAATGACTTAATGACCACAGACGTTAGAGCCACAGGCCTGTAGACATTTAGTCCTGTAATTTTGGATTTATTTGGGACGGGGATGATGGTGGAGCGTTTGAAGCATGAAGGGACTTCACACAGTTCTGTGATCTGTTGAAGATCTTTGTGAAGATGGGGGCCAGCTGATCAGCACAGGATTTCAGACAGGCTGTTGTGACACCGTCTGGGCATGGTGCTTTTTTCCTTTTCCGGAAGAACTGGCGCACCTCGTCTTCGCTTATCTGAATTGCAGGTGTGGGGGAGAGGGGGGTTGCTGGAGGTGTTAATGGTTGTGTGGAGAGGTGTCCAGAGCGGGTGTGGGGTGTTTTTTCAAAACTGCAATAGAACTCATTCAGATTGTCTGCCTGTTGTTGATTCTCCACAGTGCTGGGGGATGGTGTCTTGTAGTTGGTTATCTCTTTCAGACCTTTCCACACTGATGTTGAGTCACTGGAAGAGAATTGGATCCTTAGCTTATTGGAATAATTCCTCTTTGCTACTCTGATCTCCTTTTCCAGTGTGTATTTGGCCTGTTTATACATGAGCATCTTCTTTGGCCTGACGTTGCTGTCTGAGTTTTGCAGTGAACCATGGTTTGTCATTGTTGTAGATTAAATGAGTCCTGGTAGGAATGCACATATCTTCACAGAAACTGATATATGAAGTGACAGTCTCTGTGAGCTCATCCAGATCGTTTGCAGCAGCCTCAAAAACACTCCAATCAGTAAGGTCGAGACAGGCTTGTAAAACCCGCTCTGTCTCATTGGTCCATCTCTTTACAGTCTTTACCACAGGTTTAGCAGATTTTAATTCCTGCCTGTAGATTGGTATAAGAACCAAGCAGTGATCAGAGAGCAGTGATCTGCCGTGGAACAGAGTGATATGCATTCTTTATTGTTGTGAAACAGTGATCCAATATTTTACTGTCTCTGGTGGGACATGTAACATGCTGTCTGTATTTTGGCAGTTCACAGGAGAGATTTGCTTTATTAAAGTCCCCAAGAATGATTAAAACAGAGTAGGGCTGGGCGATAATTCGATAACGATAATTATTGCGTTATAATTTTCGTCGATAAAACGATATGAAGAGTTCGATAAATGTTCGATATAATGTTTATGCGCCAAAAGCGGAACGAAACAGCACGACTAATTTGAAAGTTCAAACTGCCGCGCGGCACGAGCTCACTAGAGGATGCATTACTGAGTCATGCGAGCACTAAACAGAGCGGTGAGATCCAGTGTGAAGCGCTTGAATTCAGCGATGAACACAAATGTCTCTATGATTTAAACTAGCTTAAAGCCAAACTGGAGAAACACTGTGGGCAACGAGACAGTCAGAAGGCTTTTCAGTCTACACATCGCCATCATTTACCATGGATTTACTGTAGTAACACTCACTGCACCATGGTATTGTGGCACAAATGTGGGATATTCACACTGAATTTTATTACAGGAGTAATGGTATATAATTAGTGTATGTATTTGTGATTAAGTTATAGCCTGTGTGCATTTATACTGAAAGTTTTTAGACTACTGTTTTTCATACAAATAGGCTACCTAAAAACCATATAGTTATATATTTTTACCATGGTATTGAGGTGCTATATGTGCTATATTTTAACTGTGTTTATCATGATTTAAATGTATGCTACTCTGGGAGACCAAAGCTTAATAAAAAAAAATTAAAAAAAACTTGGTCAGAATAAATTTAACCATATAAAACTGAGGTTGCATCAATTTTTACAGATGTTACTGATTTTAACCTCTGCATCCTAACTCAAGCTACTATCAAATGTGCATTTCTAGGAGACAAAAAAAGTGATATTATAACTATTAATATTATCAGGCAACCCAAACCTGTTTCTTGATTTGAAACAATATCACTCATTAGATCATGCAGAAAATAAGAAATATTTTTTTCTAGTTAGATATTTGTTTTGTTAAGGAAAATGAATGGTCTGGTTTCTACAACTTTCACTTTGCAGCAAAATGCTGGCTTTAAACTTTTTAAATGTAAGATTTGACATTTATCGTGATAATTATTGATATCGACGAAAAAAACTATCGTGATAATTTTTTGGGCCATATCGCCCAGCCCTAAAACAGAGTCTGGGTGTTGTTGTTCTGTGTCTGTGATCAGATCAGCGAGTTTCTGTAAAGCTGAGAACTCTGAGTATGGTGAAAGCTGAGTATGGTGACCCATACTAGGAATTTGTGCTCTGCATTTAACCCATCCAAAACGCACACACACACAGCAGTGAACACACACACACCGTTAACACACACCTGGAGCAGTAGGCAGCCATTTATGCTGCGGCGCCCGGGGAGCAGTTGGTGGTTCGGTGCTTTGCTCAAGGACACCTCAGTCATGGTATTGAGGGTGGAGAGAGAGCGCTGTACATTCACTCCCCCCACCTACAATTCCTGCCGTACCTGAGACTCGAGCTCGCAACCTTTAGGCAATTATTATAACCAACTTATAATTACATACTTATTATATTGTAGCAGCAATGGTAACATAAGACTCAAAAGACTGTACTCAAAAGACTGTACAAAAGACTCAGCAATATATGTATGTTTACATGCTCATGCACTACCACAAATCATTTTGTACTGTTCCCCAGCCAGCTGCTTGACTCACAATGTTTCTCTCTGCACATGTACAGTATTTATGTGAAGCATTCGCATAGTTTGTATAGTTTGTATTTTTTATCTTTATCTTTAGTTGTATAGGGAAAACAATATATATAGTATACTTAGTCAAAATCTGTCAGTAGGTTAGTTGTGTATAGGTTTATAGTGTTTTACTTCATTGTTGTATGTCTGTATTTATGTAGCACCGTGGTCCTGTGAGGCACGACATTTCATTCCACTGTATGTCCCCACATGTAGCGGAATGACAATAAAGCTAAACTTGACTTGACTTAACTTACTAAGTAACTAATACAATTTTTACTGCTTAAGGAAATTTGAAAGTATACTTTTTACAGTTTGTTTGTTTATTTATTGACTAGATGCACTTTTTAAGGCTCTTGGTGTACTGAATATTCAAACATTTAAATAATGTGTCATCATTTAATAATTTTGCTTGATGAAATCATAAATCATAATTAAATTATGGGTATCATATTATTATTATAGTGTAACTAACATATAATTGCATACTTACTGTATTGTAGCAATAATGTAGCAATAAGCAATACAATTTTAAGGTATGCTTCTTACAAGTTTATTTGCTTGTTTGTTTGTTTATTCATTTATTTGTTCATTCATTCATTTGATTGATTAGATGCATTTTTTTGCTTGCTGAAAACATTACATATTATAGTGTAACTAATGTTGCTGTACAAATAATTATTTTACTGGCAGCAATAATGATAATAACTTATATTTTACTGGTTATTACTAGTAATTTTATGTAACGTGTAACAAGAATACTGTACAATAAAGTGTTACCTTTATATACAGTATATATATATATATATTAAGCAAATTAATAACACCCTTATCTTGAATAATCCATTGTGACCGCTTTATAAAATCACTTGTTTGAAGTAGCTCTGATCTTTTTTGACTTGCTAGCTTTGTAACATTGATCTATAACCCTGTGTTTACTGACTATTTGCAACTTTAGCTCTCTGCTACATAAAAACTAATAAAGTGTAACTACAAAACCAGATAAATTCACTGAAGATCACCTCAGTATGATTCAGTCATGTATCTTCTCTTTTGATGGTGGTTTATCATCATAAGCACTTTAAAAACTGAAACTACATTTGCTCAAACTAGACACTTTTTTTTCTTTCTTTTTTTCCCAGAAAACAAAAGAGGAACTACAACAGAACACTCACTGGATTCTTTTACAACATATTTGGAATGAAAAACACCATATGTGGCCCGTGAGTCTGGTATGTTCAAAATGCAGTTGATTTATGTTTGTGCTGAGTTGTGAATCAGCTGAATATCGCTGTGTTATTCGTTCACCATAAGATAAAGCTAAACGCCAGTGTCTTTTTCCACTGACAGTTTTCTGCTTCCGACATTAGCCAATGACATCTGCATTTAAGTAAGGATATTTAATGTCTGAATTTTCTACCACTTTAATTTGTACTCGTAGTGCTTGTATTGCCATATAAGTCCCGAATCAGATTAGAGAGTATAGTACAGCAGAGCTAGCAGTTGTCTGTTCATGGTGTGCAAAACTATCTCAAAGCCTTACTTGAGAGTAGGCATATTTTGAATTGCTGCATTTGGTGTCAAATAAATATGAAACATTTAGGATTTGCTTTGGATATCTTGCATAAAGCACTTCTTAGCCATTCTGTTTGACCCAGAAAAGCGGATGATATGTTCAGCTTCACGGTCCCAACTGACTTCATTAGAGAGCATCAACTCCTGGTTGAACGCCATAACCTTCAAATCATCATTTGCTCTCCTAAGTTCTGTCTTCTCCCTCTACCACGTCAGACTCTCTCCTCCGCCGTGATATTCCACATTTCTCATGCTTCTTAAGGATCGACGTCTTAATCTAGTCGGTCTGGTCTTACGTGAGGCGAATGGTGCGCTGGAGTTAAACAGAGCTGAAATGGAACGACCAATTAACAGACGCTGGGTCGACTCCGAGGGGAATAACCACATAATGAAACGCTGGCTGTGATGTCAGCATTCTGAGATTTAGAAGTTACATGAGAAAGCAAAAATACAGAATTCAGAACAAAATGTGTTTTCTGGGTTTACGCTGCAATCTAAAGCAGAGCTTGATGTTCCATCCTTCACACATCTGGGAGTTCACCATAGGGTGAGATATTTGAAATGAAATATGTCACAATATTTTCATTGGAGCTCGGTTATTTTGAGATCTGCAGGCTGCAGAGAGAAATATTAATTGCTGCTTGAGGTAACGTCGTGCCAAAAGCTACATAGCGTCCGTGGATTTCACTCCAAACGTCGGGATTCATTCTCTTGAAGTACCAGACACCATATGGTGGATGAGTTTAATTAACCTAGTTAATATTCAGAAAATGCTGGATTGCATACACTGTAAGTACACCTAAGTGTTCCCAAAGGTCTGAAAAATTCCCGAATGCAATTCCTCAGAGTTTAAGAGAATGTGTTTTCCCAAATTAAACAAATCAAATAGCTCTAAACTTTAAAATGTCAGACTCTCAGAGCCTTATATTTTGACCTTGACAGAAAGTGCCAAGCTCTCTGGGATGTGAAAGTCAGTGAGTTTTCAATATGGTGCACCAGCATATGGTATTCATCTTATTTGAGTCATAAAGCTCCAGTGGGATGTTGGATCCCAGCTGCTCCTGAGGTGTTTCCTGCACCGCGTCGTCGTCCGTGATCTCCAGCTGACCCCAAACGCCTGAGTCTGATGATGTGCTCCTAAATTTGCAAGTGATATTTAACATGTAAGCTTTTAGAAGCAACTTTTATTCAAAGCGATCTACAATAGAGGAAAAAAAAGCAGATTCTATGGATAGATTCTGAATATAAACATCTGGTACAGCTCTCCAGTGATGTCCACACTATATTAAGCAGACAACAGTGTAATAAGGATTGTGCTATTAACTTCCCAACAAAGAAATTAAATATTAGTTATGGTGTTATTGATATTACGTGGCATTTTTAAATTTACAGTGCAACACAATCAATTGGCCACACTTGCACTTTCAGAAAACAGGTACAAAACATGTCACTGGGGTGATACCTTTTCAGAAGTACACGTGTACTTTTTAGGCACTAATATGTACACTTTAGGTATGTGTCTTTAAGGTGCCACTATGGTGTCTATAATATATATATATTTTTTTTTAAATATTACTAAATATTTCCATTTAAAATAAATTCTAGTTTATAAACTTTTCTATTTTCCTGTTATATTCAAGGAAAGAAAGATAGAAAGACAGACAGAAAGAAAGAATCACAGGAATAAATTAAATTATAAAATATATTAGAAAACAGTCCTTTTAAACAGCAATAATATTTCATAATATTATAGTTTTTTTAAATAATATAATATATATTTTTTTTCATCTGTGTTTTAGATCTATCTATCTATCGATCTATCTATCTAAATAAATAAATTGTGTTTTTCATTATAAAATAAAAAATGTCTCAAAATACTACAAAACATACAACGTACAATCCACATTAATAATAAAATGAAAATAAAATATGTATTTATGTATGTACTTATGCAATTTATATATTATTGCAAAAATGCTCATATTTGAAGAGCTCCATTATAAGTAAACATTTTAGCAATACATTTTTTATATGCACAAAAACATTATTGTGAAGCTGAAGCACAACTTTCAAAAATTATATATATATATACACTAAAAAATGCTGGGTTATTTTTTTAACCCAAATGCTGTGTTCAGCCTGTTGGGTCATTTTGAATATTTATATATGTATAAACCTTACCAACCCCAAACTTTGGAACAGTAGTGTTTATTCTATAAATCAGTTATGTGTTTTATACAATTATTACTGAAGTATACAATAATGCAAGTGCAATAGAAGCAGACAGAAGCAATAAAATACACAAAACTGAATATACAATACTATATGTAAAATAAAATGCAAGTAGAATGTAAGTAGCAGTGTTATGTGCAATGAAATATACTGTATTATGGAATATGTGCCCACATTTGTATGCAAGCAGTACAGAGAAAATGGACCAATCAGAGTTGTGTCTCCCCTGTTTGATCCACTAGATGGAGCACAAAAGCAGGAAGTGTGTCATGTGCCTGTGCCATGTGAGTCGGCCTGAACTGCACTGGAGGATTATTACGCAAAACCTACTGAAAAAATAAATCATGACTCACAAATAACATATGTGCTTCTATGATGTAAGAAATCACAGCCTATTATAAAAGACACCTGACGTTATCTACATGCCTATAAGATCCTATAAAACCTATGTGCATGCTTATGCAACATATGAAATGGTTCCAGATAATTGCACAGCATAAATTTGAAAAGCATCTTTCCTTTTGCTCCATGTCCTAGTTTTTACGAGCCGCCGTGAGCTCTCAGGCTGATCGGGTCACTGAAACAGCGTTTCACGGAGGGGCCGTATAAAAACAGTCATCCCAGGGAACTCCCGTGCTGCCTGTTTGCAACTCCCAGTCTGAGTTAAATGATTCTGCAGGGTGTGAGGCAGCTACGCAGGATGCCAGAAGGTCTCTGTGTTTCAGTTTACGCCGCTTGCCTTTGTTTCAGCTCCTGCTTACAGCAGGAACAACTGAATTGGTTATTCTCTGAGGCATGTGAATATTAAAAGGTCACGTCCTTTGTAATACAAAGAAACAGTGAATATCACGTCAACACAGTCTAGAGTCTCTGTCCATAAACAAACCTGAATTATTTACTGTCTCGACCAAGCCAAGTGTAACTACATGTTAGTTTAAATGCTCTAATGAAGAATAAAGTTTGTTGTATTTGGAAAACAGTCTGGTGACCTTGGGAGGCGAATTTTGCTGTTGTTTTCCTGATTTCTTGTTAAATGACACCTCTGCTGGCCATAAAATGGTGATAAATACTCCTAAATGTATTCAAAAAGCTTTTCAAAGACAACTCTATTTGTAGCACAGACAACTTTAGAAAATTAAATCACTTGTTAATGTCTCGAATTATACTTCTTGACAGCAGTGACATTAAATTGAGGGCAAATTGAGGCTTTTACTGCAATCTATTGCTTCCCTGACTTTCTCTTGTAAGATTATTTTATTTTATTTTTTTGTAAATTAATAATTTTGTTCAGCAAGGATGCATTAAATGCATGAAAAGTGAAAAAAAAATTGCTTATATAAACAAGTATTCCAGAGTGCACCCTGGACGATGGGGCGGGGCGACACATTTGGGCGGGGCGACACGTGTTGCTCCGCCCACCCTCAATTCCATTGGTTTATAACATGGCAGATCTTATTGGTGTAGACCCGAGCATGCATTCCTTTGTGTTCTATTTGTAATTGATTTGGCCATATTACAGAAATATTATGTGCTAACTCTAGAATCATAGGCCTATCTTAATTATTATCTGTTTAGTAACCATGGTAATTTTAGTCAGATTAAGTCATCGTTTACAAATAAACTCTTGATGACTTCACCTCCGGGTTGTCCAGGCTGAATAGCTCTTCATTCATATTTACTTGAGGATCGGCAGGCTGCGGATCAGCACTAAATTGGGATTTTATACACAAATTATGATAATTTAGAATAATTTAGATGCATTTTAGAGATGGACAAACACGAACATAAGTGGCTAATTTTACGTTTTAATGCACAACCGTTTTTGTTGTTTTTTAAAGAGATGAGTTACGTTGCTCAATGCGTCACAAACTTGTAGGTTATAAAGTGCTAATAAAATGTTTTCATGGCAAGCAGTGTTTCCTTGTTTATATCTCAATAAAATACTTGAGCCTATATTGATTCTCTTACAATTTTAAAGGTTCCTATAGTAAATAAGTGCCCATGACATCAGATATTAAAAATCAGATTTCTGTATCCACACCCTCATTGCGTGTTATAATCTGTGTACGGGATGAATTTAGATTCAGTTATTAACACTCGATCATTGTAGCCATATAGACCTGCATTACTATCGAATAGTAAATCAGCCAGAGCTGTAAATCTGTGGAATAGGTATGTGAGCACATTTAATGAGTAAAAGAGACCTTCTCTGTGATTAATTATTTTTTTTTTTTATTAAAGACTATAATAACTAGGTCTACTAAGGACTGAGCCACAAAACCAGTAATTGAATTTGTGCATAGTCTATATAGCCTTTAAAAGTATAAATAGACTGGGTTCAGGTGACTTTTGTAGAGTGTAGTAGAAGACAGTAGTAGTGTAGTTTCAATTGTAAAAGTTGAGAAATAGTGTATAGTATTATAATATAGTGCATATTTTATTAAACACATTAAAGAATAGTTCACCCCCCAAAAAAATAGATATATTTGCTGTAAATGTACTCACCATCAGGTCATCCAAGATGCATAGTCTATATAGCCTTTAAAAGTATAAATAAAAATGTTGCAGAGAAAATTAACATTTATTGCTTAAATACACACTAAAGCACATTAATAATAATAATTGCTGTAGGTCAGATTTAATAACAGCTGTTTTAGTAAACAAAAACATTTAAAATAGGCCTATATGCAAAAAAAATAAAAATTATTTTATAATTAAGCAAGGTTTTTATTCCCATTATCCACACATAAAACACAGTTCATGCTGATGGACTATTTGGTATTATTGTCTTATTTGTCACCGCAGTTGTTCTTTAAAATAAAACCATTTGCGGGTTTGTCCTATGTCTTACTGAACTACAGTGTATTATCATCGTAAGTTTTTGCTTATCACCGATCCTATAATAAAGAATATGGCTACATATAAATATACATTATACAAAACAGCTAAATCTCAAATAGTGGATCATTTTTATCAACATCGCCCAGCTAAAACTGCTCAATGTTTAAGTATATCTGCTTCTGTGAAAAGTGCAATAATATCTGACTTCATTTAACGTGCAACGTCCCACCTGTTGAGATTGAGGACCACTATTTATGTTCATCACACAGAAACATAATTAATATTTCTCATAGGTGAGGCTATTTATAGCATAGATAGGACTAGGCTATATCATGGCCACAAATTAAGAATTTGTTCCCCAGGCTTATTCATGAGCCGCACATATTACACAGCTCTGTTCTGCCCGAAGTACTCGGAGATGCCACCACCAAGCGTTTGATAGGAACTTAATCCAACTAATTCGTCATAAGTTTAAAAAAAAACATTTGCTAATTGATTCTAACTAAAATCGCTGTTGTTAGCACTTAATATTTCTGTAGTACAGCCAAACAGCGTAGATCATTCATAAAAAACGTATATAAAAGAACGCTCTTGCAAAGGTCTACACCCATAAGCTCTGCTGTATTATAAACCAATGAAATTGGGGGTGGGCGGAGCGACACGTGTCGCCCCACCTTAATGTGTCGCCCCGCCCCATCGTCCAGTGTGCGCTCTGGGGCTACTCAATATAAATGCTGTTCATAAAATAATCATGGGGAGGAGGGGATACATAAATAAATAAAAAGTAGCAGAAAATCAGCATATTTGAATGATTTCTGAAGGATCATGTGACACTGAAGACTGGAATAATAATGCTAATTCAGCTTTGAGCACAGGAATAAATTACATTTTTAACATATATTCACATAAAAAACAATATTACTGTTTTTACTGTCTTTTTAATCAAATAAATGTAGCTGTGGTGAGCATAAGACACTTCTTTGAGAAAACAAACAAACAAACAAACAATCTTACCTACCCCAAACCTTTGAACTGTATATATAAAAAAATAAAAATAAAATCGCATCACAACAACAAAATATTACATGAGCAATATTAATTAATTATACAAATTAAAATGTAAATATATATCAGCAATCTCATATTTATTTACCTTTTATCTGCTAAAACTCTCATAGTAATAACTCCATAACTGCAATATTATGTCACCCGAGTTATGAAAGAGCAACATCTGAAAAAATAAAAATAAAAAATAATGTAACTATAAATGTTTTGGGGGCAAAAACATCATTATAAAGCATATCTAGGGAAACATTCCCATGAAGAAAGGCTTAGTGTGATGAAGTTTGGTGGTTTGTGGAAAAGACAGCAATACACTGTCATAATGGGTGGTGGTGTAAACATCTTGTTCCAAAACACAGACTCCCTCAGGCTGGCTCTCTTCAGGATCACACTTAAAAACATGTATCAATTATTTTTGTCGAAACATAGAGATTGTCATTTGAATTTGAGCCAAGTGCATCCAAAGTGCAAATGTGGCCCAAATAGACCTGGGGGCTGTTTCATAAAACAACTTTACCAAATAAGCCAGGTTTATTTCAGTTAGTCACTTATTGTCAGTTGATTAGGTTCAACATAAGTCAGACTAACTGAAATAAGACTGGCATATTTGGTAAAGTTGTTTTATGAAACAGGCCCCTGGTGAGTTTGTTCTAGTTGATCTGGTTTGAATTTGGAGAAGTCAGTTTTGGAATTAAGATTCACACATGTATGCTTCTAGAAAGATGATGGCTGAGCTCATCATTACGGTAACACTTTAGAAAAGGGAACACTTATTAACTATTAACTATGGCCTTTCCCTCAATAAACTCCTAATTTGCTGCGCATTAATAGTTAGTAAGGGAGTTGTTAAATTTAGGTATTGGGTAGGATTAGGGATGTAGAATAGGGTCATGTAGAATAAGGCATCAATATTTGCTTAATTACTACTAATAAATGGCTAATATTCTATTAATATGCATGTTAATTAGCAACTAGTTAAGAGACCCTTTTATTCAATATACTGAAAGTCAATGTCCAAAGCAACACTCTACTGACTTTCATTGTTATATTTTTTGGGGGTGAATTATGCTTTTAACTAAATTGTCCACAATAAAATTGTTGTTGGGCAGTATGAGCAACTTTGAGGTTGCAGATAAGTTTTTAAGAGATCTAGTAGTTTTCCTTACTTGTTTGTTGACCTCCATTGTCATTGGACTAAACAGTTTTGCAGTAGATGACCATTGTTTGAAAGTGCATTAGGTTAAACTCATCTTATTTTATCCTAAACGACAAAAAGATTAGGTAACAAGCACAACGAATCCAATTTTGTGTTCCCATCCAGATATACAGGAGTCCATTTGACAGAGGATGTGCAGTTGTTTCCAGAATTACATGGACAGACAATACTCCCCTATTCTATGGGCATACGGCACATTCTTTGACTGAGTGACTGTTGTGTGGGGAAAGTCATGCTCGGCTCTGTGGATTCAGAGACAGCAGGTGTACGGCAATGGTGAATTACTCCTCTATTTAACACCGCTCACATATTTCATCTTAGTAAGTTCCTGCCAAGCTTTGTGGTCTGACTTTGAGGCTTGAACTCTGGCAGGTCAGCTGGCCTCCAGGCTAACATCACATCCATTTTATTGAGTTTGACTGAGGTTGGGGAAATCTACTGTATGTGTCTGTATTCTTGTTTAGCCAGACTTAGTCATATGAATATGATCCTCGTTGCACTTTATTCTGCTCAATCACACAGTAACATTTACAGTTGAGTGAAATCCATTGGTTTCATCATGAATCTGTGTGATCATGAGTTTAGAGTGAATGTGAAGTATTTCCTCACACACTCATGTTCAAATTGGTTATGTGAAATTTTCACGTTTACCAACTTTTTTGGTAAGTTGACTTTGAACTTGAGCTCACTTTGTGATGTGATTTCTCATCTGAAGAGTGACCATACAATTTTGATCAAGGCAGGATTTAATCTATGGATTCGGGAAATGCCGAATTGTTGAACTGTGTTGGTAACAATGGAACTCGCGACCATATTTGACTAACGATGCGTTTGCGAATAGAGCCCCAGTGCAAACTTTTCCAGAAAGTCTGCTTTGGCAAACTCCTGAACGGAACTCGTTTTAGTCCGATTTTGTTCGAAATGACATCACACCAGTTTCTTCTTCAGTCTCTCTTAAAGTATATCAGGGCCTTAAGTATGAACAGTTTCATAAGGTCAAGACAGATAATCATTGGTGTTCTTATGGAAGTCTTCTCGACTCAATTCTCAAAAAAATGTCACACCACATATCTTTATGCAGGACAAATTTACACTAATTTAACATTATTAGCAGTATGATTGGAAATAATATTTCATGTCTTCGATTGCATCCGATATTTGTAGTCCCCCCCCCCCCCCTTGTGCTTTTGGTACTTTTATAAACAAAGCCTCAGCTTTCAAAAAAAGTTTTATAGTGAAATACAAACAATGTGTCTTACAATAATGTGTTTTTCAAGATCTTTAATGTGGCGTGACAGATTGCTGCATTCATGTGAATCAATTAATTAAATTTGACTGTTTTCTTTGTGCAAATTCCACCACCTACTCTGCAAAAACGTCTGTGGCGTCCAACCTTTCATTCCTCACATGTAGGGTATTTAATTAAAAACAACAATAAAACGTTCTAAAGTTTGAAGTGGGCTCCAACTCCTTAACATAAGTTATAGTGTTGTCTTTTCTGAGGTATATAACATTAAGTGACTATTCACAAGCTGTACATTCACGGTATAATACAGTAAATGATTGGACATAATATTTAACATCTTCCATTCATTATTTGCAGTGTCCAGTGTGCCAGCCACCCAGTTATCGCAATTATGTTGTGCTTTGTTGGTTTTATATAACACAGCTCAGCTTTCAAATTATGTCAGTTTTATCACAAAATATAAATTATAAATGTGTTTTTCCTCTTTATTTCAAGTATATGGCAAGATAAAAGTGAAATTAACATCAGAAGGCATGAAAAAAAAGTACAGCCTAATTTAATGAAACGAATGTCTCTTTATTGTAATCGGAAAGATGCTCGACTCACATGCCGCTTAAACTGAAGTGAATACAGCGATTTGTCACACCACATTAAAAACACATTATTGTAAGACATATTGTTTGAATTTTGCTATAAAACTGACAGAATTTGAAAGCTGAGATTTTGGAATTTCTCCCGGTGCTCCCAATCCTGACCAGTTACATGGGCAAGGCTAATATACTCTCAAAATATTATAACTTTAATCTTGTAATTGCTACAAATTAATTTTCATAATTTTGACTTTATTCTCAAATATTTTGACTTTGTTATAAAAACTTTTCGACTTTATTCTTGAAACATTTCGAATTTATTCTTATAATTTCGACTTTATTCTCGTAATATTTCAACATTATTCTTGAAATATTTTGACTTTATTCTCATAATTTTGACTTTATTCTCGAAATATTTAACTTTATTCTCGAAATATTTAACTTTATTCTCGTAGAATTTCGACTTTATTCTCGTAATTTCGAGTTTATTCTCGAAATATTACGACTTTAATCTCGAAGTCTTCAAATTTTTTATTTTTTTTCGTGGCACTAAAACACCATCATAAAATATATATATATATCCATTTCAATCTATATATTTTTGCATGTCCTCAATAAGTGCTGTTTTTGAAGAGTGCGCATTTGCATAAATGCATAGGGAAACCCCAATGTATGATGTAAGAGGGAACCCCCGACAAAACAAACAACTAATCAATCTAAATTAAAAGTCATCAGGTGTCATGTTTGTTACAGCAGCATCTCGAAGATCTCAAATCGATGAATTAGCTAGTTATTACTCTACCACAACCCATTCTCACTCCCAAGGCGTCAAAAACTGAAGCATGGTTAAACGCTTTTAGCGTCACTATGAAGACGCCAAAAGTGCCACTAGGCGTCAGTATATGACAAAATAGGAACTCCATTGCTTTCAAATGCTTGCTTTATGCGTCAGGTCCAGACGCTTATGGAAAATGAGCATGCGTCTGTTACGTCATCTCAATTTGGTGAGAATCGTTTTATTTATTTATTTTCTTTAATTTTTAGCCTAATATTTTCTCTAAAAACGTGAAATAGTATACCTGGATGACCCTTCTAAAGTGCATCAAAAGCTTTAAAATGGTTTATTCAGCTTCTATTCATACTGTGTAGTGTATATAATTTGGTGTGATATTTCTTTATTTCAATGCCCCTGACCTGTTTCTAGTTAAAAAGAGAATTAAAATATTAAAACACGCGTATTAAAACACAAATTTATATTTAATAATATTTCTCTTTTTTTGTATCAATGTTAAATGTATGTGTGTTTTGTAGACAGTAATCTGCGCAATATTTTTTACATTTGATCCCATGGACATTAACAAATTAATTAAATAGCTCCACGCTATTAAATATTAACCTGTTGGCCGATCAGAAAACACAACAAACTCCTTTACAAAATCACTAGGACGTTTTCTACGAGGTAAAATTATATAAAACGTTCTTAAACACTTTAAAGCTTATTTTGGCACCTAAGAGTATACCGACATATTTTTATAAATTGTAAATGTTTTTATTTTATTTTCAAATGTTTTGTTTTACCAATAAAGTTTTTATATTCAAATGCTTGGCGGGTTGTGACGTGGTTGCGTGCGTGCTATGGTAGGCTGTGATACAGTTATTTGATAGGTAAAGAATTTAAGCTTCTGTATTATTTAAATTATTTTTAGAGTTACCATTGCGCAAAATGTGCATGCTTACTCTAGATTGTTTTGTATTTGTAAAGATTAACGCTATATCCTATAACAGCAGGTGCTAATAGTTAAGTGCGAATAGTGCTAATAGATGTTCAGGCCAGTCGAGTGTTAGCAAATAGGTTACTGTAAGTTAAATACTTAGGACCTGGTATCTTTACATCTATCCATCCATTTTTATTTTAGATATATTAAACCCAGCGTACAGTACAGTATACTTATGATGGACTTTGAGTTTGAGGAAGAGCTGAGGAGTGCTGATGAGCTTCTAGAAAGCTTACGAGCTCGAGAGGTAAAGTTAAATACTTTTACAATCATTAAAATGTGTATGTATTAAATAATGTTTTAAGGCAAATATCATAATATTTTCTTAATATTAACCTTTTGCTTTTTAAAGTCACAAATAATATTAATTTCACCATAACTTTTACTTCTTGGTCAAAAGTGTGCTCTTAGCAACATGAAATTAAGTGTTATTTATTTAACTTAAATTTGTCATGCTTCTAGGAAACACTGGTTAAAAGCAACGTGCTGCCTCTACCTTCAACCCCAACTGTTGAGTGGAGAAAAAGAGACGGCCAAGGGGAAATTATTTACAAATATCCAAGATCCAAAAGGGCAACTGTAAAAAGTAAGTATAAAGGACTGTATATGCAGATGAGAATAGAACATCAAATTTTCCATATACAGCAACCCAAATATATTTGGATGCATAATCCATGCTTTAAAAATGTATGCAGTACTCGTACATTTTCTTTCAATTTATTCTAATGGTTAGTTATGTAGTATTGTGATATTGAAAAGTATGTAAACGTGTGTTCTTTCATTTTGTAAATAGGAATAAGAGGTGACCACAACAAAATCTCTGGTAATGTTTCTAAATCTAAATGATGGTGTATGTTTTCATGTCGCTTTGGGTGCTCTATTACTCACAATCTCTTTCTCTTTAATGTTTTAGCTGGTGCACTTGTTACAGAAAAAGACTTGAATGTTGGCCATACAGAAGCCTCTGAAACAGTTGGTATGTGCAGAATCAGAATTATACATTATGATTGGCATTAAAATTATGTTATATATATATATATATATATATATATATATATATATATGTGTATAGTATATATATAATTTTCTAATTTTATTTAGATGATATTTTTGAAGAGCTAAAGAGGCTGTTGGACACTCAGGAAGGTGATGCTAATGTTATGCCCATTCAAGATCATCTCCCTCGGTCTGCATCCAATGACTGGGCCATTAGATCTGCAATGAGGGAAGAAAAATGGAAAGAAGCTAGATCTTGTCTTGTGGAGAACATTTTGAAAGGAGAAGATGCAAGTTCCTCAATCTGCCAACAGTGCAGGTCAAATGCAGCTGTTGTGTGCTGTAGGGACTGCCTTCCCTACCCTTTTCTTTGTGGAGCCTGTGATGAGCAAAGGCATGGCAGTTACTTTGTGCTCCATAATAGGGATTCCCTGGTCTCAGGCTTTTTACAGCCCTTACCTCCTTGCACAGGATTCATGCAAGCAGCTGGTCAAATTTCTGTTAAACAACTCGGTAAAATAATGTTATTATGTTCTTGGTATTATTCTGTATGTATAATACAGTATACATTATAATGTTTGTGTGTAGATGTATTTAAAGTGAACTTTTTTTTGCACAGTTCGATTGCTGCCTGTAGAAATACCAGCCCATATTTGTGATTGCAGTGACGGGGCAGTCTTTGTTTCTTCAGGGAGGCCCATGACCCTCATTACTATGAATGGAAAGGAAACTTTTTACATAATTTTGCAAATGTGTATTACATTTTTTTAAACATTTTAATCTCTTATAGTTTGTTTTCCTTCTTTAGGTCGTTACAACCTTAGCATGCCTCACTTGTCCTGTGCTGTGTGTGGATATTCACGTGAGCCATCCCTGACAGAATTACAGAGGAGTCTCTACTGGCCTGGCAACATTCCTGCAAGTACACTATTTAATACAGATGTGCTTGTCTCATTTCGTGAGATGAAAATGGCGTCACCGGGGATATCTTTTCAAGCGTTTGTTAAAATGCTTGATGAGAAAACAATTCTCTTTGGTCGAGTAAGTATTTGGTTTGCTTTGTTTGTTTTATTATTAATCATTGTCAAATATAATAACTACTTTTTTTCTGACTGTAGGAGAAACCTTTGCCTATGTAGATTTAATTACTAAGATATATAATGTAAACAATACACAATGTGTGAGTCCCAACTTATCCATTCAAAAATGTCTTTTCTCAATAAATGAATACAGCTTTTCTTTACATTATGCTAACTTTATATGAATAACAGTGAACTTCATACTAGCCATTAAACATGCAGTGAACAGTTTATCTAATTTTAGTTATGTCTAAGATGAATGCTTTCAATAATACAGATTCTGACAAGCTGTACAGAAAATTTGTTGTGAAAAACAGTATTACCAGTGCTGCTTTTTACATATTTTAGAGTGGAAAAATATCAGCCAATGTATTCAGCTGCAGTTTCAATGAATGGGTTGCAGCAAGATATGAAGTGGAAAAGATGTGCCAGGAGGAGTTTTTCACCTGTCCAGCATGCACTCCAGACATGGTTGCTGTTTCTGTTGATGGAAACCGCAAACACTATCGTTTTAAAAACACATCAAGGTACTTTTGTTTTTTTTATTAAATTGATCTTTCCTGTTGAATGAAACTAAATAAATATAAGCTTTGAATTTTTTCTCAATAGCACAGACAAAAGTGGATTATTAGACCAACTTTTCATACAGAATGATGTGGAGGTGTCAGACTTTGTGGACTTCATTCGCAAAAACAATAATCACGTAAGTATTATTACTCATGTTCATAGATTTTACTGTATTTTGTTGCTTACATCTTTTATTTAAAAAAAGTATACATTTCTCAGTTATTGCTCAAAAAAAAAGTCCAGTATCTGTACTAATAAGCATTAAAATTACGTTAGAAGGAAAATATTAATGCGAATTTAGTCATTCAGAAATATCTTGTGTTTTTGTCTATGAAATACTCTTTAGTGGTGGCCATGATGTCTTTTTTCTCTTGTTTTTAAAAAATATGAATGTGGTGTAGGTTTCAGGGAGAGGACTGTGTGGAGCATCACAATGGGCAGCAGCGAAAGAATCATCCAAAAAATCAAGCAGCAAACTTGATGAGGAGGGGTTAGAAATTGCTGTCTGTCGCCATGGGATTCTCCTTACGGCCTTAAATATGTTTCGCGGGGAAATTTTTGCATATCCCCTTTTTCTTCAAAAAAAACTTGCCGAAAAGTCACAAGGGACCATCCAATTCTTCTGCTCAGATGTGGCTTGCAAATATTTCCCATATTTACAGAGAGTATCTAAGAACTGTCCTGAGCTACAGTCTTTACTGGACATGCGTCCTTTTCTTTCTGTAATGCATGCCAAAGCACATTCTTGGAAATGTGAGGTACATAACCATGCATCCAAGTATGTAAAATTAAGAAGAAATACACAACCTCCAAGTTATTTTTGTTGCATTTTAAAACTCAGGTCAAGTATGGTGGTGCCTATCAAGAAGGAGCTGGTTCAACTATTGGTGAAGAAGTGGAGCAAGTTAACAGTTTCCTATCTAGGATTGCAATTACCAGCAAATATATGTCGAAATCAGGTATGTTGAATGCAGGTATGATTAATGTATACTTATACACATAATGATAAAGTTATATTTATACACATACTGACATATGTTTTTACTGTGCGTGTGTGTACAAAATATTTTTTTACAGGCCGTGGGGACATGATTACAATGCAGGCCATGTCCTGGAATAAGAGGAAGCTTCTTAAATTGGGACAGGCTTTAGTTGATAGATATGTAAAGGTATAACTTTCTTCTCATTGTAATGTTGGAGTAGGGATTTCTAGGTTTGACAGATTTCTGATTCATATCTATATTAACCCTTTCATGCATGAATTATGAAAAACGTTATCTAGATTTTTTTATGATTATTTTTATTACTATGCTAAAATTGGGTGCTAAAATTGAAATCCATTTTCATTTTTACAAAATTTAGTTATTATTTAACTGTCTACTTATGTGGACATGCAACAAATGAGTAAAATGGGACATAAAGACACAGCTGACAATATGGAATATTGTGTTTTTTTAATGGCATGTTATGCTATTTATATCAGCTCAGTTATTAAAAACAATAATATTACAATATAATAACACTAAAACACATATTCTAGGAACAATAACAGTAGTTGCATATGCGGAAACCTATCAGCAGTATGGGCAAATCATGGAAAACATGATCTTTTCTGGCACATGCCCATCACTGCTGTCACTGTCACTTCCACTGTCTTCTGGGATATTCTCTATTATTCTGTACTGACTCTTTGACCTATGCTGTCCCCTGTTTGGAAGGCAAAATGCAAATTTGTTTCCATATGTATGTGTAAAGTTGCCATTTAATGCTGTAATATGTAATTGCAAATGGTTATTTATGTTGATATATTTGTTAAATGTCTGTTTTATTACAATAAGACAATTCATAACATCTTTGAAAAAAACAAATAGATATACTAGCAGGTTACAGAAATCAGACTTTATGCAGTATGACTCCACTGTTGCATGACGTCCACATACGTGGACAGTTAGTTTTTGGTGAATAAAAACTAAATTTTACTCTAAATTTTAGTTTATAAAATAACATATTCATCACACTTAACTGTACATACTAATATATTTTTTTTACCTTAATTGACCACCTTTTATAAAAGTTTTTCACAGATATGCCTGGGGCATTTAGCACATGGCTATCACTGTCAGCCATCTTGGATTAATGATGTCATCAACAATGAATATTTGGAAATCAAGATAGTAGCCACTGTTACAATATTGCTGTCAGTCTGCTGACACTGCCTTCAAGTGGTTTGGAAAAAATTACCATGATAAATGAACTTTAAATGCAGTTAAATTAACTGTCCACATATGTGGACACCATGCATGAAGGGTTAAATGCTGCTTTTGTAATTACTTTTTGTTTCTTGTAGACCCAGAAAGCTTTGCATGAGCAGCAGTGCATCTTTGAGGCACTGACGACAGAGCTTGGACTGCATGATGATTGTGTGGTTGATCAATGGGTTTCAGATGTACAGCAATGGGCCGAAGGTGATATTTTGACTTTTTATTATAATTTTAATCATTGGCAGGTAACATATAGTGTTTATTTTGTGCATTGTCTTGTGTAGAAAGTGACCATTATGAAAGTGCTGATCTGAGAAGGTTACAAGAGGAAATAGAGGGGCTGACGGTGAGCATCAAAAGGCGAACACAACGTCTGTACAGTCAAACAGGTAAAACCAAATCATTGGGAATTTGTTATTTTAAAACTATTACAGTGTTTCCCATTCTTTACTTAGACAATGGTAACAGTGTCATTTGTTTCGCCATAGTTTTAAAATGAACCAAGTCTTTTTACACTTCTCATAACAACATAAAGATCTCAAACATTGTTTTGAGTTGTTTAAAAGGCGGCAAAGCATGTATCTGTCAATCCCAGTCACCCAAACCCCCATGTCTCAGACTCAGGTGCAGTGTTTACTGACTTTTTTCTTCAGAGAAAGTGCATACCATTTTGGATAAAACTTTTTTCCGTATAAAAGATTTTTTCTGTAAATACTGCCCCTCAAGCATGAGGTCTTCCTTTTCCTGGAATAGGTAAGCTCTCTTGGCGTCTACTTGGTGAGCGAGAAGCAGCACATTCAGTTCACCGTACAGCAGCATTAAAGTACTGTTTTCTTTTATGTCTGACAACAGAAACAGAAAATGTGTAAATGAGAACAGCCTTATTCGGTATTCAGTTGTATTAAAAAACAGTACTGCATGCAACAGTTCAGAGAGTATGATGTGATGACATCATAAATATGCGGATGTGACATCATTCAGTGCCATTGTTTCACAAAATCCTGTGGGAAACACTGTTACATTTATTTTTGTAGCTATGAGAGAAAAGAAAGGTACTGTGATAATTTATTTCTATAAAATGAATTCCATTTAGACAGCAACAAGCGGCGCCATTCTTTGCGTCATAGAAGGAATGAGGAAAAGAAGAAACTGGCTGCTGCTGTGGATGACTACAATAGCATAGCAGATTCTTCCCAGCAGCTTGGTTCAGTTGAAGACTTCTTTGTAGCCGAGACTGTTGCTTGGCCTTGGCAAATCCCCAGCAATACTGGTATGCTACAAGAGATCTCTCTCTATGTCCCTGTTTTTATGAACATGAAGTAGTACTGAATATATTACCTATTTTGTTAACTTTATACATATGTCATGCATTTCAGAATCTGTTCCTTTTCTTACCAAGAGGAAGGTGTTTGACAGAGTGATGGCAATGAGACGCCTTCAGGAAGAGAAAAGTCTTATTTGTAAGGAGATGCAACAGCACTGGATGGTCCTGACACATAAGACGTCCAAGCTTGAAGCACTGATTAATGAAATAAGTTCTAAATGTAAGAAAGTCCTCATTTATAATATTTTGACCAATTTGCACACAAACAACACGCTTCCTGTTTCAGTTTTTCAGTTCTTGTTGTTTTCAATTTCACATATACAATTAAGTCTTTGGTGCTTCTTTAACATTTTAGTTCAGTTCTGAATGTTTAGTTGGTTATAATTTTTTATTATTCAGCACTCTAGAATGCTTGATTCTGATTGGCCAGTTGCAACATTCCATGGTATTTCATTTCCGAGATAACAACCGCCTGAAACTAATAACACGGCCTCATCCGGGGACTGTGAGTCATCTTAACAGGCACAGTTTAATACCTTCTAATTAATATATAAATATAATATAGTATAAATATGCATATTTAATAACATTTATCAGATTTTATTTACAAGTGATTAAATCGAATGTTCGTCTTGTTTGGACTTTGAACTTGTTTAATGCATCTTGGCTTACAGACGTTAGGAAACGGGTTTCCCTTGCAGAAGGTTTGCATTTCTTAAAAATGAGCTAATAAAAGATCAAAATTTTGTGCCTATATATTTACACATATACCAACTAACCACGTAATAAGTGGGATAATGTACAGCCAGCCGGGTTGTTATCACAAATAAATCCCTTAAGGGTAATCCAAGACCTGTCCTGAAGTCCTGATCACCCTGTCGGGATTTATTCTGCGATTAACAACTGGCTGGCTACATTATCCCTTAACATTTGCTAACAATTGTGTAATGTTATACAGTAAAACTAAACAGGAAGTGCTTCTAGACCAGTGTTGTTTATTTCTTGCTAAATGCTCTATAACATTGTATTTTTTTGTTTATATATCCTTCTATATTTCCCAGCTGGTTTTTCTACCCTCTCCGAAACTGCGTGCAAGGGGCTCCTGTGCATTGTTCGAAAGAAACAGCATGAACTGAAACATTTAATGCAGCTAGTAAGGGCAGGATATATGAAAATTTTCAGTAAAGATATGGTGTCAGAAGAATCTGAGCTTGAACAGGAAGAGGAAGTACAAGAGGAGCTCTCAGAAAGCAACAGCAGCTCAGATGATGAGTAAAATTTACTATATGTAAGGTACTATATGAGACTCAAACAAACAAAGAGGACCTACCAAAAGGTAGCAGGCTTCTGAATCTACAGGATTTCTAAACCTTTCATAAACATATATACACTAGTCAACATTTGAAGTGGATCAGAACCTTTCATAAAAGTTTCATAAAAACACCCTTTCTTGTCTTAGGACAACTTTGCTGAATTTTTTTGATCCACTTCAAATGTTGATTAGTGTATTATATACCTTTAAGACAAAACTATGAGTTTGATTGTGAACCAGTCTTTCCTTTCTAATGTCACAATGTCACCTTAGACCCAAGATCAAGTTACTATGTAATATGTACTGTAATATTAGTGTTTTTAATTGTGTAATTAGTATAGTATATTAATTTGTTAATATTGTGATGTAACAAAATAAGGATAGACTTAAAAGTGTTGGTGGTTTATGTTGACCTAATATGTTAAGATATTCAACCAAAACAATATAAATAGCCCTTTGAAGCTGTGATATTTCACGTATATACAGTATGCAGACTTCACACACTGATGCACATAAAACCAAAGTTTTTTGCAGAAGTAATATTCTATGTATGTAACCATGTAATGTGTTTGTGCCTTTTTTCCCCCAAGAAATGTCTTTCTGCTGCTTTGTGTATCCCCTGTATATAATATGACATTTGTACACATTTACAGCACAACATGATGATAAAGTGCTCTTATTACTGTACATGTATTCATTGCATATGGCAAGTCAGTAAAGTATGAAAATATAAAGTATGTTTTGTTCTTGTTTCTCATGTGATACAAATATAATCAGGAAAGGCCTGAAGAGAGACCTGCCCTCAACTTTCACACATCAGGCTAATCACACCCTTTTGGTCTTTTTCTCATTGTCGGAAGATGATCTCCTGTGCAGTTGTGAAAAGTTTGTGTATTCATTTGGATACTGAACAAAGAGTGTTTTGTAGGCATGAAAGTAAATTTCTAAATATATATATTTTTTTCTTGTGTGATTTTAATCACTGTCTTGTTACCTAAAACATAACCATTTTGTATCGTCAACAACTATTAACTGTTAGCTAGAATTAAAAAACACACAGCAGGGTTACTTGTAACATAGTATACGAAAACTTTAAATTCCATTAATCAAAATGATTACTGTACATACAATTATCAGGGTCCCTTCAAAAAAATCTTGTCGTGGCCAGGGGCCTCATTTATAAAACTCCGTAGATTTCATCCTAAAAGTGTACGCTCAAAAGCTAGATTTTACGTACGCACAAACGTTTTCAGATTTATAAAAGCATGCGTACGCCAGAACCAGCGCAAAAATCCCTTTGTAAATCCCAGTTAGGGGAAGATTGTGCGTACGTGCATCACCCTGACTCCTCCCAGAAATCACCTTATATGGAGCTTACGCCTAATTTTACTATGCATAACCTCATCTGCATATAACTTCCATGAACATTCCCATCCACGTGACACTATGTTTAACATCGTCAAAGGTAAAAGACATTAAGGAAATATGATGTAGGCTACGGACTCTAAATGCTATTTGTGCCATACATTCTTTTTCATTGCTAAAAATAATCCAATACACTTATGTATTAGAATAAATATATCAAGATAAAAATAAAAACAAAAACTGTTTAAATAGTTATCAGATAAATAGATTTGATCTCATTCTTTCACTGGCCAAATAGTATTTCAGTTATTTTAAGCAATTCAAATTAAACTACATTTATGCATTTTTGGTGATAATGACCTTATGTAATTTCAGTGCTTATCTCCATTAATTTAATGTAAATGTGTACTTTATATCGACATGAAAACAGAGCTTAAAAACATTGTTTTTACTTTATTCATTCATAGGAAAAAGAGTTTGTACGCATGGGTCAGAGTTTGTGTGCAGGTGCGCAAATTTTCAATATGTCAATTGTCACTCATTTCAGAAAGTGAAACCCATATATTAGCCTACATACATAGATACATTACACATAGAGTGAAATATTTCAAGCCTTTATTTCTTGAAATTGTGATGACTTACAGATGGCTTACAGATAATGAACACCCTAATCAGCTAATTACCTCAAAACACCTGCAAAGGTTTCCTGAGTCTTTAAATGGTCTCTCAGTCTAGGTCACAGCCTACACAATCATGGGGAAGACTGCTGACTTGACAGATGTCCAGAAGACATTGACACCCTCCACAAGGAGGGTAAGCCACAAAAGTTCATTGCTAAAAAGGCTGGCTGTTAACAAGTGCTGTATCCAAGTGTATTCATAGAAAGTTGAGTGGAAGGAAAAAGTGTGGTAGGAAAAGGTGCACCATCAAAAGGGATAACCACAGCTTTGAGAGAATTGTCAGGCAAAATCCATTCAAAAATTTGGGGGAGCTTCACAAGGAGTGGACTGAGGCTGGAGTCAGCGCAACAAGAGCCACTACGCACAGACGAATCCTAGACATGGGCTACAAATGTCACATTCCTCGTGTCAAGCCACTCCTGGACCAGAAACAACGTCAGAAGCATCTTACCTGGGCTGTGGAGAAAAAGAACTGGACTGTTGCTCAGTGGTCCAAAGTCCTCTTTTCAGATGAAAGTAAATGTTGCATTTCATTTGGAAATCAAGGTCCCAGAGACTGGAAGAAGTCACAAGAGGTCTATGCTCAAATAGTCAGGGGTGCTCAGTTTGTAAAGTAAAGTCTTTTACTTTGGTTATGATAAGATCTTGAGTTACCCCTTTAATAATTTAATTGGGCTGTTGTGACATTAATGTTCAAAATGTCCACATGTACAGTACATGGTATGTAGGATACCCATTTTCTATTCACAAGATTGTTTTCCTCAAACATTTTTCAGATTATATGAAAATTATAGGATGCTCTTTCAAAGAACTGGATTTTTCCTCAAGACTGTTAGAGCCATTATGTTAGTATGAAGGTATAAAATGTGAAATGATGTTATTCAAAATTGTAATACATAATGATTAATCTGTGGAAATATTAAAATTATACCATATGTATCATGCATATAAGAAAATATACCATGACAACAATGTATCATTTTTATTAACATAACATTATTTAGAATAGTGGTTTTCAGATTTGTCCAGAAGAAACCTATGGTAGAAATTCTCTCTACAAAATAGACTTTACACTTTACACGCCTCGCCCACACATCAAGTGTACATGAAACAATACATTTTTTGTTGGTGTGATTGAGCATGTAAATGTGTGTCTTTTGCCATGCAGTTGTCTGGCTGCCTGTTCCAGGTATCTCCATGCTCTCACCGAAACACTGCACTAGTCTGGGATGCCCAGTGCAACATACAGTATCTGTTGGGAATTTAGGTTAGTCAGTGTCTGCGCAAAATGGAATTCACAATTTCGGGTTTAGTGTACACTAACACAGGGATGTCATTCAATAAACTTTGCAGTACATACTTGGAAGCATAAAAATGCTGTAATGTACTAAAACATGGATATCTTACGTTATATCTTACATATAACATTTACGAAATAATCTTGTAAAGTGTCAATTTTCTAATGAAATGCAAGAAAAAACACCAAGCGTTCCAATGTTTTATCATTTATTCTCACGAAAAGTTATTTCTGGATCTGAAAGTCTTTGTAATCAATTTTTTTTATGTAATATAATCAATTTTCAGAAAAAAGCAAATGAACAGTTACCAGTGCTAAAAGTAGATTTAAGAATAACACAAATAACAAACTAATAAACAATACATTGATGAAAAAACTTTAAGCATAGGCAACAGGTGCCATAGGTCCTTAATGAAACTCCAAAAACATGGCACACTCTACGAATACAGTAAGTGATTGTATGGCTCCCAGGTGTCCGCCCATTTCATCCCACTGCAAATTAGTAAAAGAAACAAACAAGATTTAGTTTGATCACATACTGTACTAGTTTACAGAACAGGTAGCATGTATTAAAATATAAAGTGTTAAATATTAAAAATCAAATGAACAATTTTTCCCCCTTAGTTAAGATATGAAAAAATAACTTTCTGAGAAGACAAATGTAATCATGAATGTAATCAGGGTTCCCACTCTAAGCCAAATGTAAAATTCCCTGACTTTCACTGACTAAACAGCTGAATTTTAATGAACTTTTAAAATTTCATGACATTCCAGAAATTCCATGACCTGTGGGAACCCTGTTTAGTACATGGAAATCAATAAGAATGTTTATTGTAATGCGTGCAACACAAATAATCCTTACTGTGAAAATAGGCTTCTCATATTTGTATGTGTATTTCTATTGTAAAATTTAGCTTTCAGCCTCATACTGTGTCTCATATGTACTTCTAAAATGAACCTTAGAGCCTCATAATGTTTGCTTCTGCACTGGTCCCCTCTTCGTACGTCCTGCACCAATGTACAGAGAATGTCCCTTCTCTTCTTGATATTTGTATATTTTGGTGATATTTGTATACAGTTGTAAAATAATGAATTTGAATGGAGTATTTTTATATTTTCTTTCAACCCAATTTCCAAAAAAGTTGTGACACTTTGAAAATGTAAATACACTCAGAATGTAATGATTTGAAAATGTCACAAACCCATATGTTATTCATAACAGAATATAGAAATAATTTCAAATGTTTAAACTGAGGACATGTACAAAAAGTTGCGATGGGGTATAAAAACAGCTGAAAGGAACATTTTGCAACTAATTAGGTTCACTGGCAACAGGTCAGTAACATGACTGAGTATAAAAAGAGTATCTTATAGAGACAGGGTCTCTCAGAAGTAAAGATTTGCAGAAGTTGTGTCTACAAATTGTGGAACAATTTCAGAGTAATGTAATTGTGAAGACTTTGAATCTTTTGATGATACGTTATGTAGAGGAAAAAATGTTGAGAGTATCTAAAGAAATCTCTATGAACAAGGGTGAAAATCAAGGGTGTTGGATGCCTATGAATTTTGGGCTATCAGGTGGCAATGCATTAAAAACAGGCATAAATCTGCAATGGAAATTACTGCATTGGCTCAGAAACACCTAAGCGTATTTAAAATGGACTGAGGCAAAGAGGAAAACTGTTCTGTGGTCAGACGATTCAAAATTTGAAATTTGTTTTGGAAACTGTGGACTCGACAGTCCTCCAGACTAAAGAGTTTGGGACAATACAGATCCTTAGCAGAAGAATTCGGTGCTGAACTGTCCTGCCTACAGTCAAGACATTTCACCAATTGAAAACATTTTGTGCATCATGAAACTATAAATATGACTAGGAAGACAGGACTGATAAGCAGCTAGAATACCTACCACTTTATGAAGAATTTGGGTATAATATGTCATAGTTTACTTTATTTTGCTATCCTCATTTACATAAATGAACTAAAGTGTCCAGCACCCACTAGTAAACAAAATTATATATATATATATATATATATATATCTGGTGTCTGAATAATTTTTGGTGTGACTGTATGATCTGTTGTGAGTAACTTTTTTAATTTAAAAGATTTGCACATCTTTGCATTCCATTTTTATTTACATTTTACAAAGTGTCCTAAATTTTTTGCAAATTGGGTTGTATTTGTTGTATTGTGTGTGCTTGCTACTGTCATTGTTAAGCACCAGTACACCAAAACAAATCCATTAAACAGGTAAACCCTACCTGGCAATAAAAGTGATTCAAATTCCAATCATTGTTGTTGTGTGATATTACACAGTTTGCAACCTTGTACATACCATCCCGAGCAAGGCTTCCATTTAACTTTGACCTCTTCAACACCCTTTAAGAAACAGAAGCAACATTAATTGCTAGTTTTAAACACACACAAACACACGCACGCACACCTACGCACACATGCGCGCGCACACACACACACATTAAATAAAACTTTGCCTGATTTAATAGAAAATATGTTTTTACTATGCATTTTTTAGGCCACCAGTGTAGGCCTCATTTAATTTATTTTGAATATTTATCTTGTCAAGGAATAAACTATTTTGGACAAATATAAACTAAATACTATATATATATATATATATATAAAATATATAACTAAATACTGTTTAAGTTTAATCGTACGTCATTTGATGTCCTCCTCCTCAAAATCTTGTCGTATGGAAAGGTTTTAAGACTGGGGTGTACTTGGCATTCTACAACAGAAAATATAATTATTAGGACATTTTTACACTCACACATTAGGAGTCGAGAACAAAATTCTTAAATAGAAATAATGCAAATATTGAGAAATAGATGTTCCAGAAGAACTGGGTGTCTTTGCAATGGACTGCACCCCAAACACCTGAAAGTGAACTGAAATTAAACCATGTAAAGTATGGTTTATATTAAGTTGTTGGTGTGGTTATCAAATACAAAATAAAAACACGGCTGAAGTTGAAATAATTCTAAATCAAATTTACCTGAACTAACTCTACTGTGTGTAAAAACTGTTCAGAAAACTTCACTGAAAAAGATCTATACACATTGGAGGTAAATATTTGGTATGGTAACAAGCATTCATAGATCTGCATACTGTACAGTAGCACCCATGAACCATGAATATATGCACATGCATATTCTGATGCTTATATGCAAATAAACACTCCAGTTCAGGGCTTCATTTCAGTTTATGCACATTATGCATAGATCTGTATGCTGCATTCAAGCAGGGACTACAGTATGTGTCTTTTTTGTCGTTAGCTCTTATTATAAATCAAAATTGTCAATACCTGCTTGTTTATACATCCATTTTCTTTGTTTGCCTTTTGTACGGGGATTTTTTGTGCAAGAACTGCCTGTAAATACACACATACACACATAAAACAGTTAGATCAAAATGATCAAAACAAAATCTAGACCATAAATAAAGTAATGCATTGATTTTATCAATTTCCCACAAGTTAAAAATAATCACCTGAATCGTTGGTGGTAAATGTGGTAGCAGTAGTTACAGTAGAAAGTGGGGAGGTAGCAGGCATGCTCTGACAGGTAAGAGAAAGGGTGGGTAAAGATGGGGTAGGAGGAGTGGATAAAGGTGGTGAAGGAGGAAGAGTGCAAGAGGAAGAGGTATGAGGAAGAAGGGTGATGTAAGAGGAGGTAGCAGGAGGAATGCTGGAAGAAGAAGGAGAAAAGGAAGGTGGTGGATGAGGAAAACTACAGGAAGAAGTGGTGGAGGAAAGGGTGATATATGAGGAGCTACAAGGAGGAATGCTGGAAAAAGAAGATGGAGAAGTAAGCGTGCAGAAAGAGGAGGTAGGCGAAAGAGTGCATAAAGAAGGTGGTGGAGGAAGAAGAGTGCAGGAAGAAGATACAGGAGGAAGAAAGCTAATGTTAGACGGGGTAGGAGGAGGAAGGTCAAATGAAGATACAGAAGGAAAGGTGTAGAAAGAAGAGGTAGTAGAAGAAATGTTGGAAGATGGAGAAGGAGTAAGGGTGTGAAAAGAGGAGGTAAGAGGAGGGAGGTTGGAGGAAGAAGGAGGAACAGTGTAGAAAGAGGAGGAATGAGGAGAAAGGTTGGAGGAAGAAGATGGAGGATGAACAGTGGAGGAAGAGGAGGAATGAGGAGAAAGGTTGGAGGAAGAAGATGGAGGATGAACAGTGGAGGAAGAGGAGGAATGAGGAGAAAGGTTGGAGGAAGAAGATGGAGGAGGAGGAAGGGAGGAAGTCTTGTCCTGGCAGACATCAGGGTCAGTTTCGGCAGTAGTTTGGATCTGAAGCCTTTGATAATCTAGAAATGTTTACAGAAATGTTTTCAAAATTTGAAACTTCTTCGCATAAATTAAAGACTATGGAGATCACGTGCAGCACAACGTGCCGTCAACACAGAATAAATACATTAAACTTATATTTATATACAAATACACATTAAGTGTAACACTGGGTGTTTACACAATCATTCAATTAAAAAAGCGCTAAAACATTATATATAAAATACATGTACATGTAAATTAATTTGAATGAAAGTTGAAGCTTTAGAGTTGCTAGAGATATAAGGGGTAATAATATTTCAAGTCTTTACAGAACAAGAGAAAAATAAACAGATTTTTTTATTTTTTTTATTAAATAAAATACTTACTTTTAATAAAATATTCGTAGAGGCTAGTCATTTTGTTAAAGATGTTCTGAAGTGGCCCCTCAGCACAGGGATCCATTGAAGTAATGACTTCGGCTAAAAAAACCCTGCTTTTGCTCTTTTAAAATGAACAAAATTGGCTTATAGCCTAGTACCTCCAGTTTCTTAACCTGTAAAACAGACACAGAAATAATAGAATAAATATCAGTCCATCCATAATGGGAAGCAAGGACTTCTCAAACAAAAGTTTACTACTTAATATTTAACAAGTACATATGATCATATATTATACAGTGCTGTCAAATATTTCATTCAAAAATAAAAGCTGCTGTTCGCATCCAAAATAAGTTTTTTTTAACATAACATATATGAGTGTACTGTGTATATTTATTATGTGTATATAAATACAAACACATGCATGTATATATTTAAGAAAAATATGTTATGTTTATATATTACATATATTTAAATATAATATAAATATATAAATATAAATGTATATATTTATATTATATATAAATGTATTTATATATAATATAAAATATAGGAATATAACTATATACATGTAAATATAAAAAACAACTATACATGCATGTTTGTCTATTATTATATACATAATAAATATATACACCGTACACATACACATATTATGTAAACAAAAACTTTTATTTTGGATGCGATTAATCGCAATTAATTGTTTGGCAGCACTAAATGAATTATGAATATATGAATAGCTGAATATGCATTATACCACAGGTTCTCAACTCTGGCCCTCAAGATCGACTTTCCTGTAGAGTTTAGCTCCAACCCTGATCAAACTCTCACCTGCCTGCAAATTTGTAGGCTGCGTCCGAAAGCTTAGACAGCTGACTTGTTGCCTACTTCGGAGGAAGCGTTTGTGCAATGAAGGCACCACCGGGAAACGCATTTGGACAGCCTTCATAGGCAGCGTAACGGAATTCAGTTTGAAATATAAACAGAGAGCGCCTATGTGATAACTAATTGAATATTTGAAAACTACAGTACTAATTTCTTGCTAGAAATGCAATCAAAAGGTGTAAAAAGGGAAAATATAACTTTATTTACACTAAAACTGTGCTCCAGCCACTTTCTTTTTTCGAACTCGACCAGGCTTGACCAATTACATTCCTGCTCACGTCGCACACGCATAGAATTATGGGACATTGAAGGCAGCGAAGGATACATGTATGCTGCCTTCAAAAACTGACCTGATGAAGGTATCTCAGGAGATAGGAAGTAAAGGAAATATTGGATTCGGACATGCCTTGAAATGCTGCCTCCAAAAAGGCAGCATTTTAGAGCTTTCGGATGCAGCTGTAGTATTCCTGAAGATCTTGATTATCTTGGTCAGGTGTGTTTTATCAGGGTTGGAGCTAAACTCCGCATGAAAATGGATCTTGAGGGCCAGAGCTGAGAACCTCTGCAATATAGAGTAAACAGAATATAACGGATACAGTATACTAAAGGTGCGTCCCAAATTGCATACTTATGCACTATTCTACACCATTTTGTAGTATAAATAAGGTAAGTAGTGTGTTCACATTGGGAATTCCAAAAGCAAAAGTCTAATTTAAGTACACAGTTGATGCACTCATTCATTTTGCTTACATGATGGGAGAGAGGCTGAGCAAACAGACACTGTGAGAGCAAAGTTTACTTGCAGAGATGATTACACTTTAGTCTGATGGTAACTGAGGTTACGCTGAACACAAAATAACAATGGCATTAAAAGAACAATGTACAAATTGATTTGACTTACATTGCACTCTACATTTGCCCTCATCTGGAAAACTGGTTATACTTTCCGTTAGTAAAAAAAAAAAAATTAAGTGTTCCATTTGGGACGATACTACTCTTCTTAGATTCATACTGTAAACTAGATGGCTGAGTGCACAGTACATAGTTTAAGTGCATAGTATATAGTATGTCATTTGGGACACAACTTAATACAACATTAGCAAAACAAGACTTACAGCAATGCGGGCAGAATCAACCACGCGAGCAGCATTCCGGTGTTTTTTGGTGGTGGACCTCCATGTGCTCTCCTCAATATTTTTTTGCTTTGCCTTAAATTTTTGTCTGTTAATTAAACTAGCAAAACATTTTTTGCATGTTTTGCAACTAGAATTGCTAGGTGTTTGGCAGTGGGGACAAGGTCTCTGTTTTGGTTTTGTCATTGTCTGAAAAGAAAAACAAAACCATATTTAGTACAACTTTTAATACCTTATACAATTATTTGCTATATTTTCCAAACACAATGTAAATAAAACAACTGCAGGACAAATGCTGAAATTAACGTTTTTAATTTTGAATTGATTTTTCTACTTGACCATGTTTGTTTGCATGCTATCTATTAAAACAACCTGTTGTGTTGCTTATTGAATGAAAGGTATAATTAATGGTTAATATATAGTGGATAATAGATAATAAATTTAGGAAAGTATGCACAATAAGATGTGTGGATTGTCCATTTATTAAAGCTATAAAAATAACTTTACCCAAAATTAAATAACTGTATTTCCTCAAATTTAAAATTGTAATGAAAGATGTACAGAACATAAGCATACTTAATCACCAATGACCAATACAAAGAAAGAAAAAGAAAGGAAGGTTGTATTTATTAACATAAGTTAACATTAGCTTACACAAACTATCAATGAACAATACAGTTTTGCAGCATTTTTAATCTTTGTTAATGTTAGTTAATGCCAACTACCAATACAATTGTTCATGCTAATTAAATGTGAATTAACTATTGATAAAAGGTACAAAATTTTAAAATGCATGCCTACTAATCGGTATACTGTTTATTCAAAATGTATGAATAGTTATCTCATTGAATTGCATGTGTATCAAAAACCGTAATAAATCTTAGCAGTTTGATACAAAGCCCAAACTATAAATTATTTGATAAACACCAATTTATAAATTATTGGCTAATATGCTAACACTATATTTTGATATGTATTGGTCTGAACATCAGGTACCATTAGCACCTGTCAAATGGTTTTAGGTATAACGTTAGTGTTTTTCATAATATTTAGAACAACCCACATACGTGTGTAATAGTGCACAATGGTAACAAAAACAATAAAAAGTAAGTTCAGAAGCTGAACTTTTTAATATAAATTATCTAATTACTGTACAACCTACCATGCAAGGGATGCGCTAGCAACATGTCACGATTTCCTACCGCCTTTTTCCCGAACGCGGAAGAAAGCCTATGGGTGAGACTTCCGGTTCATTAGACGCTATAGGTAAATAACGAGGAGAATAACGAACTGCTTTGTACAGCTAAAAATAGCTGGACGCGGATCAGACCGGAAGCTATACCTATATAATTTACAAACGGCGGCGCCCATTTTTATGTCAGGAAAAAGGTGTACAAAGTATATTTGAATCGAAAACTTTATTTGTAATATGCTGGTTAGTACAAAACAATTGATTAAAAAAAAAATTAAAAAGAAAAAAATTACAAATATTAAAATACGTTGGTTTATATTCTTAAACTTAAGGATTCGAGTATGAAAGAAAGTTATATAAACTTACCCTGTAAAAAACTCGGCCAACATTTTAGACGAAAATATAAAATAAAACTTTGTAAAGTACATTATATTCCACAGACATTAAATAACTTTTTAACTAACTTAAAAATCTGCTAATTATTTTTTTGTTAATGTCTCTTTGATTAAGTATATATAAAAGAAACAGCACAACGTGCCGTCAACACAGAATAAATACATTAAACTTATATTTATATACAAATACACATTAAGTGTAACACTGGGCGTTTCCACTCTACAAATATAAATGTACACCTTATAATATTTGCATTATGTTTATTAATAGAAACAGGCCCGGGTTATGCACAATACACAATCATTCAATTAAAAAAAGCGCTAAAACATTATATAATACATGTATATGTAAATTAATTTGAATGAAAGTTGAAGCTTTTGAGTTGCTAGAGATATAAGGGGTATCCTGATAATATTTAAAGTCTTTACAGAACAAGATAATTTTTTTTTTATTTCATTCTCACCAAATTGAGATGACGTAACAGACGCATGCTCATTTTCCATAAGCGTCTGGACCTGACGCATAAAGCAAGCATTTGAAAGCAATGGAGTTCCTATTTTGTCATATACTGACGCCTAGTGGCACTTTTGGCGTCTTCATAGTGACGCTAAAAGCGTTTAACCATGCTTCAGTTTTTGACGCCTTGGGAGTGAGAATGGGTTGTCTACCACATTTGTGTGATGTCATTAAAACAGTCCTATATTGTTGAACCAACATGGTTCAAACAATATAGATTCAACCATGTTCTGTAAACAGTTGTGATTGGCTAGTTAGTTAGTATGCAGTGTACTATGTTGGTTAAGCAGCAAATTACAGTACATTATTATACAGAAAACGCATCTAGGCTCATTGGAAATATGTGCTTCTACCTACAGTGTCCTCCAATAATATTGGCACCCTTGGTAAATATGACCAAAGGCGGCTGTGAAAATAAATCTGCATTGTTTATCCTTTTTATCTTTCATTCAAAAAAATCACAAAATTCCAACCTATCATTGAAGTAAAACAATTGAAAGTGGGGCGGGGGATCTCATTGTGAAATAAATGCTTTCACTATTTCATGTTGGCCACAATTATTGGCACCCAATTATTGCAACGTCCTTTTCCCAGCACAACAGCTCTGAGTTTTCTCCTATAATGCCTGAAGACTTTGGAGAACACCTGATAAGAGATCAGAGACCATTTTCTTCATCCAGAATCTCTCCAGATCCTTCAGATTCACAGCTCCATGACGGTGCTGCTTCTCTTCAGTTCACCTCACTCATCTTCTACAGGGTTCAGGTCAGAGGACAGAGACAGCCATGGTAAAATATTCATTTTGTGCTCAGTGACCCATTTTTGTGTTTATTTTGATGTTTGTTTTGGATTGTTGTCCTGGTGGAAGATCCAAACACGGCCCATTATAAGATTTCTAACAGAGGCAGTCAGGTTTTGATTTTTTATCTGTTGGTATTTGATAGAATCCATGATGCCATGCATCTGAACAAGATGTTCAGGACCTCTGGCAGAAAAACAGGCCCACAACATTAAAGATCCAGCAGTATATTTAACCGTGGACATGGGGTACTTTTTTATCCCTGTTTGTACTAAACTCATCTGGTGGGTTTGCTGCCAAAAAGCTATTTTTTCAGTTTCATCTGACAATAGAAGCCAGTGCCATTTGAAGTTCCAGTCGTGTCTGACAACTGAATTTGCTGGAGTTTGTTTTTGGATGAGTGAGGACAATTTTTCTTGAAACCCTCCCGAACAACATGTGGTGATATAGGGGATGTTTGATTTTTTTTTTTTAGGTTTCTGACCCCAAGACTCAACTAATCTCTGCAATTCTCCAGCTGTGATCCTTGGAGAGTCTTTGGCCACTCAAACACTCCTCCTCACTGTGCATTAGGACGATATAGACACACGTCCTCTTTCAGGCAGATTTTTAACATCTTTAGTTGATTGGAACCTCTTAATTATTACCCTGATGGTGGAAATGGTGATTTTCAATGTTTTAACTCTTTTCTTACAGCCACTTTCTATTTTGTGATGCTCAACAATCTTGTTCTTCACATCAGAAATATATTTTTAGTTTTTTCTCATTGTGATGGATGATTAAGGGAATTTGACCTTTGTGTTCCTCATATTTATAATTCTGTGGAACAGAAAGTCATGGCTGGACAATTTCATGCTCCTAGTCACCCTGGTGTGCTAAAAAATGTAAATATGAATGGGAATATACTTCAGAGATATTTTACTCATAAGAATTTCTAGGGGTGCCAATAATTGTGGCCAACATTCATTGGCGAAAAACATTTATTTCATCATGAGATTTTCTCCCCACTCTCAATTGTTTTACTTCAATGATAGGTTAGAATTTTGTGAATTTATTGAGTGAAAGATCAAAAGGATAAACAATGCAGATTTATTTTCACAGCCGCCTTTGCTCATATTTATCAAGGGTGCCAATATTAGTGGAGGGCACTGTATATTTCTGCAAAACAAAAAAAACAAACAAAACACATCCTTATATGTATGAATCACTGTTTTCAGTTGAAATGAACACTAGAGGCAGTAAAACTTTGACAGCTTTTATTCCTTTTCACACATATTATGTTTTACAGGGCTAGAGTTATTAACCTATTTTTTTAACCTAGTTAACCTAATTTTCACACAATTCCTTTCACATTATTACATTATGATCTCAAAACAATTTTAACATGCTGCAAGATTTGAAGACTGATACTTCTGAATGTTAGCGTCACATATACAGCTTCATATGTATGGATTTTCTAATGCAGTAGATTTGTTTGTTTTGCTCTCCTCTGCTCTCTCATAGGTTGCATGATGCTGTGGTGTCGGCGTATAATTGGTCGCTCTATTAAGGTGGAGTCTTTTAAGAACGCCGTTTGCCAGCAGTCAGGGAGCTCATTGTTGGTGTGAACACGAACGGGTTCGGAGCTCCTGGATTCCTCCTCCGGTCAGCGGCCAAACTTATGGCTAACGAATGTTTTGTGGCTGAAGCTTAGTAGTTCTCATTCTTTGTTAAGGACACAGAACACTTTGTGAAACAGAGCGAAGGGGTGTCCTGCCCTTTTAGTTTGTGTGAATTTGTTTGAGTTTTGTTTCTTGGTTAGGTAGTTAGGTAAGTTTGTTGTATTTTATTTTACAATGTGATTAGGTTATTTAATTTCTACTTTTTTGTTCTAGACTCCTTTTGTTTGTTATGTTGGCCTGTGGTCACCCCGAAGAGATGCTCTTTATTTTTCACCAATTCCCTTTAATAAACATCACAGTTTTGCTTACTTAATCAGTGTGCTTGTTTGGTCCCCGACCAGAGTGTTTTCTTGGGAATCCATTACTACCAACTTATTTCTATTATGCCCTTAACGTTCCCTAGACACAGGGTGTAATACCCATGTATAGGGAAGTTAAAATATAACACAGTTGCGTCAGCGAATGTGTTTTTATATCACACTTTTGCTTTCGTTAACACTATCGGGTAGGTTTAGGGTTGGGTTTGGTGTAGGGGGTATGTTATTTTCCAACACAATAGAGCATTAAACTTTTAGCATAAAAAATTTGAATTCTGACCTGCCGCAATACAACATAATAAAAAAACATGCCACAGTCACGTATTGAACATGTTTTAGTTCCACTGAAATAATGAAATGCCACAAGAACATACAATAATTAACCTTTGTTTTTAATAAAATTAAATCATGACACCACATAAAATATAAAAAGGTGCAATAATTTACCCAGTTTAATAAAATAAATGAACAATCATAAAATAAAGTAACATGTTTGTGTTATTGAGATGACTCCAATATTTTTATTCACATCATGCTAAAGTTTTCAGACTATGAGCCATTCACACTTCCCATAAAGGACTGATTATGGAAATGGTATGGTTGTATTGCAAACATGATACTTGTCTCTGAACTGCTGCTAATCATTATTCTTTTGTCTATAATATTCTGACCATTGGTACACGTCTCACACCTAGATACATTTCGTCATTGCATCGTTGTTGTGTTTAGGGCATACGAGCGAGCGGCGCGACACATAATAATCTACACCCCGCCTCCAGCAGTGTGGGGGTGTCGTAATGTTCGAATACAGTATACAGTCGCTCAGCCTTTTCGAACTTCTTTTTGCCTCCAAAAAATGGACCAAAACGAACTTCATTTGAAGCATATTGAAGCATGAAGCATTTAAGCCTTAAGTGCAAATAGCTAGATTCTATTTACACTGTTAAAATAGCAGGATTTTCTGCTATTTATACTACGTAATGCAAATAGTGGCAATTATCTGCACCTCAGTATTGAAGTACATTATAAAACAGTATGCAATAATAGCGTATTGAGTGTAAATTATAATTTTAATTCAAATTATTAAGTGGATGCCACCTTATCAGGACAATAAAGCCCTCCCTACACCTACCCTAACCCTACCCGATACTTTATTGTCAACTTTTTGATTATTTCCTTAATTTTTATTGAAAATAAATGCCTTTCCGGTGTGATATGAGATTTGAAAGGGAGGGAAAATGTTTGCCGAAAGGCGGGTTGATCGCGTCAAAAAGTCTGTGATAAGTGCTTTATCATCTTTGATACTGGAGCTGACGTTTGACAGCCATCTTTTGTAGTATTGACTAGCCCAATCACAGGTTGTTGGGCGGAGTTAGTGTACATAGCCTCTGCCAACAAGGCGGGCTATTTGCACTTAGTGTAAGTAGACACTGTTTTTATTATTAGTAGTAGTTGTAGCAGTAGTTGTAGTACTATATAAGAGGAAAGTGTGCAGAATATATTTGCATATTCATCTAAACATCGTTTTCAGCAGTGAGGGCAGCATTGGGGTGTTCATCAACTGTAAACCGCTCCAAAGTTATTTCAAACTTCTTTATACCCCGAGGCAAAGAACAACAACAACAATAAAAACTTCATTATGAATATGAACTGGTATGACTGGTTTTTAATACTTGACGATTTTGGATTTTAGCATCCAATATTTGCTGGTACAAACTGGTATTATTATATGGTTGTGTTTGGTTGTCATTTAGCAGAATCTTACCCAAAGTGTTTTACATTGATTTTAAGAACATTTCCTATGGGGCATCCAGGGGTGCTTTGCTTCTAAGGGAAGGACTGTTGGACAGTGATGCTTGTTTGTACAAGTTTCTGAGGCACTCCTATCGGTCTGAAGCTACATCATTTTTGTCAGAGGCCCAGATCCTTCATGGATAGTCTACCACTGTACTTTGTGAAGTAGTGTTGTGTGAGGTAAGGACCGTTAACTTCCCACTCTCTTCACACATGCCAAACTTTCTTCAGCTGCAGACAGGGGCTCCATGGGAAAGTAGTTTGCTGTGTTAAAACAACTGAACCAAAATGTTGGCATCTGTTTGGGGATAGAAAAGAAACACAGGAGAGGATGATGCCCTGTCAAAGCTGGCCAGCTCATTTTTGGATCTGTCAGTCTGTTTGTTGAACTAGAGATGTCTTGATAGCATTATTGCATGCTTTAGCATCCTGGTTCAAATAGCATCAATTATGTGCAAATACGATAAACAAGATGATATCAACTGGTGGGTTGTGAGGCAAAAATAACTATATAGCTGTATGTTTAGGAGAGCAAATAAATATTCAGCATTTAAAACTTTGATCTATCATTAATGTAGCAAAATATTTAATATTAAAGAGGGATCTCTTGTGAAAAAAATAAGTGTTTCATTATTCTGAACGCACTTGTGTACTAAAAATCTTAAAAGTATAGATTTTTTTTTTACTTGCAGATAATATAATCTTAGTGAAATAAAACTCCACTTACTAATTACTAATTAGTTACTAATGTTTCTTAACACAATTTTGAAAAAAATTATAATGTCAAATTAAAAGTTTTCCTACGAACTAACCATTTAATGTTTTATTAAACTTTTATTAATTTTATTAATCATTATGTTTTGTTAATATTTTCCATGCATTAAAGAAGTACACTTATTTTGATGTATTGACTAACATACTAAAGCACATGTGAAGTATTTGATTATAATTTTAACTATAGTGTTATTTGATATTACATTTCAAGTTAATATATTTTATATGTACTAAATACTTAGTCATGACAAACATGTGATTACAAATATATTTAAATTACAAATATCTTTAAATGCATGACATTCAAACTGACATTATATTTTAGTATACCATGAATGCATTTCAGTTCATTCAACATATTTCAAAGAACATATAAGTAATTATGAAATTTCATTTAACGAGGTACTTAAGACCTTTTTAAATTGGCCAAAAACACTCTGATGTTCAGTAAATTGCATTTAATTGCATTCAATATAAATTGAATTCAATAAAAACTATGATATAGTTTCAATTAATTGCAACTTCAATTGTTTGTCTGTGGAAAACAACAGGAAATATATATACATATCCTCACCACACTTTATGGACTTATAGATATATATTATAGATATCTTACATAAGTATTAATTATGTGTTAAGGATGAGTTAAAACCCCCAAGTCAGAAAACTGCAGTATTTTGGCGCAAATTCATCTAAAATTCATCCCAGATTGCGTTAAATATGGGTTAAATAGGAGTTAAGCAAAACCATTTGAAAACCACTGCTATAAAACATGTTTTGTCTGATTATCGGGTATCAGTATCATTATATAAACAGTTGAGATCAGATTAATGCATTTGCAAAAGAACACAATCACAAGCGTGATTAGTTTCACCAGCTCACCGTCACCGCACACATCAGATATTGAAACCAGTTATTTCTGTGACGTTTCAGAATGAAAGGCCACTGTTAAACTTAATTGTGTATTACCCCTCCAGTATTAGCCATAACCTTTTTCTTGGAAAGGCTTGATCAGACAGGCAGTCACACAGCTCACTTTGTGAATAGATTTTTTTTTTTTTTTAAGTTTCCTCTGAAATTCAAAGGTCTTTCTTACTTTAACAGATGTGGGCAGGCCTGTAGCCGATCGTTCCCAACTGACCCTAACGTGCACTTCCTGTCCAGTAAGCTAACACCCAGGAATGGAACAATCCCACTTTGTACCTACAAGTTCAGTACTAGAATGAAGGGCTTTTAGTCCCTTTTAACATATTTCACTCTTGCTTGATTTATTCCTTGTGTCTCTGTGTGGCAGAAAGCCCTTATTTAAACCAGTCATTTTTTTGAAGTTAGCCGTAAGCCAAATCCATGGAAAAATCCAAATCCTGGAAAATCCATTTTAAGCTGGTAGCTGTGTTTTGGAAAAATGGAGGCTGGTTATTAGCTATAGCCCAAATTAGCAGGAATTAAAGTCTATTTATATGTCATGAAATTGTATAAATATAACATTAGTTAATTAATTCTAAATTAGAAATAAATACTAAAATGTATTTCAGAAAATATTAAAACAGCATGTACCCTGGTCTTATGTGCAGGATTTGTGTGAAATTTCTGAGGTTGACATGTGGTGAAACGGTACATGTTGCTTTGCCACAAAATGAAAACCCTTTCCACTATAACCAGTTGGTTATATGTTTTTGCCACCCTGTGGTGAACATTGTTGAATAATTCTGCCCATGGCTGTATTTCTAATCTCTAACAGCCTTTAAGGTCAATGTGAATGCCATATGTAACCCATATTACTTCTGTTCCATTTATGAGTGAAACCTTTGACAAATAATGTAGGGTTTGATTTTGTCCATTAGGAACCGATTGCAACATTAAAAAAGTGATTGGATGGAAATGGTTGAAAATAAGACTTTGGAGATTCATGGAGTATTAAAACTGTACAGAATAAATAGTAATAAGTGACAACCCTCACTGACCTCCGGGGGAATCCATTGTCACTTTTAAGTGTCTTCATTTTAAAAATGGATTCCCAGAGGTCAGTATTATTGCTGTTCATGTTAAATTCTGCCTAGCCGACTAGTCAAAATTTTATGGAACAGCACTATTTGTTGTAGCAACTAACTACAACCACTCCTCAGCACCCAAACATGTGATGTCGGATTTCCGTCTGTATTTACAGACAAGATATAAACATGCAAGAATATGACGTAAATCTGGAATTTCCCTCCAAATCAGACCCAACAGCTCGAAATTTTAAATCAAGACTATAGTATTTAAACAATGGAAGTATTCAATGTTTAATTGATTCATTCAATGAGTGATCATTAAGTCATGGTATTTATTTGTTTGTTTGTTCATTCTGTTTGTTCATTCATTTGTTTGTTTATTCATTTTTTTATATATATAGGGGGATCGTTCATTCATTTCATAGGGGGTGCTGCTGGTAAAATACACAAACAAATAAAGCAGTAATTGATGTCATAAAATCATGAGTGTGTTTTGATTTAAAGGTCAGAACCTATAGCTTACATGAAAAAATAAATCACAAACATAACACTTGTAAATTAAATATTTATATACTGATGTATTCATTAATGTGTAATGTTATATTTTAAAAAAATGTATGAGCTCTAAAAGATTTTTTTTAGAATTGTTTACAACTCCTCCTTTAGACAATCTACAAATGTTAAATCTTAAAATAAAATGTTAAGGTTACCACTGCAACTTTCTGAAAAAAAATAATAATATTTGATACATAGTTTATTTGTAGTTATTTTCAAAACTTCAATGTACTGTCATTATAAAATAACTTCATTACTGTTTATTTAATTGTAACAAATACGTTTTTGTTAAAAACTAACCAAAATTAAAAATTATTTGCTTTTCCACACAAAAGGAAATATATCGGTATTGGCATCGGCTATCAACCGAAATTAGTTGAAAAATATCGGCATATCGGATATCGGCAAAAATCCAATATTGTGCATCCCTAATTTTTGTTTTGAAAAATGCGAGACACAGGCAGTGCAATGGGGAAAAAATGCAAAGTCTCAAGACACAAAAGATTTATGAAAGTGTGACATTTTTTCAAGTTGTGTTTTTAGAATGGCGTGTCATTTGTGAGTTGCTGCAAAAGATGCAAGTGCAACATTCAAAAACATCTGTCTATAGAAAACCAATGCAAAAGTGGTGCAGTGGAATAGAAAAGTGCATTATGTGTGAACAGCCCCTTAGATGGGTTAAATTCTAAATGTATTTCTAGGGGGGGAAAGGCCAGTTAGAGATGTAATTGTCTTGGAAATTACTATACAGACATTCAAATGACCGTTTATGAAGAAATTCAGTCTTGGTTCCTGAAGTGTAAAAATTACATAAAAGTTGAAGCGGATGTAAAACATCACACACCCGCTTCCACACAAAGCTCCTTTGCCAAGGTGTGTTCACAACTACAGTGTATGAAGGAATTCCTTGTCCTCCCTTTTCTATAGCCAGGCCTTATACTTAACCAGTAGTCACAACACACACGCTCAGACTGAAGTCTACCTCCACCCAATCAGCTACACCACATGAGAGGGAAAAAAAAGACCTATGTTGATAGGTATGTCGTTCCCGCCTGGGAGAAACTTCATGGAAAAAAGTGCTGCATATGGTGGAACTCCTACTGTCAAGGGAGGATGATATGGCATTGGCCTTTCTTAGCTAATTTCCAAGTGTATGTGCTTTACTTTACCTCCATATAGGATGGTTTTACAGATATCATCGCTTAGTTTTGTTGATCAAACCAGACAGAAGATACAGTGGTCCGATTTGTAATGAGCAAAGCTGGTAGGTTACTTACAAAGTTTAGTCCATTACTGATTCCAAATTACATGTCGAAAATTTTAGTTAGTGACGTAATCCATTACATTACACATTTTAAGTAATATAATAAGAGTACTTTTTGATTTCTTTTAAATTACTTTTGACTTAACTCGTTTATCACATTGATTTAAATAGGATAATCTTGTACCATATTGATATAAAATACATTAGAGTAAGAAACTATATTCCATTCGTTGTAATTAACAACATGAAATGCATTAAACATTACATTATTTCAGGGTTTCCCAAAACTGGGGTTCATGAGTTTAATGAAAAGCTAATAATTAATTAAATGATAAAAAAATGTAAAATAATTCAAATAAAAATTAATGACTGGTCTTTGTGTGAATGTCCACAAAACTGGAAGACGTTCACATATTGCATGTACTTACTATTATAATAACAATAAATTACACATAATTACATGCAAGTAACCCTAAACCAAGCCTTAATCCTAACCATAACCATATGTATTACTCAATACTTAAATGTATAATTACAGTGTAACAAGGACACCATAAAATAAAGTGTAACCAATTTTTGGAAGCTCTGGTCATGAGATATTGATAACTATGTTTATCTTGAACAGAATGTTCTGTTAGTGTTAGTTGCTAATGCAAGTTTCACTATTTTTTCTACCCTCAGGCACAGGCTCACAAAATTGATCACAAAAAATGGAGCAATGAAGCAATTGACATCCAACCATCTGTTGACAATTTGACCCTAGTCCAAACAGCCTGGCTGAAACTTGAGAGATTTGCCTTACACAATGAGATAAAGTGTTACGAACCCAACCCACAAAGCCACGTGTGAAGTCCAAGCCTCAAAGTGTTCTTCTGTTCGAGGTTAGGAGGTTATTAAACTATGAATGTTCCCTATTGCTCCTCGGAGGGTCTTTAAATGCTTAAATATGGAGCTCATATGTGCACCTGCATTCAGGCGGGATCTTATGGTCCCTCCCTTCCTCTCAGTACATCTACAAGCAATTTGGTCCTTGTCTCTAAAAAAAAATAAAGAATGGAAATGTTTCAGTTGGGTGTTTTACTTTATAGTGTCTAGCCCCGCCAAATTATATTAGGGGAGAACAACAACACATTTTCCGCTCGTGTTGACCATTCAGGAAAGGTATTCTCTAAAAGTTTCCACCAAAAAAAAATTGAAAAGTTCTCATAGCAACTGTTGCAAAACAAGGTGAAGTGCTCACTGGAGACTTACGGCCTGATGTTTCTATTGTTTTGAGGGACAGACATTAAATGTGTTGTAGATGTAGTGACTCATGGCTGGTTTTGGTCGTCTGAGAGCAAAGCAAGTGTGATGGCCAAACTGTGACTGTGGTTTGTCTGTCTGAGTGCTCTCCGGGGACTTTATAACCTCAGAACAACTTGTTTTCTTTCTTGATAATATGAGGTGTCTTTTTGTCTTCAGGATAATGGTTTAGTTCTTCAAAAAGATACATTCAGTCCAACTCAAATCTTTTTCTCACATTCTGACCATATCTTCTGAAAAGGTTGAAATGGTCATCTTCCACTTAAGCTGGCTAAACTTCAAGATCACTCAGCTAAACTACTCTATGTCTTTATTTCTGGAAAAGGTTAACATGGACATTTTACTGACATTTACTGAATATTATATATTCTGCTTTAAGGGCTTTTCACACTTAACGTGAAAATGTAATAATATTAATAATAATAGTAAAAGAAAATTGGCGCCAATGTTTGCCGCAATGACAAAGGGGCTATGTATACCAGGCACAACCATCCACGCTACGAAAAAGCGAAGATTTTTTTCATCCTGTTTGTCGATTTTTTTTCCCCGTCGCTCCGCGATTAAACGAGCTATCCAATTAGATTTGAGCTTTAGATCACATGCACAAACGGGGCGAGATTGGGGGCGCTTGAGCACAAAAAGCAGTTTTGAGTGTAGATGCCAAGGAAAAGGATCCCGGAAGAAAATGGATGTCGAGTCAGAGATCGTCTTACTATAGGGAGATGAGTGGGTCTGTATTACTTACTATTAGAAGTGCCGTAATCTGAATCCGACCTGTCGCAAAAAGTCAGTGACTTCTCTTATAAAACAGCAATTTTTCATGGTAAACTCTAAAAATAGTTCAATCCAAAAGTATTGTTTAGTGTAAAACATGTTGAAGATTAGCAGATAGGCTGTCAATTCATTAAAAGATAAGCTGATTCCTCTAAATAGTGAAGCCTCTCCTCCATTGATATCCATTAAAACAAAACGGCATCTGGTCTCCTTTTCCATGTACTGCCAGGCTGGAAGTGTCAGCAATAGGGGGCAGTCGTTTGGCATCATTGAAGTCAGTTGTCGTTGATTCTCACGTGTCTTGTCAAAATGACATATTGACATCAAAACTGCATCTTAACAACCTTTAATAAAATTTAATTGGTGCTTTGTTTGCCATTTTGAATCTCAACACCTTTCATCCCTGTTAACTTAAATAAAATAAAATAAAATAAAATAATTTATTTATTAATTTATTTTTTATTTATTTATTTTTCAGTATCTGTACACAATGGTGTAGCATTCTTCAAAAAAGCTCCCAATATACCTCTAGAGTATTTTTTGCTCTGTCTGGATGTGCCGTGGCAGGGGTTGGCTGAAGAAAACAGCACAAATCAGCTTCCAGCTCAGAGAAACGACACATTTCAGATTCTTGTGAAAGGCAAAAGTCACATTACCTCAGTCTTTCCACTGAATGCCTGCAGGGTGAAAAAACGCTCACTGCCTAAATATTCCCATTTTCCACAAGCAACACTTCCTTCCAAGAACTGTTCTTCTCTTATCACCTCATAATCACTCTACTCCCCTCACTTTTTAGGAAATATGATATATAAATACATTGTTTTGACTGGCATGTTTAAGATGTTTTGGGTGATTGTTTTGAGTATTTTTATTGCTAGTATGATTATGGCAGTTGAAGTTGATGATGTCATTATTATAATATATTTACCAGAGCTTCTTCAAAAGTCAAGACCCTTTGTGTCAGTCCTCTGTCGTGTGTGTCATGTGTTCCCGCCTCTTGTGTCCATATTTGGTTTGTTTCCTGTCCTCGTCAGAAGTGATTATGAGTTTATTCGTGTCCAGGTGTGTTTATGTGATTATGTGTTAATTACCCTGTGTATTTAGTTCCTGTCTTTTGAGTTTGATGTCGTCTGGTCTACTCGTTACTTCCCGGTGTATCCTGTCTCTGAGTCCTGCCTTGTCCTGCCTTGATGTCTTCATTAAATATTATTATTTGAGTTTACGTCCTCGTCTCCGTGTTCCTGTTCCTCCCTCGTGTGTGCACCGTGACACTTTGTCTAAATCCCAAGTGTGTGTGTGTGTGTGTGTGTGTGCGCATTTTTGTGACAAATGAGGACATACATTTGTATAATGACACAGGTATGACATAGGTATTACAAGGTGAAGGTGACTTATGAGGACATTGCCCCATGTCCACACTTTTCAAAACGCTTATAAATCACACAGAGTGAGTTTTTTTGGGGGAAAGTAGAAATGCACAGTCTCCTGTGAGGGCGAAGTTTAGGTGTAGGGCAATAGCACATACAGTTTGTACAGTATAAAAACCATTACGCCTATGGGATGTCCCCACTTTTCACAAAACAGGTAGTGTGTGTGTGTCTGTGTGTGTGTATGGTTTGCGTGTATGGTTTGCATTTAAAAATGACCGTATTGGAATGAATCGGAAGCTAATTTTATCTACTGAAAAACAAAGCTCATTTTTTGAGGTATGAATCTCAAATTTGGAACTTGTTTAGATTTATGGCTTTGATTTTTTCACTTTTTCATTTTTTCACTTCGGCAATAATCTGTCAAGTGTCTTCTTTAAAAGAAGAGACAAAACTGAAGTCTGTGCTCTGAAGCATTCAGGATTTATGATAGTTTAAGTAGGAAATTTCATTTTCAGGTCTGTGCTCAAAAAGTGAATGGATCATATATATTCCATCAGTTGTTGCTTGTTATGTAATAATGAATTTAATGTCATTTAAATTGTTTAAGAGTTAATGACTGAGCATTATACTGAACTGAAAGCTGAGTGTATTTCCCATTCACACACACACACAAACACTACTTTCTCTTCTCTTCTGTGGCGTGTGTTTATTTCCTGTCTACCTGGCCGCCCAACCCCCAGCCTGCTGGAGTAAAGGGAAAATAATTTAGTCTCTGCGAGTAGTTGTTTCCAGATGTGTTCTCCATCTTGGGCCTGCTGTGAACTGCTTCACAGACAACTTCTCAGACAGGAAAGTGCAAGGCTGAGAAAGATGATCTCATCCTCACCAGTTACAGCATTGAGAAGTCAGACTGAATGAGCGGCTTCAAGAAAAGGATTAATTATTCATTCAGGATAATGAGGACGAATAGCGTAGATTTTTAGAGTGAATCAAGTGATATTTCAATGCAATCGTATTTTTTTGTTGTTGACATTTTACAGTTTTTTTCAACTGCTTACACACAAAATCTTTACTTGTCACACAATTTCTGAAACCTGACACTCAAACACCAGAAACACACACCAAATCTGCAAAACCATACACTAATTCTCGGCCTTTGACTCAGTTTTCAATTTCATAAAACACTTTTTGCAAAACACAACACAATTCTCTATGTAACACACATAAATCTAACAGGAATTAATATTATGGCAAAGGTGTTGCAAATGTTTGCTTTTGAGATGTGTTTGTGATATTTTGAATGCAGTGCTTCATTTTGCAAGAGATGTGAGGCATTTTGCATTTTATGTGTGCAATTATTGGACTTGTGTGTAATGTTTTGAAAATGTGTGTAAGCAGTTGAAAAAAAAACTGTAAATGGATAATGCATTAATCTTGCCGTTTTTTTTTTTGTTGTTGTTTTTTTTAAGCCCTGTTTACCACTTTCTATATCTGGCAACCCATGAAATTAAGAAATATATAGTCAGAAATGGAAAAAAATAAAATGCAGCATGTCCCCTATAAACTCTCTAGCCATCTCATTTCCTGTGATAAAGCATAAATGCTGTTCAAATGTTTACTGGTTTCACAAGATAGGTTTCACAATTCAGCATTGTGAGGATATTAGAGTGTGTGTGATAGCCGCACAACAAAGGCATTCGTTTGAATTTGGGATTGGGATGTATCCCACAAAAGCCACATCCTTTGCCACACTTAACTGTTGTCCTTGGCAACGAGAAGAGTGGTTTCAAGTTCAGAGATTGCTTGAAAGGTCAGTTTAGCAAAGAAAGGGAAATGATGAAGAATGGTTTGTTTTCAAGGGAAAACTGTGTAGAATGAAGAACTACTTTTTTTTTACAGTCCAAAAGAAGGAAATATATTTTAAGTAATGTTACACTATATAAATACTTGGCAGAAGTAATGAAGTAATTAAGTTTTTTCTTATTTTTCTTTGTCTAGTCTTAATTTTAGTTAACAATTACAACACAGCTTTGTTACCACAATATTTCCCTGTCAATTTGAACCAGCTTGACACATCATCATTGTGTCAACCAATGGTCTGAGTTCAGGTCAGGACTATCGACTTTTTCGGCCAAGGCAAATGGGGTAGTGTTCGTGAAATGTGTTTGGAAAATGTTAATATTGTCTAATTGCTGGAAATATGTATTCAATATCATAATTATCAAAGTTACATTTGCTTGCTTTGTTTCTGCTATCTTGGTGCCAAAATAGTGTAGTTACAGCAATCTACTAGCAATCTACCAGCCAAAACTTATAACCCACAACCACTGTCATATTTGCCACCAAAACACTGCTACTTTTCCAATTAAAAAAATTTATATTTGCTTACATGTCATGAACAAGGCATGCATTAATGACAGAACTTTCATAAACAGCCACTTCTGCTTTTCATAGGCAAGATAAACTGTCTGCATTTTTCTGGGACAAACTCTAGAGGACCACAGAGGAGTTCAAGGGATTTTATTGGCCTTATGGGTGGATCTGTCTGCCTGATGGGAAAACACTAAACCTTGGAAATAAAGTCAAATCTAGAATCTGCTCAGCAAGAGGGCCGGGAGAAGAAATAGCAAACACACACATGCAAACACACACACAAACACAGGTTTTCTGTGATGTGGTACAGACGTCACCCGCAGGCTCGCTGTGCGTCCTTTAACCAGAAGAAATCATAAAATCCCACATGTTGCCCTGCCTAGCACTCAATCACTATCACATCTAAAATGCCTCAGACTGTACAGACCTCTAAACAAATTAAAACACTTTTAGTACAAATGTGCTTTTGAATGCTTAAAAACCTGTGGCTTTATGGTAATAAGACACTCCTCTCAAAGTGTCTAGTTAAATGTACGGACTCCATTTAAAGTTGATATAACAAAGTTTTACTTGAAAGGATAATTCACCTGAAATTGAAAATTCTGCAATCATTTACTCACCTCTGTGGTTTGGAACGACATACGCATGAGTAAATGATGACATGAGTGAAAATTATTTTTTGGGTGAACTGTTCCTTTAAGGGGAGGGATATTCTCATCCTAGACAGCATTTGATTGGATAAATGTTCATTCACACCCCTGAGTGCAAGATGAGTCATCAATATTTTTGGTCTGGTTTCCTGGAAGAAAAAATAATTAATTTTAATACCACACATATATAGTAAAATCATTTTAAGGAAGGCCATCATTGCCACATAATAAAATAAAATATAAAAAAAAAGTTATTTTGTCAACTTTTTATCTAAGACTTCTGACTTTTTTCTCACAATTGTGAGTTTACATTTCACAATTCTGAGAAAAAACTATGGCAATTGTGACCTTATATCACGCAATTCTGACTTAATGACTGGCAATTGTGAGTATAAATCTTGCAAATATGAGAAAAAAAGTCAGAATTGCGAGTTTATATCATGGAATTCTGAGAAAAAAGTCAGAACTGTGAAATAAAAAGTCACAATTACCTTTTTTATTTATTTATTTATTTAGTGGTGGAAACGGGCTTCCATAGCATATAGATGCTATCAATAACTGAAAAAAAAGCTAATTGTGACTTTTTATCGGAATTTTTATTTTTTTTATCATGGAATTCTGAGAAAAAAAGTCATAACTGTGAAATAAAAAGTCACAATTACCTTTTTTATTTATTTATTTATTTAGTGGTGGAAACGGGCTTCCATAGCATATAGATGTTATCAATAACTGAAAAAAAAGCTAATTGTGACTTTTTATCGGAAAATATTTTTTTTTTATAATGCAATTCAGACTTTTATGTTTTGACTTTCTCAGAATTGCAAGTTAATAACACTCATTTTGGTTCATTTTGTGAACATGAATATAGAATGGAATGTACCAAAACATTTACTGAACAAAATATGCATTTCACGACATAGATAAATCCTTTTCTTGGCACTCCTTAAAAGAGTGTATATATATATACAGTGCCCTCCACTAATATTGGCACCCTTGATAAATATGAGCAAAGGCGGCTGTGAAAATAAATCTGCATTGTTTATCCTTTTGATCTTTCACTCAATAAATTCACAAAATTCTAACCTATCATTGAAGTAAAACAATTGAAAGTGGGTTGAACAATTGAAATGAAATAAATGTTTTTCTCCAATGAATGTTGGCCACAATTATTGGCACCCCTAGAAATTCTTATGAGTAAAATATCTCTGAAGTATATTCCCATTCATATTTACATTTTTTAGCACACCAGGGTGACTAGGAGCATGAAATTGTCCAGCCATGACTTTCTGTTCCACAGGATTATAAATATGAGGAACACAAAGGTCAAATTCCCTTAATCATCCATCACAATGAGAAAAACCAAAAAAATATATTTCTGATGTGAAGAACAAGATTGTTGAGCATCACAAAATAGAAAGTGGTTGTAAGAAAAGAGTTAAAACATTGAAAATCCCCATTTCCACATCAGGGTAATAATTAAGAGGTTCCAATCAACTAAAGATGTTAAAAATCTGCCTGAAAGAGGACGTGTGTCTATATCGTCCTAATGCACGGTGAGGAGGAGAGTTTGAGTAGCCAAAGACTCTCCAAGGATCACAGCTGGAGAATTGCAGAGATTAGTTGAGTCTTGGGGTCAGAAACCTAAAAAAAAAAAAATCAAACATCCCCTATATCACCACATGTTGTTCGGGAGGGTTTCAAGAAAAATTGTCCTCACTCATCCAAAAACAAACTCCAGCAAATTCAGTTGTCAGACACGACTGGAACTTCAAATGGGACTGGCTTCTATTGTCAGATGAAACTGAAAAAAGAGCTTTTTGGCAGCAAACCCACCAGATGAGTTTAGTACAAACAGGGATAAAAAAGTACCCCATGTCCACGGTTAAATATACTGCTGGATCTTTAATGTTGTGGGCCTGTTTTTCTGCCAGAGGTCCTGAACATCTTGTTCAGATGCATGGCATCATGGATTCTATCAAATACCAACAGATAAAAAATCAAAACCTGACTGTCTCTGTTAGAAATCTTATAATGGGCCGTGTTGGGATCTTCCACCAGGACAACAATCCAAAACAAACATCAAAATAAACACAAAAATGGGTCACTGAGCACAAAATGAATCTTTTACCATGGCTGTCTCTGTCCTCTGACCTGAACCCTACAGAAAATGAGTGAGGTGAACTGAAGAGAAGAAGCACCGTCATGGAGCTGTGAATCTGAAGGATCTGGAGAGATTCTGTATGAAGAAATGGTCTCTGATCTCTTATCAGGTGTTCTCCAAACTCTTCAGGCATTATATGAGAAAACTCAGAGCTGTTACCCTGGGAAAAGGACGTTGCAATAATTGGGTGCCAATAATTGTGGCCAACATGAAATAGTGAAAGCATTTATTTCACAATGAGATCCCCCGCCCCACTTCCAATTGTTTTACTTCAATGATAGGTTGGAATTTTGTGAATTTTTTGAGTAAAAGATAAAAAGGATAAACAATGCAGATTTATTTTCACAGCTGCCTTTGCTCATATTTACCAAGGGTGCCAATATTAGTGGAGGACACTGTATATGATTGGAATTGACCCTTTGCAGGGAGTTTGATTGACAGGCGATTTGACCAATCATAACACCGAATCAGCCATTTTTGTCAGACAAACAAATCAGACAAGAGAGTAGATGTACTTTGGTGGACTTGTACTGATGTCTAGTTGAAACAAGATACCTTCTGATGTTCATTCATTTTTATTTCATGCTATAACCTGTAAAGAGGAAGAGGTGATTAATTCACGTGCCGCTTGAACTGAGGCGTTACAGCGATCTGTCTCGACACATTAAAGAGTCACAAAACGGCATTTATTGTTTAAATTTCTTTATGACAACATTTGAAAGCTGAGACTTTGTTTGACACCAAAAGTAACCTGCTCTGTCTTGTCTGTTGGCAAGTTGTCAGAAATAAACATGAATGAACATCAGAAGCTGTCTTGTTTCAACCGCAGAAAGATGTCAATACACACCACTTTTTAATGTCTGTAAATCTACTATCCTGTCTGGTTTGTTTGTTGGATTCAGCCTTATGATTGGTCAGATCGCCTGTCAATCAAACTCCCGGCGAAGGGTCAGTTGTCAGAACTGAAGTCAGAAGCACTCGGCTCAGCGTCACTGATTCTTTCCAGTCCCACTGTATGTGATTCCTCAAATAACTGTAATACCCCAATCAAGAGATGAAAAAATGACGATGGCACCATCTAGACTGGCCAGGAAAGATTCTGGACAAATAATTACTACTCAAATGGACAAAACAAACACTAGAGCAGATGGAAGTAGGAAAACTGTCTCCACTAAGTGGCTTATAAACCCATCCAAAAGCTGTTTCACTGTCAGTACAAAGTTCAGGAATAGTCCATGTTGAGTAAGAGCACACTATTAGCATCTTGTGTGATCTTCTGCTTCATTATTCTCTGTTTAGAATAATAATGTTTTTGGTCATTAACAGTCTTTTCTTCCCAGTTCTCTTTTCACTCTCTTATGACTCTCTTATAAATACTTGAATTTAGATGTAATTCTTAACGTAACCTCATGTATAATTCTAATCAAACGCTGATGTTGTCTGTCTGTGGTAAATGCTGGCAGTCTGGATTTAGCTGATGTTTGGGAAGTGTTTTTCTTTTTTCTGTTTTTCTTCCACTCCGACGTTAAGCTGGAGAACTGCACACAAACGAGTGGATGAGCGACGGATTTGACGCCGCATCCCTTCATTTGTCTCCTCTGCCACCCTGTCTACAATCTAAGTCTCGCTGTAATTAGAGATTTCTTGTGATCTTTCTCTGAGGTGTCTAAATTTGAACTGTCAATATTTAGCATGGCTGCTGGCAGGACGGTGTGGCACATTTAGTTTATAGCTACTAGGGTAAATTTAAACAAGTAATCTAAACGAAGAGGCAGCAGATTCATATCATGCATATGAAAGTGTATGACTGATTTCTTAGCACTGTGCTCAGGCCACATTCACTATAAGTTTCTCAGATATTTCCTTGAGTTGCACAAAAAATGTAAAAAGCTCAATTATTATATATAATTATTGAGCTTTTTACATTTTTTTGTGCAACAAATACTAGGATATATAATGTGTGTATAAATGTATTGTGACAGTAATGGGAATTGTGTGTGTATTAAAATAATGTCACAATGCAAAAGAAGCCTTAATAGTTTTAGAAGTACACTTAATTTTAACATAATATAACTAAAACAATATATACAATATACAAGATATACAATAAGTATTATAAATTATTTGATTTGATTTGTAATGTGAAATATGTCCTGATCTGTTTTTGTGAGATTTATCCATATGATGTTTTACATCATAAATAACAGCTGGTTATTGCTATTCATCCATCCATCCATCCATCCATCTGTAATATAATGTATATTTAATAACAATTAGTTGTCACAGCAACACTTCTATTTTTTATTATTATTATTTTTTGTACAAAATAAATAAAATTAAATAAATAAAAATAATAAAACCTACAGGCACACTTACAAAAAGTAATAATAATAAAACAGTAATAATAAATATATCTAAAATTCAAAATGTTAACAAAAACTATAACAGTATATCAATGATACTAAAATAACATTGCCCGGAATTTTCTTTTTTTTTTTAGCAAATTGTTTAGCTGTATATGGTTCTTAAATATTGGGGGACTCATGTTATACCTAACTATAAGGTTACTCAGATCAGTATATTGTTAATTAGTTTGTTTATTTGTTTGTTTATTTTTATTTTTTTGGTGGGGGGTTATTAACAGTTAGTAGGGTAGTTTTTAAGTTTAGGTATGGGGTGGATTAAGGGATCTAAAATATGATCATGCAGAATAAGACATCAATATGTGCTTCAATACTAACAGGCAATATGTGAGTAATATGCATGCTAATAAGCAACTAATTAATAGGGAGAACTGGTAACTAAACTAAAGTGTTACCAGTACTTTTTTCTTTTCTTTTTTTTAAGAGTGAGGTGTACAATGGAGAGGACTTCTTGCCTAGATGATTGCTTATCTAATCTAAAGTTAAATGATAAGAGGAGTAAAAGAATGGGAAATGGGCTTTAGGTCAGAGAAAGTGAAACAGATAATGCTGTACTGAGAAGGTTGATGTGGAGGTCAGCTTTTGCATTCAGTCGTCCTGTAAAAGTTGACACTCCAGCAGTCCAGCAGATGTTCTGATGTCTGCACTCTCACTGATGGTTTATTAGCAGCTGGGTGCTAAGAGCAAAGCTTTGATGTCAAAACAATAGCTGGAGTGTTGAAAGAGCCCTTCATACTGCCCGCTGACAATGTCAACAATCAACACGAACAAATGGTAACACAGTTAACAGAGACTCAGTCAAATCCTGTTCAGTCTTACGTAAACGTAGGAGAACCAAACCAAAGTTTGGTGGTTATGAAAAATGTGATTTTTGTGATTGTTGTTACTTCTGGCATGGAATAAAAACATAAAACCAATTTTAATTGCAATTCTCACTTTTTTCCCTTAAAATTCTGACTTTACATCTTGCAATTCTGACTTTTTTTCCCACAATTCTGAGTTTATTTTTTTGCAATTCTGAGGGAAAAAGTCTTAACTACAGACTTATAAACTCATAATTGTAAAAGTTTACATCTTGCAATTTTTAACTTTTTTTCTCAAAATTCAGATTTTTTTTAATCAAAATGATTATGAGTTTACATTTCGCAATTCCGTTTTTCCCCATCACAGAATGAAATAATAATAATAATAATGCAAGAAAAAAAAATCTAGTTTAAATGTCTCAGATAAAAAAGACGCAATTACCTTTTATTTTATTTTATTTATTTATTTATTTGCTTTGTGAAAATAAACTTCCATAGAACTATTTGTTTAGATTATGTCTTAAATCCTGCTAACCACATTTGTACAAGGGTGTCACAATGAATTAAAGTTTGGTGAAAAAGATTAATAAAAAGTGTAAATACATTAGAATACATTAAATACAAATATATACACATATAAATACATTACATATACAAACATATACATTACAGTATTTTTTTTTTTTTTTTAATAAGACACATTAATAACTACTGTAAACTGTGGTTAAAATTATTGGTCTCCTGGTAGGAGAAAGTTGTTTTTGCTCACAGTGTTCTCTTCTGAAAAGCTAGAATTATACTCCAAACGTAATGTTTGATGTGTTCCAAACCGTGTGATGTCCACATCACTGAATCGGGCCACATTTTACAAAACCTCAGACTGCCAAGATCCCCATTTATGAAAAACCTGAGTTTGCTTTTTAGTGCTTAGCAGCACAACAAGGCTTTCCTTTCTCTCCCGCGAGCCGAGTCCTTCTGGCTAATGCTGGAGGAGCGTTTGGGAGCCAAGGGTCCCGCAGTCACTGCTGACTTCAAAGCCGTAACCTGAGTCTCTCCGCAACTCCACAATAAAACAAATAAACCATTCAGTGGGTGTTCAGGGGGGCGGAGGGGACTGAGACGGGCCAAACACAGAGACTGAGAAAACAAGCAAGTGCAGTAGGGGAGAGAAAGAAACAGACAAACCCCAAAGAGAAAACCAGAGGGACAACTAAAGCCAAAGGAAGATCAGAACAAACCGAGGAAATACAGGATGTTACAAAGTAGCAAAGAAAAAAGAAAAAATCAATATATCTCATAATTTTCTTCTATAAAACACTCTAAATTAAAGAGATTTTATCATTATCGCAATTTTGAAATTCTTTCAAAGATCAGAATCACAGTATGAATAATTTCATATAATGGTAAAATATATATATAATTTTATATGTTTTATATATGGTAATTTTATTTGGAATGTCATTACTAAAATGGGTTATATAGCCATGTATCTATTAAAAACAAGTTATATGTTTTTTTTGAAAGAAGCCTCTTCTGATCACCAAGGCTGCATTTATTTGATCAAAAATACAACAACCAATAATATTGTGAAATATTATTATTGCAATTTAAGATAACATTTCTATTTTAATATATTTAAAATGTAATTTATTTATGTGATGCAAAGCTAAATTTTAAACATTTCTTATTATTGTCAATTTTGAAAAAGTATGCTGCTTAATATTTTTGTGCTGTTATTTATTTATTTATTTATTTATGTGTTTGTCTGTTTGTTTGTTTGTTTGTTTATTTTTTATTTGTTTAGTTTGTAACATTATAAATATATTTGATGTCTCAATTTAATGCATCCTTGTTGAATAACAGTATTTATAAAAACAAACAAACAAACAAACAAACAAACACGTAAATTAATTAATTAATTAATTTCTGAACTAAAAAGTTCTGACTTCTAATTGGATGAGACACATTTTAAGCTGTTGTAAAATAGCTCCTATATAGACACACACACACCTGTGACTGCATATTAGTTTAATCCAATATTAATGAGAAAGTTATGATGTTGCTTGGCAGCCGTAAACATCTAGTCCTAATATCCCTTCTTCCATGTCTTGACTTGTTTGGGACAAATCCTGCCCTGCATTTGCACATAACACCATGTTTCTTGTGGTGTAATGCATTTCACCCGGGTTAATTTTAGGAGAAACATCTGATTTGATAACTGAAATTAAATAGGGGTCAACACCAAGGAATATATGAAGAGTTCATTTGCAAAGACAGATAACTCCGTTTTTAACAATTCTCAGAAATCATGTTTTTTCATTGTGTATTCAAATTAATCTCAATAAAACTGCAGTTGGGTTATTTTGACTAGGTTAAAAATAACTTTTAAAAAAACAGCTAACTAACACAACAAAACACAATAAAAACATGATAACATAATAAAAAACATGATTTTTGAAAATTTAAAAAAAATGGAGTTATCTGTTTTTGCAAATAAACTCTTCACACACACACACACACACATATATATACTGTATATATATATATATATATATATATAGACACACACACACACACACACACACACACTGCCATTCAAAAGATTTTTTATTATTTTTTAATGTAATTTATTTCAGTGATGCAAATCAGAATTTTCATCAGCTTTTTCGCCAGTCTTCAGTGTCACATAATCCTTCAGAAATCATTCCAATATGTTAATTTATTATCAATGCTGTTCTTTTTTAGCTTTCTATTAATCAAAGAATCCTGAACAAAATGTCACAGGTTCCAAAAAATATTAAACAGCAAAACTGTTTCCAACACTGGTAATAAATCAATATATTAGAATGATTTCTGAAGGATCATATGACTCCGAAAACTATAGTAACAGCTGATGAAAATTCTGATTTGCATCACTGAATTAAATTATATTTTAAAGTAAATTAATTATGTATTATTCTATAACCTCTGACACTGAAACCTCTGAAAACTCCTCACATGACTACCGACATCTGAACATAACGAAACAAATGCACATTGACGGAGCACTTCTGTTCTGCAAAATGTAAACAAATGTAGCCTATATTTTTGCAAGTGTAAATATTGTAAAAATATGAATATTAATTGTGGCTAGAACAGGTCGCGCGCCGCTGCACAGAGCTAACGCGGGTTTGGCGGGTGTTCATTTCATACTCTGTGACAGCTTATTTAATGTATAAATTATACATTGTATTTAATGTATAAGGTGCATGTACAACAAACTGGTAATGTCATAGTGGTATCGTGGCCTATACCTGTGGAACTGTAGACAGCACACGCAGTGTTCATCTAATAAAATATCTTCATATAGCTCTAGCAAACAAGCCTTTGCAGATTTGCTTTCAATTGACTGTAGATACAAAGCCACGTCTTCATCGTTCTTGATGTTATCTGAGTGAACCGCTTCAGACGACTCAGGGAACTGAAGGAATCATTCAAACTGATTCATGAACCGATTCACTGGTTTGCCAACTGGTTTCATATAGCCTTTAAACAGAATCGACTCAACAGAATGAATCATTCGCGAATGGGCATCGTTCATTGCCCAGAGAAAAGTAGACGGCGCTTTTGGAAAAAACTGAAGCATTTTTAACTTGTATTTCATTAAGATAAAGTAACGAGAGGAGAGTCGCCCACAGTAACGAAGTAAAAGTACCGTTTTTTCTCTAAAAATATACTTGAGTAAGAGCAAAAGTACCCATTTTAAAATATACTCTAAAAGTATTAGTTACCCAAAAAATTTACTCAAGTAAATGTAACGAAGTAAATGTAACTCGTTACTACCCACCTCTGCATACGAGGAATTTGGAACAGTGTTCCTGTGGCTCAGTGGTAGAGCATTGCGTTAGCAGCGCAAAAAAGGTCATGGGTTCAATTCCCAGGGAACACACATACTGATAAAAAAAATGTATAGCCTGAATGCACTGTAAGTCGCTTTGGATAAAAGCGTCTGCTAAATGCGTGAATGTGAAATGTGAATTTGTTTTCGTTTCAGAAGCTTCCACAGTGCAACAGAATGACAGCGACAGAACAAAAAACACAGATAGTAAAAAGAAGAATTAAAAAATAGAACAAGTAAATAAGGAATAAAAATATAGAAATTGACAATTGTATGTACAGGTATATAACAATAGATATTTTTGTATGTACAGGTATATTATGTGGAAATTGAAATGTAGACTAAGTATGTGTGTTAGATAAATAAGTGTATAAGTGTATAAATAGTGTGTGTTCCACAATTATTGTCAGGTGTTCATGAGATGGATTGCCTGAGGGAAGAAAATGTTCCTGTGCCTGGCCGTTCTGGTGCTCAGAGCTCTGTAGCGTCGACCAGACGGTAACAGTTCAAAGAGCGAGTGTGCTGGATTTTAGGGGTCCAGAGTGATTTTGCCAGCCCTTTTGCTCACTCTGGATGAGTACAGTTCTTGGAGAGTGGGGAGGGTTGTACCAATGATTCACTCAGCAGTCCGGACTACCCTCTGTAGTCTTCTGAGGTCAGATTTGGTAGCTGAGCTGAACCAGACAGTTATTGAAGTGCAGAGGACGGATTCAATGATGGCGGAGTAGAACTGTTTCAGCAGCTCCTGTGGCAGGTTGAACTTCCTCAGCTGGCGAAGGAAGTACAACCTCTGCTGGGCCTTTTTAACAATGGAGTCTATGTGATTGTCCCACTTCAGGTCCTGGGAGATTGTGGTGCCCAGGAACCTGAATGACTCCACTGTCGTTACAGTGCTGTTCATGATGGTGAGTGGGGAGAGTGCAGGGGGGTTTCTCCTGAAGTCCACGATCATCTCCACAGTTTTGAGCGTGTTGAGCTCCAGGTTGTTAAGACTGCACTAGACAGCCAGCTCCTTAACCTCCTGTCTGTAAGCAGACTCCTCACCGTCCTGAATGAGGCCGATCAGTGTGGTGTCGTCTGCAAACTTCAGGAGCTTGACAGAGTGGTCTTTAGATGTGCAGTCGTTGGTGTAGAGGGAGAAGACCAGTGGGCAGAGAACACAGCCCTGAGGAGCTCCAGTGCTGATCGTACGGGTGCTGGATGTGTATTGTCCCAGCCTCACTAGCTGCTGCCTGTCTGTCAGGAAGCTGGTGATCCATTGACAGACGGAGGTGGGCACGGAGAGCTGAGTTAGTTTGGGCAGGAGGAGTTTTGGAATGATAGTGTTAAAGGCCGAGCTGAAATCCACAAACAGGATCCTCACATAAGTCCCTGGTCTGTCTAGATGTTGCAGAACATAATGCAGTCCCATGTTGACTGCATCGTCCACAGACCTGTTTGCTCTGTAGGCAAACTGAAGAGGATCCAGTAAGGGTCCAGTAATGTCCTTCAGGTGGGCCAGCACCAGTTTTTCAAAAGACTTCATGACCACAGACGTTAGAGTACACACACACACACACACACACACACACACATATATATATATATATATATATATATATATACAGTATATATATACAGTATATCAAAGACCAATATCCTCAGGGTTCAAGCCACAACAACTGGAGGCCAGGAGGCCGTAAGAGGTTAAGGAAGGACATCTCGACAAGGGGGAGAGCGTCCCACTGAGCCTGCTGGAGAATGCAAGGTATTTCTGATCTTAAGAATATGCAGGAATGCAACGGACCTGACTTTCCAAAGATAACATCAACCTTACATCTTGTTCATGGAGATGTGCGATTATAACCCCCATCACCCTCGTAATCATCAAGCCGACACTTAAGTCACCATTTATCAAAGTCTGAACCTGATCTTCATGCTGGGTCTTTATTAGACTGATGGATGGGAGTGACCTTTCTCAGGTTTTAGAGCAACACACACAGGAAAACAAAACGTATTTCTGACACACAGTGGCGAAAAGCAAGAGGGAGGCGAGGGAAAAATCTAGAGTGCTTTACATGGATTGCAAAAGTTGGTTGGACATGAGCCTCCTCTGGTTCATTCCCCTTTCACATGTCCCATAATTTTATAGTTCAGAGTAAAACTGCAGCCAACTTCTGCATTGCATCACAACAGGTGGTTGGTCGTATCCTTGCCTTTCCCCCTCCCTAAAGAGACTCTAAACAAATACAGACACTGAACCAGTTTCACTCTCTTTAATGTGCCTAGAATGTGGGTTAACACCCCTTGGGCTTGTTTCAAGACTGACTAATACATTATAACTTCAACACTGACTCTGATTACATTTCATTTTGCATTTAGGATATACTTGTGGTGTGATCTGTGGTAAGATTTACAGTATACAGTACTAGTTCTCCCTAAAAGCTTTCAGATGGACTACAAAGGTCTTATGGGCAACAAACATTTTACATTTGTGCCAAAGGTCAACTCAGACTCATGTCAATGCAATTATATTTCGTAACATTTTGGAGATTTGTAGCTCTGCCCCTTTTCAGGACTGCAGATATTAGCTGTGTTTCCATTACCCTTCAAATTGCGCAAACTGAAATTTAAAATAGAAAATATGCCCAATGGAAATATGTCAGTTTCGCAAAAACTCCTATATATGGCAAAAAAATAAATAAAACAATGCAATGGAAACAGTTTTTTGGCATTTACAGGTCACCTGGTGTATGTAGGGTCACATAATCATTCTTTAATATACTATAACCTCCAAGAAACAACTAATACATGGCCACTCTCAAGTATAAGGGGCTTTCCTTGTCATTACTGCTTGGATAACCCCTTATTTACACTGCAAACCTCTGCGATGCATTATGGCTCCGATGCGGCGACCAGAGCTGATCGCAGCTGCTCTAGTCAATGCGTACCACAAGTTTCAGAAACTGCTTTGTTAAAGATAACACATAAGTATCTCCTTTGATTAAAAATAATAGCTAGTGTGGTGGCTGCAATATACGTAAACCTACCATCTGTCGCCATGACTTATCGTGAGAGAAAAAAAATATGTTTTAGTCGCATAACATCGATTAAAGGAAACGCTGTCATTTCGTAATAGTTTTTTTATTGACATTTATAAAATATCTAAAATATCCACTCCAACAGATAAAGTTCAGTTTATTATAAGCGCACACTGCAGCTTTGTTGTCTGCCACTTTACAGTAAATATTCAAGCTCTTTAAAGCAGGATAGATTCTGATTGCTTGTTAATGTTTTTATTTTCCATTAGCTAAAAACCAAAATTGCTCTGAAAGTGATTTCAAAGATATTGTTCCTCAGTGCTGTTATTGTTATAGTTGTGGTGTGGACTGCATGCTATTCTTTAATATTTAGATTTGTTTTTAAATCTATATCTTTATCATAATTGTTATATTTATCATGCTTGGTGAGAACAGCTTCACACATATTTGGGAGTTTTTTCATATTTGGCTCCCAAACTCTGGAATAGCCGTCCTGATAACGTTCAGTGTTCAGACACACTCTCTCTGTTTAAATCTAGATTGAAGACACATCTCTTTAGCCAAGCATTCATATAATGCATTCATATAATGCATCTCATAATCTTATACTGCAGTTATATCTGATCAAATGCACATTATTATTCTTTAGCTTTGGTTGAACAAATCATTTTAGCTTGGATGGAACAACAGCTACGCTAATTATGTCTCTATTTGTTTCTCTGTCTCTGTCACAGGATTAAAATCCCGTGGTAACTAGGAGTTACACAAGCTTCAGTCTGGATCCAACCCTTAAATGATCTGCGATGACCAAACACCTGAGAAGAGATGATGCCAACCCCTCAGAGGACCTCAGAGGATACCAACCCTCAGACAACATACAGAATTACCAAATTTTGCCATAAGTTAAATACATTAAGTTTCTATAATATATAAATATATTGTAGAAACTTAATTTCCTGCACTGAAAAAAATTTGGAGTAGGATTTACTTGAAAAAGTTAGGAAACTTTTTTCACTTAGAAAATGTGAGTAATTTCAATAGAATTCCCAAGAAAAACTAAACACAAGGAACTTAGCTTTAATTAGAAAAACTCATAAAGTTTACTTGGAATTTCCCAGTAAATTGTATTGACTGTTTGTTTATATATTTTACTAAAATAAATTTAACAAATTTAAACTTATTTTAAGAATTGAAATACAATTATTTTAAGTACATTTCACTTTGCAATTTTCAAGTTTATAAACTTTCACTTAGCACTAAATATAACCATGTTATTAAAGTGTGATTAAAGCATTCATGCAGCTTGTTATCCTTTCTAAGATAATATGTCCACTCAATAGAATTATTACCCTAATGAACTCAGAGACATCAATACTTGGTACACCATACACAATGATGGTAACCATCAGTGGTTATTGTTTGAGTATGAATGGGTCATTTTGAGTAGAAAATAAACTCCATATGTCACAAAATAGTAAGTTACTAAACCTAACCTCAAAAGCTACCATAAAACAGTGTAAATACAACTCAAAAACAGTGAAAAGTGTAACCTTTTTAATTATTCATGCCCCAGTGCATGATGGGAAAAACGGTATCATAACTTTGATATTTACTTAAAGAATCCTTGTAAACATAACAAACAATTCCAAGTAAAATATACTTATAAGTTCAAACTTTAATTTCTACAAGCTTAATTGAGTACTAATTTAAATTTACTTAATTTTTTTAAATTCTTGCCTGAACTAAATTATTAATGTAGAAATTACATTTGTTTTTATGTAGTATTTACTTCACCCAAAAATCATTTTTATCAGTGTGTAAAGCTGCTTTGCAACGATTTTATCATAAAAAGCACTATACAAATAAACTTGAATTGAACAGGCCTCTAGAGGTGGATCTTCATGCTTACCGTTTTGCTAAAAATCTTATGATGCCTTACAGTTACATCACAGAATTTCATAAAAACTGCCACCTATTTATTTTATTATTATTGTTTTTATTATTATTATTATTTTATTTTGATTGAGTAATAGTTCACCCAAAAAAAGCTTCCAAATGGACTACAATATTCTTATGGACTACAAAAATGGTCTCTTGGCATCAGATGTCATTAGGCATTTCAAGGCTCTCATGTCAATGCAATGCTATTTTGTTACATGTTACATTGAACAAAAGTTGGCTACTTCATATACATTTGTTTGTTTTTGTACTACCTATTGAGAATTGTGTGTACCACTGATGACTGGGTTTAGAGGTAGATCTTCATGCTGACAGTTTTTCTAAAAAAAAAATGTATGCTGCCAGACAAATCAAATCATACCAATTTATATGAAATCACCACTTTGAAAAATAGTTATCTTGTAAGATTGAGGTGAGCATTTTAATATTTACAGGATGAAGGAATAGTTCACCCCAAAAGCTTTCAAATGGACTGCAAAAGTCTTATGGACTACAAACATGGCATACTGACAGCAAACAGCTGCGTTCAAAATTAAATATTCTCTGAATAAGTACTTCTTTTGAAAAAGCACTTTTTCCGCAACCATTCCAAAAGCACATTCTATATTGTATGAATGTGTGTTGTATGAATGTAATCTGGACGTTCTACAGTATATTTGTCATGTTGTCATTGTCATGTGACTTGACAGCATCAGTTGCGATAGTAAATGTCCATTGAATGCACATTTCAGAATTTCGCTGGAAGTAGTATTTCCATTTTGCCTACTATATTATGAATACTGTGAATTTGGACATGAAAAAGAGGCTTTCATGTCTTGAGTGGCCTGTTTAGCTTGCATTGATGTGCAAGAAGAGGATCACTATTGACTTCCACAGTATATCAGGGAAATTATTGTCTAAAAGACTTGCACAACCATATTCCCAACCATAGGCAAATATCCATATTCGGACACGGCACACGACCAAACCACATGGATGTCAATGTTACCCTGTTTGGTTTATGAACTTCAGTGAAGAACATTTTCAGTGAATAGAGGCTTAAATTCTGGGCAACTAGGATATTCTTCGAAGAAAGAAGGTCATTTGGGTTTGGACTGACTTGAGTGTGGTAAGTAAACAATGACAGAACTTATATATCTTGGTGAATAAACTCAACACAGATGTCCATCTGAATGGATATGCATGACTGTCTTGGAAAACAATGGTAGTTATCCAGCTGTGTATGGTTGTGCAAGCCTTTCAGACAATAATTTCCCTGATGGACTGTGGAAGTAAACGGTCATCCTCTTCTTGCACTTCAATGCAAGCTAAACAGGCCACCCAGGACATAAAAGCCTCTTTTTCCCTCCAACCCACACTGTCAGAGCTTTTACTGAACAGGCCTCCCAGTCGAGATCTCTGGCCCTTCTCCAAACAACCAATAACATGTTCTACCCATCAAGCTCCCCTTGTCTCTGTTATTTATGTATCAAATATATAACTGAGCTATACTCCCTGCAACGTAATAGCATTCATTACACTAAAGAGGAGTAATAGACCAATGTTACGACTTTGATAAGCAGCCAAACAAACCGAGACAGTACAAACTGTACAAAGTCCCTATGTAAAGACTAGTCGAATAGAGTAGATTTGTGTTGTACCACATGCAAACTCTGCATGTAAATGTCTCCCAGGGCCCAGGGAAGCTGTATGTCAACTTTGCATGTGGAAGCCATGTATATAATGATGGGCTAAGGAGGGGCGTCATCCCAAGAGACAAGCCTTAGCTGTCCATCCTGTTGGCAGGTCAATGGGAGGTCTACTGTGACCACTGTCATCAGTGAGCCTCTGGATAGTGCAGTCACATCCAGTTATTTAGCTAGCTTAATCAGTTTGGCACATGTTGATATGACATAATTTGAAACGTTTTCCAGGGTAAAATTTGTTGCACATTACTGGAACTAAACACAATACCATCTCAATCATTTGAGATTTCCAAACTAGGTTCATTGGAAAAACTTGCCTGTACCAAATTTTTTTTTGCGAAACTCCAAAAGCGTACAAATACATACAATTCACTGCAGATTCCAGCTGAAATGAACACCAGCAGCAGTAAAAAACAATGTATGATTACTGTGGTATATTATCAATTAATAATGACCATTAATTATTTATTAATTATTTTTGCGTTTCCTTGCACAATACTATGTTATGGTCTCAAAATACTTTTATCATAGTTTATGATTCGTCTACCCCGGCTCACTTGAAATATGTTTACCTGCATTTCCACAAAACTCAACAAAAATGTACCTATATGTAAGAATTGCTGTAGTTTCCAGTTGAAATGAACTCTTGAGGCAGTAACACTCTGTAAACTTTTATTCCTTTTCATACAAACTATGATTTACTGGGCCAGAGTATTGATTAAGAAAGCCTGATTTATGAACAGTTCCTTGCACAATATTATGTTATGACTTCAAAACAATTTTAACATTCTGTGAGATTTGAAAACTGATACTTTTGAACACTAGCATCATATATTCAGCTTCATATGTGTGGGGTTTCTAATGCAGTAGATCTGTTTGTTAGATCAGGCTATACGGCATTGCACGTGTGAGGTGAAGCAATCCAATGCGAATCCCATGAAACTACGTAAGATGCAAGTTAAAACAGCACGGTTGCAGAAGCGAATGCATTTTTATATCACTTTTGCTTTCATTAACACTATTGGGTAGGTTTTGGGTTGGATATGGTGCAGAGGGTTTCTTATTTTCCAACACGATAGAGCATTAACCTTTTAGTCACACTCACTGGACATTGCATTCTGAACTGCCGCAATACATGCCTGAACCAACATAATAAAAACATGGCCATGACCACATATTGGATGCATGCTTTAGCGCGACTTACTGGACATTTCACTTTTTTAAACTGTCAGGTACATAAAATCGGTATTGCAGAAACGTTGCCACAAGTTCATATTTTCAATAAGGCTGTGATTTGTTAACGAATACATTTTCATATTTGCATCACATAGCACATTGCATCATCTCCCTATGTATGACTTTTCTGTCATCGTAAACATGCTTGTTACCTCACCTGGTACAACATTGAACATGTGATCCAAAGCACTCAGGTAAGTCCAAGTCACAACACTCGATAAATAGCTCAAAGACTTGTAGAAGCAAGATAAAATGGCATGATTGCTTCAGCAAATGTGTTTTATCTCACATTTGATTTTGTTAACACTATCGTTAGCTTTTAATGGCTGGTTTAGAGCAGATGGTACACAATTTTTTAAAACTAATATATTAACGTTTTAGCACCACTCACCAGACATATAATTTCTAAAGAGCTGTGATACGTACAGCAACCAACGTAATAAATAGCCAGATCGTTTTTAGCACCACACACTGGACATTTCACTTTGAAAGTGTCAAGAAACATGCAAAATGTAGCGTAAAAATGCCAGGCATGTTTTTCAAAGAGCCTGGCTTGACAATTATCCAGGTTAAAACTTTTTTTTTCGCTTTAGTGGAACCAAATGCAATACTGTCTCAATCATTTGAGAGTTCACAATGTGGACCAGACTTTATGCTGACAGTCAGAAGTCTGGCTTTGCAAGGTTAGATGTTAGCTTGTGAGTTAGCATACACGCACACAAGGCTAACCACATAGATTTACACCAGGGTGGGACTACACACAGCAATGAAATGCTACAAGCTGTTACAGCTTAAAAGTGACAGACTTCACCAGAGACCAGAGCAAAAAATATGACGCAGCTAGTGTTTTGGTTAGCCTCCTGTCAGGAAATTTAACTTGTTAGGATTGATCGCCACAAAAAGGGCATTTAGCTCCCTTACGGGGCACTTTTTCTTTTCACTCTTTTTTCGTAAACTTTTTAAGGAGTACACTTTGTGTTGAACCATCTGTATAACACATGTCCAAGGGTTAAGAGCTTGTGATTTTATACAAAGCACACCAGTTCCCATGCAAAGGCTTTTAACATTCTTCTTCAGCTTGGCATTAAGAATACAGTATAACAAAGATGAAGTGTTATAGAGGCTGTTAAAGAGACCAAAAAAAGATTTGTTTTGAACCAATGAATCATCTTAATGAAGCTCATCATCTTATCTGTAACTTTGGAGATGAGGTGTATCAAAACTGGCTTGAATGAAACCAAGATACTGTGACTGAATCATGTTCCTTTGATCTGACCTTGATTGCGTGAATGGATACAAAGGTATGCGTGCTTGGATTGGGAATGTGTCGTGAAAGAACTCTCATGAGAAATCCAGAATCTGGAAATCCTGTTTGTCAAACTGACAAATAGGATCCAGAAATCATCCTCATGCAATGAAAGCGGGTAAGTAGTAGGACACTGAACACTACACACATGTAATAATATCAGTACACAGTAAAAAGTTGTTATCTACTGGCATTTAAATGTCAAGACAAGCAGTATAACTTTAATATATAAATATATATATATATATACATATATACATATTTTTTTTTTTTTTTTTTACTATTTAATATGTGTGAGTGTAAAATATATAAGAAAACAAAATTAAGAATCTGAATTGTAATAATTGTTTTTAGGGGTAATACTACTTGACAACCCATGCAAACTTTTCTACTGCATGTATGTCATATGTCTAATATTTAAAGCACACACACACATATATATATATATATATATATATATATATATATTATTATTTTTTAAATCAAAGCACATAAACTACAAAATTATTTTAAATGAAAATTTAAAACATAAATCATATCAATAAATACTATGATAGTATTAGTTATATAAATTATACTAATAGTATAATTTGTCATGAAATCAGTTTGGTTGCAGCACCTAGGCATGCAGAAGAAAAAAAGAAAAAAAAGGCTGCACTAACTAAATAAATAAATAAACTCATCATAGTAGAAGCTTAAATTGTCCTTATAAATTGTATTTTAATAATTTTTAAATAGTTTAATCAATTTGGACTCAAACATGACTCTTATTGTGCATTGTGTCATTGACCCAATATATATATATATATATATGCTGTTATCAGGCTGTAATACAAAAGTGCAGATGTTCATAACCTGGTGGTATGTCTACTGCCAACAAGTTCCTCTGCTCTCTCTCCAGGACGGCCGAGACAGAGGTAGAGTATGGTAGGGGGTTGGGGGTAGAGAGGGGAGTTAATTGGTTCCTTATGTCAAACTACACCAAATTTTCCTCTAAATAACAGGGCTTTTTTGTTTCAAGTAATGGCTTTTCCATCTTTTTCCATTTGCGAAGGTAGAGGGCAAAGCAACAAACTCAGGAATGAAGTGATCTGTAGTTCACATTGCTTGTTGCTTTTTCTGTCAGGTTAAATTTGGTGTCACACGTGCACTGGAGTAAAACTGTATTTTTACATTTTATGGAGAAAACGAGTGTTGTTGGCCTATGCAAAACTCACTGCTACACTGCTAAGATGTTGTGGATGGTTGCCAGGGCATTGCTGTGTGGGTATTAGGTATTCTGAGTGATCGTTAGGTGCTTGCCTACTGGTTCGAGTTAAAAGAGCCCAACTTCAAAGATGTTTTGAACAATTTGGTAGTCTGATAGCGGGTAAAATCCATAAGTCTGACTGCTTTGAAAAGTAATTAATATATAATAACAATATAATAGCTAAACAAAACTGTATTAACATTTATTATTGCTAAAAAGCAACCAGTAGCTTTACCCAAAACCAACACAGGGAAAATACGTTTATTAGATGCCTGCATAGCACCTGTTTGCTCAGCTTGTGAATTGATTGGTTGATCAAAACCATGTAGATACTTTGGGTAATACGGACCAGACCTCAGATGTCTTTGAAGATCTTGTTTTATGTTTTTTCAACCAAGCATCTCTCTTCGATTTTTCCCCTACAGAGAGAAGAAAGAGCTAGAACGGTAATACTGAAGCACCCCGGTTTATTTGAGCCTATATGGAAGGCATTAACTCAGAAATGCCTTTGAATCTGTGAGTAAACTGACAAGATGGTGGGATTTGGTGTTGCAATGGGCTTCAAAGGGATTCGCCAATCCTGCCATGACCCCCAGGACACACCCACGGTGAGGTATCGCTAACACGCAGTGAAAATGTGATTACTGACCTCACTGACTCAATAACAAACATCTGTAGAGAAAGAGGCTCCGTGAGTCACTCAACAGTTCCTTACAACCCGCATGTAAAAGATCTCATCACATCCTGCAAGGAATGTTCAACTGGGAGAAATGGTCGTTATGCTAGACAGCTTTCAGTGATGTGCCACATTCCATATCAGTTAAAAAATTACACTTCAGGAATTTCTTAAAGTTCTCAGGAATTGAACATGGCCAAGCACTTCCTGGTTGAAAAGACAATTTTTGCTGGTCGTCAGCATATTTTGTGGTTTGGATTCTGCTCCACATTATACAGTCCAAGAGCTAATATTCTGGTATTCACACCAGGCTTTAAAGGTGGTCACACACTGGACAGGAAGCACAACGGGGCACCGCATCATGATTAGGATAATTCACAGTTATTGCACACTGGCCAATTCAAAGCGGAAGTTCAAAACAGTGCATCTAATCACCAAACAGGCAAAAGTTCACTTCAAGAATCAACAATGTGATATTTGAAGAGAAGTTTGATGTAGATTGAAGGAGAAAGGGCAATCTATATATTATTGTATGAAGCATATAGACTTTATTTGAGCCATAGAAAGTCAAGAGTTTTACTGAAAATTGAGAAAAACGGTCTTCCTGTCTAAGTGGGTGTTTACACGATACCATTTTCAACTAAAAATGGAAAACTTTTTTATGCTTTTTGGCAATTTATTTTCATGGCAATGGTGCTTTGTGATCCTAAAAATGAAACTCTGAAATCGTGTTTCAAAGCGCAAGTTTTTGGACACAATACCGTTAAAGGATTAGACACTTCCAGAATAAAAATGTCCTGATAATTTACTCACCCCTATGTCATCCAAGATGTGAATAGGTCCAGCATGACAGCTGGAAGTACCGACCCAGTGTTTACAAAGTGAACGTGCAAAGAAAGTCAAATGCCCTTTGCAAAAAAAAAAAAAGTAAAACATCGATGTCGGACAATTTGGAAGCTGGAGGAGGAAATGAGATGGAGTTTTTCACCCTACCCTACCTTTTTGAACCGGAGTAGACAGGCTAAGAACTAACCACATGTAGGCTTTCCAACGTTTGATTACATAATGTGTGAAGTCACACATGGACATAGCAGAGCTAGTGCAAGATGATAATTTGTGTTTACAAAGCATATACATTTCTCTTTTTTGAAAATGACAATCATTTTGCTATAAGACCATTATTCCTCGACTGGGATCGTGTAGAGTCCTTTGAAGCTGCATTGAAACTTTGTGAAAACGGTGACGTCATGTGCATGTGTATTATGTGTTCAGTCTATAGGTGTGTATGCAGACGCATGAATCGCCACCTACTGGCCTGGTATAAATAATACAGCGTTTTGAGTCATTTTCGCAGATCTGTGTGAACATGGATTGTTTTGACGTTTCCATAATTTAACTGAAACTATTTGACTGACGCTCTGTGGCGTGTCAGGATTTTGAACAACCTCCACGTTGTAACTGGGTGCCGTGAACAGATGCTGAATGTGTGGTGTGTGTAGACCATGAGTTTTAATTTTAAAGACACGCTTCTTATTTGGTGTGTGACACACTTAAGATCACGATGATTGACCAGCTAAGTTCTGCTGAGCTAGTTAGGCCCTGTCCCTAAACTCTTGTTTTATGTCACATAGACTGTTGGGTAGAAGTCCATTCTACGGCACATATTGGAAGTAAAGATGGTGCTAGTGAGTGATTAGGCACCATATAGCCTCATTGACTTGCTTGGACCACAGGTGTGTTAACTGCAACAGAGCAGCTTTTCAATAGTAATCCATGATCGAAAATTTGCTGTGAAGGAGGAAGATTTTCCAATGAATACTTCACAACAGGTTCAAGTTAGTCACGCAAATTTGCTATATTGACCAACAAAAAGGTGTTAGGTTTTAAAGTGACTTTTGTAGCACTTTATTTTACAGTCCTGTTCAGGCGTGTACTTATTATAGCAATTACTGGATAATAACTAGGTACTAACCCTGAACCTACCCTAAACCTAACTTTAATCCATGATGTTTCCTTATACTGCTTAGTACTTTCTATGTACACTGTAAGTAACCATGACTTCTTTGTGAGATATGCTTTATAAATTGCTACATACTGACAATGGACCCACAACATTTCGCCAACATTTTGGACCTTTAGTACCATAACTACTTTTAGTTAGTTAGTTACTCCCCAAAACAAAAATGTTAACATGCACAGCTTTAATTGATCTTTTATAAGTATCTAAGTATAAAATGAGATGTCAGTTGCTATCCATTGTTGCTGTCTGTCATTTTGTCTATCAAGCTTTAAAGCAAATTTCTTTAACTGTAACACATGCAGTATTTAGAGTGGTTACTTAATGAAGTTTTGTTCTTTTCGTTCATAAAATATGCCTGCAATCTCGAAAAATGAAAGCGCTGGGGCAGTTTTCATTAACACTGGATCCAATTTAGGCGATTAAATGGAATTGTATATGTCATTATGCTTTATTGAAAACTTGAGGATATTTGGTTTATTTCTGAATGTCCTTTCTATCTACAGTTAGAGTAAAAATCTACACTAATCATATATACTACATCTATACTAATGTCATCTATACTACATCTAAACATCTACATCTATTCTAAATGCAAATGAGCTTCATTCAAGATACAGTACTTGTGCATCTATTGATTTCATCTTAAAGTACTTCAAGAAGATATATTCTGAAGCTATTGTTTGAGAGTTTTATGGATGTCTTGACTATGTGCTGTTGTGATTTGCTATCAAGATGTTTGCGTCACTTCTTTCAGCTTGACAAAGTCATTACAGCATACATGTGGGAGTCGACTCATTTGTCTTGTTTAACCCAGTTTTTATCTAAAGTGTGTTTACTAAAGATTCCAGTAAAACGTTTTCCAATCAAAGACACCTTCTGCAAAGGTCCTTTGTCATTTTGCTAGGAAACTACTAAGACACCATAGCTCATCGCCTCTATCTGTAGTTTATTTAATATGTCTCTGACAGCAGTCCGGAAGGTCACCAACCCCTCCACCATATGACCTCCTGTTTCCTCTCGCTCTCTCACCCTCATGTCCTGATTTCTTGTTCTAACAGTTCGGCCGGCCTGTTCTGGCAGAAACAAGAGATGCCAGGTCTCCTGTCAACTCCCCTGGCCTCGAAATACATGTTTAGAAATGTCCCTACTCCCTTTGTAAAATATGGAGTAAGAAGTCAGTTGAGTTATGACATGACTGGAAGAATGAGGAGAATGTGGCTGTGATTTCAGTGTCATGCTGCCATGCTAATATGACAATCTTTTTTTTTTTTAATACAAGGCTAATTACACATGGACAGTGCATCCCACTGCAAGGACATTTTACATGTTCATGTTATGAATGTACTGAACAGACAATCTAACAATGTTTACTGCAGGAAGAAACATTGGTGCTATTGGCTTGAAGCTTGACAGTTTATACAAAGAAGGAAAGCTTGTTAAACCCAGCTGTAAGTCAGATGTTACTTCTTGGTATGCTGTTGTGCAAACTTCAGAAGAAAATTTAACCTTAGTTTCATTTAAATAACTGATCGCGCTGTAAAATGTATCCATCTTCATGTGAAGAGCTGTCATGGAATCAAGTTATACCACAATTCACAGGAACAGCAATAAATATTTTCTACTTTTATACAATGTGAAATGGCATTTATCCCCCAACAACAAAAAGCTGAGTAAGTGGTGCAGTATTTTAATGACATGTCTGTTTGCAGGGACTTCAAAGAACAATTACTGTGAAAACTGCTCTTTCCAACTTTGGCCCTGTTTACATCTGTTTAGAAGAACTATCTCAGGTGTTACAATTAGAAGTGTTCAGCCGAGAAACAATGCTGTTTGCATCTTCCACATGAATCTCAGTGTCTTTCCTTCAACCTCTTTTGGTTAGAATATTCAGGTTAGTGTCATGGTGCACACAGCAGGGAGGAACAAGGCCATGCAGACAAGGACGTAAACTCAAATAATAGTCTTTAATAAGATATCAGGGCTAGACATGGCAGGACAAGGCAAGGCTGACAGACAGGAAACACCGGGAGTAACGAGTAGACCAGACGAAATCAAACTGAACAGACAGGACTATAAATACACAGGTAAATCATAGATAATGAGACAAACACAGCTGGACACGAATTAACTAATGATCACACTTAACAAGGACAGGAAACAAACCAAATATGGACACAAGAGGCAGGAACACATGACACACACAACAGAACCCTGACAGTTAGTCTTTTTTTATTTATTTTATGCGAAAGTTCAGCTACTTTTTTTTTCTTTGGTATGTTGTGTCAATTTGTTTTCCACATCCAGTGATGAAGCATGCCAACAGATAAGATTTGAGGTTATGACTAGTATTGCTGCAGATGCATTTAGTGCTGCTGACTCACTTAATACAGATTTGAAAGCTTGTACTTTACATTAGACGTGTTTCAGTACTGCCCCGCCCCTTGCCAAAACCGCAACTTCGTCAATATTGCCATATCAATTCAGACCCTGAGAATATTGAGGATCGTGCAGAACCTTTGCACGCATGGATACATTGCAAGACATATTAAAGTGGTAAAATTATTGTTATGTTATTTTTATTTTGTTGTTTATTTATACAATAGTCCCACAGACTTGCTTGTGGTGGCATATATATGCAAATTAATTCTCTGCCAGCAGGAGGCGCTGTTGGATTGGTAGAGAGCGAGGTTTCCCCGGTAACGCTGTACACAAAGCAGCACTCCGCTCACAAACGCTGCTTTATCAGACATAACATGCAAGATGAAATGAAAATGACATCCATCATTTTCTGAAGACAATCGGTTTCCTTCAGAAATACAGTGATATAAAAACACCAGCACCGGGTTTTGATTTTGAAAGGTGCAGTGCTCAATCAAGCGTTCTCCCCACCTGCCAACCATTCAAATTTCTGTAGGCGGGATTTATTTTAATGATATTCTAATGGGCTGCTTTGTGATATCACAAACACCGGAAAAGAACGCTGTAGTCAAAACGAGCCGTTCATTGTAGTTTTCGAAAATAGATGTTTTAAAAACGAAATATCTCCCTTTGGAGTGGACTTTGAGATTTGTAACTTTGTAGATATTTTCATGCCCAAACATACACACTACACACTGACTAAAATTCAAGAAGTGAAAAAGCATAATAGGACCCCTTTAATGTATTTAATTTCAATTTATCGCAGTGTCTTTGCTTCAGTGATCAAATTCTACCATACAAATAACTGAATAACTTTACTTGAGTCAAACATCATGTCTGTGGTTAATGTATTCACTGTTGTTTTTGAAATAAGAAGCTGTGTCAGAAATTGCATACTGTCTAGCTACTACATTTGATGAGAAAAGAACTTTGCAGCTGATGGATAGTAAAGTGTCCATTAAATGTAAACTTTGGAATCTCACTGGATGTAGTAGGTCATCCGGGTATTTTTCACCAATACTTTTATATTTTCACTATTTGTGTGAAAGGTGCTTTCATCCATGACTCATATAGCTTTATAGCATGAATGTGTGCTGATAAAGCACAACAAAATATGTCACGATAGGGCACAGTCTCAAAGAAGACGACCAAGGAAATGGAACAACACGTTTTATTGAAAGAGGCAGGAACACAACCAAAACATGTGAGTGAGCCTTTATAGTGTGCAGAAAGCTGGAGACTTGAGTAATGATGCTTGGATTTGTCTTACAGCATGCTGTCCTCGACGGAGGCTTGAGTCCGAGGCTTGGCTTGAGCTCCGAGTTCAACCCCCCATTGCGGTACTAAATAGAGGGATAATAACTGAAATACAGGAGGAGTTGTCGCTGGGACGGCACAATGAGTGCTGTTTATATAGGCTTGCAGGGCCGGTTATAGATATTTGGAGGCCCTAGGCAAAATTCATGTTGGAGGCCCCCCACCCCCAATAAAAAACACTTGAAACAAATATGATTCTAACCTTTTTAATACAACATTTAATTTTAAATGTTGTTTATTTTTACTTATACAGTACCGGTCAAGAGTTTGGACACATTACTATTTTTAATGTTTTTGAAAGAAGTCTCTTATGCTCATCAAGTCTGGATTTATTTGATCAACAATACAGAGAAAAACAGTAATATTGTGAAATATTATTCAATTTAAAATAATGTTTTTGTTTGTTTTTTTTCTATTTTACTATACTTTAAAATATAATTTATTCCCATGATTCAAAGCTGAATTTTCAGCATCATTACTCAGTCTTCAGCGTCACATGATCCTTCAGATATCATTCTAATATGCTGATTTCCTGCTTAAGAAACATTTCTGGTTATTATCCGTGTTGGAAATATGTTGTGCTGCTTATTTTATAACCTGTGATCCTTTTTTCAAGATTTTTTGATGATTAAAGTTTTTTTTTTTTTTTTAAATGTTACGTCTCCCTAATTATTTTGGCGTCTAGGGCTTTCGGGAGGTAACACAAAACATTAAATAGACAAAAGTATTTTTTAAAGGGACAGTTCACCCAAAAATGAAAATTCTGTCATCATTTACTCACCCTCAAGTAGTTCCAAACCTGTATGAATGTCTTTGTTCTGCTGAACACAAAGGAAGATATTCTGAAGAATGTGGGAAACAGAGCAGTTCTGGGGCACCATTGACTTCCATAGTATTTTTTTTTTCCTACTATGGAAGTCAATGGTGCCCCAAAACAGCCTGATTACAAACTTTCTTCAAAATATCTTCCTTTGTGTTCAGCAGAACAAAGACATTCATACAGGTTTGGAACTACTTGAGGGTGAGTAAATGATGACAGAATTTTCATTTTTGGGTGAACTATCCCTTTAAGTTAAAACACTTTACTTTACTCCGCTTTGGGGGTGCGGTGTGTGCAGTTAAGAAGCAGGCAGAGGCAAAACTGAGTATGAATTTTGTGTTTAGTAGGAAAAAGAATTCAATATTACAAAGCTCCCAATAATAATATAAACAATAAACCCAAAATACCTTCAAAAACCAACAAATATCTATTTACAAATTATATACAAATGTAATTGATTAAAGACAACAAAAGTGTGGGACAAGAGCGGTGCTAAAGAAAAGAAAATAACAAAACATAAACACTAACTAGCACCAATCAAAACTAAGCTGAACAAAGAAATCAAAGAAAATAACATCTTCAGCGTAGAACCCCACTAACTACACTAACTGACAAACATAAATACAGAAGTTGGCACTCACTCATAAACTAGTGTGTTTAGACAACGTTACCCTGTGTGTAGTAAGATGTAAGTGACATGCTGAACTGGTCCCATCACGATGTCGAAGAAGGACTTACATGAACTCGGACAAACGGAGAGTTGAGTCACAGCGTAAGTGCAGTTATACAGCCAATGAACAGTAAAGTTTCACAAGAGAAATCTTTTACAACAGTATAAGTTTTTACTATCACTTTTCATTAATTTAATACATCCTTGCTGAATATTACTGTTTTTCTTTTCTTTCTTTTTTTTGATCAAATAAATGCAGGCTTTATGAGCATAAGAGACTTAAGTAATGTGTCCAAATATATATATATATATATATATATATGTGTGTGTGTGTATATACATTAGTGATTTCTCTGAGACCTTACATGTCACAGTTTTAAGTCTGGATAATACAGAGCACATTCAGGGCTTTTCAGAGATACCAAATGTTTGGAAGTTTCACCACGACCACTCCCTCTCCTTGGTCTTTAAAAACGGCTGACATTCATTTAGTGATCAAATTCAACACCCTTTTGGTAATATGATGATATTTTCTAATGATCATTTAAATCTGACTAATTTTCAAATTGATTGTCATAAATCAACATCTCAGGAAAATGTTATGGGGTTTCAAATCAAGATGTGACTTTCTGTTACGAAACAGGACATCAGTTTCATACATGTCCACTGTAGAGGACACCAGGACTTAAAGCATGTTTATTAGGCATTTAGGGAGACACAACAAGTGAATAGCGAAAGAAACTATATATCAATATTAATATGAAATATTAGATATTATTATGAAAATCTTGACAATAATTACTCCCATTATTACACTTCACTTCTTTTGTCATTATATGTTGCCCCAAAAACACATGAACATGCAAATTAGATACAGTTTACAGATGCATTGCATATAATGGGAAAACCTGTTTATGGCCATTTTACACACATTTTGCATGAATAAAAATGCTATATGAAATCATTATGTTATATATTTCATAACATAGTTGAGAATGATCTTTTACACATATACATATAATATGAATGACTTTTCTGAGAAATCACATGCATGTTAAGGTAGTTCACTCGCTGCTTATAAACTTTACTCAGAGAGCTGACAATGTGTTTTCAATTATAGTACACGCCACACCAGAGCGCGCCTGCAGTGAGTGTTTGCATTTACGCGTCTGCGTGCGTGTGTGAGTGTGTGACGTCACTCACACGTCTCTCTCTCTCTCTCTCTCTCTCTCTGTGAGAGTGTTGCCGCTGAGTCTCAGTGCTGCAGTTGTTCTCTGAGTAACGGGACAGAGGTGAATTATTCCAGCTCACACGCGCGCAACTGCGAGGAAATAAAATGAATATTTCAAACAGCCGTGGACTAAACAGCGCTAAACTACAATCGAGCCATCTATCCTAACCAGACGCGCCTGTGATTTTGGAGCTTTTTTTCTTACTTTTTTGAGGAGTTACGAGTGAGTTTTGGAATAACTTTGTTGGATTTCACTGTCACTACTGCAAGTAAGTATCCAATGCCAAGGTTAGATATCTGAAAATGGTAAATGAGATATGCATTTTTCTTCGTATAGTTAAACTTTTAATGTGAGGTAGCCCACATAAATATGTAAGCTCAGCAGATCATGCAAATTTCTGATCTCAGAGACAGTAACGCGTGGCAGTGTCCAACAGAAGAGGCAAAGGAACTGAAAAAAAGCATCATTATTCATTTCTAGCCTCTAATTAATGTAGTCTCCCCCATATGAGTTTAGTGATGCATCGATTAGAGGATAAAAATCAGACTCTTTCAAGGTTTTTCATTTTGGGTGTATGCATAGGTGCCACCCTGTTCCCAAAAGGTGTCAAACTTCTGTGTTTGCCCCAATTTACACTAACACCTCCCCCACTCTTCCACATAGACTAAACTCTCTCAAGAAGATGATAACGTGTACCCAACAAAAGGGGAATTGTTTCATACTGTGTTGTGTGTAGGTACTGCGGTTTCTGGTTTGTGGTAAATTCAGATTGATAGCAGTCAAACATTCCTGGCACTTCTGGCCGGCTCCCAAAAAACACGCCTTTGAATAATGTACTCCAAACAACAGACTCAGGTCAAGGCACAACAATTGACTTATTAAAGTCTTCTGATGCTGTTTCAATTCTGAGATGTGGCTCATTTTGCTGTAAGCAGTGTGTAAGGAGTAGGTGTGTTTGTTCCTGGTCTGAGTCCACCGTAGAGGATGAACCTGAAAATCATCTCAAGAGCTAATTTATTTTCATTTCATTAGACTGAGTCATGATGTGTCACCCTGTGTAGTTGTAGAAAGATTACAAATGAAACCACATTAAAGCTGTCTGATGACTGTACATCTGATTTATTACACAATATAACCGAAATCAAGTAAATTCAATGTAATTCAGTTAAGTTAAACAAATAAGATACTTTAGTAAAATTTATTTTTAGATAGATTTTGTCTTATTCTTATTATTAAGTGTGATTATTTTGCATGTAATTGTACACTAAGGGTTTAAAGCTGTGTGTACACACACACACACACACACACACATATATATATATATGTGTGTGTGTGTGTGTGTGTGTACTGTATATATATATATATATATATATATATATACATGTATGTATGTATGTATATATTTATATATATATATATATATATATATATAGTACTCTAGAGGTCACACCTACTAATTTTTCATATACATTAATTTATATTATATTAATATGAACTTAAATGTATATTATAATTTAGATTTATATCAAATATATAGAAAATAAAATGTTCAGATTATTATTATTATTATTATTATTATTATCATTATTGTGTGTGATTGTGTTGCATTTGTTTGTACTCTCACCTACCAAGGTCACACCTACTAATTTTTGTATGATATAAATTTATACAAAATGTATAATTATATTAAATTAAATGATTATTATTATTATTATTATGGTTTATATATATATATATATATATATATATATATATATATATATATATATATATATATATATATATTTTTTTTTTGATTTTTTTTTTTTTTCACTTATCTTATATTATTTCTATATTCTGATAGGAAATTACAGGAAAATGACAGGAAAGTCATCAAATGGAAATATGAGGATGATGTATTGACCAAAATAAAGCCAAATCTTATATTTGAGCTTTTCTGTTATGCAATCAATTGTATTTAAAACTTTTCATCGGTATTATTTGTTTGCCGAAAACATTCAAGGCGGGTCTCGCCTAACATTTACAGAGTGCAATACATGCATCATGAAAGTAAAGATACAGTGATTTTTTAGCCTTCATTGTGTTTTTTTTTTTTTAAATAGGTAGACTTAACAAATTTAGTGCCAAGGTTTTAATATATCCACTGGCTGGTCGGCTGCACTCGAGACAGAGACAGGAAAGCCTCCTCTTTACAGAAAACACCCATGGCTCCCATCACCTCGCAGGTCAGGACTGGTGCAGCAGAGCTGGTTCCTGCCCTTCCTGCTGTGTGTCAGAGCTGCTGAAGGGAGATATCAAACTCCAAAATGTGTTCAGTGGCCTTCAATTTGCTGCAGTGGCGCTCTCTAAATAAATAGGTGGAATGGGCATGGCTGGGAGGTCCCGTGACTCCATACAGTGCATGGTGGTGCTCTATTGTGTGCTATTTTAATGGCCACCCAGTCAGCAGTATAAATAAGACACATTATTTTGATATATGTGATCTTTTGAGGTGTGTGGTTTGTTGCTTTGAATATGTGAGGAGATGCAGACGTCAAAACAGTTTAGTTCAGCTACAGTATGAGGAATATTGATTTCTAAACTATGTATTATCTTCGTAGGATAATGATTTGTTGTGGTGTTGGTGTCAAGCTGTTATCTTGAGATTGGTTTATGTCCTCGCTGGAGTTTACGGCGCCTAGTCTGGTTAGTTTCAAACACAAACTCACAGTGTGAATTGTGGTAGGCTTTTGTAACTTTGCTTTGTGACTTGCTTACTTGTAGTAGGGTGTATCACACGAAAATATTTCCAAGTTGTACTGTATACAACCCAAAATGAGAAGAAAAAAGCCCATATGGTTTTTGTTTTGTTTTGTTTTTGTTTGATTGTTTGTTTGTTTTTGTCATGAACATTATAAATGCTTCCATTACAATGTGTTCTGATGTTTAATGTTTTCATAAATAAATTCATTTCAATAGTGATTATCTTTACTGCAATACAGTATTTTAACCATTATCAAGGATAAATAAATAAATGAATACATAAATACATACATATATGCAATTATTTTTTACATTTTAAATCCAAGTTGTATGCATACAACCAACTTTATAAAAAATAAAGAATTAAAAATAATAAATAAATAAATATGTACATACATACATATATACATAAACAAATAAAATAAAAAAGCCCATAAGATTTGTTTTTAGGTTTTTACATTGTTAAATTAATTAAATAAAAAATAAGTAATTAATAAAAAATAATTAATAAATAAATAATTATTCTCAATAGTGATTCTCTTTACCGCAATACACTAATTTGAACCATTTTCTAATAAACAAACAAACAAACAATAAATAAATACTGTTATGCAATGTTTTTTTTTTAATCAGCATAAATTTAAAGGAGTGAAATACTTGATGTATTAAATCAATGCAATAAAAATATATTTATTTTGATATATTTTTTTTATTATAGTAATAAATATATATATATATATAAAGGTTTGTTCAACCTTCTTTTGGAAATATGACCTGTTTTTGACACTAAACATCAAAATCAATATGTTGCTTGTTATTTATTTATTTATTTTATTTATTTTTTTTAATTAAAATGTGTGTCTTTAGTCTCACTTGGCATATAGCGATACAAGATGTTAAGTTAAAACATATGGGTTTTAAAAAGTTCAAACTTGTGCAGTGTGCATTTCAAGACACACCCATACACAACTGTGACACAACTGTGAGCACAACAGGCTTCATGGAAAAGGGGGAAACGTGGGTTTAATAGTTCAGACGAGTGCATGAAATCACCGTTTGGCTTCTTCTTCAAGTCTTCTTACATTGATGTCAGTGAATACTCTATTGAAATCATCTGCCATCATTTTAAAATAACATATCAAGTTCATCATAAGAGATCACATTCGTTTTCATAGTGATGTATGTCCAGTCTCTAGTGCCTGTTAATATATGAACTATTTGGTTAACCCTCTCAAAGCCTCTTCATAGTCAAGAATATAGGCCTAATTGTTACTGCCATATTGTAATGCGCTCAGTTATGAGTCAAAAATGAAACACTTAAGTCAGCCTAATAACATCACTTTCAAGTCAGGTCTGAAGGTGGGTGTTCGGTAGAACAGTGAATAACACAGGAAATCTCTCATCTCATGCTGTTGTTTGGGGCATAGAATATCAAGAGAGTTTAGTTATGTATAAGTTTTATTCTACTTGTAATATCCTTCAGAATGAAAATGGAGTAAACAATTTTGAAATATAAGGTTGAATCAGATAAAAGAACCACGTCATGTGCGCTAAAAGTAACTAGATTACAATAACAAATGCAGCTGCTGAGGTGAATCACTAAGTTGATTTAGCAGTATGTGTCAGCTATAAAGTGTCTTGTATTACTTTTTAACAACAGAATAAAACTCCAGAACCAAACTAGTCTGTGCCAGGACTGCAGCTCCAAGTTTGACTAACTAGCAGTTAACCAAGTATCTGGCTTACTTTTCAAATTCAAATTAGACAAATCTACCATTTTATGAAACAAAGAGAGTGTGTGTGCATGCAAGTGATGTATGTGTGTATGTATGTGTGAGGGTGTGAGAGAGAAGGAAATTAATCCACATTAGACTTGGACTGATTTTAAAAACCTATTTACTAAAAAAAAAAAAAAAAGAAGAAGAAGAAGAAGAGATACCTGACTATTGAAAGGGGTTCTTTATTAAACCATAAAATTACAATTTTGTAGTGTTATGGCAAGCTTTCACATCAATGTTATGGTAAGGGACAGCCTGTTGGGACGGTTGCAACAAAGTGTGACAGCTGTGATAAAACTTGTTAACTTGACACAATATATTTGACACCTGCTAGCTATGCCTATTAGAAGCTAAAAAAACGGATTAAAATGATATGACTTTATGATGCTGAATGCAAACAGCTCAGAAAATAATCTGATCATAAAAAAATATATATATTTACCATGAAATGTATTATTATTATTATTATTTTTATTTTTCATTTATTTTGTAGAAGGAATGGTCACATGTGGCTAATTTCTTCCTGGAAGGATGAGGGACTAATTGAGCATGTGCAGTATAAATATAATCACTCATTCCTGATTGAAGAAATAAGCTATGTTACAACTGTCCCTCGTTGCAACCGTCCCCACTCTCCCCTAATGCATATTTGCTATGTTTCTCATGCAAACCATTATATCACTTCATACAACTGGGGATGCAATATATAAGCCATAAAGACTACTTTTATGATATGTTTATGCTGCTTTTTGGCTTGAAAGCCCCAGTATCCATTCCAGGGTTATCATTTACTAAAAATATAAACATCCATCCCACTTTCATTTAGATTTTTAAGAGTAGTATTGCCATTTCAATATATATGTATATTTTCTTTTTGTCTGTTTTAAGTAAGATAGAAAGTCATTTGGGTTTCGAATGTGGGTGGATATATGAATATTTCTGGATGAACTATTACTTTAATAGAGATAGATGGATATTTAACAGGATTGGTTCTGAATACCGCAAACATCCAACCTAAAAATTGAACCCCTGTGACCCACTCCAAGCAAAAACTGAGCAAATTTATGTCAGGGGGCTGCCATTTGAAAACCACTTGTATCTGAAGACCGTGTACATTGAAGGATAATCTGGAGAAATGAGTAGGAAGCCTAGACCCATGAGTAATGGAAAAAAAACCTGTTAAATCATCTTTTATCCTGTTTGCTTCATCCAGCTGAGTTTGCCAACTGTTAAACACTGAGTTTCCTAATGATTTGAGCAGCCATCTTGTGGGAATCATAAGGTTTGATGATTGTTTTGTAAGACAGTATAACTTCCTGAGAAGCACCATGTGCATCCGATCCAGGTGCAAACACTGTTCTGCCATGACATATTCAGGAAGATAGTGCCACCATAAACATATTATAGGGGTGGGGGGGTTCATTCACCAAAATGGCGTAAAACAATTTCCATGTCCAGATCTTACAATGATTGAACCATGAAGAGCCAAATGTAGATTTAATCTTCTTGACTTTCTTGAGAACTGCAGGATTATATGCTTGAGTTGTGTGATATCTCACACAGTTCAATGCTTGCCAGAGACATTTCCGTGGAAGTGTGATCATTGTCAGTGTAGGTCAATTCATGATGTGTTTTGTTTCTCTGGGTTCCAAAATTGTGTTATAATATATATAGTTACATAACAGACCTGTCTGATTTTTTTAGCTGAATGTACTCCAATCACCATGGTTCACAGCTGACCAATCTGGTTTTAGAAGTAGCACCAGAAATAGAATTAGAGGCAGAAAGTGTAGCACTGAGAGCTCTTACCTTTCCCCATAATGCAAACCATATGGTGAAGACCTGAAAATGGTGGCTCTGATTGTGCCAGTATGATGGGTTTCCACAAAAGGATGTGAAAAGCAATCAAGGATGTAACAATGAAGAGTTAAGAAGAAACAGTTGTGCAAGACGACCACATCTCTTCCTTGCCCATGTGGAACTGGCTCTACAGACCCAGAGAGTACAGTTTTCTTGGCTTGCCAACCTCTCTCTATTTATGTGGTTTCTTAACTTCAAGAGGGGCAGCTGCCTTCTTTGGACTGGAGCCCTGCTGGGTTTCATCTTTGTGGCGCAGCGTGCCACCAGACTAACCAACTCTATGCCCTCAATTCTGTAGTGGAGCGCTACCACCAAGAGCTGCCAAGAGATTTTACTTTGGTATTGCTGTACTCCAGGGGTGTCCAGTCCTGCTCCTGGAGGGCCACCTTCATGCAGAGTTTAGCCCCATCCTGCTCCAACACACTTTCCTTGGAGCTTCTAGTGAGTCTGAAGACCTTGATTAGCTGGTTCAGACGAGTTTAACTAGGGTTGAGGCTAAACTTTGCAGGACATTGGTTGTCCAGGAGCAAGGTTGGACAACTCTGGTTGGCACATGGGATATGCTCCAAGAGAATAAGTTGCTTTAAGATACTCACAGTAAAGTTATATTTCATTCTGCGATACAAGTTTGATGCAAACAGCAGTATACTTTTAGCAAACATCCCAATGCTGTACATGCTTCTGAGAGCATTTTATAGATAAATATGTGTGCTGCATGCTTTCCTCTCAATAATTACATCTCCACTTTATAAATCAGCTCTCCAGTGTGTTCATGTTTTTACTCGTTCTGACATCAACAGACTGAACAGAAGAAATAAACCAGAGAAAGAAGGTGGAGCCCCAGAGCCACACCTACCTATTACATAATCTCCACAAACCTAGTCTGAAGGTGCTTACCAGCCAGAGTGAACTTTTCTGGAAACTTTCAAACTCCCAAAATGAACTCCAAATGAACTTTGTTTTGGACTGATTTGAAATGCTGCCACACCAGTTCGTCCATCAGTTTCGCCTGAAGTATATTGGGGGCTTTATGCTGAAGAACGGCTCTGCAGTTGCAGTTGTCTCTGCTGCAAACTAGACCTTATAGTGGTTCATTTTCCATTTCCATTATTTGCTCACTTCTGAACAACGTTGTTAGGGTACTACAAACTAAATGTCCATTTAGCAAGTTGGTTGGCTTCAGGTTTAAGTATAATAAGCCAGTTAGTACAAGACAACTAGGTTATGTTTTCCCATTTACCCTATCTTGTGTTTTAGAGGAAGATTCAAGGCCACCTAACATCAAGTGCCGAACTAACATCTCAAGCCAAAAATGGAAAACCAAACCGTCAAACTGCCCAGAGTTCTCAGCAAACTTGAAAACCATTTCTCAGCAGTCCATTGACACATTTGTGGTTTAAAGACACCAACCCCTTCCTTTAGTTGAGTTTTTTGTGGGATCTGCAGCCTAACTGTAGCCACCTTGTGTTTTGGGACTGAGGATGCTTCCAAAGAACCAAGGCTGGTTGTGGGTGGTGGTGATAGATCAGTGAACACATTCAACAAAGCAGGTCCATACTGCTTTTGTGTCATTTATGCAGTGCATCTGTAATTTTGTAGTCTCTGCCTGAGGCTGTGTGTAATCATTGTGATACTTAAATACATTTTAAATCAATTATTTTAACTTTTATACAAGTCACTATCCAGAAAGGGTATCTGCTTCCATAGAATAAGGCTGTCAGAGAATGCCCTTTAAATGTGTTCTGACTCAAATATTTAGAGGCATGTATGGATCTAAGGGTGCTAGACACAGCAGGTAAATGATACCATTAGCACATCTGCACCCAGGTCCAAGTTGTACCTGAGGTCCAAGTCCATGGCAGGAGGACATGCCAAAACAGGTCCTATGACACTTGTTTTCAAACAGGGTTTAGCCCCAGGGACCAGCAAGGTTGTAATGTTCAGACTGAACTTCCTCAAACTCAGGAGTGTCTAGTGTGATATTCTATATTAGATCTAGAATTGTGGTTGCTAACAAGTGTATTATGGCAATTTATATAATTTATATAAAAGTTAAAAATCAAAATTTTCAGCCAATGTATCCTATAGGACGTTATATTTGTAATGTATCTTTAATGCAGAATGACCCTCAAACGTTTGTGAACATGAATCCACCACTACTTTACCTGAGTTCTTCATTCTTCCTGGATTGTTAACAGCTTGCAGATGCCTACCTAATTATGGGCATAAATTAGCATCATTCTGCTCTGAATCACATTGGCATATTGCCTATTCACCAATGTGAACAATTTATTATTTGTAACAATCCAGTTTCATTGCTTTTTGACAGTATGGGTGCAGAACAATGCCTGCATTGTATTCTCAGACAGGCAGGGGACCAATACTGAAATGGATCGAGCCTGGTGCTGTTGCTCGTTCCTTAACCTCATTCTCAGAAAGTTTGCCTGCACAGTATTTATATTGCATATTAATGGTACTTTATATTGGTGATTATGATCAGGGTCTGGTTAATTTTCTGGAAAGGTGTTAGCATGAACACTCTTTTATTTAAACTATTTTATTATCTAGATATGCTTCCAAGATTGCCATTAATAAATCACTAAATAAACAAGATCAAGCATGTCATTCAGTGATGGATGTATTGAAACAACATTGGTACCAGTTGGTACCAAAACATATTTGAACACATTTAAAATAAATGCATTGTATGGATGGTCAATACCAGCAAAAATGGCATTATTGCGTGAAGTGAAATATTTTAGAGAAATGCTAATTCAGAATAATCAATTGGCAAATTAAATGCAATATAATGTATATATACTTCCTAAGCAAAACTGTTTAAAACTGTGTTTACTATCACAAAATGTTTCCTTGAGTAACGGTCTTGCGATGTGGTTTTAACAGGAGACGATGTGAAGCTACAATGTTATCAAGTGCACTCAGCCAAAGCCTTTCTGGAATTTCCTTTCCACCGTCTTTATCCATTGAGGATGGGTGCTGCAATAATGCTGAAACTGTGGCTTTGAGCATTGATAGAGGAAGTTCACAGACATTTGTGCACAGACGGTTCTTGTTCATTGCCTTTAGTTTAGAGAGATCAGAGGCCTGGGGCTGTATGATAAAACACATTGACACACAATGACAGGATCTGTCTGTCTGTATCCCAGCACTATGGACCAATGTGTGGTGATGATAGGTTTAGAAGTACACAATAACTGTGGAAAGGTCATCCACTCTCGCTTGGCATTTGAATTCTAAACAATTGATAGCATGCTGAGCCTTGAATGTGAACTGGAAAAAAAAATTGTGTTTTGAAGTTTTAGTTATTGATAAAAGAAACAGTTGTAATGAAAATGGTTCAACTGTATTTATTTATTGATTGATTGTATTGTATTGTAGCCAGGTTTTCAAACAAAATGTACTGTTATGATACTTTACTGATACTTGAATGGTGCTTTTGCATGATTTTTGAAGATTGAAATTTTCAAGTCATAATTCATTTTAATTGCTGGGAAAAGATCAACCACTAGATTACTCAAAATTTCTGTTTTGGTAAATGATGACAACATTTTCAAAATTACTTTTTTATATAACTTTATTACAATGATTCTTAATTTTTTTTAAAAAACAATGAAACCCAAGTGATTACTTTCATACACATACTAAGGATTAAATTATCTTGCAATACCCAAATGAGGCCTATTTCCTGTGCTGGGTGTTTGGGGAGGAAGAATCGGCCAATCTGTCTTGCACTGATGTGTTTAATAGTTAGTTTTGGGAGTCAGAAAGCCATTCTATAGACAACCATTGTGCCTGTTTGCGTGTTTATGAACGTTGTCCCTTTTTTATGTGTTTAGTTTGCCTTTCCTGGTCAATTTTATGAGGTAACATGCTAATAAAACAGAAACAGATGGAAATTGCATGCTATAGTCAATATTGTATGCCTGTGAAACATCTCTCTGGGTTCTGGACATCACTTTTGTTGTTCACAATAGAGACAATGTGGTTACACTTTATTTTACAGTCTGTACACGTACCTGTACTCACGGTGTACTTACCTAAGAAAGTACTGGATAATATAAGGTAACTACATGGGTAAAGATTAGGTTTTGGGGTAGATTCACATTTATTACCTATTTATTACCCAGTTATTGCATTTACTATAATAAGTACATGCATTTTAAATGCTCTTGTGCTTGGTCACAGAACATACATCAATGTTTTATTTCAGAATAATCCAGTTATTGTGTCTATGGCTCTAAATCAATTGGCCTCCATGCATGTGGGTGACAAGTGTACTTTGTTATACCATCAATATCAAGTTACAATCCATAAATTATGCAGAACTTTAAGCTGTGTGACTTTCATTAGACTTCATGTAATATTGAAACTCTGACACCTTTTTTGATCTTTTTCAGAAACATAACCTTTCAGGATGGATGACGGACAATGCTACTACAATGAAACCATAGCCTTTTTTTACAATCGTAGTCAGAAGTATCTGGCCACAGAATGGAACGCCGTAAGCAAGCTAGTGATGGGACTTGGGATTACAGTATGTATTTTTATTATGCTGGCTAACTTGCTCGTGATGGTGGCCATCTACATCAACCGCCGATTTCACTTTCCAATCTACTATCTAATGGCTAACCTCGCAGCCGCGGACTTCTTTGCGGGACTTGCCTATTTCTACTTGATGTTTAACACGGGACCCAATACGAGAAGGTTAACGGTCAGCACGTGGTTGCTTCGCCAAGGCCTCATCGATACGAGCCTTACAGCCTCAGTTGCCAACTTGTTAGCTATAGCCATTGAGCGCCACATAACCGTGTTTCGCATGCAGCTCCATACCCGCATGAGCAATCGACGAGTAGTTGTAGTTATTGTCATCATCTGGACCATGTCTATCATCATGGGCGCTATTCCTAGTGTGGGCTGGAACTGCATCTGTGCTATAGATACTTGCTCCAACATGGCTCCCCTCTACAGCAACTCCTACTTGGGCTTCTGGGCGATCTTCAACTTGGTGACCTTCGTGGTGATGGTCGTTCTATACGCCCACATATTTATGTACGTACGTCAGCGAACCATGAGGATGTCCCGGCACAGCTCGGGTCAACGGCGGAACCGGGACACTATGATGAGCTTGCTGAAAACGGTCGCGATTGTGTTGGGTAAGTTCTGCTTCAATAATTCATTAGTAAATTATTTTGGGCTTGGAAGGCCAACGTCTTGAAGAGTTGAGCTCCAACTTTCTCCAACACATTTGTCTGGAAGTTTACTGTAATCCCAAAAACCTTGAGTAGCTGGTTCTGTTTAAGATTTGAGATAAACTCTGCAGGGTATAGTGAGGCTCCAGGAGCAGGATTGGACACCCCTACTCTAGCAGAGTAGTTCCCAATCTTGGTCCTGGAGCCCCCAACACTTCACTTTTTGCATGTCTTCTTAAAGGGGTCATATGATGATGCTAAAAATAACATTATTTTGTGTATATGGTGTAATGCAATGTGTTTACATGGTTTAAGGTTAAAAAAACACATTATTTCCCACATGACGTACATTATTGTTGCTCCTCTCTGCCCTGCCTTTCTGAAATGTGTCGATGTTTACAAAGCTCATCGTTCTGAAAAGTGCGGTGTGCTTTTATTGGCCAGCTATCCAGTGTGTTGTGATTGGCTGAATACCTCAAGCGTGTGACGGAAATGTTACGCCCCTTAACATATTTGGAAACACACAGCATCTCTACAACATGGCGGCGACGGCAACAATACTACAGCGAGAATAAAATCTACGCCTTCTTTCTTTGCGTAAACATTTGGACGGTGTTATGCAAATCTTCCCACACAGTGACTTAGATGTGGGGGCGTGTTTGAATGAGGTGATTTAGCAAGGCGTGGATGAATCTTAAATTTTGGAAATAATATTTTTTTCTTCAGTCTTTGCAACTTTATGGATCTTATATATGCACAAACAGCTTGTAACACTCCAAATACAAAGGAAAACTTGAAATCACATCATATGACCCCTTTAAGCAAAAATACCCTATTCAGGTCATCAGGTCATTAGTAGAGACTGAAATGGGTTTGACAGACAAAAATACATGTTGAATGTGCAGTGTTTTTGCTCCAGGAACAAGGTTGGGAACCAACCCTGGGTAGCCAACCCTGCCAGTAGCCCCTCACTGCAGAACAAAGATCCAGGGGGCGGGGTTGGATCCACATCCAGGGGGTGGAGATTGGTAGGTTTAGGGGTGGAGATGGGTAGATTTAGGGGTGGAGATGGGTAGGTTTAGGGGTGGGGATGGGTGGGTTTAGGGATCAGGGGGTGGAGACGGGTAGGTTTAGGTCTATGTAAGGTGGGAGGAGTTGGATCTAGATCCAACTCCGCCCCCTGTATCTTGTGTTCTGCGGTGAGGACCATCTCAACCCTGCTCCTGGAGGGCCACTATCCTGCAGACTTAAGTTCCAACCTGCTTTACAACACACTTGGCTATTGTTTTCAAGTAATCCTGAACCCCTTAATTAGCTGGTTTAGTGTTCAATTTTGGTTGGTGCTAAACTCTGCAGGATGGTAGCCTTCCAAGAGCAGGGTTGGACACCCATGATATAGATTTGTCCTCAAAGCTAACAGACAAAAAACTAAAAGCCACTAAACTGCAATTCTAATGTTGTTGGGTATAAATAGAAAATAACGTTTCATTATTTTGGGGCAATCTAAAAATTTGAGTAATTTGTTTCATGTGTTCGGATCTGAAATGGTGTGTCCAAAATATTGTCAATTTCGATAACTAAAATTATGACAAAAAATGTTCGTTGACTGGCTTTTTTCCCTTGACTAAAACGAGACGATGACGAGATGAGAATATTGTCAATAAATTATAACTTTGACTATATCAACATGCAATATTGTTGACGATAAAAGACGAGACTAAAATATATATATAAAAAAATAAAAACTATACCAAAATCTTTTTATTTTTGTCAAAAAAATAGACAAAATATTATTACGGACTGCTGTACGTGTCTCTACTATGCAAGCGTTTGCTCGCTTTTCATTGCGGAAATGCTGACGATGATCTGAAAACACCAGCAAACAAGTAAGATGGAGTTTAGCCATCTCCATGTGAGATATTCAGCTTAAATGAAAGTGTCATTCAGCCTGTCTGTGTTCTGTCATGAAATCTCGACTATATTGTTTGCTATTGCTCTTACTCAACTGCTGTTGTTTTAATAGAGAAACATTATTGCAATTTGGAATTATTGGAATTACTTTTAGGAATTTCACTGTTAAATGTTTTTGTTTGTTTTTACCAGGTTTCATAATGTAGAGAGAGTGCATATATTTGATATATCAAGTCTTTGATATTAATTTATATAATAAATAGCCTATAATACATCAGTACACTAGATAAGGTAAAATAAGCAATGTGAATGAGTCCACATGATTTGTGCTTATTAGTGAAATGCAATACCTGAAATGTAAACATAAATTTCTCAAATGACAACAATCATCATGATTATAGATTTTGATAAAAAATATTTTTCATTTTAGCTATTATACAGCATGATGGAAATGTGACGAAAAGTTTCCATTGACTTGAACTAGACTACAATGCTCAGACATATAGTTGACTAAAACATGACTGAACAAAATAGGACAAGGTTGACTAAATATGATAATAACTAAAAAGTACATTTGACACAGGACTAAGACTAAGACTAATTTAAAAGACTAAGACTAAATAAAAATGGCTGACAAAATTAACACTTGTCCCAAATCACATACTGTCTAAGTAGATATTACATCTGATGCGGAACAAACTTTGCCATTATAAAAAAGTTGATATAGTATGAATGTGTGCCGTGTAAATGTAATCCAGACGTACTACATCTCTCATGTTGGCTAAGTCATGTGACCTATACATGTCATTAGTTTGTGAGCTCACTGTCATTCTTAAATCCTCTTTCATGGCCTCATGGGGTAGTAAAGTGTCCATCAGATGCACATCCCAGCATTTTGACAGAAGCAGTAGGTCATTCAGGTACTTTTCACCTACTGTCTACAAATTCAGACATATTACTCATGTCACATACTGTGTTTCGCCCACTGTATGGTAGGGAAGTAAGCATATTTGGACACATGGATGGTATATGACATGTCCAGTTTGGGTCAGTTCTCACACTATTCCACTTGCAGATTATATCTACATAAAAATAGCATCATATCCTTTATTAAGATGGTGCAATCATAAGCAGATGGTTTTAAACCACAATGACTTGTTCAACAAACAAACAAACTGTCCTCACTCATTTTTAATATTATTTGAAAATGGTGGGAAACCTCATAAAGGTCAATTCTCTTGACTATCAAATATTTGCAAAAAAAAAAAAAACCTTAAAATGATCATTAATTGTGTTTTGGTCTACCACAAGTATCTACACTGTGGATATGAGCATCATGGAGCAACATTGCACATGTTCTCTGAGAATCTGTCCTTTAATGATGTCACTATGACATAGATGATTTGCTCTGGGGATCAATTTGTTTTCTCCAATTTCTGTTCACACTCATTGCCATTTTGGCGAGATTCCAAGTGTTCACTTCCTGTCAAAGTCCTTCAGTGCTAGTACAAATTTACACACCAGGCTCCAAGCTGTGACTCAAACCACTAAAAGCCTATACATATATAAGCAGCTTTACCTAAATGCTACGTAATATGTTACCCTTCGCTCTATTGTGCCAATTTCAAGTCGACAAACAATGTAGCCCTTGAGTAGTATACAGCTGAGGGCCCGTCATAGTGGTCTTGTGGCCAGTTCCACTGTTTGCCTTGCACTGCATCAGTGTCATGCCTCGCCGGCTCCTCCAGTGAAGCCTGGCCTGGAAAATAGGAACCCAGTCATGGTTCAGCATGCCGCTGCACAAGCACGGCGCAGGAAACAGTACTGTTGTTGTTTGGACCGGTCAGAGCTTGTCTTGAACCTCTGGAGAGAGAGCGAGGGGTCTGGATGAAAGCATGGTTTGTAGACTGTGATCTCAGCCTGGAGATTAGAGATGTATAACTATTAATAACATGGCAATTACAGCGTGTAATTAATGTTTAAATAATGTAATCCTTCAAATTATATTACAGTACTAAAATGAGACCAGAAATATATCTACAATGTTTTATTTTTCCTTTTCTTTTTTTTTTTTTACTAATATGAGTGTTGTATATAGATTGTTGGGTCAAATGACATTTATTCTGATATATTACTCTGACTAATCTGACTAACTCACTCTGGATCTATTATGCTGATATTATTACATTTCCATTTAGTCATTTAGCAGACGATTTTATCCAAAGCGACATACAAATGAGGACAATAGCAATATTGCAACCAATAGCAAGCAAAGATGGCCAGTGCAAAGGTTCTATTAATATATTAATATAACCATTGCACTGGCCATCTTTGGTTTATTCTGATCAGCATTTCACAGCTTCCACCTAAAAATATATAGAAGCGAACTTATGCAGCAGGAAGTGGTTACTGAAAACATAAAAGTGTGATCAAAAGAATGTGTGCCAAAGTGACTGCTAAAAGGTGCTAAAAGACAGATGTCTTAACAAGGGTGTTTTAACAAGGATATTTCAGTACTTGTTGAACATAAGCACATTATTTCCCTGATCTATCTGCATGAGAGTTTATTGCATTTCCAAAATTATCTTTAGTGCACTGCTTGTCTAATTATAAATCACTTGAACTTTTGTCAGTTAGATCTGGCAACACTGATGTCCACTGTCACATCAGAAATTCAGGTTTCCATGCACTATCCACCAAGAAGAACTTTCCAGGAAACCATGAGACACTGTATCTCCTCACACTGTTCCAAATAACTTCCACAACCTAAAGTGAAATCAGTTTTGTGGCTTCTCAAAGGCATGACTCATCCATTGTTGAGAGTTACTCAAGGGCGTATGAAGTATATTTCAATAACATAGTTACAGTGATGATGAAATCATTGGAACGGTTTCCGCTCCTCAAGAAAATGAGAATCAGGACTCATGTGGTGTAAAGCAGCAGGGCGTTTCATTCAGATTACATTTTGCCAGTGTTGGCTTTTAATTTATCTGCTTTCTTGCCTTATCAGCATTAATGGATCACATGACAAGCTCAGATATGCTTACATGGCATACAGATAATTTTGGGGGGAAAAAAACATGAATTTGGAAGTCAATGTTTCTGTTTTTTTTCTTTCCCTTATGACAGTTTAATGAAGGCAGTGACCATCTTTAAAAATAAAAACTGATTATAATAAACTGACCACTGCATTTCCAAACTGCATGCATGCATTGCATTAAAAATATTTTGTTGGATTTACTGCCATCTTGCCTCTTGTGAATCCCAGAAACTGCCATAGTTGTAGTTCATGAGAAATATAAACATCACACCCAAGAAACAGCAATGATTTGAAAGTTATGGAAGTACATCAGCATATCAACCATCCATTAAAATGGTGTTAAATGAGATCTCTTCAGCTATGTCAGATATAAACAACTGTCATAACTTTGTAGTTGATGGTTTGAACATCAGCTTTCAATTCACTACGCTAATTCAATCATGAAATCACACACACACAAAAAAAACGTCAAGTTTGAAATAAAATTAAATAAAACAATCAACCAAACACATTTACTTCTAATAGTGAATACAAAATAATATAAGTTTTATCTTTGAGGAAAAACACACACTTAATAGGGATTACGTAAAGATATTATTAAGAAGATTCTCATAGACTTCAATATGTAAATATCCGGTTAGAAATCTGGTCTGTGTGCCGAATCCCAGGAAAGTCATAGGAAAAGCTGTTTAAACGGGTAGGGCTGAACAAATGACCATGCATTTGCCAAATCCTTCAGTCCCAAATCTGCTGTTAACTATGCAAAGCATGCACTAAGCACTTCCACAGGTGTTGCCGTCTCGCTGAGTTCCCATCAACCTCCTGCTAATGCTGCATATTTTTGACCACAAACATTTGGCCATGTGTTGTCAAGTTTACCAAAAAAAAAGATAGCACTTGTTTTGCAAAGATATCTTTTACTGGTGGGTGGTTAATGTTGATAGACACTGATTATTTTTGCAGTCTAAATGTTAAAGATGGCATGATGTTTATTGAGAGAACTTATCTTAGATGAGTCAAGGTTTGTCATGTGACAGTAAATCATGATGTGTGGTTGAAAGCAGCAAAATGATAATGGCTGTAAAATTACTACACAACTCAATATAATTGCTGACTAGTTGCTCAAATAACAATTATATTTTAAGTCTCACAAACCATGGAAGTTAAAAGTTATTATTACTTTAGACAGAGAATCAGATGTTAATTTAGTAACTTGTCAAGGGTGCGTTTCCCGTACAACTCGTTGCTTAACTGCAGTAATTTTGCTGCACATCGATCACTCAAACCACACTGATTCAACAACGGAACTGTGGATAATGACACTGTCACGCAGGTGAAGTAAGAACTTCTGCTAATTAATCATTGTAAGTAACAAACATGGCACCCGGGAACTACTTCACTTTTTTTAGTTCTGTCCTATACAACAATGCTTTCTGGAAACACACCCCTGAATGGTTAGAGATGAATGAAATCAATAATAAAGTTTATTAGACATTTCGAATGACAGGACAAGTTTATAAAAGGTTGTACTATGTTCATGAATTGGACTATATTGGTCATGCTGTATGCTTGTTTTTGTGTGCAGCCAGTGAAAACAACACAAACACTTTTTTTTTTTTTGCCTTGATTTACTTTATGGTTCCTGAGTCTTTTAACTAATTACATTAAATTCAGACTGCAAGATCACAAGAAGATAAATACTGCATAATTACATTTTCTGTAATTATTACGATTTTTTTTCCACATGCTACTTCAGTTTGACTTTTTTATTGATTGAATATATATTCCTTTGAATTTATAAACCTTTGAATATATAACTTTTTTCACGTGTCCCATCAAACCCCTACAAAGAGCCAGTGATAGCTTTTATTTTTGCAGTAATGGGGTCATTCACACACTAAGAAGTCTATAACTTCTTTTAACTTGAGCACCGCTTTTATATAATAGTGTCATGCGCGAGATGCCACAAAAGATGTGAAATGCAAGTCTAACACATCAATTGAGAGCATCTTTACATAGAAAACCAAATGAGAAAGAAGTGAAGTGGAATGGAAAACACCTTCTGTATGAATGGCTCCTTACTTTTCCAGCACCAGTCGAACACACTCAATAATAAATAGTAGTCATTATTATGTTATTTCTTTTAGGATATCTCTTCCAAAAAGTGTAAAGGTGCTGAATAATTGGCAAAAACAATAAATTGCTTGACTTCCACTTTCCTCTAAATGGCCAATTCCTTGCTGGTGTCAAGGAAACCCATAAAGTACTTCCTAGACAAACCCAACATTCACACGACTTGGCAAAGTTATTTTGCCTCTCAACCTGAATCTCTTGCAGTGTTCACCTGAACACCCCAGTCATTGTGCCTGATGGTGTTAATAAGCCTTTGCAGAAGTAATACATTGAAATCCTGCTCTAAGATGAAGCAAAACATTGAGCAGCTACCAATTTAACTGCTTATTCAGCTTCAAAGTGGAGGAGAGCTTTAATTAAGGGTGAGGGACATCTTTACGGACGTATTTGTACCTAACCAATATCCTCGTGTAGTTATGACATTAAGAATGAATGGTGAAATATCATAGCATTCAGTTTTAGTAAAGGTACTGTAAAGTATCAAATAATTCAGTTCATCCACACCAATGCAGTGTTGGGAGTAATGCATTACAAGTATTGTGACTTACGTAATCAGATTCCTTTTTTTCAAGTTACAAGTAAAGTAACCCATTACTTTTAAATTTACAACAAAATATCTGAGTTACTTTTTCAAATAAGTAATGCAAGTTAGGGCTGTGCGATATGACGATATATATCGGATGGACGAAATAAAAAGTCTATCGTTTCATATTATGTTCTATCGTTTATCGTGACGCAAAATACATTGTTTACGGTACTTTTTCATCATTTGGATGACTGCGATCTTTACACGCCACCACGGGGCATGAAGGGGAGACAGAAGCAGGTGGAGAACGACCAGAACTAAACGAGGGACTACATCTGTAGCATGGGCACGCGTTTTAAGCACTGCAGTTTTAAAACAACCGATTTTAAGCTGTTGAAACACAAACAACAGAGCTATGTGTGCACAGTCTCTGTTTCTGTGTGAGAGGGCCGCGCTTTTTTTTTTGCCGCTTTATTGGCTTTGAACGATTACATAAACACACTTATGCGTCAGAATCCCCGTCTTTGCAAGTATCCTCATAAACACAGCGATTTAGGTCTTAAGAAAGAAAACAGCTGCAAGAGAAAACGCATATGTAACAGTGTATTGGATCCGGACTTCGGTCTTAAAGGGGAAGCGGTCCAATATTCGTTCTGTCTGCCATTCATATTAATCATAGCACATTGCTAGAAAATCTCTCACTGCTCTTGACTAAATCACTTTTGTAACTTTAATAAGAAGAAATTAAAAAATAATAATAATGATATATTTATATATGTGTATAAAATCTATACATAATACACATGTTAATTATATATATCATAGATAGATAGATACATCACTATCTATATGATAGATATAATTAACACGTGTATTATGTATATATTCTATACATATATATAAATATTATTTAAAAAAATAAATAATAATAATGATATATTTATATATATATGTGTATAGAATCTATACATAATACACGTGTTAATTATATCTAGCATAGATAGATAGATAGATATAATTAACACAGTGAAGACTAATTAATTTACACAATGTATGTAGCTTTTCTTATTTATTGTAGTTTTTTTGTCCTATTGCTTGCAATTAGTTTCTTATTCTTATTTTATCACTGACTATTTATTTATCTTCAGTGAGCTTGAGTTTTTTTGTGTGTCTCTTTTTAGGCTTGTATTAGTTTGATATTGACATTGGTGACAAGGATTATGAAAATTCTAAAGTATCAAAGATTTTAATATCATAAAAACCTTTTTAAAAGAAAATAATTACTATATCATGATATATATCATTATCGTGATATAAAATTAGTCATATCGTGATATAAGATTTTGGTCATATCGCCCACCCCTAATGCAAGTTACTTTGTTTTCCCATTTATTGACTGACAGCTCTCCTGTTCTCAAGTTGAGAGAAATTGGGAGTGATGTGCAAAGACAGAGGCATTTCTTTTAGCCTTAGGCTTATTAATTTCACTTTTGGTGTGAAAGGGCCTTTGCAGTTGCCAAAACTATAACTTTTTATTTTTTGTTTGTTATTTAAAACAAATAAGCAAACCCAGCCCATGGGTAACAAAAAGTAATACAAAAGTAATGTAATGCAAGTAACTAAGTAATGTAATCAGTTACTTTTTCATGGCATGATGCAGTATTGTAATGCATTACTTTTAAAAGTAACTTTTCCCAACACTGCACCCATGGAATTGGCTTTCTGAGCACTGTGAGGAATACTTACCCCAAACCCATAGTTATCCATCAAACAAATTGCTATTACATGAGACGCAGATTATGGATACAGTACATCTAATTATTACATCTAGTTGTAAGCGGAAACGTGTGTGGAGATATCATGTCATGATAATGCCACTTATGGATCACTCAAATGGGCTAAATTAAATCAGAATTGTGTTTCGGTGGATGAAATTCCCATTTAACCAATGTCAGATTTCATTCTAAATTAGATGACATAAATATTAGTTAATAAAATCGAGTAAAATGTTTCCGAGAGAGCATGACATCAGCAGGATGGCTGTAGGCTATGAACAGCAATATTGTTGTCAAAACCAACTCATCTGAATCCAAGTCCATACTACGGTCGACCAAAACCATATTATCAAAATGTGTAGCAACATTTCTGTGATTTTTTTTTCTTTCTCTCTCTTCCAAAACAAGCTGATCTTCATTATCCTCTGTTTCAAATTAGTTTTCTGAGCTGTTTGTGTAAAAGAAGCTCTCAGCGCTGCTTCATTCTCACAGCTGAACCCACAGTGATGTGCTTGTGATGGAAACCATCTTCATTTCTAGTATATTTTTATTTAGAGATTCTTTATTCTCAGAAGAACAATGAATCTGAAATGGCATTAAGTTTTTCAAGTAAAACATACAAACAGGACGTTTTGTCTTTATGGTGGACAGTACAATGTTGTCAGAATCTCTGACTTCAAACGCAGTCTTCAATATCCCTCGCTCACGTCTCTGGGTTTGTTCAGAGAGAGCAAAACATGTGGCAAAGCCTTGCTGGAAACATCTTGGAGTTTATCTAACTGCTGAGAGTCTCCACATAACTTTCTAGTGATGTAAACCATTCAAGAGCAGCTGCGTTCGACTAAAAGAAGAGTTTCTGTCTAGCAAAAATAGCATCTGTAGCCCAAATGTTCTTTCTCAGTAAACATTTGTTGGTTGTCGAAGTCGTGTTGGATTGGATTCGTAAGAAAAAGTAAGTTTGTCACAAAGAAAATACACTGTAAGGATTGTTTTAAGCACTGGATGCATCCCTGCCCTTCTCTTAGTAATGGAAAAGCCAGATAACCACTGCCTTATATGATGAGATGCAGGCTCTGTTTCAAAACTTTGTGCACTGCCTATATAGGAAACTACCTTCTTTTGAAGAAAACCATAAAATGCTGTCCTTACACAAAGCATATACACTGAATATACAACTTTGAAAAAATGTATACTTAGGAAGTATATTATTAGTGTATAGTGTATTTCAAATAAACGACAAGTAACATTAAATTAAACATGAACTTTTGATGTAGAAACACTGAAAAGGTATTTTCTTGTAAAACACAATCCTGTAATCATTTACGATTTCGATAAAAAAAAAAAAAAATAATAAAATATATATATATATATATATAATCTTTTTTTTTTTTTTTACAGTTTAGGAGACCTTGCTTGGAACTGTTTATACAATTTGCCAGTAGCGTGTTGCTATGCTAATGTTATGACACTCTGTATCTTACGGATATGTTCTAAATTAGACCAGTTTTAAATGAATAATGAATAATTTTAAGTATTGAATGAAATGTTTTTAAACATTTCCCTTATAACAGAGGTATTCAAAATTATTCAAGTGAACTTAAGTAAACTTCAAGTATATTTTCCACGTGTGCTGTATGTAGTAAATATACTGTACTAAAATCAATGTACTATACTTGTATGTGTACAGGTTGTATACTTCTTGGGACTAAATTGGCTGAATTTTTTATTTTTTTAGTTTGTAAAAGTATACTTACAAGTACGGGTGGACGATATACTGGTAGACATGATTAACCGGTAGAAATTTGTCAACTGGTAGATATTTTGGACTATTGTCTCTATCGTGGTAACGCACACACGTGACATTGCTGTGATACATGGTCATGAAAACTTATCGTTTGTGCACATTTTTAAACATTGCGGTTTGAAAACAAGTGATTTTAAGCCATTGAAACGCAATCAGCAGCAAAAGAGAACCTCGTAAACACAGAATTTTAGGTCTTAAGTGAAAGCAAACAGCTGAGAAAGAAAACACATGTTTAACAGTATACTAGATCCGGGCAGCTCTTAAAGTGACAGCAGTCTAATATTCCTGCTGTCTGTCATTCATGTTAATCACTCAACAATAGAGAGAAAATCTCTCAATGCTCTTGACTAAATCACTTTTATAATTTTAATAAGTAGACATATATATTTAATTTACACAGTGAAGAATATGCAGTTTTTTTATACATTTGAATACTTGTATTTGTTTGTACTATTGCTTGTAATTAGTTTCTTATTATTATTTCACTACCCGTTTACTTGTCTTCTGTGAGCTTGAGTTGTTGTTGTTTTTTTAATTTAGGCTAGTATTAGTTTTTTGTGATAACACTTGTGACAAGAATTATGACATTTCTATGGTATCAAAAAATGTGATATCATAAAGACCTAATTTAAAGCAAAAATAACTGTATCATGATATATATATATCATTATCGTAAAATACAATTACTCATATTGTGATATAAGATATTGGTCATATCGCCCACCCATACTTACAAGTGTTCTTCAAGTGTATGCAGTAACAGTATGGTACTATAAGAGTAAACTTTGAGTACATTTTAGTTTATGAACATACACTTTGAGGTATGCTCTCAGTAAACTACAAGTTTAATAGATTTTATACTACTAAGTATACTTGTCAGTTTTCTTTAGGCCCATGTGAATTTAACGCCATACATAAAGTTTGCTATTTATGTATTATTTTTGCACTGTTTAGTTCCTGCGTAAGTATTAAATTACTATACTTGAAATATTCTTTAACTGTTCTGTGAGTAGACTTACAGTTATGCCAATGATTTATCTATTACTTAAATTTATCCTAGGGCTGTTGAATGCTTGAATCTGATTGGTTATAGAAAATGTTGAATACTCCAAAACTAAGGAAGATATTTGGGTGCTGTGAGGAACTGTTATAGAGTGTGACTGTGCTTCTTTTAAACCTGTTAAATCAGGGCAGAAAAATACCTTTCAGTTTCCTGAAATACTCAGTATTTTGCATGCATTTTCTCTTGTTTTTCAGGTGCTTTCATTGTGTGCTGGACACCCGGTTTGGTGCTTCTCCTGCTGGACGTGGTCTGCTCCAACTGCAATATCCTGACCTATGAGAAATTCTTCCTTCTTTTAGCGGAATTCAACTCTGCCATGAACCCTATCATATACTCCTACCGGGACAAGGAGATGAGCATCACATTCAAACAGATCCTGTGCTGTCAGCGCCAGGAGAATGTGAACGGTACAGTAGAGGGTTCGGACCGCTCTGCGTCCTCCATCAACCACACGGTCCTGAGCGGAGCACACCATAATGACCATTCAGTGGTCTGAGGTTCAACACGGGCTGGGATCTACTGAGCATAAGTGAGAAGAGACTGTGAAAAAGGCATTTTTATCAGCAAAAGACTTGTGGTTATGAAGTTGTCTGTGCTTTTTTCTGTCTTTATAAAGTTTTTACATGATATTGAACTATTTAAAGGCTAACCCAAGTGGATTTAAATAGCCAGTTTAACACAAATTGTATTTGTTCCCGAAATGCCTTAAGTATGGAAAAGTATTTTGGCTAGTTGTAATTTTTTGGCCAGATTGTTGTAAATCAAGAAGATTTTTTTTGTGTTGTACAGTGGGTGTTGAAGTGAAGGACGTAGTGAAGTGTCCAGTGAATCTGTCCATCGGTTTGCACTAGAAAGAAAGCATGCATGTAAGGGACCACTGGGAAATAATTTTGGTGAACTAGGTGAAGTACTTGATTGTTTGCTTTTTGTTTTCATTTTTGTTTTGTTTTGCACTGCACTGCAGGTTTGTCCCTATGATACCAAGCTGCCACTAAATAGACCAGCCAAAAAATACACTACCAGTCAAAAGACTGTTATGCTCACCAAGGCTGCAATCATTCAAAAATACAGCAAAAGCAATAATGTTAATGAAATATATAAAGCACCAAAAGTTTGTGAAAACTTCATTTTAAGCATTTATGATAAGAAAAAAACATTATTAATAATTGAGTGCCAATAATAATTAATAACAACAGAGCAACAAATCAGCATATTAGGATGATTTCTGAAGGATAATATGACACTGAAGACTGGAGTAATGATGCTGAAAATTCAGCGTTGCATCACAGGAATAAATAATATTTTACAATATATTTAAATAGAAAACTCTTATTTTTAATTCTAATAATATTTCAGAATATTACAATTTTTACTGTATTTTTGAAGCAGCATTGGTGAGCATAAGCTGTGAAAAATATTCTAATTTCTACATAGAAACAAAGATTATTGAAGTATGTTTTACAAAAAAAAATATTGCAAAGCATTTGTCTCAAAGCAAAGTTTATGGGGTCCAAAAAGGATTAGAATTTAGATGAATGCTTGGATTTGAATTTCTCATGACAAGGACCATGAAATATTGATGTAAAGCTGGGTAAACTTATACATCAGTGACTTGAAATAGCTTAATTTACTCAACAACTTTATCTTTTTCCTGACACACACACACATTTATAATATCATTCCCAACAATTGTCAACAGGGATCAACACCCATGCCTTAAATATTACATTTCTTAGAGATTTTTTTTTTTTATGAATTCAGTTTTTAAGGTATTATGTACACTTTTCTAAAACAAAATAATAGTGCAAATGAAGACAATTTTATGAATGTCCAATTTGTGGCCCCAGAACTGACTGATTCATTGAAGTGATGCAACATACCTTGTGTCATGGCCTTAATCAAAATCAGATGTCATCATGTTAATATACAGTATATATATATATATATGATATATATATATATATATATATATATATATATATATATATATATATATATATATTTTTTTTTTTTTTTACTTTTCAACATGATGGAAATTAAATGATCTAAAACGGCTTTACTTCATATTCCACCGTATGTACGTATGTATATAATATGTGTATATATTCATATGTTAGTCAAAAAGGGAATGTTTATTGTTTAAAGTTAAACATTTGAACCAAGGTATAGCTATTTTAAAATATTGTTTCTGTTCTAAACCTCTTCTTTAAAATCTAATTCAGTCATACAAAATAACATTGTTGGCCAAACATGGAAGGACAAGTGTTTTAGTATACAAAGTTAGTGCTACATACAGTGGCCTGAAAAAGTATTTGGATATTTAAGTTACATTTAATGTTAAACATGACACTTTTTATAAACTGAATACTATATTACTTTGTGAATTTAAGGAGAACTAACTTTACAGATCCACTAAAATCACATTAACACCAGTTGATTAAATTCTCAGAAAAAAATGATAAAATTCATATACAGTAAGTGTGACTTGTAAGTGCTCAAAAACTTGCCAGGCCACTGTAGGAAAGTTCAACTTGACTGTAATGTTTAATATACTATAATGCTAACATTTGTGAAATTAACAGTTTTATATAGCGTATTGTTCATAAGAGGGAAAGTTTCTCAGGAAATAACCTCCAGTTTAAAACAGATGTAAAAACAGTATTGTGTACCCTATGCCATTTTGACAGTATTGCTTTAATGTGTATTCATGTTTGAAATAGCGTTGTGTGTAAAGAGAATGAATCCACTTTAATATGGCTAACATTTGAAGATTTGCACACTTAGACAAATGCAGGAGTTTTGGCTGAGATGCTACATTTCTAAAACATGTCAGTATTATCAGTAGTCAATACTAACATTCTCATAAGTTTTACAGTGAAAACATGCATTGATTCAATGTGGACGATTGAGTTTCTGTTCATGTTATTTGTCTTACCAGAAAAACAACCTATAAAACCTCTTTATTTTCGCATGAACCGAGCACCAAATGTTCCAGCCCTGTTGCAAGTCTTGCTCTGTTGCGAAAGCGAGTTTGAAGCAGTCCAGTGCTCCAAATAACGTCTGTCCAGAAAAGACAGCTGTGCTCCACAGGTCATGGGCCATAGGTTCATTCTAGGTCGAAAAACGACAGTTTCCTTTTACGCTTCAGCAAATGTGACCATTTCAGAAAAGTTACTTGTTCCCTTATGAAGTCTGAACTCTGAAATCCTGTATCGTAACATTCACTTAACAATGTCATACAATTAGTGAACCTTCTTAAAATAAATCTGTATATGAGTCAAATCCTCATCTGGTGCGTCATTTATTTGAAAATTTTACGTTAAATACTGTTTTGCATTTACATGGTGGAGTTACTAGAATACACATGCTGACATTTCAGTTAATTTGTTCTTTTGTAAAGGAAAAATGTGCCAATTACCCCATAATGTCATGGCTTACAGTCGACAGATATTTTCCAGAATTACAACAAAATGGAGTTTTCCACATTTCCTGCAAAGCGGTAGGAAATCCTCATGTTTGGAGCGAGCTGATGAGTGATGGGGATATTACTCCGTCAATGCTGATGTCACTGATCTACAAGAACTATAAAAAACACCCTCGCTGGCCTCATTTTTGGCTGCTATAAGGAACGTGTGTTATATCTGTAAAACAATTGTGAAAATGCTTGGTATGTGAAACATACGGCTAGAGAGCTTCCACGGGACAATTGGACTTCAGTTTTTGCTCGGACACGGCCAAGTCTATAAACCAGAGCAGCTGGGGTCGGAATTCCTCTGTGTTTGCGTGACTCTTTAGTCATGTGTGATAGTAGACATGGTGTGTTTCTCAGACAGCCATCATGAAGCTGTGAGGAAGAACAGTGTTTGAATGTAAAGTACATTGAGATCCAATTGTCTAAAAGCACTAGTTAAAATATTTGGTTACACTTTAGATTAGGGAACACTGTTCACTATTAACTATTTGATTATTAAAATGTGTATTACTAGCATATTGGCTATTTATTAGCACTTATAAATCACATATTGATGCCATATTCTGCATGACCATATTTTAAATCTTTTAATCCTATCAACTCCTAAACTTAACAACTAACTTACTATTAATACACAGCAAATTAGGAGTTTGAGGGGAAACTCACATATTCACTTAATAAAAAGTGTTACTAAATATTTAGATTTGACATAATTTTCTGATTTATCCTTGGGAAAAAAAGAAGCTTAATTGTACTGAATGCGCACTTTTACTTTTACTTAAAAAAAGAAATTACAAATAATACAATACATCTACTGAAATAAATAAATTAATTAATTAATTAATGAAATAAATAAATGCCACCTGTTTCAACTGAAAAAAAGTCCTGTTGCTGCCTTAAATTTTTAAGTATCATCAACTTAGTTGTACAATTCATTTAGACTTAAATTACATTAAACTGGCTTAAAAATCAAGCTGAATTACAGATAACTTATTGCAGTGCATTTTAAATCATTGTTGAATCTTTGTACCACATTTTCATTAAATTGCAATTAAAATGAATTTAAATGTCTGAAAACATTACATTCAATTTGCACTTAAGTATACTCTTTTAAGTATTTTATTTACCTACACTTTAAAAAAATTTTTTAGCAAACTTAAAAGTTTAAGGCAACAAGCTTCAGCAGAATTTTGAGTTTTCTCAACTTATTTTTTATAAACTTAAAACAGCAAGTTGAGAAAACTCAAAAATCTGCTGAAGCTGGTTGCCGTTTTCTCAACTTTTTGTTGTATAAACTTAAAACAGCAAGTTTGAGAAAACTCAAAAATCTGCTGAAGCTGGTTGCCGTAAACTTTTAAGTTTGCTCAACTTTCTTTTTTTTTTACAGTGTACTTGTCAGACCTGTGTTTCCCATGTCCTGTGTTTCCCTCCCTCTTGTGCCCATATTTGGTCCTTCCTGTTCCTGTCTTCATTATTAGTTCATTAGTCTCCGTCTGTGTTTTATTACTCCTCACCTGTTCCAGTTCTTCCACATTTGATTTCCTAGTGTTCTTAAGCCTTGTGTCTCCCTGTCTCCCACGTCCTGTATTGTTTGTCTTCACTCCGTTCTATATGGTTCCCTGTGCTGGATTCCTGATGGACTGTATCATTAAAGAGATTTGTTATTTGAAGAACTCCACGTCTCCTCGTTTCCTTCGTCTCCCTGTTCCACGGGAACGTGACAGTACTTTTTTTAAAGTATGCTATTGTATTATCAGTAATAATATGAATCTGGGTCTTTATAATAATGACACTATAGTCCTGCAAGAAAAACAAGGCAGAGGATGCAGCTGGTCAATTCAGTTCCCAAACTAACCTTACAAATATTAATGGTACATTTTAAACTTGGACAAGAGGGCATGCAATTCAATAAGCTTTTACTACAAAATGCAAGTAGCATCCCAGTACTACTATTCTGAAATGTAGGAGACCGCGGCTATACTAAGTTGTGCTCTCAAGTCCAAAATATACTAACCAAAATGGGAACAGTCAACCTACTGTCCATTTCCCAGCTTTATAATACTCCACCCTCTCACACAAAGACCCTGTGTCAGACCCCAAGACAGACGAAAACTGGATTGTGATGGTTTAGGCAGAAACTGAATTAAAGATTATAGTTTTAGCAATAGAAGATAACATGACAAACAGGATCTCATCAGTATCTCGGTTGTTATTCCTAGACAACAGTGAGATTAGATGGCGATCAAAAGGAGACTCGCAGGTCATTGTGGTTTCCTGCTTTCTCCTGAGAAAATGACCCCGGTAAGCTCACATGTCTCCACTAGAATATATAAGATCCCAATGCCTCAACATTTTAAAAAGAACAAAAATTAACTCAAAATCTCAATATGCACTCTTTGCCCATTAACTGCCCATCAACACCAAATGATCTGACCTGTTACACTTTATTTATTTATTTGTTTATTTCAGTGTTAACAGTTTTTACATTAGTCAATTTTAAATTCTAAGGAAATTTATGAAGTTGATTATTAAATGAAACACTTCTAAACTATACAGTTTTACTATTTGAGTAGCATTATATATCATTAGTATAATTAACCAATAAAAAAAATAACAGCATAAAAAAGGATGGTATGAAATTCATATAAAAATACCAAATAAAAATATAAATAAAAATATTTGAGAATGAAACTTTTTTTTTTTTAATACCCACCCCCCTCCATACATTTCTCCTTTATGAACAGTATAAAACAGAATAAAAAAGCACAGTATGAAATTTATATTTAAAAATACAAAATAAAAATATTTTAAAAAATATATGGGAGTGAAACGTTTTTATTTTATTTATTTTTTCTTTAATGGCTGAACAGAATAATGAAATTTGTTCTATTTCTCCCTTATGAAATCCATTATCCTATCCAATTTCAATAGGACTTTTTTGTATTAAGAAAGAATCGGCTTTTTTTAAAGTGTCTTGTGGAGTGATCAGGAATTTGGTGTTTTTTCTCCAAGTTTAAGTACATCACAAGGGTCAGAGAGAGTGTACGGTTTGAATAGAAATCACTGAGGCACAAATTCACCCGCTCGGTTGTGTTGTGGCCTCTCCGTCTTCCAAACGTGCTGGCAGGAGCCACCGCTCGTGAATCCATTCATCACTTGTTTTTCCTGGCCTACTACTGTTGGGACATCTGTGGTTTTGCCTCGCTTACTCCTTGAGGTTTCTATAACAGTTAAAAACTTGTGGCAATGACAGTGTATTTCTAGGATTATCAGATGGGACCCAATATTCTGAGATGATGAATTTAATGCTGGAATAGAGAAACAGTCCCACACACGTTGAAAGTAAATCCTTCACCATCTCTCTTCATTAAATGCCAGCGTGATTTAATACTGTCTCAGCGAGTTCCTGTTTTGAATGCTTAGAGCAAAAACTGGCTCAAATGCAGAGAAAGGTAGTGTTATATATCAGGCTCTATAAGGTTCCTGTGATGTAATACTGCCCCCTGCCTGCTACCTGAAGCAAACCACAATTTTAAACTGAAAAACAAGTGTCCTGTAGACTATTAGTTTCTTAATAAGCTCCTTATATTACCACATTTAATCATACTTCATATGGACAGTTACTTATATACCATGAATGTTGCTCTCTACAATTGTGGATTGGTGTATTTATTTATGAGCGTTTTCAAGACAACAAGAGAAATGTAATAAATAGTTTTATTTCAAGCAAGTCATATCCAACATCGATTCATATAGCTAATGGAACCACTATATTAACATAGTTGGTGTAAAATTGTGTAATAATACAATAATGACATGATAATAACACTAAAAAAGGTCATGCTATGTGTGTATAATAACAAATTCCCAAAGCATTTGTTTCTGAGATTTTAGCTAAATACCTGTCAGAAGTTTGGACATGCTGAACTGAATTGAACTGAAAATGAAATGGGTGAGATTTACCAGATGAAGTGAAGTGTTAAGTATACATGGACACTCCTATAGTACTGTTTATAAAGTATCCCAGAATGCACCAGGATGTATAGAGATTTCAGTGTAAAGGGGTGACTACTTCATTTTCATAGGTTTTATTGTTTGTTGACTTGTAGTGTATATGGGACCATCAAACAGATAAATGATTAAAAGTTGATTTTAAGCAGATGTCTTTGTCTCGGTTTATGATAAAATGCATATAATTCATACAAGTTAATTTTTAATGAATTATGAGACATGATCTTAAGAAATTTTTCAAAAATATTTTACATACACTACGATATTTTCTGATACATTGTTTCACTCACAAATATAACTGAGAACACACAAAGAAAAATAGTATCTTGGAATATCAATTAATGAGAAATTAACAAAACTATCTAGTTACAACATAAAATAAAGTGATGATGTGCCACTTTGGAATAAGCTATTCTATTTAAAAGTTTTAAATTTAAATTAAACAATGACAATGTTTTTTTCAGCATGAAGCACTATAGCATGTTATTGAATTAACTTTTTCGAAGAATGTTACTAACATATGCATAGTACTCTCAGATTTTTACTCAAAATAGATCCAAAAGCGATGAAAAGTACAAATATCAGGCATTTATACTGTATGTCTCTGCTTGCAGAGATTTCAGTCTAGATTATTGCAGTGACTGCACTACATCCACCTTATTACTAGATGTTAACCTTCATTACTGGTGATCGTGTTAATATGAATCACCTCAAACCTTGACTAGCGCTCATCTGATGTCTGCCGTACATCTGCGTCATTGAAAGAAAACAATTGGGATCCTTTGACCAGATGCAAGCAAACTCATTTTCAAAGAGTTTGAGGGATCAGTATTCCTTAACTTGTGAGAGCCTTTTCAATCATTTCAGGCTTCTTACACATTCCTCAATGTTCCTCTGGGTTCTTGAGTATTTGTGGGCACTTAAAGGTTTGTCAGGACTCTGTAAGGTCTCCTCTGGTTGTCTTCAGTTCTTGTGGATACCTTAAAATGTTTTCTCCTTCTTCAAGATCCCTCAGGGCTCTTTGGGATACTAATGAGTTCCTTAAAGATTGGAGCTTTTTGGTTCTTTGAATTGCATCTTTAGAGATCCTCAAGAAAGGCCAGATTGGGGCATCTGGTCATGCATTCTTTCCAGGATGCGGTGAATGCTGGCGAAACTAGGCCGGTCAGTGGGATGAGTGCTCCAACACAAACGCATGAGGTTATACAGCTCCTGTGGGCAGTTTTCTGGACAGGCGAGCACATTTCCATCCCTTACATAGTAGATGACCTCCTCGTGGGCCATGCCGTAGTATGGCTGCATGCCATATGATAAGATTTCCCATAAAACCACGCCATAAGCCCACACATCTGACTCGCTGGTGTAGCGGTTGTAGAAGATAGATTCGGGTGGCATCCAGCGAATCGGGATGGCGTCATTTTCACCAGCTTTGTAATAATCTGCCGCATAGATGTTGCGTGAGAGACCAAAATCCGCAATTTTCACGACCAGGTTTTCGGCTACCAAACAGTTACGGGTAGCTAGGTCACGGTGCACAAACTTGCGTTCCGACAAGTACGCCATTCCTGCCGCCACCTGTTTGGAAATGGAGAGCTGCTCCAGGCAGCTGAGGGGTGGGTAACGCTCAGGTTCTGACACGAGACTGCTGCATGTCAAGGTATCCCGACTTAGACTGGGCTGCTGGGTTGGAGAGCGCAGTCGCAGGAATTCATTCAAGTCCCCATAGGCCATGTATTCAAACATGAGACACATGGGCTTCCCCACCGCACAGACTCCTGCATAACAGATACACAAACGACAGGCTTAGTTATGCTTCCAACAGTTGATAGCAAACCAAAAATATCCTTCTGTTATTCTAACACTGGGTCGAGGCATTGAATCTGGTTCCGGAATGCCACAGAGGGGACTGATCCAGGGTTACACACTGGGTCAACTCTGAAATGGATAAGTCAAGCTATTTTAAGGCTTTTTCAATCGTGTGGTACCCTTGAGGAAAGGACATAAGTGTAATAGGAAGCAGATGTGGTTCATTTTAGGAAAGTCCTCAAGCAGATGTATGGTGCAAGCCTTTGAAGGCATACAGTTGAGATACATTACCCAGGAGACGGACAATGTTGGGGTGATCAAACTCAGCCATGAGTGCAGCTTCTCTTTGAAAGTCGTTCTGCATATCAGCTGAGGCTTCCTCCTTCAACATCTTCACTGCCACCATGGTGAACGGCTCCATCGGCAAAAGACCAGGGGCTCTAAAGAACAGCAGGCACATTGGGAATCACATTGCAGTAATTTGCTGATCTTGCTGAGGGATTTGTAGCAATTCAAACCTGGAACATCAATCATTTTATGAGTTTTTATCCTGCGTTTGACGTAATGTAGTAGGCATAGTAGTCTAACTTGCTTATCTGAGAAATTACTTTCTTGGCCTGGAGTACTAGGCTTCACTGATCTCAAACCAGCTTTCTCTGTCACAAATTGACAAACAGGTCATAAAGCATTTCAAAATAGTTTAAATGGTGATGCCAAACTTTGGAAACAGAACCACAATGGCACTAACTCAAGAACCAGCTTTGAATACCATTAAGATTGCACTTCCTGTGCTGAAGGCTCCTGTGTGTTCCTGGAGAAGTAAACACTTGGGCGTCTATAAATAACCATCTCAGCAGGGCTCGCTCACACGATAGTGTCTACAGGGAAGTTTCATATTGAAACACATCACATGTTTACTAGACCTATCCAAGATCCTATTTCTGGAGACAGCCATATGGTGTATACATTTTACCCACTGCTGTACTTCCCAGGAGTCTCTATATATCTGATATCAGGACTATTTGGTCTGGATACGTCAAACCTTTGCATGCTGATTCATGGTTTATGTTGTCTCAGATCTAACTGGTGAGTCAGTAGAGAGTTTCTGAGTTCAGTCATTGTCCTTAAAACTGGGTTCACTTAATCATTCACATACTATGAAAGTTCACTCTGACAAAACCCTACAAAAGAAATCATGTGATGGACTGTCCGTATAAACACTGACAGTGGCAAACAAGGACAGACATTAGCACCACTGGTGTTACATTTGCTTGTAACCTTTGGTAGCTCTCACCTTGCCTGAAACACCCTACCAAAGGCCCCCTCTCCAATATCACAGACATATTCAATGTTGTTGCGTGGATATTCAAGACTGAGGAGCTTAGAGTTGAGAAGGAGAGGCAGTCGTTGGTACATGGGGTTGGGATGAAGTCTGTCCAGCAGGAGCTCTGAGGGGAGGGTTGTCAGAGTAGGCGTCTCCAGCACCCTACTGAATATAGAAGCATAACTGTGTTGTTCAGATGCATTTAGCTAATAATTTAAATAATGATAAAATAAAATCATCCTGTACACCTTCATTTCAGGTGCGTTTGATTAGGGTTGGAGCTAAACTGGTATCCCACCAGGAGCAGGGTTGGCCATCCCTGCTCTAGAGTAAGTTTTATTGTGTATCCTGCTAGGGATAGATTTAGGATTTGGACTATGATTGTTTAATAGGAATGTTGTTTCAGGACCAACAACAGATGTTGATACAAATTACCTCCCTACTTGGTGCATCTTGTAACATCAAGTATGCCCAATCCTGTTCCTGAAGCCTTTACTTTCTGCAATTCAGCTCCAACCCTGATCAAACAAAGCTATACCAGCTAATTAAGATCGTCAGGAGCACTTCACAAGTACAGATAGTCGTTTTGGTCCAGGTTGGAAATGAACTCTACAGGCACCCCTGTCCTTCATCAATCCTCATGGATCACACTTTCTAAAGCAGGGTTCCTCAAATCCAGTCGGGCCAATGCCCTGCAGAGTTTAGCTCCAACCCTGATCAAACACAACTGAGCAAGCTAATCAAGGTCTTCAGGATCACTAGGAAATCACAGGTAGGTAAGCTTGATCAGGGTTAGAGCTAAACTCTGCAGGACATCGGCCCTCCAGGACCGGATTTGAGGAACCCTATTCTAAAGGTTTGAGCCATCAACTAATTCAAGTGCAGGTAATTGTATTGACAGACTATATGACTGTAAATGACTATAAATGAGACTTTACAGTCCATTATTCACCTTTTCCTCTTTTGCCACATTTTCTTTCGCCTGTGGCACATGAGGATGAGTATGGTAAAGAAGGCCGCCCCAGCAAAGCCAGAAATGATGAAGATGATAACGCTCATTGAGTAGGCTGTAGACACAGGAGGAGGTGGGTAAATCTGAACCGGTTTTGTAATGGAGGGTGCAGTCTTCACACTCATAACTGAAGAAAAGAAAAATAATTATAAGCCAGGACCAGCATGTGTTTTATATTTCAGAGTTAGCTGACAATCTAGCATTAGCTACCCTAGTCAAAAAGATTTTAGAATTTTCTCAGCGTTGTTCTAGTTTATCTTATTTATTAGTGAGATATACATTTATATACCTTCTCCACATTTGGGCACTAGACAGTACTCCCAGCGCACATTAGGGTTTGTGGTGTAGCACCATGGCCTGTCACTCTCTCCACCTGGGTTACGACAGTAGTTTTCTGCATTTCGCAACTCAGGAATCACATCTACAGAGAGTCTATGCTGATGGGGATCCTGAGTGGGATAAAAACAGAGCGGTCAACCAAGAAACTCAAACCTCTGTGGCTAAATTCAATATTCCCATTATCCCTAATATTTCCAGCACTGCCAGGTTGAAACCCACCGCATGCATTAAAACTTTCCACACTGTTTTGAAAAGAGACAAAATCTTCTTCATTCAAAACTTCATTTCAAAGGAAACCCCTGGAATTATGTATCTTGACCCTCCATTGTGTTTGCTGTAAAAACATTTGTTTCCTGTGTACATATCTTCTGAAGGTCACTGAGCGTATGCCAACATGCAGCATTCGGATTGTTTAGGGGTAGATTATAGTTAGAAGATAGTGACATTAAAAAAGTGAATTTGATTATGGCCACAGGGGAAAATGATAGCATGTTAAAATTAATATTTATTATTATGTGCAATTCTAACCCTTTGCCCAATACTTAGCAATGCTGGTCAAATCATCCTCCAGAGCATCTTGGCATATGCCAATAGCATATCTTTGTCAAATCTATTGTTATTAGCTATTATTGTCGTAATCTTTATTACATGACTGCATTAACCATTGTTGAAGACTAGACAGGCTGCATTACCTGTAACAATAATCAAAAGCTAAATAAATAGCTACTTGTCTATCTACTAGCTAACATAATTTTCCCTGCCCATACGGCCTAGATGACATCATCCTTGGTGAATAGGAGATATAACTAGTTATTACAAGATTGTGAAGATTAAACTTTCTTCAGAAAAAAAAAATCATTAAATAATTGCACAAAATAAGAGTATAGGTACATTTATTTGTCAATTTTGTTATGCTGACTTTAAAATAAACATTTACCTGCTGGTTCCATCGCTGACAGGGAATGGAAGATGATGTCAAGTCATGAGTTCCTTGGTAAAATCTTCCTTTGTCATTGTAGCATGTTGCTAAAGAATATATAAACTGTAAATGGTCAAATATACAGAAACTTGTGCTTTTATAATAATTATTGCAGTTTAATGCTGGAGTCCAAAGGTCTGTTAGTAAACATGCATCTGTTTTTGCTAATTTAAAATAATGTAATAATTCATAATAATAATTATTTTTATTAAACAAATCAAATTAGCAATTATTACATGCTTTATTATAATTATTTTTATTTTTTTATTTTATTTTATTTTTTAAAGCAGTTCACAATCTCTATATCTCTCCAGCTTTTACACCCCACCACATGTGAAGAAAACAAAGTCAAATTCTCACTTACTTGTAACTTGGCCTTTATTGAGATCTGTATAACACAAAATAAGTGTGTTTTTAATTGAATTATTCATTTTACTCATTATGTTTAGTTATTTTTCTGTCATGCAGGTTTCTAGAAGATACACACAACATAATTGTCACTCTCCTGCAGTATATAATTACTATGTCTTTGCTGTTTCCCACTAAATTTTGCCAATCCATGAACAAGACAACAGCTTGCAAACATGGCATGGAAACATTTAGATGGGAACATTTACTCAGCTTTCCAACCTCCCCGACTTCCTCACATGCTTTGGCTATAAACCACCCTAATCTTGTCCATCTACAGGTCTGCTGTCCTCACATTCCTCACAAGGCATTTCACACAAACAAATAAAATCTACAGCATTGTCATGCCAAGAACCATACGTGGAGATTTTTCCACTAACACCCATTGTTTTCATGGGATGGATGCTTTATGAACATCATTGACAATCAGCCCCAAAATATCACAGGATTTTCAGAACTAAAAATGTACATTTATATAATAGCGTGTCACGCTTACCAACGTAAGGAACCGATGTGCATGAGGATGGGTCTGCTCGTTGGCTGGGTAGAGAGGTGCATTCTGGGAGAGTGATGCTATGTGGGAACCCTCGATGAGATCTTTCCTCAGCAGAGCGCCACTCCTTATAACAGTACAGCTCTTTCACTGCCAGACAGTGCTCCCTGTGATATAACAGCACAGTGTATGTAGAAATATATATATAGCATGGGTGGTTTAGTGGTTAAAGCTTAGGGCTCGCATTTGAAAACTTGCCGGTTTCTGGGTCGACCACCATTGTTTGCTCAAGCATGATGAGCAAACCTCAGGTTGCTCCACTACTGTGACTTGCTTTGGATAAAAGTATCAACTAAATGACTACTTACTAAATAGCACTATGGGTCTTTTTTTGTATGTGGTGCCATGTCTGTGCCTGAGGAAAATCATGTCATAAAGTAGACCACATTTGATTAATTTTATTTTATTTTCAAATTAAAATGATTATTTTTAAATGATTTCATTATTTAAAATATAATAATTAAATTAAATATAATACAAATATGTATGTGCACAATATAATATAAATACACTTGTTTCTTACGGGGGCCCAGTAGTGCACAACACAACGAAATCGCCACAACACAATGCATAGAACAAATTTTCTTTTGTTGTGCTAATTTCATTGTGTTGTGGCTTGTTTCCATTGTGTTGTGCTAATTTTATTGTGTTGTGCTAATTTCGCTGTGCTGCGACTTGTTTCCGTTGTGTTGTGCTAATTTCGCTGTGCTGCGACTTGTTTCCGTTGTGTTGTGCTAATTTTGTTGCGTTGTGACGTGTTTCCGTTGTGTTGTGCTAATTTTGTTGCGTTGTGACGTGTTTCCGTTGTGTTGTGCTAATTTTGTTGTGTTGTGCTAATTTCATTGTGTTGTGACTTGTTTTTCGTTGTGTTGTGCTAATTTTCTTGTGTTGCGACTTGTTTCCGTTGTGTTGTGCTAATTTTCTTGTGTTGAGACTTGTTTCCGTTGTGTTGTGCTAATTTTGTTGTGTTGAGACTTGTTTCCGTTGTGTTGTGCTAATTTTCTTGTGTTGAGACTTGTTTCCGTTGTGTTGTGCTAATTTTCTTGTGTTGCGACTTGTTTCCGTTGTGTTGTGCTAATTTTCTTGTGTTGCGACTTGTTTCCGTTGTGTTGTGCTAATTTTCTTGTGTTGCGACTTGTTTCCGTTGTGTTGTGCTAATTTTCTTGTGTTGCGACTTGTTTCTGTTGTGTATGTATTGTGCACATATAAAAGAATAATAAATAATGTTAATTGAATAATAAATTAATTGAATGAATTGAAAAAAAAAATTTAAAAGTATAAATGACCTATGCAATTTTTTTTTTTTTTTTTTTTTTTTGCAGAAACTGCTAGATAACAACTGGTAGATAATTTGTTCCTGTGATGGCAAAGCTGAAATTTCGTGTTTGTTTTTTGTTGTTGTTGTTGTTGTTTTTTTTTATTTTATTAAAAATCAATTACATTTCTAATGTTATTATGAGTGACATCATGTAATTACAAAATAAGAGCTAAAGGTCAGCCATTTATCAAAACACATAAACTATAACTAATTTATCTGGTTGTCCTTCTGTGAACAGGGTCATGTTTCACAGCTCACCAGTGCTGTTTCCTTTTCAGTAAATATATGCTTTTTTCTGATGCAATGTTAGGAAATCTGATCCAGGCAACAAAGAATGACTCATAGCCTATATGTTTCTTTGGCTTCTTCTGGTTTACTGTATATTTTCTGGTTATACTCTGCATGGTATCAGCTCATTTGCATTACCTGCAGATGGGTTTGGGTGCTGGTCCAAGACCAGATGGGTTGCAGTCCTGGAAGGTGGCGTGACAGAGCAGTGATCTGGCGGCGGGCCTGCAGAATGAGCTCACCCCATCCAGCTCCCCCCATGCGCTCTGGGCCAGGTACTCCTGCGCGTCCTCCGGGTTCGGTAGAGAGTAGTTGAAAAACACCAGCGCATCCCGACGGAGCTCGTTCCGACACACGTCGCCTCTGTATGTGCTGCAGTAGCCAGCGCTGCCTTTGTACAGTCTAAATCAGATAAGACATCACAATGCACCTTTAAACACAACACATGCTATGCGGTTGCAAAGGCGTTCTGGGTGGCAGCTATAGGATGTTCTTTACGTATGTCCTGGGTGCCGTTTAATGGGCCAAGTCAACTCTTTTAAAAAGAAGTGCACTTAATGGTAGTGAATGTGTGCTTGTAGTGTAATTCAGTGTTATTTTAGTATAATTTATATACTAGCATAGTTTATATATATATACATACATATACACATAATATTTTCTCATGCTTTAAAGAAATACACTTATGTTGACCTATTTTGAATTTTGAAAGTAAATCACATGTAAAGTATACTTGTATTATAATTTTAATTATAATTATAATATTAGATTGAAGGTTAATATATTTTAAATGTATTTAATTGCAACTTAATCATTACAAATGTGTAATTACAAATATATTTAGATACTAAGTTTCAACAGAAATCACATTAAAACATTTTATTTTGAAATTACACATCAAGATGTGCTTAAGTCCTATTTAAGTGAGTAAAAAGTATTTTTAAATTTCAGCTAATTGCATTTAATATAAATGTAAACTATTATACAGTACATTTTCATTTAATTGCAAAAAAAAAAAACATGGAATTAGGTGTCCGAAAACTTTACATTTAGTTCACACTTAAGTATATTATTTTGAAATATATTACCGTCTTAAAGCATGCTAAAGTGAAAAGAGCACATTTAAATACTTTGGCTCCAATATATTACTTTGGTCCCTCCTACAATTTACATTTTTTACTCAATTTAATTGTATGCCAGATAAAACGCTTAAGTCTGATGGTTTTGAAACGTAACAGCTGTCCTCTCCTCAGAAATAATAACAAACTGTGTTTATGAGATTTTGTGTTTATGAGTTGGTAAGTTGTCAAAGAGTAACTTTGCCCTCCATCATTGACTACTAAACAGAATGTTTCAGTTATATAAAGATGTCCCTTCAAGGCTTCCATACATGACTGTCTCATGACTGTGTGCTGATTCATGTACACACTGCACAACTGACAGGAATAAAGTGAAGTTCTCACAATTACTTCATTCTGTGTAACTTCACTCTAATTGCATCCAGATGCTGAATCTGAACTGTCGGATAATTGCTCGGTTTATTTAAGTTCATGTGTAACTTAGACCATATGGTGCGTCTGGTTTGATGGCGAGAGTGCACTGCATTATCCAGCACATGTGTATGTTTGCATTTATCATTTCAATCAACAGAAGACACACTGACTCAATTTGAGCGGCTCTTTCCAGTGAAACAGCTTTTCTCAGTGTAAACGCATGCTGTTGAAAAAACTGACTGGACTGACTTCATGAGCAGTCAGCTTGAGTCATGCAATACACTTTGAGATCTTTCTTTTTATATATATATATATATATTATGCAGGTTTCTTATCAATTGTATTTTCATAGCTCTCAGTCTAAAGACAACGTCATATTGAGTGATGAGACCTAGTAACATGATTGACTATCAACACTGAATCATAGTGTGGCCAATCTCACAAAAACATTTCATTACAAAATAAATAAATAAATTATATTTAAATAAATAAATAAATAAATTATATTTAAATAAATAAACAAATAATATTTATATAAATAATAAATTCTAAATAAATAAGTAAATGTTATTTTTCATGTATTTTTTTTTACACATTATTTACATTATAAGACCATTCAACACACCCCCACCCAATATTTAATATGTATGTACCATTCATAAGTTTTTGGTTTCTGAAGTCTCTTCTGCTCACCAAGACTGCATTTGTTTGATCAAAAGTACAGTAAAAACAGTAATATTATATATATATATACATATACATATCATTTTTGATCATTGTAATGCATCAGTTTCTTTCAAAATAATAAAATAAAAATAAAATAAAATATTTATTTTTATTTTTATTATTATTATTAAGACAATTACACATATCCTCTACTCTATTTATTTTAAATAATGCATCTGTTTTTCTATCTGTTTTTTTTCTGTTTCTGCACAAGAGCATGACGTATTTTTTTGCCTTGCAGTGAGAAAGGTAATGTGTTTAAAAATCATGCAAATAATGCCTTACTAATGCCAACATTTCTTTTAATTTGGGGGTGAAACGCAGACGAGTTCTTAACAGATTTTGTGAGATTTACCCAGTTAAAACTCTATAGAGAAAATACGGCCACAAGGTAATACTGCATGTTAAAGTACCACTTAATAGGATGTAAATTACATTCTTACCTCCATTCTATGGGAAAGTTACAGGATCCAGAGTCCACCACCAGAAACAAACCCAAGAAGAGAGAAGAGCACAAATAATATCTGCTTAATGTCAGAGAGTAACACATCCACGCTGCAGGCCTGAGCATGCTTCTGTGACGCAGTGTTTGTGTGAATGAGACGAGGACACACACAGAGCACGGGGGTCTTTCTGCTGATACAGCAGGTGTGAAGTTTAACAGCCCTCCTGATTTTAATATGACAGGCCTCAAGAACCTACTTCACAGAAGCAAACAGTTTACGGACTTGAGGTCTTTCTTTTTTGATACCACTTCCATAAGAAACAAATAACAATCAATATATTTCAGAATAGTGATTGATCAATAAGATTGAGGTATACCAGAGAGCCATGTAATAGGGACATTCTGGTAATTGTTGGTAATTTTTTGGTACTTTTTGGTAACAAAAAGATCAACACAGGCATATATTATTCAGTTAATTCAATAATTCAGTGCCATATTGCCTAATCGTATTGTACACATTCTCTACACGGCTCAAGCGGCACAAGACGGCTTTTGGGGCATGTTTGCACAAGGATGCGTTTCAGGGCTTGGAGGAGGCAAAAGAACAGCTATGCAAACACAGGGGACGCTGGGTGAAATACTGGCAGCAGAAACACAGCTGCTGAAACTTCGAGAGCAGTCACTTCATATTTACACAGAGCAGACAGAGAAGCATATGGCTGAAACAGTGGGTCACAGCGGGGGGGTGTTTACAAGACTTGTTTCATGGGCCTTTATTAACAGAAGCATTTCAAATCGATTTTGCTAAAACATTATGACTGCTGACATCACAGCCTGACAATAATACACTCCAGTGGTAACTTGGTCCTCTGACTGTGTGATCTGTACTATGATATTTATCAAGGCAGTATATGAAAATATATAATGGTATTTTACTACTGTTTAAAAGTTTGGGTTCGGTAAGATTATTTATTTACTTATTTATTTACAAAGTTTCTTAGGTTCACCATTTATTTGATCAAAAATATTATAAAACTGTAATATTGTGAAATATTATTGCAATTTAAAGCTGAATTTTCAGCATCATTACTCCAGTCTTCAGTGTCACATGATCCTTCAGAAATCATCCTAATATGCTGATTTGCTGCTCAAGAAACATTTCTGATTATTATTTTTCAACATTATTTTGTTGATTCATATTTTACGGAAACATTTTTTTTTTCGTCATTACAGAATAAAAGTAATAATTTATCTCTCAATCAATCAATCACTAAAATAAAATATCTTACTGACACCAAACTTTTGAACGGTAGTGTACACCAGCACACTTTAAATACCATAGTATTATGATAAATGTTGTTTCCAAATTAACATGGTACTTTTTTTTGTGCAGTTCATCACATGCTGGCATCATTGATTATAAATACATATACATGTACTGTAGGATCATTTGGACACAATTTTAAATCTTTTGTTTATAATAGTGATACTTTAGCTGTTTTAAGGTACCAAAAGTTCATAACAGACTAATCATCATGAAAACCTGGTCGTAACATCTAATATGCAGCAGATAACAGGCATTTGACAGTGATAACAGTTATGATAACAGCTGTCATATATAAAATACTGTTTCATATCACTCATATACTCAGGGTTTATAACCCATATAAATATTTACCATGCTAGCTGTACCTCCTGCTAAATAGCATAGTAACTATATTGACTGTTACTGCAATAAAATAGTTATTTTTATATAATTTTAGTTATTTTTCACAGTTGAGTATCAAAAAATTCAGTAACTATGACATTTTGCGCTAAATTTGTGGATTTTTAGGGACAAAGCAGCAGACAGTCTAGTGAATCTAGTAGGAATCAGTGCTTTAGCTGACCTGAGACGGTTATTTTGGCTGTGGCTTTGACGGTGTTGGCTCCTCCGCTGTGCTGGTTAGTAGCCTGACAGGTGTAGAGAGCTGGTTTATGAACCACCACACGCAGAACAGACACAATGACTTCATCCACCAGCGTCTCCTCCACCGACGCGCCGGAAATCTACACACAACAAACAAATCATATCAGGTACACCCTCACATGCTTTAAACACTGTAATGCCTCTACACTTTATAAAATGACAATGTGTGCAATATAAAAGACATTGGAGATTATATGGGCCATTCTACAGAATTGGCGCAAACTACTGTCCCACAACCAAAAAACACATTTAAAAATTAGTGCTGTCGAACGATTAATCGTGATTAATCGCATCCAAAATAATAGTTTTTGTTTACATAATATATGTGTGTGTACTGCGTATATTTATATATAAATACACACACATGCATGTATATATTTAAGAAAAATATGTAACGTTTATATATTCAATATATTTATATATAATATAAATTATATAATATAAATATAAATATATACATGTAAATACATGTAAATATTTTCAATATATATACTGAATGAGTGTGTATTTATATATACATAATAAATATACACAGTATACACATATATATTATGTAAACACAAACTTTTATTTTGGATGCGATTAATCGCGATTAATCGTTCGACAGCACTATTAAAAAGCATTTAAGTATTCAAATCGTGTTTTTATTAAGTTTATTAAGATCCTTATATTATCTATTGAAACCCACAATAATATTTAAAATATTAGTAAGCTTAATATATATAAAATCATCATTTATTGGGTACTTTCAATTGGGAGGTGGCTGTCCCGAACCCTAACCCCTAAATTTCAACTTATGAAAATGATATTGAAATATATATATTTTTTTCCATTGTTGTTTTTGTGTATTTTGTTGTTTGTCCAAGTATATTTTTGATTCTTTTAAAAAGTGAACTTCAAATATATATATATATATATATATATATATATATATATATATATATAATACAGTATATATAAAGTGTCCCGCATTTTTCATGTCACTACTGAAACAGTGTTTGTTTTAGTCCATTGGCCCGAGACTGATTTTAACTTCACCCATAACTTTATGATCAGGAAATATTCCTGTGTCCCCCTCTCTCATAGCTACAAGGAGTGAGTAGATAAGTCCCATCATTTTGAGGTAAATGTGTTCAAAAGTTTGAAAAATCTGTTATCTGTTAAAATACCACTGTTCAGAACTGTGCTAGCTAACCATGTGCTGATTAGCATCTTTGAGCTAGGTTCAAAAGTATCTAAAATTGTCACTACCGAAACATTTGGTGGAGCTTCGGTAGTGGCATCCTTGTTTTTTGGGTGTTATCCCATAGAATTGTCACTACCGAAACAGTCACAACCGAAACATGTCATCATTGTGACAAAAGGTAACACATAATCCTCATATTTGCGGGAAATAAAAAAAAAATAGTACAGTTATGCTTTTTTTTTTTTTTTTAGTATGTTTTAGTAGTATTTTAGTGTGTGAGTTAAAATTTTGTAATGTGATGTGGTCACTTCCAAAGCATTACTGTCACTACCAAAAATGTGCTGTCACTACCGAAACATGGGATGCTTTGTCAAAAATAAAGTATACTGAATTATCAACTAAGATGTTTTGATAGTTTTTGGTTCAATGTGTATTCAAACTAATGAATCCTTAACTTTGAAATCAGTATGATCAACTTTTTGCCTCTCACAAAGAAAAATTGGATTCAAAATACAACAAATCTCATAAATTACAATTGAAATATTGTAAAAAAAAAAAAAAAGAATAAATAAATAAAAATAAATTTGTTATTGATTCACCTCTGAATTATGTTTTTTAATAAAATAGCACAAGTACAATCTAGATGTAAGCTAAATCTTAATAGGTCAATTTAACCCTTAATTAGTATTACTGTGTTTCGGTAGTGACAAATTTGGGGAGAGGACAAATATTCCCAAACTTTCTGAAAATACAATATGAGAATTAACTGCACAGTTACTAGAAATGTGTACCTTGAATATTATACAATTTGCATACATACAAATTTCAAATAACAATTTTTTTGAAGATGTCTCCAACTCTGGCTTTAGACCAATTCTGTAGAATGGTCACTATACATTCAAGTTGGAGGTCAGCAATATTTTGATTGATTGATTGATTGATTGGAATTAATACTTTTATTTAGTGATGATGCATTAAATTGATCAAAAGTGACATAAATAACTTTTTTGTAAAATGTTACAAAAACTTTTATAAATGCAGTTCTTTTGAATTCAAATCCTGAAAACCATAAAAATCACAGTTTACACAAAAATATGAAGCACAACCGCATTAATAAATATAATAATACATGCTTCTTGGTTACCAAATCAGCCTTTCTGAAGGATCATGTGACACTGAAGACTGGACTAATTATGCAGAAAATTCAGCTTTGATCACAGCAATAAATTACATTATACAGTATATTCACATAAAAAAACAGTCATTTTAAATTGTAAAAATGTGTACATTATTACTGTTTTTACTGTACTTTTGCTCAAATAATTGCATCCTTGGTGAGCAGAAGAGACTTATTTCAAGAACATTAAAAGTTATTTAAAAAAAATATATAATAATTTTTACAGACCTCAAAGGTAGAAATGATTGTAATAACAATCAAAACAATCTTCTGGCAAGTAGGCATGCAATATAACAGCTACAAGTTATTATTGCTGCATTAAGATTCAGATGTACATACACAGATGTACATATATATGGCTCATCTAATCAACTAATTTTTATAAATAAAACATTTATGATATTATCTTTAATAGCACAGAAATTAAACACCCTGCAACTTGAGACTATTTGTATTTGTAGTACAAAATAGTGACTAGCGATCTCCACTCTACAGTATATGTGCAGAATAGAATATAAAATAATAGAAGTGATGGGTCAGATGATTATTCCAACAATTATAACAAATCCCTCTATTTATCATTTGGATGTGCTAAGACTCCTGCTATTTTGCTAATGTGATTTGCTGAGTTTATGAGACGATCATGAGAGCCTGTAGGAATGTCGATCACGGCTCTATATTTGACAAAGTGCTCATGCAGCTGATTTTAGAAGGCACTTCATCAGGCTAAAGAAAACTAATGAGCTGCGAGTCCTGCCAGAAACACATTCAGACCACTCATTTTAATCAAGCGTCTAATAACATCTCACGGGTTTCAGGGATGCTTTGTGGGTCAGAGGTCAAAGTTCATCTCTCTATCATTATCCATCTGCTCTGACAGCTCTAACTATTCACCATAACAATATAAATGCCTTTTATTAGCTATTACTATACATAATATTATTAGCGAAAAGAGCTCCAAAGGACTTTGATGGTGGAGTCTTGCAATGATTTGGTCTTGCAACCCATTGAAATTCTAATGTCTAAATGACAAGTAATGAGAGGATTTCTAATATATGTTCCACAAATACCAAAGAAAAAGGTAAATAGACAAATTATTACAATAACACATTGTCATCAATATTCTATAATTAATTTATAATATATGTTCCACAAATATTTTTTAATTAAATTAAATTAAATTTAGTTCCATTAGTATGTGTCAAGACATTATGTATAAAATAAATAAATACATCAAAATAAAATGTTTGTGCATAAATGAAAGTGCATATGTGCAAACATAGTGTACAGTACATACTAGTGCAACCTAAAACATTCTACAACAAAAAGATCACCCAAACACAAGAGAAAATATAGCAGTTTGGTCACCTAAGGGTTAAATCCTCCTGTATTTAGGACATATACGGCCTCAAGCGGAGAGATCATTCTCTACTTCACTTCTTACTGTTGTTACACATCCTGCCAAAAAATAGAGGTTTCAACCACAGCCGCTGAGCCAAACCAATATTTATCTACACATATCTCAAAACATATTGTATTAAAATATGATTGCTGGTATCCAAAAGAAAACAGAGACAGCACAGCTTGTTCAGAAGCCTGAGAAATCTGAATCTTGGATTCTCTTGGATTTAAAGACTTACACGCTTGTTTTCAGACAATATCTTCAAGTAAGACTGATCAGTTTTCGGTTCTCTTTGTATCTGTCTACCAAAATCCACAATGAAAAACGATCCCAAATAATGATAACAGCGCTGGGGTGTTTTGAATTATTTTCTTGATCTCAGTACGGCTTAAAGTTTATTGCTGCTGTCCGATCAGCGGCCTGAGGAATGATTGTAGTTTGAATCCTGTTAATAGCAGCACAGACCGAAGCATCTGCAGAACGTCATTGTACTGGCAGCACATTTGAGCTATGCCACCTGACATTTAACATGAACACACTGAGCTCTGCTCTCTGGTCCAGTAAGATGAGATGAAAGTACAATTCATTTGCTCCGTAGAGCCAGAGCAAGCAAGGAAGATGGGAAAAAGAGAAAAATGAGTGTATAGTAGAGGATTTACCGTATTGCCGTTTTCAAGCCAAGTTATGGATGGGATTGGGTTGCCAGTGGCGTTACACTCCAGCGTAACCTCTGATCCGATCTCAACTTTCTTCTCCTTGGGAACTTTCAGTATCTTGGCAGGAGCTACAGGAAAGTCAATGATGAATAAGAAAATGGAAAGTCTACCTTAAAATCTAGTCAAGTCATTAGACGTAGACTTTTTTTACTTTTTTTGAAGTTTGAATGCATTAACTAAAAATGTAATCTGGTATAACCATCAACCTAAAGGTAATAAAAAAGGTATAAAATATTAGCCTTTTATAATAATGCACTATTATTTCCAAAAAAAAAAAGTTAATTGAAAATATACACTGACCCATATACGCTGTTCAAAAGTTTGTGATCAGTAAGATTTTTTTTTTGTTTTTTAAGAAGTTTCTTATGCTCAACAAGGCTGTATGTATTTGATCAAAAATACAGGGAAAAAAAGTACTTTTGTGAAATATTATTGCAATTTAAAATAACAGTTTTCTATGTGAATGTATGTTAAAATATAATTTATTCCTGTTATTAAAGCTGTATTTTCAGCTTCATTACTCCAGTCTTCAGTGTCACATGATCCTTCAGAAATCATTCTAATGTGCTGATTTATTATCAATGTTGGAAACAGTTGTGCTGCTTAATATTTTATGGGACCTGTGATACTTTTTTTCAGTATTCTTTGATAAATAAAAAGTTAAAAAGAACAGTGTTTATTCAAAATATACATATTGTGTTACAATATACACTACTAGTCTATTCAAAAGTTTAGGGGCATTATAAATAAATGTATGTTTTATGCAGCAAGGACGTGTTAAATGGATAAAAAGTGATATGAAATGCTGTTCTTTGTAACTTTTTATTCATGAAAGAAAAAAGTATCAGGTTCCAAAAAAAAAAAGTATATAATATATATATATATATATAATATGTTAAACATCACAACTGTTTCAACATTTCTGAAGGATCATGTGACACTGAAGACTGGAGTAATGACTGATGAAAATGCAGCGCTGCATCACAGGAATAAATTATATTTTAAAGTATATTAAAATAGGAAACCAATATTAAAAATTGCAATAATATTTCACAATATTAGTGTATTTTTTTCTGTATTTTTGATCAAATAAATACAGCCTTGATGAGCATAAGAGACTCCATTAAAAACATTCAAAATCTTACTGATCCCAAACTTTTAAAAGGCAGTGTATTTTTCATATATTTTATACAAATATCATGAATTATTAAAGGATATATCACTTCGTTTATATCAACTAACCTTGCCTTGTCATAAAAAGGTCAAATTAGGTCAAAGGTCAAACATCATGCTATTTTAAATGACTGCTTACTATCGGTTGCACCAATATAATAATAATAATAAATCACTAATAATGTGATGTATTGTCAAGTATGGTGACCCACACTCGAAATTGGTGCTCTGCATTTAACCCATCCAAGTGCACACACACAGCAGTGAGTAGTGAACACACACACACACACTGTGAACAAGCACCTGGAGCAGTGGGCAGCCATTGCTCTAGCGCCCGGGGAGCAGTTGGGGGTTCGGTGCCTTGCTCAAGGGCACCTCAGTCATGGTATTGAAGGTGGAGAGAGTGCTGTTCATTCACAATCCCCACCTTCAATCCCTGCCGGTGCGAGAATAGAACCAGCGACCTTCAGGTTACAAGCCCAACTCTCTAACCGCCAGGCCACAACTGCCTCCCTATGTGCTCATCATGTGCACACTATGTGCTCATCATGAAAGGGGTCTACTTTTTAAATTTTTGAATCAATCAATCAATCAATGTGCAAGCATTATGTTATTGGCTCATAAACATAAAATGACCTTAAAAGTATTTGGAAACTTGAGTCATACTTAATTGTCAGAATGTCATTGCATTAGAAAACCTGAAAATGACAAGAATACTTGAATGAGTATGAAAGCTATTTTATGTCATACCTTGTACTTCAATAGTGACTGGTTTGGAGTACACGATTCCAAAACTGTTCCTGGCCACACAGCGATACTGTCCAGCGTCATCTTTCTTGATGTTGTTAATTTTTAGGGAACCAGATTCCAAAACTGATATACGACTATTAACCTTCAAGACACAAGCACACAATGATTGATACATTTTGAACCTTGTTACAGTCTTACCAGCAAATACTGGGAAGAAATTGTATGTTAAATACTAAGACAAGACAATCCATTTACCTTTATCAAATCATCTTCTTTAATCCAGGATATGTCTGGTTTGGGATATCCTAACGTTAAACATGGCAACACTGCTTTGGACTCCACGATCAATGTCATGTTAGTAGGATGTCTTTTGATTTGAGGCTCTGAAAAAAATTATAATAGTTCATTAGAGTGACCTTTACTTCACTGAAATTGATATTCTGTATAACATTCAAATTCAAACACTTCTTACATCCTTTCCATGAGGATCATTAATAAATGAAGCATTGAATATACCACAGAAATGTCATGTGAATGTAAACTGTGAAAATTGAAATCTTCAAGCCTTTATTAAGATACAAAAACAATCATTTGGCAAGCAGCATGAACAAAAAACGAAGTGGAAACAGATGCTCATAATAGTTCTGATATAATATCCTGATGGCTGTTATCTGAGTTATGAGAGCACATATGTGAACATACTCATCTTCAGCTGTAAAGCTCCACAGCTCTTGGCCGGTTCTCCAATCCCATTGCTAGCAATGCAACAATATTCTCCATTGTCCGAATCCTTTACATTGGGAATGATCAGCATTTGGCCATTTTCTCGTATAATGTATCTGGAATCGTAATACCTGCATTCAAGAAGCAGATGCTTTACAAACCACAGATAACCTGAGCGCAGTTTGAGACTTTGCTGAGATCTCATTGCTGACTATACAGGAGAAACTGTTTTGTTTTTTTGTTTTTATTTAGAATAAGAATAAGAATCAAGTTAATTAATGAAGAAAGTTCAAACCGTATTGGGTAGTTATTCCGCGTCCATGTAATATCAGCTTGAGGATATGAATCAACCTCACAGATGAAAGTAGTGTTATGATCCAGAGAGGCGTCCACTGTCTCAAGCAATGTTGTGATTCTGGGTGCTGCAATAGAGAAGGAAAGAAAGATTTTCATCATCAGATCATAACAAAAATGTTAAGTAACTGTATACAAAGAGGTATTTTTTATCCCCCCTTCAGTAATCATGTTATGAAATAAGACAGGCTGACAAGAAATGCTTTTTAGCATTTGACCCTGAATAATTATAAATCAGACAACTACCTTTTCACAACAAAATATTTCACATTCTGAGCGCTACTCGGCACACCGCAGACAGCTGCGGGTCTCGGGGGAGAACATGTTTCTAATGGAAATAACTGTGTGAATGCAGGCCTGATGTTATTCTATGAATAAATCCAGCTGATAAGAAACACATCCCTCCCGTGACTGAGGCCAGACTGGACTTTAGGTCTCATTACACTAACAACATTTTTTTTAAAAGGTCACATGGTGATACCATGTTTTGGGGATGTATAGGCCTACCATGTCTTTTTTTTTTTTAAATCATGGTAATTCCATTTTTGCATTTTTTTTTTAATTTTATTTATTTGCATGTTTATCATGTTAAAGGTCATTGCACACTGAATCCGAAATTTTCACACGTTGAAAAACAAATACGACCTCACATTTACACACTGCCTCCAAAACTTTTGTCCGTCATAAAAAAAATTGGATCGGGTTCGATTTTCTGCATTTTTCGCATCCGTAGCATGCATTTTGAGAGTTTTTTTGACAATTCAGAGCCACCGTACAAGCGAACGCCAAAATCCAGAATAGCGATTGTCAAGTTCATCCACTTCATATTGCAGCACAAAGCACCGTAAAGATCCTTGCACACTGAGTTCACAGAAATTATGTGACTCAGTGTGCAAGGTTTCTGTGCGTGATGAATTTTTAGGATGACGAATACGAAAAAACGCATACAGATTTAATCAGTGTGATTAAAACTCCAGGTTTTGGAATGTGGACCTTGATAAAGTCATGTTGTTGTTTTGTTTTGTGTTGTTTTGTGTTTTTTGCATGTTTATCATACTAATACCATGTTTTGGGGAAACTGACCATGATACAAAATTACATGTTTTTTTGGATCTGTATCATGGTAATACTTTGTTTTTGGGACATGTACCATGACAAAACCATGTTTTTGTGTATCATGTTAATGCCATGTTTTCGGGACGTAGACCATGATTGAAAAAAAGAATGCATGTTTATCATATAATTCCATGTTTACAAAATGCCATGTTTTTTGGATGTGTACCAAGGCAATAGGCTACCTTGTTTTTGAGCGTGTACCATGATAAAACCATGTTTTAGGCATGTGTACCATTATAACACCATGTTTTTGGGATGATAAAATTCAGTTAATTTTGACAGATTTATCAGAAAACAAGACGTTATACCTCTATTATTTTGCTTTTCAATAAATGGATTCTGATTTTATTTTTTTTTTTATTTTTTATTTTTTTTATTTTTTTTTTATTTTTTTTTTATTTTTTTTGGCCTGTCAGTAGCACAGATAACACATGACAGTACATATGCATGGCTATACTATCATCATTCACAGCCTTTTTTTTCTTTTTTTTAATTAAATATATTTATTTATTTTTTTTTATTTTTTTTTTTTTTTAATATTAATTAATTAATTAAATTTTATATACCCTTTTACTTAACCACACTGTGACAGACAAGACCAGGGGACAGAGAAAACAAGAGAGAGAAAGAAGAAAGAAGATAGGAAAAAAAAAAAAAAAAAAAAAAAAAAAAAGGTTGTGGGGAAAGTCAACAAAGAAGGGGAAGAGAGAGAGAGAAAAAAGGAGAATGGGGGATAGAGAGAGAGAGGGAGAAAAAACAAAAACAAAAAAACAGACAATTTGCTTCAATACCTGCTGACAAAAAGAGAAAACAACCGAAGACACAACATCAAAGAGACTGCAGCAACAACCAACATCTGTATAAATCACAATAAATTCTAAATGTTAAATGTTATTGAGCAGCACACATAACTAATATTACAAAATAAGTTTTGAAGCAACAGCAGATCAAGACAATGTGTGTCTGTGAGCACCTGTTTTTACACCAATGTGAATGCTTGAGTGTACACCTGTGTGTGTGAGCGCGCTTGTGTTCATAAGGTTCCTCCATGTAAATGTTTAATAGTGTGTGTGGGGAACAACAGCCCCATCCCGCAAGGCATGAAGCAGGCACGGAACAGACCCGGGCCCCAAACATCCGGAGGCCCCCCAGGGCACGAGACCCCCAGGAGAACCACCGCAGGGACAACCGCGGCCTCCACCCAAAAAAGGGCAGAGGAGAGCCCGAAGGCGGGACCTCCGACAGCCACAGTGTAGGCGCCCCAGGGTGCCGTGGCGGCAAGCCCGCAGGCTCCACCGGCAGCCGACCACACCAGGGCGGACCAGGCCCTGGGCCCGGAGACCCAAAGGTCCCCCACCCCACAAACGGGGCCCAGCAAGGCCAGTAGGGCCAGGCCCCGCCAATCGACCGCCGAGAGCGGGCCGGCGCTCGCCCGAGCATCCTGCCCGGCGCGAGAAATCACCAACGCACCGGCGGCATCCTCCACCGGCAGGGCATGGTGGTGGGGTGGGGGTCGACTAAGATGATGAGTGAGGCGGAGTCTAAGGCCCGACCTGACACATAGACGTAGACGACAAGCACACATATACACAAGCATATGTTCCCACCCTCATGCACGCAAACAAATATTCACACCTTCGCCCCACATGTAGACACACAAAAATGGACACAGTACCCACACTCACACTCCCCATATGCACTCTATACTCCTAGATCCAGGCACCACCACCCCCAGAGGGGTAGCCAGCGCCCGATCCCGGAGCTGAACCCCTTCGCTCCGGCGTGGGGACAGGAAGACCACCCCGGTCCCCGCAGCAGCAGAGAAAATCAACAGCCCAGACCCCGACTGGGCGGCCAGCTCATCCTCACAGCCCCCGGCCCCAGACAGAGAACAGAGAACAGGGGTGTGAAAAAAAAAAAAAAAAAAAAAAAAAAAAAAAACGACCCCATGCTTCACCCCACCCGCTCAAATGTAGTGTTGGTGTGTGTTGTTCTAAGGTGCTTTAAAACAGGGGTGCTTTAAAACAGGGGAGGGGCACCCTCCACAAGCTTGTGTCAGCTCGTCCCCTCCCTAGAGCCCTCAATGTCTATGTGCAACTTAAAATTGAGAAGTGGGCACTGGCACCAGAGGGAAGGCTGAATGAACAGACCGCCCTCCGGATGCCATTCAGTGTGCCCACCCCCAAGGCCCTATATGTATGTGTCATGTGACAGTAAGTAATGAGAATGTCTAAGCTGTAATGTGTAATTGAGATGCAGGCGGCCACGAGGAGACAGAGGAGTACCACCTCCCCCGCATCCCAGCGACTCACCCGCACCTCAAAACCCTACCTATGTGTTGGTGTGATGGAGCGGGAGAAGTGAAGCCTTAGGGATGGGGAGGAAAACATCAGAGGGGGCAAAATACCCCCCCTCTGGAGCCAGCTCCCCCGCTGACCCCCATAGGCACCCCCGTTACCCCAAATCTGCCCAGGGCGGGGGGCCCAGGCCCATCCAGACCAGGGCCCATGGCAGCCCGGGGCGGCCCACCAGACCCCACAGCAGAGGAAAAACTACCCACCCCATTATCCAGTCACTTCCCAAACTGCATGAGACAATAAGACACCCAGGTAAAGCCCGTATACCCCGCCTCTATTGGACCCCCCCCCCCGCGGAGGCACCGATGCATCGAAGACCCCCACACCAGAGCCGGGCCCAAGCGCATGCACCAACCCATGCTCCCGGCGGCACACCAACCAGGACCCAAGCCCCCCAGGCCCAGCCGTGACCCCAAGCCGGAGGCAGAGCGTCCCCAGATCCCCAAACCCCCCCGGACCAACCCCGGAACAGTGCGGCCGCCAGGCTGGCAACCTACGTCCGCCGGCACAGGCATCCCCAGCAGCGCCGCATGCCGCCGCCAGAGAAACAGCATCTAAGAGTCACCAATACCCCATCCAGGCCAAGGCCGCAGCCCCAGCGCCAAACCCCCCAAGAAACCCATCCCCAGGGAACCCCCAGATGCCCCAGGCCCATATTGCCACCCCACGCCAACAACAAAAACCACAGCCGGACAGAATCGGGACCCCCACCCACACTAGGTGATGGAGCTGATCAAAGGAGCCCAGAGAGATTGATCTAATGTGTCAGCAGAAGCTGTTTCAAGGCTAATATAATCCCACAAATAATCTCTATATTGGTTGATATTAAGATTATTTTTATTTTTCCAGTTCATGAGGACAGTCTTCTTAGCAATGCATAGGGCAGTGAAAGCCATGTGGATTGTGTTATCTTCTGTAGTGACACCATCTAGGTCGCCCAACAAGCAGACTAAAGGAGAGGCTGGAATAGAGCATTTAAGACACTTTGATAAGTCTTCACAAATCCTGTACCAGTACCTCTGAACAGGTGGACAGAACCATAGAGCGTGGATGTAATTGTCAGGTGTATTGCCTTTACAGTGTGAGCAGTTGTTAGAAGCTGTAAAACCCATCCTGAACATCCGATGACCTGTGTAGTGCACTCTATGCAGAATTTTGTATTGTATTAATTGTAATCCAGGATTTCTAATCAGTTCAAAGGTTTTTAAACATATCTGAGACCAGAAATTATGGTCCCAGCTTACTGATAGATCTGCTTCCCATTTTGCAATAGGAAGTGATACTGATTCATCTATATTGGAAAGTGCCCTGTATATTTTAGACATTAATTTGGGGGTATTGAGATTAAGAAAAACTGACACACTTGGTGGTATTTGTAAATTGATATGATTAGACTTAAATTTCCTTTTTACAATAGATTTAATTTGTTGATATTCTAAAAATCTGTTCTTATTAATCCCATATTGTTTAATTAATTTGTCAAAGGGAATAAAGTCTGTCCCTTTGAATATATGTTCCAGGTATTTAATACCTTTACAACTCCAATCTGTGAAGTTTATCATATTGTTGTTTAGCAATATGTCAGGATTGTTCCAGATAGGGGTACGTTTGCATGGGATTAGTGAAGACTCCGTCATTTTTAGAAACTCCCACCATGCTGTCAGAGAAGAGCTGATACTGATGCTTTTAAAGCATACGTGTCGTTTACTGATCGAGCTAATGAATGGCAGATCCGAAATCTCTATATTATTGCATAATGCCTGTTCTACATCTAGCCAAGGCTCATCTAAGAGGGTGTGTTTTAACCACCCTGAAATGTGTTGAAGCCTATTGGCTAAGAAATAGTGGTAAAAGTTAGGTAGATCTAGTCCTCCTTTATCCTTGGTCTTTTGCAGCGTTTTTAAGCTAATACGCGGGGGTTTACCTTTCCAAAGGAATTTAGAGATAGAGGAGTCCAAAGATCTAAACCAGTCAGGTGGTGGTTTACTCGGGATCATTGCAAATAAATAATTAATTCTTGGCAAAACCATCATTTTTATTGAGGTGACTCTTCCCATGAGTGATATGGGTAGAGACCTCCATCTGGTTAGATCATCTTCTACCTTCTTTAAAAGGGGGATGTGGTTTAATTTAATCAAATCTGTCAGCTTAGGAGAAACATTAATACCTAAATATTTAATATTTCCAGATTGCAATGGAGTGGAAGAATTCTGGAAGGAACAATTAATTGGAAGAACTGTTGATTTTAACCAGTTTATTGAATAATCTGAGACTCTTGAGAAAGAGTTTATTAATGTAATTACCTCAGAGAGAGTGGTTTGTGAATGTTGAAGAAAAAGTAACACATCATCTGCGTAAAGACTAACTTTATGTTCTACATTCTTGCATTTAATGCCTTTAATCACTGTTGCCTGTCTAATTGCTGCTGCTAGTGGTTCAATAAAAATTGCAAACAGTGAGGGGGAGAGGGGGCATCCCTGCCTGGTGCCCCTCTTAAGACAGAAGCTAGAGGACGTTTGGGCATTTGTCCTGACACATGCTGTTGGAGAGTTATATAATATTTTTAACCAGTTTATGAAAGAGTTTCCAAAACCAAATTTGTGTAAAGTTGCAAATAGAAAATTCCAGTTAACCCTATCAAAAGCTTTTTCTGCATCTAGAGACAATATTGTAATTTGAAGGTTTCTATTGCATGAATAGTCTATCAAGTTAAGTAACCTACGAGTATTTGTTGAGGAGTGCCTGCCTTTTATGAAACCAGTTTGGTCGTAATGAATTATGAGAGGGGTTATCTTCTCTATTCTTTTTGAGATAGCTTTGCAGATTATTTTAGTGTCCACATTAATAAGGGATATTGGACGATAGCTAGTAGGCAATACAGGGTCTTTGCCTGGTTTTAGTAAGAGACTAATGTTGGCAGAATTCATATTTGGTGGAAGTCTGCCATTTTCTTTGGTTTCCTGCAACATTCTGTAGAATGTTGGTGCCAGAATAGCCCAGAATTCTTTATAGAATTCTGCTGGAAAGCCATCTGGACCTGGAGCCTTTTTATTGGGCATACTGTTCAAAGCTTCCTGAAGTTCATCTGATGTCAGTGGAGAATCCAATGCCATCGCTTGATTGTCTGTTAATTTCGGAAGAGTTATATTGTCAAGAAATTGGTCAACTTCGTCTTTAGATGGGTTTATCTGTGGAGAATATAAAGATTCGTAAAAATCTCTGAAAGTGTTGTTTATTCTTTCAGGGTAATATACTGTATCCCCAGTTAAATCTTTAACAGCACATATCGTTGTTTTTTCTTTATTTATTTTTAACTGGTTCGCTAAGAATTGACCTGATTTGTTACCATATTCAAATTCTTGCCAGCGAAGTCTTTGTGCTAAGAATTTAGTTTTTTTATTAATAATTTCATTTAATTCTAGTTTTGCTTTACATATTTTTTCAGCATTTCCTGTTCCTGGGAGGATACGTAGGATTCTTCTAAAGTTTTTATGGTTTCTTCTAATTCCTGAATACATTTATTTTCTCTTTTCTTTTTATGCGATGAGAATGAGATTATTCTACCTCTCATCACAGCTTTGCCTGCTTCCCAGAGAACAGATGCTGATGTTCCAGGCAGGTCATTATAGTCTAAATATAAAGCCCACTCTTCTTTAAAATATTTAATAAAATCGTCGTCTTTAAGCAATGATGTATTGAATCTCCAGTTATTACTTGGTGGAGTGGTCTTCTTATTTACTAGAGTTAAAGAAACAGCAGCATGATCGCTGACAGCTATAGTGTGTATCTCTGTGTCTGAAATGTCACTCAGCAGTGAGCTGCTGACTAGGAAATAATCCAGACGAGAGTAAGAGTGATGGACATGTGAGAAGAAAGTAAATTCCCTACTGTTGGTGTGGAGAGAACGCCATGCATCGCAAAGTCCATAGTCGCTCATGTACTGTTTAACTATATTTGTGGATTCCCAATTGCGCTGAGTTCCAGCTGTACTTAGCCTGTCCATTTCTTTATTTAGTCCAAAGTTGAGGTCTCCCCCAATTATAAGTGCACAATCTAGTTGTTCAGAAAGTGCGGTAAAAAAACCATGAAAGAAAGAGGGATCATCAACATTTGGACCATATATACTAACAATACATAACTTTTTGTCAAATATAGATAATTTAATGATTAGAAATCTACCTTCTGGATCTATAACTGTGTTGAGTACTGTGAAATTAACATTTTTATGTATTAAAATTGCTACCCCCCTTTGCCTAGAGTTATAGCAGGCTGAGAACACATTAGGAAACTCAGTTGTTTTAAGTTGATCTGTAGCTGTGGCAGGTCTATGAGTCTCTTGTAATAATACAACGTCTGCTTGTAGTTTTTTAAGCTGGCTAAATATTTTTAACTTTTTTTCCTTGGAGCCAGCTCCATTCACATTCCATGTGACAAACCTTAATGCACCCATAGATGTGTGTGTGTAGCTAATGCTGCTCGCTGCGTGTGATGCTCAAATGAATAAGATATGAGCGGGCGTGTACGCGCTTGTATGCGAGTATGTCCTTCATGTCTGTGTGTGCTGTAAGGTCTGAGTGGTTGCGTTAATGCTGAGTGTATATGTACATGGTCGTGCCAAGCAGATGTGTAATATAGTGTGTTTTGTTTATATGTGTAGTAAAGCAGGTGATCGGTGCCGTGAAAGGAGTTGGAAGTAAGAAAGACATACAAAGAAGCAAGCATAGAGGGATGAAAGTAAAAACTTGACAGAAACGAAAACATTGCAAAATCATTTAAACGCTGCGGAGACTGACTGTACGTGTTTGTTATGATATCGTATTAAATTATCGAAATGACATAAATATTTAGAGGTAAATGGAAGAACAAGCGAGGAAAGAGAGAAAAAGAAAAGATAAATATAACGGATTCTTATCTGGAGTGGTGTTAATATAACCACGGAGTGGTACGGAGGTTGCGATAGAGCTGCCCGTCCACGTAGAGCCGGTCCACTGCGATGACAGCTCGGGAGCCCTTTTGGATGAGACTGCGTCGGATTGGGAACAGAAGTTTGCGTCGCTCCAGGATTTCTTTGGGGAACTGGTCGTTTACGCCGAAGTCTGTTCCTTTCACCATTTCAATAAATGGATTCTGATTTAAGAATGTTTGGATATTTGTACTGGAAAATAAGACAAATACTAAGTAAGAAATAGTTTTGGAAGCGTAATACCATGTCTTTTTGGATTTGTGCTATGGTAATACCTTGGTATTCTTTAAACTATACTTTAAAGTATTTTCTACCTTCTAAATGTCATGCTATTTAAAATCAAAGAATCATTCAGTACCATGGTAAGCTATGTATCAAAATACCATGGTATTGGTGTCTGATAGCAACATTCTAAGACCCCTTATTTTGATCAACATCAGATAGAAAAGTCCATCCCAGAATGCATTGTTTTACTGCTAAGTACAGACTCTGAGTAAACAAGATGGCTTTTGGGAGCAATGTAGAACATCAACGTGATTATAATTAATACTGACAAATAGTTATATATTATTAAATATCAACATGTATATGAGTACTGTGTTGTTAGCTTAGCAACATGCTAACATCAGACTGCTGAAATCAGTTGTGTCACGTCTCTTGAGTAGTGCTATTTGTATGCTGCAGCCTATCTAGGGTGCTGTAGTCACTTATAAGGCTCTGTTTCATTGCATGCTGCCTATTTATGCAACTAGACGACTTAGGATTTGGAAGAGAACCAATGTTTGTGCATATGTAGCCTATTTCATGAGTAATATTTAGTCTAATTTTAATTACCGCAAGATCAACACTTTACTATTGATCAAAGATAACTCACCAGTTAAAGACATTTTAAGTAAACTTTGATGTGTATGAGTCTGGATATTGCAGTTTTAGTTTTGAAATGTTTGCTCTTAAAGTTACATAATGTTTGTGTTAAGAGTCATTAAAACAGCATTAAACATCCACTATAACATTTGAGGTCAGTTTGTTGCACTTCCTTTTCTTTCTGCCTCGTAATAAATATTTTAACTGGAGTTTTATTGTTTAGTCTGGCACTGTTATGTCAAGACACATCAACTCCAGGAAGTTCTCATCTTTTCATTTCTTTTGCAATCACACTTGTATTGTTTTAGATATTTCTTCAAACAATAGTTTCTTCAAAAGGAAATCTGACAAGATAAATAGCCTGCTCGAACTCTCCAAAACACTTGTATCAGTTTTCCAAACTTTCCCCTTTTAGATCTAAAAGCTCCTCTCACATTCAGACTAAACTCGACCAAAAATGGATGCACTATACTGCGCTCACTAATGTAATTACTGTAGGTCACGTCACATGTATGACGCTCGTGCTATTTTCAGTTTTGTTATATTATTAGCAAGACTATAGACTGAGTGACTTTGTTGTTGCCCTCCAGTGTTCTTTTAATATTATGTATATACTATTATATTTTGAATTAGCTTTCTTATTTATTTTATTTTCATTATCATTATAACTAAGTTTACTTTCATTTTAAGGTTTAGTAATTGTATGTGCTTTTGTAAAATCTAGCAATTTGCATACTTTCCAGACAAGACAGCTTCCAATGCAAGATTTCTAAGTTTTTCATGTAATATTTATATTTTTTATTTTATTTTAGCTTTTTCAGTTAACAAAAACAATGTTTAATAGCTTTAGCTAAAGATAGCATGTTCATTCAGTCAATTGAATGTAATGTTAGTTACCTTGAAACAGTTCTGCTCTGTGTATATGCTGTTTGCTAATAATATTATGTATTTAGAATGGTCATTTTCAATTTTCATCAATGGAGAAAGATGAACCAAGCTGTAGTTACGTCATCTTCCGGCAGGGGCTAACCGGGCCTTGCTAACCAGTAAAAGCTGAATTAAGCTGGTCTGGCTTGCTGACAACTGCACAAAACCCCACTAAAACCATTCTGGGAAACCAGCTGAGCACTTCAGGTTGCTTCAAGCTTTGTTTCAGGAGGGAATGCAAAGTTCTTGTCTTTTTAAGCTGTTTTCTCTGTCATGTATGCAGGTGAGTGACAGCGGTGAAGCTGGAGCCTCATTAATTTACAGCATGACTGTGCAAACCTCGTTTGCTGTCGGCTGTGTTTTCTCACGGGGATGCATTAGCACTCCGCAGGAACACAACCTGCCAATTTCCAGAGTGTGAATCAGCGGATATATCACCTGTTCCTCGCAAGAGCTTCCAAGGACATCATCATCCCGACCGGTTAGCAACAGCTCATGTTAAGATGCTGCTTAGAGTTTTATGTAAGAGACTCACTCTCCAATTTCATGTAAACAAATTACTTCATTTACAATAAATCAACTATTCTTTCGTCCATCTATTTGGAAAAGGTCCAGCATTAATTTGTTTGCATATGCCATTTGCTTTGATTTCTAATGCAAAGGCATTCAGACATTTTTAAGTATGACTCAAATGGCCAAATATGTTTGGAGGCCATTGTATGTAAAATATGGAACACATTTTTAGGAAAAGCCACCTATGTGTTCTAAGATTTTTTTTTTTGTTTGTTTTTTTTTGGCTAAAAACTTTATTTCTGAATGGACTCTGAACATTGCGAATATTAGAGAAAACATTAAGCTCCATTTTGCAATATTAGTAACGTACAAAAAAAAAATGTGCTGATGTTTTAATGTCATGTTTAATGTCATAAGAACATTATTGGCAACCAGATAACTTTGAATGAATATTCAAGTTAAAAGTTGAAGAGAACCTTGCCAGAAAATTAGTCAAACTTCTGAGAACGTTCTCTGAATGTTAGTCTTCACTATTTTTGGCTTCCAGTAGTGTTCTACTTCACTATCGTCCTGTTTTTACTGGTACTTTCCTGTGTGAATGACATTTGATGTGATACCAAGAAAGACATTCTGTATGCAAAGGTTGAGAAGGAGCATTTATTTTCAATCCACAGCTCACTGACAGCCAAGTGATGTGTAGAACAGCTACTGATGCTATTAATTTGATTGAGGTAGTGTGTACGTCAATATCAAATTTATACCTCACCATCTGATCGCATACCATTTTGGCATCATCTATTGAGAGTGGGTTTCATCTGGTTTGGTTCCAGGATCCAAATTTTGCACTGGACATGGAGTGGCGACACTCTCAAATGTAACCTACATTAATGCAATCTGGGTCATATTTCCTTTGACCTTTCATAGTTCATAGGTTTTCAGGATGAAGGCATGTCAGTGTTGGCATCTGCCTTACTTCTACCAAGATACAGATGAATTTGTGCCAAAATATCGTAGAGTTTGATCACATGCAACCTTTGACATAAACAGCAAAAGACATGAAAAATGTTTTCTTTTCAATTCTTAAAGAGATAGTTCACCCAAAAATGAAACTTACCCCATGATTTACTCACCCTCAAGCCATCATAGATATAAAAGATTTTCATCTTTCAGATGAATACAATCGGAGTTATAAAAATATATAATTCCAAGCTTAATAATGGCAGTGAATGGTGGTTGAGATTTTGAAGCAAAATAAAGTGCATCCATCCATCATAAAAAGTGCTCCACGCGGCACTGGGTGTTTAATAAAGGCCTTCTGAAGTGAATCAATGTCTTTGTGCAAGAAAAATACCCATATTTAAAACTTTATAAATGGTAATCTATAGCTTCTGCTAACTGTCGTACGTTTGTTCAAGAGAGAGCGGCGTTCCACACCCCGGCACCATGTGGAGCAGTTTTCATGATGGATGGATGCACTTTTTTGGGCTTCAAAATCTTGACCACTATTCACTGCCGTTATAAAGCTTGGAAGAGCCAGGGAATTTCTAAATATAACTTTGATTATATTCATCTGAAAGATGAAAGTGATATACACCTAGGGTGACTTGAGTAAATCATTGGGTAATTTTTATTTTTGGGTGAACTATCCCTTTAAAAACTAATTAGACTACATATCAAACTACACACAATTGCAATCAACAGTTGCGTTCATAACAGACCTGAAACTAATTTTTGGCTCTGCTGTGGTTACAATTGTTTTTGGTAAAAAGAACTAAAACCAGTTTTCATGATGTTCATTTCAGTTCCGTTAACAGTAAGATAATAAAAAGACAACATATTTCTATTGCAAGGTCCATGTTTGGCTGCATGTAAAAATTGGACTCTTCTGAATGACTCTTCTACTGAATTGGTCAGAAAGACTCACTTAAAGAGTCATTTACTTCATCTTGCTCAGGAACTGAAAACTGTTACAGTTTGATATTGTATTTAAGCTTTCTGAGACTCTTTATCGTTACTAACAGGTTACTCATATAATAATGTGCAGTAAAACAGAATATATATATATATATATTTTTTAAATGATTCCAAAATGTTACCAAAAATAGCGTTGATTTGTTGAGTATATTTGTTGTTTATAGTTACCAAATATTTGTTAAGTGCTAAAAAATATATATATATATATATATATATATTTTTTTTTTTTTTTTACAATTCTTATCACCTTTTGCAACCCATCAGTGGAGAACCATTGCTTTAGAAATCCAGAATGCATTTTCTTTAGTCATTTTTGATAAATTTGAAAAAAATATGCGCACAAATGATAATGTTTTGACCCCAGCTTCTGTTATATGATGGATGGGAAGAACCTTTTCACCACTGTGTTTCTGGGTATATTAAATACAGATTCCATATCTGGAATTATACATGTATCAATATTTTCAAGCCTTCCATATGTATCTAAGACGTTACCTTGTGTATCATGCCATACTCGAACAATCTAAATCAATATTCTCCATCTTAACCTTTTGTAAATTCTATAAATCATGTCAAGGTGTCGCTGTGTTTGCTCTATGTAGAACAATTGATTGTAGCATACTGTCCAACAGCAACATACCGTACTAATGACCTCATAAGTTATTTTAAGATGACGACTAGTAACCCCATGAGTGTATCTCAGGAGAAACGGTTGGCGTACAGTGTATCTTCTCCATCTGGAGCTCTGCTTACGCAGGCTCCTAAAATCATTAGAAACATTTCCAGGGAGAAGATACTGAGGTTCAAAGCTCTGAGGTCACAGCTATGATTTTCAGTTCTCCAGAAGCCATATGTCACAAATTATAGTTCAGGCTTGACGTGACCTCACAGTTTAAATCATAAATACACAAATCAAAACCCATCTGTCAGTGATTCTGAGACTGATACTGTAAAGCCTTGTAAATTATTCTACAAATGTGATCTGTATGTAACTGCTTTTCTCAAATAGTCAAGAAAACTAGATTATAATAAATGTTTATTCACTGTGGGTATGCAGAAAAATGTGAGAAAAAAAAAACTTTGACTTGATTTGAAAATTATAGGTTAGCATTTGAACATGGCATTGTATTGCATATTGTGGAAGGAACATGCTGGAAACTTCCATTCTTTAATCTATGATGACATGAAGTAATTGATATGTGTGACCATTGATGCTATTATTATTAATACAGCAGCACATGTATCACTACTGTCAGAAACAGCTCCTTTCATAACAAACTTTTGACACTTTTGACATCCATTACTGTAAATATTACCATGTTGAAACATGATTGAATCAGATATCATATCTTCGTATTGCTTTCTTGATGTTTTTATGCATTTCACATTTTGCTGAATAGAGTAATTTGTTTCATAACTGCGTTGCTAAAAATCCTAATAATACGCTGTTTAAAAGCAGGTTCAATTGTGACAAATTAATTGTGACAAAGAACTGTATGTTTTTCAATACAAGTGGAAATGTTATTTTATTTCTCTTATTTTATAGCTAAGTAGGGTATATGTGCCAATGCAAAACTGGTTTAACACATAACTTAGGTAAACTACTTTGTACATCAAAACCACTCATTTCCCGGTTGTTTTAAAAACTAACTAACTAACTAAATTAATTAATTAATTAATTAATTAAAAAATCAAGTCAAACTAATTTGCGACAGCTGAATGTAAAATTTTTGACTGGCCAAATTATTTATTTAAGCAAAATACGAAACAAAATAAACTTTATTCTGTAAAAAAGTATAAAGAACTATGCAAAAAGCACCAGACATCTCCAGCACGTTTTATAATACACAAAAATCTCCATGTTATCCAGCTTGATTTGTGAATGTTCCAAAAGAGCATCAATGAATTAACAATGTGACCTTATGTAAGTCACAATTTTTTAATTTCTCCATTTTATGCCATTACTTTACCACTTTTCAAAATCCTAAAACTTTATTTCCATTTGAAATTAGAAACAAACCTCATTTTCAATGAACTCACACTGTGAAATATCTAACTCACCAGATCCCTAATCATATCTCAATATTCAACAAACTGCCTCACTTCACCATGTGGCTCATGCTTGCACAACACAAGATAGTTATTCACAATCAGAAGCCGTGACTCACCTCTCTGGAGCCCTTCACTCAGGCTGAAATACGCCAGAAGAACTATCAGTGGAATGTTTTTGAGGACCTTCATGTTCACCTTAGAACGTTCTGCTTCGAATCAGCTTTAAAATCCATTGGTCAGCCTCATATCGAAGCTGTGAGATGCAGTGACAGCAGACAGTAGAGTGTGTGTGCTGCAGACAGGCCCTGCGATCTGTGCGCTCGGCTCGAGACAGACAGGGCCAGCTGCTGGATACACTTACACTGAGAGGAGATGAGATGAGGGGGACGAGATGCAGAAAGTGTCCAGAAAATACCAACAATTGCATTTTTATAGAAGGGAACATGATGTACGCATTTAATGGGTGCTGTTTAGGATCAAAAGTTTGTATATTTCCAGTACTGCCAAAATTCAGAGCTCATGATTCATCATGAAAGTTATGAAGGGAATTGTACACTGTGATAGATAGATTAAATAAATAAATAAGTAAATAAATAAATAAATGTACACTGTGTAAATAAATAAATATATTTTGGAGTAGATTTTACAAGAAAATACAATTTTTATATTTTCTGTTTCAAACTTTCATGTTTAATTCAATGCACAATTTGTAATTGTGAAAATTTACTCAATTTATAATTTAAAAAGTGTTTCTACACCAATTTTTTTTTTTTTTAAAGCAATAAACTACTGACACAGTCTGTGTTAATATTACTAGCGGCAGTCAATGCAGAACCTATAAAAAATTATATTTCATAAAAATGAATAACTTCACAGAGGTTTATTTAATAGTATTTTCAAATTTCACACAGTTAATTTGGGATCCATGTTGTGAATCCACTATAACTGCTAAAGCATGATGTACCTATCTATATATTTTTTGGGGGGAAAGTCAGTCATGTGTTTCTCTATGTGAGTTGGACGGCCCTCAGAAACACACGCCAGCCCTCCCTCACTCATAGCAATAGCATGACAGGCACAGCCTTTGGATTCAAGTCGCCTTTGTATGGCAGGACCCACCTGTTGCTCACTGACCCGTACACACTGATTTATTTTAAGCTGGAGAGTGACATTTCCCAAAGTAACTGTTTATGTCCCCATCCTCTGTGCTTTCGCCTTGTATGGTTAATTGCAGTGGAACATTTTATTCTGAGTGTGCATGAAGCATGATATGCAGAGAAATGTGCTCATTATCACTTCTAAAGCAGTGTTTGTTTTGACAGGTTTTTGGTGATGTCGGAACTACTTGTAAGAATGTACTAAAAATGTATGCGTCATTAAGTATTTATTTTATTCTGGGGGGGGGGGGATCTTAGACCTATGCTGACTTGGTTCTGTGAATATGAATGGTAGTGAAGAGCGTGTACAGACATACATTTTTTATTCCCATCATTTCTGTCCAGCGGTTTTTACTTTTTAATTTAGTCTCTGATACAGAATTTCTATGTATAAAGTCTTAAAATCTGAGACCAGACTGAACACGATTTTTTTTTTTTCAATTAAACATGGTTTGGTACAGCATGGCTCATCAAGGCTATATTGTGGAATATTATTGCTATTTAATTTAAAGGGGTCATCGGATACGACATGCACTTTTACATGTTGTTTGAACTGAAATGTGTGTTGGCAGTGTGTGTAGACAACCACCCTATAATAATAAAGATCTCCCCAGTGTTTTTTTATATCTTGTTAAATCATTTCCCCTTTCTCAAATCGAGCCGATCTCAGATGCCTGTCAGTGTGACGTCACACAGACCCAGGCCCCTCCCACGATTATTGATTGACACTAGCGTTTTACCTTAGACCCCCCTGAGTGATCTGTCATCAGTCCACCAACCATTGTTTCACCACCGGAGCAGATATAGACAAAAATGGCTCCTAAGTGATTGAGGTGTTCTGTTGATGGATGTAATAATAAACATAGCAGTCGTCATTTACTCCTGACATCTGAGCCGCTGAAGACGCAGTGGATTACATTTCTTTTTGAAGGAAATGCGCCCCTGATCTGCCTAAATGTGTTTATGTTTGCGTGAATCATTCGTGATCCAGCTTCACCTCCAGAAGAAGTAAGTATAAGGTTATTTTCCTTTCCTAATTACGTGGTAGTTAGCAAGTTCTGCGGCTAAAGTAATCAGTCTCATGAGAACGGTTCATCACTCCACGGAAGAGAGGGGCAGAGTCAGCAGAGCTCATTAGCATTTAAAGAAACACGCACTAAAACAGCTTGCTGAAAACAGAGCTGATTTTGACAGGGTAAAAAGGGTGTTGTTTTACACTACCATTGAGAAATTTAAATTAAGGACTTTTCATTCAGACCCTAAAGAATCATATCAACTTGTGGAAAATGGCCATCCGATGACCCTTTTACTGTTTTCTATTTTAATATATTTTAGAATTTAATTAATTCCTGTGAAGCAAAGCTGAATTTTCAGCATCAATACTCATTTGATTATTATCAGTATTGTTTATAGACCATTCAATACCATCATTGATTATTATCAATATTGAAAACAGTTGTACTGCTGAATATTTTTGTGGAAAATATGATTGGCCTACATTTTCCAGGATTCTTTGATTAATAGAAGGATCAAAAGAACAGCATTTATTTGAAATAGAAATCTTTTGTGACATTATAAATGTATTCTTTGATGAATAGATTTGTAACAGTTTGTAAAAATACATTTTATTGGATATATGCATCATTGCTTAAAGGGGTCATATGATGATGCTAAAAATAACATTATTTTGTGTATTTGGTGTAATGCAATGTGTTTACGTGGTTTAAGGTAAAAAAAAAAAACATTATTTTCCACATAACGTACATTATTGTTGCTCCTCTATGCTCCGCCTTTCTGAAACGCATCGATTTTTACAAAGCTCATCGTTCTGAAAAGTGTGGTGTGCTCTGATTGGCCAGCTATCCAGTGCGTTGTGATTGGCCGAATACCTCAAGCGTGTGACGGAAATGTTACGACCCTTACCATATTAGGAAATACACAGCGTCTCCCTGACATGGTGGCGGCAACAATACTAGAGCGAGAATAAAAGTTACGTTTTAAAGAAAGTCTTCTTTCTTTGCATAAACATTTGGGCGGTGTTATGCAAATCTTCCAAAATAGTGACATAGATATGTGGGGGCGTGTTTGAATGAGGTGTTTTAGGAAGGCGTGGACAAGTCTTAACTTTTAGAAAGAATATCTCTATGGGTTTGAGACTTCAGTCTTTGCAGCTTTACAGATCTTATATGTGCACAAACAGCTTGTAACACTCCAAATACTTTCTTTCTTTCTTTCAAAAAAAAAAGTCTCACTAACCCCAAACTTTTGAATAGTGCTGTACTGATGAGGTTCATGAAATGAAGTTTATTGCAAGGGCAAAGTTAGGGAGGCTGAAGACAGCTGAGATTCCTCAGATGTTCTGTTCGTAACCCTAACAGTGTCACCCAGAGTTCTGGCAGACATTGAGATATTACAGCCAGTGATCGGCCAATAAGCATTCTGCAATACAACATGAGTGAAGCACACTGTGTTTCAGTACCACATCACAATCTGACTGCAAACATACCGATCAGAAGTCCAAATCTATAAAGACCTGTCTATCTCTCTATCAGGCTGTAAGTCACTGAATAAATGAAACACAAACATTCTTTAACTCAGTGTCTTCATTTCATGGGTCTTCCTGAAACTTAAGTTACACTGCCATCTGTTGTACAGTTAGAGAAGAGCCTCAACACCATGCGACAGGCATTCCAGTAATGGCACGTTCCTGTTTAGCAAGCCCCGAGATTTCAAAAGGCATCCCGGTCTGCAGCGTGGACTAACATGAACCCACTCTGAGTTGCACAACTGATTTGAGTTTGTACATTTCAGCAGCTGCATGTGTGTGAAGCAAATGTAGTTTCAATGTAGTGTAATGCAGCAACTTTCTAATTCATTTACATGCATTCCTTAAGCAAAAACCTGGTGGGTATGTGGAGCAGAAGAGAGATTTCAAAACATGTATATTGCAAACCTCTGTGCAATATGTTGAAATAGTGTAGAGCCGTGGCTGGGTCGTTAACATGCTGGACAAAGGTTAAGGGTCAAAGTGCACTTGTGTTTTGTCATTCTTTCTGAATATTGCAGCTTTTGGGAGAGTTTATTTGTATTATATTTATTGTATTAAACATGATTTAACACAATTTAGCTGCAAATACACACACGGTTACACTGCAACTTTTACAAATGTACAAATGACAAGATTCAAGATTTCCTATAAAATCTAAAGAAAAGCTTGCTTGGAAGTTAGTCTGAAATGTAAGATGTCATTAGATTGTTTTATGCAAGATAAGTAAAAAAAAAATAGCACATATGCAATACACCTATGGCCATAATTAAGTAGTTTTATTCTACATTCTTTATTTTTATTGGACATTTACTTTTTAAGCTACAAAGACCGAATGCACAGTATGTGTGTGGGGGGGGGGGGACGAAAAAAACAACAACCTTGAAACTTCAGTGCTGCATGTATACACTACCATAAAAAAAGCAAAAAAAAAATGCAAAAAATTATATATATATTAGTGCTGGGCAACGATTAATCACATCCAAAATAAAAGTTTATGTGTACAAAATACATGTATGTGTACTGTGAATATTTTTATGTATGTTTTATGTATATTTAAGTTTTATGTATATGTATGTTTTACATATATTTTTATTATGTTTTTATGTATATTTAAGAAAAATATGTTGTTTATATATTAGATATATTTATATATATAATATAAATTATCTGAATATAAATACATGTAAATGCATGTAAATATTTTAAAAATATATACTGTATGTGTGTGTCTTTATATATACGTAATAAATATATACAGTACACACACATACTGTATGTGACCCTGGACCACAAAACCAGTCATAAGGGTCAAAATTGGGATTTATACAACATCTGAAATCTGAATAAATAAGCTTTCCGTTGATGTATGGTTTGTTAGGATAGGACAATATTTGGCCGAGTTACAACTATTTGAATATCTGGAATATGAGGGTGCAAAAAAATCAAAATATTGAGAAAATCACCTTAAAAGTTGTCCAAATGAAGTTCTTAGCTAAGCATGTTACTGATCAAAAAATTAAGTTTTGATATATTTACGGTAGGAAATTTACAAAATATCTTCATGGAACATGATCTTTACTTAATATCCTAATGATTTTTGGCATAAAATAAAAAATTATAATTTTGACCCATACTATTTTGGGCTATTGCTACAAATATACCCCAGCGACTTAAGACTGGTTTTGTGCTCCAGGGTCACATATATTATATAAACCAAAACTTTTATTTTGGATATTAATCTTTGCTATTTATCTTTGCCCAGCACTAATATATATATATATATATATATATATATATATATATCAAATAAATATATCACCAAATAAATACTAAATAAATAAACAGTTTCTACAAAAAATATATATATATAAAGCAACGCAATGGTTTTTAACATTGATAATAATCAGAAATGTTTCTTAAGCAGTAAATCAGCATATTATACTGATTTCTGAAGGATCATGTGACACTGAAGACTGGAGTAATGATGCTGAAAATTCAGCTTTACAGCACAGGAATAAATTACATTTTAATATACTTGCAGAAATTTGACAGTTATGATAACCCTAGCAGATATGTCGCTCTGTGAGTAATTCTGAAATACTTCTGAAAGATAAATGAATCATTGTGCAACAGACTTCCAGATGAATAGTCAAATAAATCATAACTTAAAACATTGTTATCAAGATACTGCGTCACTCATGCAAAACGTCCTTCCTGTTCCGCTGACACATTCACACTGAGCGATTCATACCTATGGGTGTGTTCATACATTCACTGCATTGCTAGGCATTCCAACAATGCACTTAGAAAAGGTGAGTGGATCGAGTTACAGCACAACATTGCCATAATCACCAGAAAAACACCTGACAAGCACTCAAGCTCCTCATTCGGTCCCGGGCTCCTCTTATCTGACCCCACACTGCTGTAGCCGCGGCTCAGGAACAGATATGTGACCTCTTCCTGGTAAAGTCTGACATTGGATCTAAGCAGACAGCAGGTGAGTGAACTGCGCTGTGTGTGTGTGTGAGAGAGAGAGAGAGAGAGAGAGAGAGAGAGAGAGAGAGAGAGAGAGAGAGAGAGAGTTTATGTGCTGCTACAGTATTATGTTTAAAGAGTGTGTTGATGTAAGTATGCTTACACATGCATGCTTCTATCAGTTCCCCCATGCAAAAGTGACTTATGTGTACTATGTGAGTTTTGAAATTACCAGGTGCATGTATTGTGAAATTACTGGTAACTAAGGAAGTAAGACATTAAAATATGAACTTGTTGTGAATGTAAGCAACAGACTTCAAATCTTAATCTAAAATAAGTTCATTGAACTGGATTGTTTTAAATTTCACCGTGGTTTGATTCGAGAGTTGTTTGTTTGACTGCATTAGCCCATTAACCCAGCATAGCTCTGCTGACAGGCTTATTTACATACAGATGCACATCTTTTGTGAGTCAAAACCCTTTCAAAGCTGTGTTTGCCGCAGAGCAGGATTTGTTTCTGTGGTTTTAGAGAGCGTGCTCTGACTTGAATAACCACCACTCCCTCTAATGAACAAATTCACTGAATGTTTCAGATCTGAGTGAGGGAGTAAAGTGAAAGTACAACTCAAACAAACCTAAACACACAAGACCAGCAGGCTTTTCTTTCAGTGGCCCCAGGCTTTAGTGTGTAAAGGGGAAAGGACAGCATTTTGCAAGGGTCTGTTTGCTAATAACACATTAGCGTGGACCATTTCATCTGCCTTCGCTCAAATACCAGAGACTATTAATACAGACAAAAACGTGTTTGGACAGAGGTGGAACTCATCTGAATAAATATCCTGAGAGATACAGCAGTCTTGACTTAGACGTCTTCATGGGTTTTGAAGTTGGTGCATTAAAAATAGTTTTTCTTTGTAGATTGGGTTGGTTTGTTGAAATGAATGCTGGCCAGACAACTTCTGTTGTTCAGATTGGTGCTGGAAAATCTTGCTCCAGGTCAGTATTAATATATATTTTAATGTGTTATAAATATATATAATATAAATTATTAAATATTATATTTCGTGCAGTCAAAGGAATATATGAAACAACATTAAAAATCTGAGATTCTAAATCTATTTTAAACCTGGAAAGGAATCTTAAAGTTAAACAGAGTTCTAAAAATATAGTTTTGAAAAAATAAAACATAAAATTAATAATTAATCACGACAATTTAAATCAGCTTCCTATGCTGATAAATTGCAATGAAAAAAAACACATGACATTATATAACAATAATAATAATAATAGAAGCATTTCACTATGGACTTTTTGGATCTTATTAGCATTATTATTCAAGCTATTATTATTATTATTATTATTATTGCCGTCATCATTTACACAGAAAAGCAGATTCACTGCAACATGAAATTCTTAGCTTTGAATTGAAAAACTTATAAATAAAGAAAATAATATATATTTAATATTCTGATATGCCTGTCTCTTTCCTACTGATTTTTTTATTTTTATTTTTTTAAAGGGCTGAATTTTTCTCTTTACTGAACACCTACAACTGCTTTCTTAAAGACAAACCACACCTGCAGCTCACTGTTCAGGAGGTAAAACAGCATTCTTATATTTTATGGGTGTTTATGCATTCGTTACATGGTGCTAAATTAATACAAGTTTGAGTATTTGACAACAGTGTGTGCAGCAGTGTTTGCAACCCTATGTATGGACTTTGAGCCCATGATTATAATTTGATAAAAATAGCATGTTGCTGCCCTCTGCTGTCAAACACTGAGCGCTGTCATGTCTGCTCTAACAGAAAGCAGGGAAGGTGACATTTGAAGGCAATCTTGTCATTTCCTGGGGAGTGAAGAAGCCCATTCGGTTACAAATACAAGATGAGAAACAGATTTTTCCAAATGAGTCTTCAGTCAAGTCACCAGATCCCATCAGTCCACTTGGAAACAAAAGGTTAGTGTTGCTTTTACTGCTGTTGCATGTATATTCCAGTAAATGGAAAAGTTGTTTCGGCCTATATATAGAGATTGTAAAAACAAAACACTCACACAAAATGTGTTTACAGTAATACACTTGCCATACAATGGACGTCTATGAGGAAAGACATTCCAAGAACCCATGAAACCAACTCATCCTGTGTTGATGTACTTCCTATTCAAATAAAGTTGGAGTGGGACACATTGAAGGACTCCCATTTCAATTTTTTTCAGTAGACTTCGGTTTAATTTACATTTAATTTACATTATAAATGTACTATTTGCCAGTCAGACGTAGGTGGATGTAGAGGGAGGGGCATTCTAGAAAGCATTTGATTGGACAACATGATCAAGTGCTGATGATGAGTCATCAATATTTTTTGGTTTGTTTTCCAGGAAGAGAATGACAATAAGCTTTAAAATATCTGCTTACATTTTACTCACAGTTAACTGCACTGAAGGCTTCAAATCTCCTATCTTCATTTTCATTCAAAGCAAATCTTTGCACAGACATCCTAAAACATTTCATATGCAAACATCTAATGTGGCTGAATGTACATCTACATCGCACAGAAGTATGAATGAATGAATGAGGCATTTATATAGCGCTTTATTGTGTATTGCTGTACACCCAAAGTGCTTTACAATCATGTGGGGGGGGGGGTCTCTCCTCAACCACCACCAGTGTGCAGCATCCACCTGGATGATGCGACGGCAGCCACAGGACAATGGTGCCAGTGCGCTCACCACACACCAGCTTCAGGTGGAGAGGAGAGAGAGTCATAGAGCCAATCAAGTGGATGGGGATTATTAGGAGGCCATGATGGTCAGAGGCCAGTGGAGGGAATTTAGCCAGGACACCGGGGTTACACCCCTACTCTTTACGAGAAGTGCCATGGGATTTTTAATGACCACAGAGAGTCAAGACCTCGGTTTAACGTCTCATCCAAAAGACGGTGCTTTTTGACAGTATAGTGTCCCCATCGCTATACTGGGGTGTTAGGACCCACACAGACCACAGGGTGAGCACCCCCTACTGGCCTCACTAACACCTCTTCCAACAGCAACCTAGTTTTCCCAGGAGGTCTCCCATCCAGGTACTGACCAGTCGCTGCCCTGCTTAGCTTCAGTGGGCAACCGGTCTCGGGCTGCAGGGTGGTATGGCTGTGAGCTTAAGAAAACTTAATGTTGCTGAATGTAGTTACTGAGAGTGTGGTTTTGAAAGATCCACATTTTGGTTTCCACCATCTTGATCATAAAATACTTTCTACTGATAAACTGATTAGCCCAGAATTTAAAAGAAAATAGTGTTCTGTGTTATATATAAGTAAAACAGCTTATGTTCTGAGACAGTGGCCTTTTAAGGCAAAAAATGATTTTGCACTTTCTTGATAATAAATGCTCTCTACATTGAAAGTGGTGATTACACAATCTAATCGCAAATCACATAGTTTATGGATTACAGCTTCATTCTTTCAGCACTGGATCTTGTTTATTACAACTATTTTTAAGATAAATCTGGTTCTCCTTCACTCCCAAAAATACAAGTTCCAAGAAGAACCAAAAATAGGTCTTTGCAGCAATGCCATATAAGAACCTTTACGGTTACTCAAGTTTCAAGTTTCAAGTTCAAGTTTCAAGTTTCAAGTTTTATTTGTCACATACACGACTATACAGAGATTGTATAACCAGCAGTGAAATGAGAGTCGGGTCCGCTCCATGGACAGTGCAAATATTGAAAAAACAACACAAGGGAAGTAAACATAAGATAAGATGAATGAAAAATAAGATATAAAGAATAAAATATAAAATGTAAAAGAATGTGCATGACAGTAAGCTGTAGAATTAAATATTAATATGAGCATGACTGTACAGAGAGGAATGTGCAACAGGTTATACATGGTTGACATGAAGCAGCCAATCACAAAAAATAAAATAAATATAAAAATAAGATACGATTTACAAGATACAGAACGTGTTGTGTGCAAGTGTGCAAGTGTGCAAATGAGCAAATGACACTGACAGTTATGAGGTAGTTATGAGGTAGAGATTAATAATGAGTGTGTGATTAGTGATTTGAAGTAAGTCAGATGATGTTTTTAAGAGGCTGACTTTGAGTTCAGGAGCCTGGTGGCCGTGGGGAAGAAACTCCTCCTGAGTCTCTCAGTTTTTGCCATCAGGCAGCGGAAGCGCTTACCAGATGGCAGCCTAGTGAAAAGACAGTTTCCAGGGTGATTTGAATCTTTGATGATTTTGTCAGCTCTGCCTCTGCATCGTTTGATGTAGATGTCCTGCAGAGAGGGGAGAGCCGACCCAGAGATACGCTCAGCTAAGCGCACAACTCTCTGCAAGGCTTTGCAGTCTTGACTGGAGCTGTTTCCATACCACACTGAGATGCACTGAGACAAAACACTTTCTATGGTCCCTGCATAGAAAGTTTTCAGGATTGTTGGTGAGACCCTGAATTTTCTCAGCTGTCGCAGATGGTACAGTCTTTGCCTGGCTTTCTTGACCTGTGTTTGGATGTGTGTAGTCCAAGTCAGGTCCTCGGAGATGTTTACGCCGAGGTACTTGAAGCTGCTTACTCTCTCCACAGGGGTCCCACTGATCTTAAGAGGAGTGTAGGGCAGCAGGTGTCTCTTTCTGAAGTCCACAATCAGCTCTTTGGTTTTGCTCACGTTCAGAGAGAGACAGTTGTCCTGGCACCATGATGTTAGTCTCTCCACCTCATCCAAGTATGCGGTCTCATCATTGTTGGAAATGAGGCCCAGAACCACAGTATCATCAGCAAATTTGATAATAGATGTGGATCTATGAGGGGACACACAGTCATGTGTGTAGAGAGAGTATAGCAGGGGACTCAGAACGCAGCCCTGCGGGGCTCCTACTTTCAGGGTGATGGAGTTTGAGGTGAACTGGCCTACCTTCACCACTTGAGGTCTGCCGGTGAGGAAGTCTTGGATCCAGTCGCAGAGTGAGGTGTTTAGGCCGAGGCCTGTGAGTTTATTAGTCAGCTTGGTGGGGACTATGGTGTTAAAAGCTGAGCTATAGTCTATGAATAGCAGTCTTGCATAGTTCCCATTGCTGCTGTCAATGTGTGTGAGGGAGGAGTGGAGTATGTGTGAGATGGCATCATCAGTTGATCTATTGGAGCGATAGGCAAACTGAAGAGGGTCCAAAGTAACAGGGATGGAGGAGCTAATGTGGCTCTTAACAAGTCTCTCAAAAACCTTCATGACTATAGATGTGAGGGCCACTGGACGATAGTCATTCAGGCAAGAGGGTTTACTGTTCTTAGGCACAGGGATGATGATGGATTTTTTAAAGGAGGTGGGAACTACAGAGGTAGCAAGGGACTCATTGAAGATAGAAGTGAACAAACCAGCAAGCTGATCAGCGCATGATCTCAGAACCCGGCCTGTGATCCCGTCAGGTCCAGCCGCTTTCCTGATGTTCACTCTCTTTAGTGCCCTCCGAACCTCGTCCTCCGTCACGGTGATCACATGATTCTCGCTTCTCTGCCTGCTGCTTCCTGACGCGCTGCTCGGCAGAGCCGCGATGCCTCCGTTGCTTTCAAAGCGGCCGTAGAAGGTGTTTAATTCTTCGGCCAGCGACGGATCTGCTCTCACCTGCGCGGAGGATTTGCTTCCAAAGGCACAGATGGTCCTTAGTCCCTGCCACATGCGTCGAGAGTCATTGAGCTGGAAATGAGACTCAATTCTCTCTTTGTAGCGATGTTTGGCGGCACTTACAGCTCGTCTGAGAGCATAACACAAGCTTTATATTCGCGCATATTCCCAGACAAAAGAGCCTCGTTGTATGCGGCAGTGCGTTTGTTAACCGCTTCACGGATTGATCTGTCCATCCACGGTTTCTGATTGGGGAAAGTCCTTACAGTTATTGTTTCTGTAGCTTGTTCGGTAAGTGTGTTTACAAAGCTCACTGCTACCTCCGTGAACTCGCTGACGTCAGATGAGCTCGCCCTGAACATGTCCCAGTCGACGTCATCAAGAGCCGACTGCAGCATAGCTTCAGAGTGGGAGGACCAACGCGTCACTTCCCTCTTCACCGGGGGTTCCTGTGCGAGCCTTTGTTTGTATTCCGGTGTGAGGAAGATGGCGGCGTGGTCAGACTTACCAAAAGCAGGTAGAGAGCGGGCCTTGTAGGCGTTCTTAAACTGAGAGTAGCAGTGATCCAGTGTATTCGGTCCTCTGGTTGGACAGGATACATGCTGGTGAAAGTTCGGCATGACCTGCCTGAGGTTGGCTTTGTTAAAATCCCCTGCGATGATAAAGGCAGCGTCAGGATGTTGGTTAATGTAGCCGCTGATCACATCGTGAAGTTTAGACAAAGCCAAGCTCGTGTCTGCCTGTGGAGGGATGTAAACGGCAGTAGCGATGACCGCGGAGAACTCGCGGGGTAAATAGAATGGGCGGCAAATAATGGATAGATGTTCCAGATGAGGCGAGCAGGATCGCGACAGAGAGGAGATATTCCTGGGGTCACACCATTTCTTGTTAGTCATGAAACACACACCACCACCCTTGGATTTACCAGCCTCCGCTGTTCTGTCCATCCGTAAAACAGAGAAGTTGTCAGACGGCGTTACAGCAGTGTCCGGAACCGAGGGCGTGAGCCATGTTTCAGTCAAACAGATGATGTTACAGTCCCTTATGTCCCGTTGGAAACTAATCCTGGCTCTAAGATCGTCCATCTTATTATCCAAGGATTGGACATTAGCGAGCAAAAGGCTCGGTAAAGGAGGACTGTGAGCCCTTTTCCTCAATCTGTTCCGAATCCCAGCGCTTTTTCCACGGTGTCTTTTGTTCCGTCTCCTGTGTCCTTTGTTCTCCGCGTTCCGAAGAATCTCAAGAGGCCACGATGGATTCGGTGATAAAGTGTCCTGAACCAGGTTAGTGAGGCGGTTTCCGATGTCCAAGAGTGCACTTTTGTCATAGGTGATCAGTGCCGACGTTATGTGTGTAAAAATAGAAATCAAAAGTAAGTAAAAAAGTAAATAAAAGCATAGTCTTAGCGGAGCGGCCCGGACGGCAGCCGAACATAGCAGCGCCATCTTGTAATGCATCTTGTAAAGATTTATTTATTTATTTTTTCTGCTACAAAGAACCATTTTATGCAATGGGACTGTTTCTTGGATATTAAAGGCTCTTTATGGAACCATAAATGCTGGCAAATAACCTTTATTTTTGAGAGCTGGTCATTGTTTTTTTAGGTACAAATATGACAGTCTCTTCACTGTATTATTATTAGCCTTGTGGCTTTAGCTTCAAAACAGTATTTGTACTTTTTCCCCCTCAAAAAACTGCTGGGCATCATTTATTTCTGTGGTGACCGATAGTATGAGGCTGTTGACAGTGCATAAGGTGTATTTAACATGTGACGTTAATGAGAATTACATGATGATAACAAATTCTTGTCAAAGTTAATGCTTTCTATGAGTCGTCTGCTTTTAGACAATAATTGATTAATCAATAATTATGAAGTGAATAGAGTTGAAATGAATGAGAGTCTGAGGCTGCAGCATCATCTGTATGTGAAGAGCAGAAGTGACTGTTTAGCTGATAAGGTTTGAACATCTAAGACTGAATAAAAAGTGTGAATCAAGATTATAACAGGAAGTCAGTGAACACAAAAACATTCTATCTTGATAGAACAGGACAAAATGATCCAGTATTTGTTCAAGTTTCTGTCTGATTTTGATTTGATAAAATGTTCCATAGGGGAATGACACGATGGGGAGAATTTGATGATCTTCATCATATTGATGAACTGGAAGAAGCTGAATCCACAAAACCTGAAAATCCTCCTAAAGGTACTGTGGAATTAGTATGGCAACATATGTTATCAGATCTAAGGAAATACATTTAAAAGCAGTATTACTTGAAATGATGTAGTCTGATTACCGCATTAAAGAAATGACCTTGCACCTTTAACACTTTTCTACATTTCTCTCTAAGACTACATTGAATATGAGAGCAAAACATTAAGACCTTCCCGAGCTGTGCCGATCAGTGAAGAGAGTTCAAATCTGATCCGTACCATGAGTGATGCCTCGCTGGTGAAAATGAGGGTGAAGAGTAAGAAGATGGTAGAAAGTCAGATGAACAGAAACCATCGCTTCTCCATCAACGGACACTTCTACAACTACAAGGTCTGTAGTTCAACTACATGCCAAGCTTAAAGCCAGATGCAAATGATCAATAATACTGTTGTTATTATTATGAGGCTGGGACAGACAAAGTGAAATACAAGTAGGAAATATAGGTAATAACCTCTGAAAAACAATAAATAAATGAATATGTAAACAGATAACTTTATTTATGAATTTGTAGGCTACTTTAAAGTACTGAAATCACAATGGTGTTGGACACTGCACTGCATCCCTGCTGTAAAAAACATAGACACCATCACTGAAATTCTAATGGTTTACACTACAAATACAATTACAAACCATCAACTATTAACCATTAAAACCAGTAAAAATGGTTTCTTGTAGTGTGTTTTGGGACATATTCCATTAGGATTTATAGTGGTTTTAACAAGCCACCAATAAAAAGTGACAGATTAGATAAATACATGTTATTTATTGGCGTTAAATAATGATGCAAATACTTGCCGAGAATAAATGTTTGTAAATCGCGATGCATGATTCATTTGAATACTCATCCTCCCATAAATTTTGCGTCTGCAAGGCAAACTCCTGCAAATGCATATTCAATAAGGTCAGGCGCAAAAATATCGGTGTCCATGCTTTTCCAGGGCTAATTCTTCACTGTCCATCTTTAGTCAATCCTGACAGTAATTATAGCCTACATATAACCGCCAAAAGATGGTTTGCGCTGGCACAAGCTGTTAGTAATCTGGCCATTTGTGTAGTAAACTATTAGAACTGTGATTTTTAGTGTTATGTAAGAAAGAACAAGCTCTTTAAAGTTCACCCATCAATCATCATTAATTCACCCTCATGTTCAAACTTACTTTCTTGGAATACAAAAGGGGAAATTCTGAACACTTTGTTGGTCATTTTTTCCATACAATGAATACAGCTATGTGAATGGGGACTGAAGTTATTATATTAGTTTTATGAGTCTTTTTTTATAGTTTACTGAGTCATTTTGTTTTTGCAGACATCTGTTTTCACGCCATCATTTGGCGCAACCACAAATGTGCACATTAACAACAAGATGACAACACAAGAGGTCATTACACAGCTGCTTCAGAAATTTAAAGTAGGTGTTATTACTTACTATTCAATATATAAGCCCCTTAAGGATTTTATGTGTCTGTTGTCTTCACTGATTATTTCCACCCTCAATTTTGATAGAAAAAATTCACTGTTGACTTTTTCGATGCAGATAGAAAACACTCCAAATGAATTTGCCCTGTACTGCATTCATCAAAGTGGAGGTATGTAGAGTTGCTCACTCAGTTTTATGTATTTTCACCCTCAATTAATTCCAAAACATATGTGGAAAAAATAGCTTAAAGCTTATTTGAGTTCTGATTGTAAGAATAGTTTAATTTTCAAGCATTAGACTTATTTGTGTGTGTGTGTGTGTGTGTGTGTGTGTTCCATATTGTTCCAAGATTCTCCATCCTAGAGCTTAAACTTTGCTGAAGTTTAATTCCAGAGTCACATTTCTGATCATTATATCCATTGTTCATAGAAAAGCGAAGGTTGAGCAGTTCAGACCTGCCAGTGTGGGAACGTCTTCTACAGGGACCATCAAACAGCATCATGAAAATGTTCCTCATGGATGCAAACGAACAGGAAATTAGCCTTGATGTAAGTCTAGCTCTTCAGACATCACAGAAATGTGTTTCCTACTCAAATAAAACTAAATTCATGTCTCATTTCCACTGATTTTAATAGGTAGCTCAGTACCTCAATTTAGAGATGCACATTTTGAAGGTAATTCTGCAGAAGCTGGAGGAGCAAGAGAACCAAGAACAACAAAGAATAATCGCAAAGTAAGTCTAGAGTACTTCATGAAAATCAAAACATGTTTTTTTTTGGCAATTACTGCGTTTGTTTTATCATATTAACATAGATTAACAATTGTGTTCGTTTGTGTCTTTTATGTATTTTTTTTCATATATAGATATCAAAAGGAACGGAGTGTCTTGTTGCAGTGCTTGAAAAAAAATATACCGTTTAAAACAGAGACAACTGTATAAATGAAGTCTTGGCAACATGAAACTGTTTCCAACTGATATGATGTCAACCACAGAGTAAAAAGAGAAATGAAATGAAAAGTGAGCCTTCAGGACTACAAGCCAGGAATCAGGAGTGTGAGATGTTCAAAAGTGCATATGTGACTTATCGTGCATAGCTTTACTGTTAAGTTTGTGGTTATAATGTATATAATGTAAAATTGTTTTTTTTTTATTTGAATTTAAAAAAAAATTGATTTGCAGTTTATTTGTGAATTAACTGTTGCTCTATTCCTTATATATATATATATATATATATATACACACACAAACACACACACAGAGAGATAAACACTGTGGTTTGCTCTCAAGATTTTATTTTTTAGAAATGTTATTTAAAAGAAAGTTTCAGTTTCAAAAACATATGATTTATAAGTTCCATCTGGCTTACTGTAGCTGTAGTGTTCTGAAAACATCTGTCAACGAGAGATTCTAAACTCAAAACATTTCTTCTTGGAAAAAATGTATCATTTAAAATATTAATTGGTTATTACATCATTTGCTTTTGAATAATCTTACCAATAAATAATAATATTTACTATAAAATGATTATCTTCACAAAAAAGTATTTTGGGTATTTAACAATATATAAAAATCCTTTCAAAGGGAGATTTTCTTCTATTAACATTTGACCTTTTTTTTACACAAGTTTTCCATTTTAAATAAGCTATATCATCAGGAAAAATAAAATGTCAAGATAAAGAATGTGCGATCGTCTATCCAAAAGTACAAAAGTGTAGAGACTTGAGTCCATGTGAAATTAAGCGGATCTTCTGCAGGACATCTTCTGCACCTCATGGTCATCAGTCATTGGGTCGAGGGTCACCTCAAACTTACATGTCAGTTGCTAAAAAAAACAAAAACAGTAAAAATATGAAAAGTAATGGTAGTGTGCTTTTAGTAATTTTGGCTACAATCAAATCAAGTGTAAAAAAAAAGAAGAAGAAAGAAAGAAATCTACCTTTTTTGCCATGCCACAAGCCTGAATATCTGTATCTTCTGATTTGCGGCATTTTGTCTTTCCAAGTGTGGCTTCTAGTTTGTAGTTGATCTTATTCGTCACCTGGACACAAAGGATGGCTGTCATTTAATGTGGATTAATACACATTTACACATATCAGAAAATATGTATGAAAACATGAAACCTGTACCTGAGTGCTGGCCGATGTGACATTGATGAGTTTGAAGTATTTCTTTGCTTTGGACTTCGTGTTGAACAGCTCTACAGCTTCTTTAGCAGCCTCTTGAACATCTTCCCTCTCAGGACTGGCGAGATTCCAGCCGCCGAGCAGCTCCACGTTTCCTGTGAGACATGGACTGAGAATATCAATGACAGCACTGGGTCTTCTTGAAGAAACATATTTGAAGAGTTTGTGCTCATGAAAGACATGGACTGAATGTTCTACATTTAACCAACAAAGAAGAATTACTGATTTTTGCCAGATGTTGCCATGCATACTTTGTTTTCCCTTTTTTTGAAGGTACCATGTTAAACCACAGTATTCTGTGAAGCACCATGTACTTTGATTAGTAGTTGGTGCAAAACATGAACATATTCAATGTAATCTCTCAATAATGAAGTAGTAGCTATAGCTATATTATATCTGTTATAACAGTTTAAAAGAGCCTCTTTAAAATATGATAATGCACACACATATAGGCTACACACAGAGAGAGAAAACACATTCAACACATTTGACATTTTGTAAACAATACAATATAACATGAACGAAGAGCTTACTTGTTACAATTATAGCTTCCTCCAAAGGCTGGTCAGCACTGCTGAAGTGAAACACGGAGAGAAAAGACACGAAGAGCAGAAAGCAGATGTCCATGGCTGTCGACTGTGTGCTCTCTGAGAGAATGAGCAGTGAATGTGGAGAGACGGCTTTAGAAATCTGCCATGTAGTCACGGAACGCCTGACGCGCCGCGGAGCCTCACGCCCTTCCCGCCAGCGACGCCCACTCACGTAATGATGAATCCACACAGACGGTGAGTCAAGGGAAAACTGCGTGTGAAGGGTGTCCTAGGACAGAACACGAGGAAATAAAGGGTAATCTGTTTAAACCGTAAGCTGCCGGCCGGCTGTCAGCTCACAGACAGCTCTCGGTGTGTGATTTAACTTCCTGTCACTTACAGGTGAAGATTACAAAGAGTTTAACTACACTTGAAAACAAACGTCACTGCGTATTTATTGCTACTATATATCTGATCAACATTTCACTTCTTTTTTGGACAAAATTCTCTGATATGCCATCGTTTTTTTATTATTATTAATGATCAATACATTTTACCCGTTCTCGTGAAAAATATTCCTTTAAAAATGTCATAATTGTCCTAATGAATTTTGACAATTAAATACTTCCATTATTATATTTTCTTTTGTATTACACATTTCAATATACAAAAATGATTGTTGGACATTATGGGTGATACTTTTTTTTATATCAGTATTACATATATTGTAGGTTATTAGGTTATTATTGTAAATTTAATCTCAACTAAAACTTTAAAATTGATTTCTGAATGAGAAGTATTTGCATATAGTGTCAAGTATAGTGTCCTCTAATGTTTTCTTGAAAAAAAAAAAGTTTGTCAAACGTTGCTTATACTCCAAACACTATAATGATTATTTAAACACTATACAAATTCTAAACCCCAAAACATGTTTTGCTGGTCCCAAGAAAATAATTAGTCCTGAACAGTGACGTCCAAATACCTCTCACCGAGGCCACGTTTAAAAACAATCTAGAACATGTGCTACAGAAATCACACCCTTGCTGTATAACAAAAGCCCAGACAAAACAATCAGCCCGTAGTCACATAAAGGCCGTGCTGACAGATGAGATTTTTAAACAAAATGTAACCAGTGATCTATAAAATACTAGGCCATTCGTAATTTTCCCTTGTTTAAGTTTAACTATATAGCACTGTTCTTGTGGCAGTGTGACAGGTCAGTTATCTCATCTGGCCTTAGATCATGTCTGTATGTGATTACATCTCGGACCAGTGTTGACATCCTAGCCTTAATTACAGAGTGTGATATACTATTATATTATATTCACTGTTTGTATCACTTGATTTGTATATAATGATTTACACCATTTAAAAACAAAATATTACAAAACAACAACAACAATGGTTACAAATCTGTGCTTATCAGGCCCAATTATTTTTCCTTTGTTATTGAAATATCAGGGTGTAAATGAGTAACATCCTCTAAGATCACTCACGTCATCAAGTGTCAGATGATTACAGTCTCTTTTAAGGACTGTGATAACCTCAGTTCACCCTGTCATATTGGTCTACATCACCGTGATAAGCTAAGCCAGACAGGACTCAGTGCTGTTAAAAAGCTCTTCTGTTTTATGAGATCCCTTAAGGACTTGAACCGATGATGAACTCTTAAAACCCCACTGGCATACGCAGACTGATTTGCATGTGTATTTAGGTTAGTGATAAACTAAACGTTTTAAAGAGTGATAATCAAATACTGTATTTATCTAAATGTATGTATAATAGGTAAATGTATTTATAATGTTGCATAACGTGTTCTTTCTGGTTCTGATCATAACTAAAATTAACATTTAGTTTGTTGTATCCGAGATGTATTTATTGTTTTTGACAAATCAATATATTTTACAGTTGATATATCGCAAAAAAATAATAACAAAATAAAATAATAATTAACAAATATTTCTCCAGCAGATGGCAGCATCTTTGTTTTTATTTCTCATGTGTTAGAAGGACATAATGTATGTATATGGACATAGACACCCAAAGTATGGATAGATAAGATTATTACACCATGGTTAAATCAACAATTTAAAGGACCAGTTGATTATACACAATTATTGGTTTAAACTTTACAAAGTATTTGTGTTTATAAAATTGCATCTATTTGTTATTCATTTATTGTATAATAAAAAAACAAAATGCAAATCCAAATTATTTTTCCTAATAAAAAATATGTTTAATTATAATTTCCATAATAGCAGGCAAAAAAGGCCATCATTTCCATGATAGCCATAATTATCTGTAACAACCGGGTGTGTCTCACACCTTGTGAAACCCCTCTCCATGTAAACGAATGGGACTTGAGTCAAAATAAAAAAATAAATTACACTTCCAATACAATTTTCAAAAATATGGTTTTGGTCATTTAAGGTAGTTGTTATCACTCTGATATATGTTCAATTGTTCATTTTTGTGATAAGTTTCATTTTAGCTAGTAATTTGATGCCATAAAAACGGGGCGTGTCGTTATGGTTGATTGGGTCTGCCGGAGTTTGGGTGGGAGTTTGATTCCGCGGCTCCACCTCACGACTCTACTGCGCAGACTCTGGCTCCAAACAAATCTCTACTGCGCAGACTCTGGCTCCAAACAAATCTCTACTGCGCAGACTCTGGCTCCAAACAAATCTCTACTGCGCAGACTCTGGCTCCAAAAAAATCTCTACTGCGCAGACTCTGGCTCCAAACAAATCTCTACTGCGCAGACTCTGGCTCCAAAAAAATCTCTACTGCGCAGACTCTGGCTCCAAACAAATCTCTACTGCGCAGACTCTGGCTCCAAAAAAATCTCTACTGCGCAGACTCTGGCTCCAAACGAATCTCTACTGCGCAGACTCTGGCTCCAAACGAATCTCTACTGCGCAGACTCTGGCTCCAAACAAATCTCTACTGCACAGACTCGGGCTCCAAATGACGTCATTTTCGCAAGATGGCAACGGCCATACTGAGATGCTTTAGCTTCACTTTTCTATAGTGGAAGGAAGCGGAGTTGCGTCGTCCATCTTTTTTACAGTCTATGGTAACAACACAGTAACATTACACTAAAGACTTCACCCTCTGACGTTATATAGGTGAAATAAGTGATGCTTAAAGGGGTGGTTGACTGTTTTTTTTCTAGGCTTGATTGTGTTTATGGGGTGCAGTATAGCATGTGTTCATGCTTGTTTTTTTTAAAAACGCATTATTTTTCACATAATTGACCTTTATTCCACACCTCTCTGTCCCTTCTCTGACAAACGCCTCGATTTATTTCCTGGTTTTATGAAGCTCCTCCTTCAGAAATACGCGATGGGCTGAGATTGGTTAGCTGGCTCAGTGTGTTGTGATTCGCTAAACCGCCTCTATTGCACGTCTGAACGTCCCGCCCCTCACCTCAGTGGCATGTGCTCCAGTTGAATTGTAAACAGTGGCGTTGTCTATAATGCTTATCAATTTGAGCCCGATTGAGACCCAGAGGATATTAGTGAAGAGGATCGTGCAGAACCTGTGCAAGCACGGCTCTTAATGGTATGTTTGGTTGTTGTTGTCTCATACTTTTAAATACGCTGCTATTTGTAAGTGCTACTGCTTCTGTTAGCTTTTCATATACGGTTTTATCCTGATTAAAGCTTTAATACAGCACAGCAACCGCACGCGTGTCCATTTATAATGCTTCTCATTGCTGTGTGAAAATAAGTGCATAATTGGAACAGTTTGTTGGAGCTGATCTTACGATCTGAATGAGAGAGAGAGAGAGAGAGATGCAGAGCAGGGCGACAGAGTAACAGTATTAAAAACCGTTGCTTTAATGATTTTGAAACTTGAGAATCCATTAGAATCGTTAGAAGACAGAATCGCGATTCATATGAATAGATTGTTATGTGCACCCCTAGTTTTCTCTTCCTCTTCTCTAAAGCAGCAGCATGGCCTCGCCCCCTTTGCTGCGTGCTCCCGGGGGCGGGGTTTATCTGGGTCTGTGACGTATCAGACCCGAGAAGTAACTCGTTGTAGTCCCTTACCTGTCGTTTTTGTAGGCATTAAACTGACAGAATTTTAAAAGACGATATCTCCGTTTGCATTGAACTTTCAGCGCCGCAACTCTGCAGATATTGTTTATGCTCAAACAGCAACATTACACACTAACTAATGTTAAAAAAGTGAAATCGCAATCAACCACCCCTTTAAGAGGGTCTAAATGTGGATCAGTAGGCTGTTGGTCCACTACAAATACTTGTTAAACTGAGTTTTCTCTTTTCTTGAGGTCTTTATGGCCAACCATTATTAAGAATTATTAATCAGTCATTGTCTAGTCTCCATTTGAAAGATACCTCTCTGCTCCCTGTGATCATCTTCATCGTCCTTCTACAAGAGTGATCTCCATTCTTCCAAACATTTGATTCCTTTTACCCTGGCTGTTGTCATTCATCACTGTTCAGTCAAGTCAAAGAGTTGTGTTCACTCGATTCATACTTTCTGTTGCATTAATGTTTTTATTAAATTTCAATGGATGGGAGAGTATTAAAAATATCTTCATTTGTGTTTCAAATGATTCTTATGGGTTTGGACATTAGTGGTGATAATGGGGGAATTTGCATTTTTGAGTGAACTATCCCATAAGTCTACTCACCTGTTACTTAACTGATTATCAATAAAGCTCCTACATGGGTTCACCGACCATCTGCGTGTGTGTTGCCTAAAACTAGACCACAATCATGGGTCCAGCAGGGGCAGATCATTATCTCCACCCTGGTACTATGGAAACACTGGTTAATCAGCTTTACCAGGCTCTCATCATCATTAACTTCAACTTCTGCTTCGCAAAGAGACAATGAAATTTAACAAAAAAGTCACTTTTGGTGTCCCACAAGGTTCGGTACTAGGCCCCAAGTAGTTTGTACTGTATATAAATTATAATTTTAAAATGCCTAAAGTAATTAAAATTGTTCTGTTTGCTGATGACATGAATTTATGCTGAATACAGTGGAAATCGGATTTTAGTATTAAAAAGTGGTTTGATGATAAACAAAGTTCATAATATTTAGTAATCAGCTAAGTAATAAAAAAGCTAAAATTAGGATTAATAATGAAGACACAAAGAGAGTATGAGAATAAATTTATGGGTGTTACAGTGGATTATAAATTATGATCATAGTTCCATACATTACTTGTTGTGTGGATATATGGGGTCATACATATAAAACCATATTAAATTTAAAATATATGTGTTACAGAAGAGAGCAATAGGGATTGTAAAGGAAACAGTAATGAAACAGGAAAACAAGGAGAAACAAACTAAAAGTCTTTGAAACAGAACTGTAAAAAAATGATAAGGATGTGGAAGATCTTGATGAAGATGTTTATTGCAGCATAGCTGTGACAAAGTACATGTATTACCTTGGGTTCAGTGGAGTTTAAATAAACCCTGAACATCTTAAACTCAAATATTGTATGCTGTTTACTACCCTTAATGAAGATTAAGTTGCTCCTGTCGTAACAGCTGTAGTCTGTATCAGGGGCGTCATGCACTCATAATTTTTGAGGGGCACAAGTTTGGGGGGGGGGGGGGTCGTGTGGCTGTGGTTGCAGCCACAACAGCAATTATATGTTTTATTTTTTTTTTCCTTTTTATTCGAAACATTCCCAAACGCATTAATATATCATGAAATATCTTGATTCTCACCTTTATAGATTATGTTAGTTGATCTATAGTGGCCGATGGTCAAAGTAACCTAATAATGTAATCTATTAACTATGCATAAAAACCTGTTTGTTAATAACAGATATGGGTGTCATTCCATAACATATTTTTAATAAGACTGACTTTATATTTAATGTGTATTTAACATTGAAAGTTAATGTGAATAAAAACATTGTAAGTTAGGCTACTAACTTACTAACTTAATTTTCATTGTACAGAAAGAGAGCAAAGAACATTTACATTATCAAAGAACATTTTCACTGACAGTCTAGAGTTCAAGCACTCTCAAAAACTCCAATTAAAATCACTGAAGCTGTTTACACTATAAAATGAATATCTTACAGATTCGAAAACACATTTGCACTTTGTTGTTTCTGATGAGAGAATTCACCAGAATGTGGTATTCAGTCAGCGAGCGAGTGAAGAAAACAGGTATTTTAGCAAGCACTCATCTGAACACCTCTGATTGGTCATTGCATCCATAAGCTCAACAGCATCGTGTGTGATTGGTTATAATGCGCAGCGCTGTAAAAACACGTCTGTCTCTGTCTCAGCGCCAGCCAGCGAATGCAGATTTGAATTTAGCAGCTGATGATCTGACGCACTGAACATTATAATCACGCAGTGTGATTGTATTAAATATAGAAAATATTAATTGCCTATTTTTTTGTCTTTTGGAAGCTGCATTAAAAATCCACGTGGCTCAAAAATCTGAGGGGGCACGTGCCCCCTCACTTTCAATGGGCATGACGCCTCTGGTCTGTATGTTAATGAAGTTCAGACACCTCATTGTCTGAGATGGTTTGTTCCACACCCTTTCCCATTCTACAACTGATGACCATTTGGTCCATCAGGACAGGGGCGGAGCGGGGGGGTGGCTTCTGGGGCTCGAGCCCCGAATGTTTTTTCAAAAGCCCCGAATCTTTTGGGTTTGTTAATAGTTTTGTCAAAAATATAGTTTATCGCATATTATACAGAAATATTTAAAACGGTTCAATGACGCGTTCCCGCAGGATCGATAAAACGATATCATCAGCTGCGCTTTCTCTCACACACGCCTCCTGTCAATCACTCAGCACGTCACTCCTCTCATCCCATTCACTTCAAGCTGTTTTACCTAGCGGGTTACTTTTTGTAAGTTATGTTCATTAATGTCTTGGGCAAGTTCCTGCAAGCCAAATGCACATGTTTAGAGCAAATACTGAACTCGTGAGACATCAATTTTTTCGAGTATATGGCAAAAACCAAATAAAACACACTAAAGAGTGCACACATGCGTGACTACTTGATGAAGCTAGACTAACTTCGTGCGTTTACGCATTTAAAGCTAGAGTGCGTTCTGTCACTGCACGATTCAGACTATTAATAATATGCATTAAGAATGATCACATAATTCAAGATAAGGGGGCAGAAAATGTATATATTCATATTTCATATTGTTAATAAATATCTCATGAAGAGTGACATTTTTTTCTTAAAAAATCAGCATGATTACAAATGTGATATTGATTTTATACAACTGTTCAATAAATAATAATTTAATATCAAGACTTATGTTTTAGACACCATATTGGCTGTTCTTGCTCTATTTCACCAGCAAAAGATCATTTCAAACACAGCCACAGCACTGTTTTGTGTCTCTGAGCAACAGACGGTACTTCGTTCCTGAATGAATCAATCGTTTAAATGATTCGGTTCAATCAGTGACTCACTTATTAACAGTGATTTGCTGCCACCTATTAATTTCACATTTAGATGTTTTCATGTTTAACTCAATTCAAATAATAGTATTTAACGTTTTATGTATAATACATAAAACATTATTTATGCATTTGTAATTGCAGTTAAATGCATTCATGTCTTGCATTAAACACATCTAAATGCCACTTCAGACCAGCTTCTGTGTTGATTTGCTTTGCTTGGTAACAGCCCAAATGTCTTATTATTCTAATTCACTGATTAAATGTAAGAATTTGACTCAAAAGATAATGGACACTTTTAGAAAAAAAAAAAAAAAAAGGCTTTATAAAGGTAAAAATGCCCATAAGATGTAAGAATCAGTTTAAACTTATTGGAAAAGATGAATTTCTGTTAGTGTGAATTAAACATGTAAAAAATAATATTCATGTTTAATCATTTTAGACACTTGATTTTACTGAAGGCTACCATGATAATTATAACTTGATTTTATTAAATTCATAAACATAAACAAACTATATCTTCTCTATTTACAGTTTGTAGTGTGGATCATTCATTGCAACATTTAATCTGATTCTCATGTTTAAGAATCTGTTATCTTGAAAAATAATGTATGCTTCTACTGCCCACTGACTTGGTTTTAAACCTATATTATTATCCAATTTATGAGCCTTAAAACATCTTAAAATGCACACATTTAAGTCAGAAAAATATAAATTTTCTCGGGGGAGCATGCCCCCGAACCCCCCTACCAATCTACATTTTTGGACCTCTATTTATAAAAACCTGCGTACCTCCCTGTATGCCAGTGTTTATCTTTTTATGCTACTCCCTTAAGAAATACAGTAAATATTCTTCTGTTGGCCTCATGTATTCACTTAAGAAAACTGAAGCCCATATTTAAATGGTATTGTTGGACATCCTTGACTTGCAGTTAGACCACCCCATTACTGCATGTTTCTACTTAAACACATTTATCAGCTAAAAGGGGTAGTTTACCCACAATTAAAATTGTCATTATTACTCATGTTGTTCTTCTACTGAACTAAAAATAATATATTTTGAAGAAGTTGGGGGGGGGGGGGGGGCAACAACATTTGGGCTAAGCCCCGAATGTTTATAATGTCTGGCTCCGCCCCTGCATCAGGATGTGACGATCCAAATGGTGCAAAAACAACATAACTGTTGACTTTCGTCTTCTCTATAATGATTAAGCCATTTTGGGAAATGAGTGTGTTCTAACATACATTATGAAGTGGAATCTGGGTCGAGGCAGTCTGTAGTTTCTTACAGATCATAACCGTGATACTGCGTCGCAACTTACAGGAGCAACTTACATTTCAGAAGCCACATGGCTCAGTTGTTTCTTTCACTGCCTTATTTTGTTTTGTATGTTTGAGAATTACAATTAGCCTTCATTGCTGTGATGACGATCTGACCTTGTGACAAGCCAGCTTTGGTCCAGAGGCCAAATCAAATGGACAACATAGAGGAAACACGTTGGAGCCATTGACATGTGGGCAGTGCTACAGCCTGACTTGAGATCTTTTTGCCATATCCCCTTTCTTCTCTTCCACTGATGGGACATTTTAGATCATATGTAAAATATTTCAAAAGGTATAAACACACAGCACTGAGGTATATGAGGACTGAATATATGATAGTAAAGCTAAGCACAAGACCTCAAACCAATTGAAGAGACTGAATTTCTCCAATTCAGTCTGTTGCTTTGGGTTGCTCTGCAGACAACAGCAAATAAAACAGCATTCTGTGCTGAAAGATGGGAGGGACATCTTATTATTACCTTAAACGTATAACAATTATCTGCAAGGCCGACTTTTATTAAGCCACTTGGCTCAGATGTTCATTTTCCTGCATTGGTTGCATGTGTAAGAATTACAACTGAACTGACCATTGCTTAAGTAAAGATCTTAAATCATCTTTTAAGTCAGATGTAATCATCCATGCCACACAGCATTACAAACAAGAGTGCGAAACAAATTCAAACAAGTACTCACAAGGCATATGGTGCTCTAGGACCACAACGTGTGTGAAATTAGATAATCTCAGGAAACCTGGGGCCTTTATTGGCAATAATTTGCACAGAGACCTGCAGTGGAGGTTTGGAATAACCAACCATCATAGAATAAATATTATGGAGATATGAATTAGACCAGTCCTGAACAAACTGTTGACAATGGTAGTTTGTCTGTTGAAAAACCATTCGCATTCTGTGATTAATGGTGATGTGAGATGTTTAAAATTGAAAGAGAGAGCCTACAAAGCTGACCACCTGATAAAAAAAAGAAAAAAAAAGGTTCATTTGTTTATAGTCTTTGTTTTCTAGGTGGGTAAGAGCCAGGTGGAGGGTGGAGGAAATTGCATCGTCCGTAGAGCGGTTTGGACGGTATGCAAACTGGAGCGGATCGAGTGTGTTGGGGAGGCTGTTTTTGATTTTTTTGCATGACTAACCTCTCAAAGCACTTTATCATGATTGGAGTCAGTGCTATGGGACGGTAGTCGTTTAGACAGGACACAGGTGATTTCTTTGGTACCGGTATGATTGTTGTGGATTTTAGACATGTGGGGACGACTGCCTGGCTCAGCGAGGTGTTGAAGATATCTGTTAGGACATCCGTCAGCTGTGCAGCACAGTCTCTCAGTACACGGCCAGGTATGTTGTCAGGACCCACAGCCTTTCGTGGGTTAATCCTGGTTAGGGTCTTTCTTACGTCGGCTGCAGACAGACAGAGCGCCTGGTCGTTGGGAGGTGTGGGCAGTTTTTGTGCAGGTGTGTCGTTCTGCATTTCAAATCGTGAATAAAAGTGGTTGAGTGTATCGGAGAGGGATGGATCATCATCACAGGCCTGTGGCGGGGGCTTGTAGTCAGTGATTGTCTGAATGGCTTGCCACAGGCTCCGTGTGTCTCTGCTGTCCGTGAAGTGATTATTGATTTTTTGGAGCATGTGACCGTTTTGCATTTTTGATGCCACAGGACAGATTGGCTCTTGCTGTTTTGAGGGCTGCTTTATCTCCTGATCTGAATGCTTCATCTCTGGTCTTTAGCAGCCCACAAACCTCTGCTGTCATCCACGGCTTTTGGTTTGCACATGTGGTGATGGTCTTAGTGACTGTCACATCATTCATGCACTTTTTGAGGTAAGCAATCAGTTTCAGTGTACTCCTGCAGGTCTGTGTGGTTGTTGTAGGTGTACGCCTCTTTAAACATGTTCCAGTCTGTGCACTGAAAGCAGTCCTGTAGTGTTGAAGTAGCATTCTCTGGCCAAATTGTGATGAGTTTTTGAACTGGTTTGGCGAGTTTCAGAAGTGGTCTATATGCTGGGATTAGCATACCAGAGATGTGGTCTGAGTACCCGAGGTGGGAGCGGGGTACAGCCTTGTAAGCGTTCTTTACGGTTCCCTATAAATAGGGAACATCAATACACTAAAAGAGTGCGTGTAAAGGATAGAGCGACAGGTAGTCTATAAGAAAGGGTATAACAAGGCAGTAGATGTTTTAAAGGCAGTAGATGAATTTAAACCTGAAGGCCATCAGTAGTCAGCCTTTGAGAAAAAAAAAAGGTTCATTCTTGTTTTCCAGAATTCACTAATATAAAAATAAAATGTTTTACTAGAATAACACATTTGACTGAAGAAACAATGGCATTTACTGTATATATCCATTTATTCACACATGTTTAATAATTATATTGATTACCCCTGACCTGCCCCTGACTCGCGTTGATGTCATTTCAGTTGGACTCGTGAATCAATTCAATGGAACCGATTCAGTGATTCGCGAATCACGCAAGCAGTCACCAACACAGTTGCCAAGTCCGCTTATTATACGCGACTTTGGGCTTCTTTTTTTTGTAAAGTTGCGGGAAAAAATCCCTGGTCGCGGGTTGCGGTTTTTTGGGTTTATTTAAAAAAAATATGGTTGCTTGTTAGGGAAATCTGACAAGCGACTTCGTTTCTTTATTTATGTTCGCCGTATTCTCCAGTGCATTGATTGACACTCTGTCTGCTCGCAGTTAATAGACAACCAGGGGTGCGTTTCCCAAAAGCATCGTTAGCTAACTATGGTCGCAAGTTCCGTCGTTACCAATAGAGTTCAATGGGACTTACCACCATAGTTAGCTAACGATGCTTTTGGGAAACGCACCCCAGTGCAATAATATAAGAGCCGTAGAGTAATTGTCATATGTTCTGCTCCTCAGTGAAGAAAAATCACATTCAAGAAGACGCGTGACGCTGTAATCAAGCGATGACAGAAGTAGACGAAGAGGAGAGGGGTGACTTTCTTTTAGCCTAATTTTTTACAATGTTTTTGTAATGTATTAATTATCACGGGCTATAATAAAAAACAAGTAGTAATACTGAGTAAATACATTTGGTTTGAATAGCCTGGTATGGCAAGATGTCTTAAAATGTATTTCTTTTTTAACATTTAAACTTAGACCACATTATTAGATTACCTTTTGACTTCATGAATACACATAAATGACAGCTTAATGATTTAAAAAAAACTTTTTATAATATTTTTAATAATATTATATAATATTTTATTTTTTAATATAATATAAATTATAATTTAATATAATATTTTATATATTTTTCTATAATATTTATGTGGCATTTTGTTTTTTTATGTCATTTATTTGATAGTATACATTATTTTATTTTAAATGGAAGAAAAACCTGTTTTTGACCTCATAATAAAGCACGTTCCCTCTGTACATGGCTGTAACGAGCAGTGTTGTGGTGCTTGGAATTCTTTATAATGAATTAAAAACAAATATTGCCACATTGATGGCTCAAGAAGGTGTAATTGTTCAAATAACACATCGTTTCGTTTTAAAATATATAAAAAATTGTAACCAAGTGTTTTTCAAGTGTAATATTTCTGTAAAGGCTAGGGACAGAAAAAATTGACATTTCCATAGAATGACCCCTATATATTTTAGGCTATAAATATGTGGCTCATTTATTGGTAATAAATAATTGATAATAAATAATATTGATGATAATAAATCATCCAAAAAAAAATATTGGGCTTGTTTTTGAAGCTGCGGTTGCTTATTTGTCTCGCGAGAGTTGGCAACTGTGGTCACCAAGGAACAAACAGTTCGTTGTCAGACCGGTGAGGTGAATGAAATGAGGTGAGGAGACTGTCTGTGTTAATACAATAGTCTTGTGATTTAATGTTATCCGCGGTCATGTGAGTACAGTACCGGTTTAGCCTTGTATGTGAATGCTGTTATCTTGGCTAATAAATGTAACTTAGTCTTTTACATTGAGTAGTGAATTAGCTGATGAGCTAGTTAGCAGCCAAGCTAATGCTAATTTTGTAAGAATAACCCTCGCTAGGCAAAGATGTCCGAATATAATATTGATTTATGTATTAATTTCAACGTAAAATCACAATTGCAGTGCAGTTTTGCAATACTTAAAACATTACATGCGAAATATCTCGACAGCACGCGTGACATTGTAACGTTAACTTACTTTAATATAATTATTTTATATGTTTTTGATTTTTGGCGTTACATAATATAGTTACACATTGCCTGTTTGTTTTGTCGCCGTTCTCTATTTAAATGTAGGTTGTTTTAGAAAACATCTTCGTCGTATATGTCAGTGTTTGTGTATATTCTGTTACAAATATTCTTATGAATGTTTAATCTGTTCATGTCTTAACTGAAGATGTCATAGTCATGAAAAGAGTATGTGTTCATGATGGTTTGAACTGTTTGTTACTCAGTAGTTTTAGGGCACTGTCTGCTATCATAAGCACATTAAACAATATCACATTAGCACACTTTAATTTGTGTGTTTGTGTCTTCCTTCAGATCAGGCTGCTGACCCCTCCATGGAAGAGGCCAGCGATGAGGGGCTTTTACTCCAAGCTGGACTCCTCATCTCTGGGCATGGCGGTGCCCCTGAACCTGGCCGTGGAGACTGAGAAAGCTCAGGCCCTGCTCCAGACCTTCAGCACTGCCTCTCTGTTAGCCAGCACCGGCCTGGGCGCTTTCTGCTTCCTCGCCGACCACTTTCTGACGCTCCCCTTCATCCAACACCATCTGTGGCTCAGGGCTGTGCTCGATAACTCCGTTCACGGCATCATTGGACTCTGGTCATGGGCCATCGTCATCGGGTTGAGGAAGAAAAGTGACTTCTATGAAGTCGTCTTGGCTGGGTTTCTGGCATCTATCATTGACCTCGACCACTTCTACTTGGCTGGATCATTGTCACTCAAAGTGAGGCTTTTTAATGTCTTTTCTTAACATTTAAAAACTGATTATTGCACTTTTTTGCCTTTTGTTTCGGCACATTAAAACTATTGATACAATTCAACAGGCAGGGTCAGAAATAAAGCAGTAAACCTATAGACACAGTAATTATGGTGATTTTTTTTCTTTTTTGAACTGTGGTTACAATGATGAAAATCAAAAACATGAGACAATACCTTTTTGTTGTTTTTTTTTGCATTGCATTGCTATTTTTGCATTACAGTAATGAGAATTGGGTAGTTAGAAGATATATACATTTATAAATGAATCTAGAGTCTAGAGATGCTTAATTGTTCTGAAAATGTATTTAATATTATATGGTAATATTTTAATGTATGGGTACGGAAAGTCAGACCCCCTTATACTCTTTGTTATATATATATTTAAGTATTTTTTTTTCCTCATTAATGTACACACAGCACCCCACATTACAGAAAAACACAGAATTTTTTTTTGCAAATTAAAAAAGAAAAACTGAAATATCTTATACAATTTGCTGTGACACTCATATATTTAACTCAGCCATTTCTTCTGACTATCCTTGAAAGCAACCAGATCCAGCTGTGTTTGATTATACTGTTTTGTTAGGAAAGCACTTCTATATAAGTCATGTTAAGCAAATGAGAATCTAGGTCAAAGGAACTGCCTGAACTCAGAGACAGAATTTGGCAAGGCACAGATCTGGCCAACAAAAAAATTTCTGCTGCAATTTGGCACATTTTCATGAGGGAAAGAACCCTCAATGGCCGTCCGGCCAAACTGAGCTTCGGGGGAGAAGAGCCTTGGTGAGAGAGGTAAAGAAGAACAGTACTGTGGCTGAAATCCAGATGGGAGAAAGTTGTAGAAAGTCACAATCAGCCCTCCAAGTCGGGGCTTTATGGCAGAGTGGCCCGACGGAAGCCTTTGCAAGACACATGAAAGCCCGCATGTGCTAAAAAAACACCTGGCTCTGGTCTGAAACCAAGATGATTTCCTTAATTCACATGTGTGGAGAAAACAGAGTTCATGTCCATCGTCCCAACAGGAAGCATTGGTGGCAATCATGTTGGTGTTTTTCATGCAAAGGACAACTTCAATCGAGGGAAAGATGAATGCGGCCAAGTGTATCCTGGACGAAAACCTTCTCCAGACCAACAGACTGGGCTGAAGGTTTACTTCCAACAAGACAATGACCCTAAGCACACAGCTAAAATAACGAAGGAGTTTCACAACAACTCCGACTGTTCTTGAAGGCCCAGCCAGAGCCCTGACTTAAACCCAATTGCTTCTGGAGAGACCTAAAAATGTGACCAACGTTTACTCCAACCTGACAGAACTGGAGAGGATCTGCAAGGAGGAATCAGAGGATCCCCACATGTGAAAAACTTGTTGCTCTTTCCCAAAAAGACATGGCTGTATTAAATCAAAAGGGTGCTTCTACTAAATACTGACAAAGGGTCTTTTAGGACCATTTATTTGTTTTTCTTTTTTAAAATTGCAAAAATCAAAATTCTGTGTTTTTCTGTCAAATGGGGTGCTGTGTGTAAAATGAGGAAAAAAAATGAATTTAAATGATTTTAGCAAGGCTGCATATAACAAAGCTGAAAAATTTAAGGGGGTCATACTTTCTGACCCACTGATTTTATAATATACATGTTCAATTTTTAAACCTTATACAATTACAGCCAACTAGAAAGCAACCAGATTCTGTTTTGTCACTTGTCATGTTAATCTAACAACTTTTTAACATTTAATTTGGCACATTTTCATGAGGGAAATCAATTATTTTCAGTACAAATCCACACAAGCAGAAATTTTTGCTTGTGGGCAAATGATTTCCTCACACAGAGTTCATATCGGGTTCATTGAAACATTTACCAACAGAAAGCTGTTTGTTTGATTAGGCTTCTGTGTGATTTATTTTAAAGAGACCTTTTTTTATTTGCAAAAAAATAAATAAACAGATTTCATGTCCAAGCCTGGCTTGCAAAAATGCCAAGGAAGATTCAAATAGTTCAAATTGAAACATTTATGATTAGATTTATTTTAACCAGCAAGCACAACAGTGTTTCATCATCAGACTCTTTGTTAGTGAGACGTCAGCATCTAAATATAAACATAATCAATAGGCTGACCGTGATCAATACTCCTCAAGCTTCACATAAAACAGACAGTTTGTTGGCTTAAAATAGGTCAGTAATATTAATTAGAGACATTTGTTTCTTTCTTTGTGCTGTTGATATTGGAATTGTAAATGTAGATTATTTAAAACTGGTGTACTGTGACTGGCAGATTTACCACCGTGGTGGTAATGGACATACCGCTGGTGGTGCGGTGTTGTGTATATTTATATATATAATTCTGAACAAAAATAAATAAATGAGGCAAATCTGTTAACAAACGTGCGTGTTTATTTTATACTTCCGTCAGACTGCCTGCAAAACGCTAATATACATCAAAGAAATAATACAGTTAAATAGGAAAGTCTTAAATGTTAAATACACCCTGATAGCGAGCGGCGCGGCAAGAACTTTAATCAGTGATGCCCAATGCGGCGAAAGAAAAAATCCCTCACAGTAAACTGCCTCGTCCTATTTATGTCACACAAAGTCATTCCTGTAACAGACTAACCTGTTGTGTTGCACGCGGCGTGCAACACGGTTCCTGTTCCGCCAAAGCAAGCGGGCGCATCCTCATCTGCACGCGCTCTCTGTGGAATAGGAATCGCGGCGTAGTTTCCACATTTCTTGAATTTCTTCTGTGGATTTGGCCATGAAAAGCCTCACAAAAAACCTGACCAGCCGGGCGTTTGCGATATGAACTGAAGACACTTCAAACGCGGATGGGTGAATGAATGAAATGATTCCAGATCGGCGTTGTAATATTTGGTTTTCCAACAAGGCAGAGCCGGGCACCTAAGGGGGGCATAATTTCTAGGGGGGGCACAAATCACGTTGTGTGTGTGTGTGTGTTGTGTGTGTGCAGTGAGTGCAGTCAGCTCCCTAAAGGGCAATCGCTTTCTTATGTGCATTGTTTTATCGGTTTCACTTTCGCTTTCGAACTGTTCAGCAAAGGGGAGAGGATGGAAAGTGGGGGCACAGTTACTTGTTTGTTAGCCAAGGCTTCACAAAATAATTTGCTGAATGCAGAATAAACACATTTTCCTGCGCTCACTAATAAAGGAAACGCCGTTTGGCATAGGTAATTTGTGAATTAGCTGTTTATAGTCAATAAAACAATTTGATTTACTATATTATACACTTGAACACAACTTTGTTTTATGCTTGTTAGTTGTGACGTCACGTCAGGAATAGACAACCGCGGTGACAACCGACCACCGCCGGTGAGTGTCACGGAGACCGTAAGACTGGTGTAGCATCATAAGTCAAATCAGATAACACTTGAACCTTAAATGGATAGTTCAAAAAATAAAAAGCCTTTTTGAATTTCAAACGTCGAATTTCTTCTGTGGAATGAAAAACAAAAGATTTTTATTGATTCAATAACCACTCTAATAGTTGTTCAATATTTGTGTTTTAAATTATTTACTAATAATTTTACTGTTTCAATGATTGAATCTTGTTTCATATAAGACCAGTAAACCTTTTTGAATCGTGCTCCCATTTTTATTTGTGTTTTAGGCTATATATAAGGTATTTTTAATATTTCTGTGACTTCAGACAGATTACATCTTGATTTTTTTGTTTGTTTGTTAGTTTTTTGCAAAAAAAAAAAAGCATTTAAATGTTGATTAATTTGGATCTACGGTTATGAAAGCTGTTTGCGTAGCTTGTCCGTGAACTGCGGTTCTGTGTATTAAATGCTGCTCCATCTGAAAGCAGGTGATGGAGATTTACTATTAATAACAGAACCGGCTTTACTGACGAGATGCGCATGAATGAATGAATGAATGAGGCATTTATATAGCGCTTTATTGTGTATTGTTGTACACCCAAAGCGCTTTACAATCATGTTGGGGGTGGGGTCTCTCCTCAACCACCACGCATGATCATCGCGTTCGATATATCGCACAGCCCTAATCCAAAATAAAAGTTTTTATGTATATATGTGTATATACATGCATATATACAAACTCATACAGTATATATTTTGAAAATATTTACATGTATGTATTTATATTTATTTGTACTACGGGCCGTTGAGTGCTTTAATCTGATTGGCTCACCAACGTTCTAAGGTGTGCAATTATTTTCAGGGAAACGCACGGCGACTGCAGTTTCAGGCAGCTTTTGACCGCATTACATGTAAATATCACTTCGCCAAATGATTTCAGTTATTTCAAAGGTCCTTACAGCTTACAACAGCAAAATAACCAAAACCTACAACGACACTGGACAAACAAATAAATATAGTAAGCAATAGGATAAAAATGAGAGATTATTTCCATGTTTTGCCACAAAATTATGTTTTATGTACCTAAAGCACATACTCTGCACATACTCTACTATCAACGGCTCAAGCCTCCGGTACTAGGTCTAAAATGATGTTTTGGAATTAGCAATGGAGGTAATCCTACTCACAATAGCGTTTTAAGTACAAAAACCGGACGAATGCCTTGAAATATATCATCTGATCGATGTCTTGAGGTGTGGCAACTGTAGTATAAGTGGAATAATTGCATCAGCGACTTAAAGCTACGTTCACTCTAAAGTGATTGTCACATAGATCAGTGTTTTAACTGAAGTTTGTGTACTTGTGCAGGCTGCTGTGAATCTGCCGCACAGGCCTCCGCTGCACTGCTCCACCCTGATCCCAGCGCTCTGCTTCTCCCTGCGCCTCCTCATGTGGGCCTGCCGGCTCAAGGACTCCTGGTGCTCCCTGCCCTGGATGCTGTTCATCTCGCTGGCGTCGCACCACATCCGCGACGGCATCCGGCACGGTCTCTGGGTGTGTCCGTTTGGAAACACGGCACCCATCTCTTTCTGGCTGTACGTCACCATCACAGCCACTCTCCCTCACCTGTGCTCGGTGCTCATGTATCTGACCGGCACCAGAGACATGATCTCCACCAAACACGGCATCGCCATCGACGTCTGAAACACTGGCTTGATTGTGGGCTCTTTATTTACTTCAATGGTTTATTTTTTTCCCAGCAAAAATTTGGCACTGGAAATATTTCCATTAGCTCTTCTCTGCCTCATTGCCATTCCAACATAATTCATCCTTATTCCTTGAGAGATTGGCCGTACGGTTGATACTGTTAACTACTGTGGTCATTCAGGTATCAGTGTGAAATCAGGTTCTATTTACTGTGAAGACTGTGAATATTTTAATATGTATGATGTAGATTAGGGTTGGGCGATTAAAAAAAAAAAAAAAAGAAATCTATTTTGCAGCCTTTTTGTACAATATGCTATATATATATTTGATATAAAAATCCATTACAGAGCAAATAGAGAAATTATATTATCAAAATGATATCTCTCTTTTGCAGTATTTTGGCAATATTTAATAATAAAACATAATTCAGAACAAGTAAGTATACTCTATACTCTAGTAAGTATACTTATGTACTCTGAATTAGTTAGTTTTCTATATATGAAATATGGTTCAAAATGGAGTTCATTTTGAAAATATAATTTCTATACTTGCTGAACTGGATTTAAATTTTCATGGTTGCCAAGTAGATAATATTTAATGATTGTTAATATCTAATAATTTGTTCATATTCATCAATATGACAGTATAAATAAAGTAATAACATACTAAAATGCCACACTAAGACATTGATGAGAAATTTGAGTGATGAACAAACAAAACAAATTGCTAATTTATAGTTGTGAATTAATTCACTTTTAATTAATTTAAGATTGTGGTCATATTAGTGAAATTTTGGCAAAAAAGCACTGTTGTCAATAGCTTTTTTTTGTCGGTTAATGTGACAGTCACATGACCAACTTGAATCTGTTGCAAAATTTGCGCGAGGAAATCTTTTGCCCTCCTGATCGTCTCATGGCAATTTGTACATTTTACGAGGTGGCTAATTCGTACGACCTCGTACAAATTCTTAAGATTTGTACTGAATCGTACGTGTTTTAAGAGTTGCATAATTCATATGAATTCGTATGACTGAGCTACGCCTAACCCTGCCCCTTAACCTGCCCGTCACTGGGGTCTAGACAAATCGTACGAATTCATACGAATTAGCCACCTTGTACGTATGAATTGGTCATGAAATAGCATTGTGGATTCCTGTTGAAATGACTGGATTTCACTCATGAAAATTAGTCCAACAGCGCTGAATGTGACCACATCTTAATGCCATTGTTGCTACTGGTATTTAATTAAAAATATTATTAAAATATCTGTTTTAATTCTTAAAAGGAAAGATTGTGAATCTATTAAAATAACATATTTAATAGCTAAATAAAAAGTGCTTTAAAAACTAATGCGATCATTTATATCACCAACAAAATAGATGTGAATGTTGGATATTATCGCCCAGCCCTAGTTTAGTTGATTCACTCTTACTCACTTTAAAAGCTTCAGCATTGTGTTGTCACATTTAGCTTAGTGGTATAGACTTGTCCATTCAAATAATGCCATTTTATTGTGTTTATTTTCTGAAGGAAGCCACAGACACCAGGCTGGATTCATGACGTGTCGTGCGTCCAGGAATAGGCTTTGAGAATGGATGTTGATGGTCTTTGTGCTTGTGTATTTGCAGTTGAGGATCACTGTAGGTGTACTTGAAGGACATTATTCTTTCTGTAGTGTATTTAAAAAGCAGAAAAACACTGGTAGGTCTAGTTTCACATGGTATGGAAAATGGAAATACTTTCTGATGTTACAAAAGATTATTGCTGCCTTTTTAGCCGCAGGCGTTGGAATAACTGTAAATATGACTTGCCTACTTAAGCTTTATTTCCAAACCATTTATAACTTTCACGTGATTAAATGGAGCTGTTATTAAGTGTCTTTGTATTCACCCTGCAGTTTAACTTCTTGCTCATCCAAGATGTAGACGAGTTTGTTTCTTCATCAGATTTGGAGAAATGTAGCATTGCATCACTGTCTCACCAATGGATCCTCTGCAGTGAATGGGTGCCGTCAGAATGAGAGTCCAAACAGCTGATAAAAACATCACAATATTCCACACCTGTCCTTCAATTAATGTCTTGTGAAGCCAAAAGCTGTGTGTTTGTAAGAAACAAATTCATTATTAAGACATTTTAACTTTCAACTATTACTTCTGGCCAAAATATTAGTCTATAATCCATAATAACGCTTCCTCCAGTGTTGTCCTCTTACATCAAAATCCACCCACATATTTGTTTTTGCTTGTAAACTGTGCTTGATCTGTGCAGATTTCTCTCCTGGTTCAGACAAGATGACTTGTCAGTGGAATAAGTGTTATTATAGATATTTCAGCCGGAAGCAACAGTTTAAAATATGAAAAACATCTTGATTGATTTTCACTTCTCAAGATGTTAACTGATGGACTGGAGTGGTGTGGATTATTGTGATGTTTTTATCAGCTGTTTGGACTCTCATTCTGACGGCACCCATTCACTGCAGAGGATCCATTGCTGAGCAAGTGATGGAACGCTACATTTCTCCAAATCTGATGAAGAAACAAACTCATCTATATCTTGGATGACCTCTGCGTGAGTACATTTTAAGCAATTGTTCATTTTTGAGTCAACTATTTCTTTAATTTAGTTTTTTATTCAGTTGTGTGCCATCATAGTTGTTTTAATAAACACAATTGGTGTTAAGTAAGCAGCCAGAAAGACAAAGCGTGTTCAAACTGCTGTTGGGATACAGATATTGGACTAAATATTCACGTTGGCTTTTTTCCAGGTCAAATTAAATCAGACATTGTTCAATATTAGTGTTTACAGTAATGTATAGTTGATTTAGTATTGCATATGTATACTACCACATACTAGTTTTGGATTATGTACTTGGTTAATATTTTCAATATCGTACAGGGATTATACTCTGCCTAAACATGGTAAATTAAATCTTGTGTTTTATCTTTGTTGCCACATTCTGTCTAGATTCACTATCCATTTAATTTCAGAAATGTTAGTTTGGTCAATGCTTAAATGGGCACAAAACTAATTTCCATCATTATACATAAATGTTTTTGAGGAGTATAAATTGTCATGTGTTTTCAAACTTTTGACTGGTGGTGCGTATAAAACAACAGCATCAGGAAGCCCTGAATTACAGCAGTGGTACTTGTGTGCTTATATGCTTATTTTCAGAAGCAATGACAGAATTGTGCATTTATTCATTTGTTATGGTAATAAAGGTTATATTTTGGTTTGATGCCTAATGTTTAAAGCAGTTGTAGAGGCCTTTCCAAACCTGCAGAGGGAGCTGTAGACAGACTATTCATGAGCCTTTATACATTCCTTTTGTTTTTTTACTATTTAATTGTTGTAAATATTTCTTTTATTTATATGCTTTTTTTTTTTGTCGATTTGTCAATAATGTGGTGTTGATGCATAGTCAAGAAATGACTTGAAGCATTATTTATTTCTGAAAACTATCACTAAAGTTACACATGCACTTCTGATTCAACAGCTTTCTTTGTTTTGTTGCTTCTGATTCTTTCCACTTTGAAGCCATAATGAAGCTCTACTTTATATACTTGAAAATTCCATTCTTGTCAGGCATTCATTTAGGGAATAAATAAATCAATAAATCATGGTTGAGTCAAGATAATCATAGGGGAAGAGCAGTGTGCATTTCCTGCTGAACTGAGATGTAGAGATGAGTTGAGTGTCCAGGATCATGCTGCTTCAGACAGGATCGTTTATCCAAAGAAGAAAACTGTGCTTTACTCACCCTCGTGTCATTCATAACCTGATCTGATTCTGTCAAACAAGAGCTTTTAAAAGAAATGTCTCAGTGTTGAGCGTTCATCAAAATATAACAACATGAGGGAGAGGAAATGATAACAGAATTCCATTAATTGGTTAAACTATATCTTTAATGAATGTCTTAAATTATGAAGTCATATTGAATTATTCCACTCAGCCTATAGATGGATAATTATGTTTGAAATGTAATTCACAGGCTATTCAGGAAATGTAAGTTTTATTATTATTATTAAGTATCCTGCTGTCCACAAATCCCCCATCAACAAATAGGGAAAAAAATAATATTATCCAAAGGGGGAAAATAATGCAATTAATAATAATAATAATAATATGTAAAAATAATAATAATAATCTAAATGCCTTGCTGTGTCCACAAATCCCCCCTCAATAAAAAAAAAAGTTCAGATTGTTATTATCTGAAGAAAACATGTAAAAAAACATTGTCCACAAAACCCTTATCAATAAATATAACATTTTTAGATTTTTATTATCTGAAGACAAAAAATAAAGAAAATAATGATGATGATGCTAATAATAATAATAATCATTATGATGATTATGCAAAACAAATCTAAATATCCTGTTGCCCAACAAATATAAAAAAGTTTAAGATTTCTATTATCTGAAGACAAAATAAAATAAATGTAATAATAACAACAATAACAAATTAATAATTTAACATAATGAAAAGCTAAGATTAATATGGTCATGGCCATTTAATAAATATGTTAAGACAATGTTTAGTGACTTCTATGATTGAGAAAAAATTCAAGGTAAAATATTTTAGTTAAATTAGTGGACTTTAACAGGACTTATACGTTTCCTCAAATCCTTTAGAAAACCTTTTTTTGTATCCCACTGGCTTCTGTCCATTGCCCAGATGGCCAAAACTAACCTGATGCAGTCATTGACATTGTTTGAAACCCATAATCCACATCTTGATCTGCAGCGTAAATGATTGAGATGAACGTAAATATTAGGATTATGTGATTTAAGTCAATATAACGTGTAAATCCCCACAGACTACAAATAGCCACACTCAAATATTGGAGGTATATGATTTCACCAGAGCCTTGGCCGAGTAACAATACTTCAGCTGTATGATTTCAACAAGCTACTAAATCCCCGGCCTGATTTTCATGATTCAATATTTGTAAATCTGTGTGAATGATTGGAAGCGACTTGCTGAATTTTCCACCGCAAACAAACAGATGATATCAGTGAAGAGATCAGTCACCAATCTGACAACAAAGTCCTTTTATTCAGATAAAATAACTTTTATTTCACAAAAATATAGACAGAGGAATAATAAAACAGCTTATGTTGTACAGAAAAAAATATACTATGTACATTTACTGCGGACGCCTTTGTGTTCCCCTTCCCGTATTTGACAGGCAACAGTAGTCCAATCTAACGAATACATCTGGATTTGATATCATGCATGCAACATTATAAAAAATGCAGAGAGGAAGCGGGAAATATACGCAATTTTACTCCAAGAACCTGTCCTGCTTGAAGTATAAAGTCTCCGTCCTGCCAGTAACAGATGATTGCGGATCGATTGGCTTGTTTGCTTTGGTTGGATTTCTGGAATCATGCATCAGGTTCCTTCAGAACCAGATTGAATTTCTCTGATGCAAGACTTGATGGTCAGTGTGGAGAGACTGTAACACAGCCGTTAATGAGTGCGTTTACAGATGGAATCATACCACAGAGGTCTAAAAATAAAGAAGATATTTTCAGTGTGTTACAGTGTTCAGACGCTTTGCTGAAGCCGTTCTCAACTGGTCATGACCCGAATGTGCTGAATGTGAAAAATCAGATCCAACAAAACCATACCATTGTGCATATCATAATCACAAGACGCTAGCAGAATTACATACCAAATTACATGGCACACAATAAAAAAATAAAAATCGTGAAATATATATTAAACAATTAGTGGAGTTTATTTTTATGGCTCCCAATGCATAGAAAAGTTAATATTTTGTGTGTTGTTGTGCCTGAGCAGTTTATGGCTATATTAAAACATTTCCATATTTGAATTTAATCATTTTTGTTTACTTTGTGTGATAAACAATTTAGGCAATTGCTGTAAAATAAAGTAAAGTAAAGTAAAAATAAAGTAAAAATTTAAAACTGGGGGGGGGGGGGGGTCTTAAATTACTGATTTTTTTTCTTTTTTAATGCTTAAAATTATTCTACAATTTAGGCCTTATGCTGTTAAAAAATAAAATAAATTTAAAAATAAAATAAAATAAAAAATACATTTAAAACTGGGCGGAAAAACTGAGAAAAAAAATATTCTAGATTATTACCAAATTTTGGATTCCACCTTTTTATCAATTAGTTTTCTTACAATCAGCACAGGCTTGATATTTCTATTTGGAACTGATAGCTGGTAGGTTTTGTTGACCTGGGCTCATGCACAGTTTTTTTGAGCCAAAAAAAAGAAAAAAATCATTATTTGTGGATAATTTTGGCAATGTTCACTCAAAAACTGATTCAATCATACGCTGATGCATAAGCTCAGATCAATGAGGTCTACAAGTAATCAGTTGCAAAAAGAAACACAAAGGCTGTGATAATTGAAAGAAACAAGTTGACAAAAAGATTGAATCCAATATTTGGCAATAACATAAAATAACAATACATTTATAAGCAATTTTTTGTAGGATTTTTAAATTGTGGGTGGGAAATAAATCCCAAAATCATATTTTTTTTGGGGGGGGGGGAAATTGTTTTATCCTGTGTGAGCAAAGTCAGCAAGTTGTAGTCCAATGCAATAACATTAAAGTAGCATTTTTGGGAAAAAGAAAATCCTTTCCAGGAACACAACATGAGGGTTAGTACTGCGCTGGGCGTCCCGTTTAAAATCTGAGTCCTGAAACAAAACCAGTTGAGAACCAGCGATTCTCTGGATGCTGCTGACCATCATGTCAATCAAATCCAAAATTCAGCCTAAATTAACATACTCTCACACGCAGGACGACTTTAATCAAAGCAGAGAAAGAAGAATATATGACCGACTAAACCAAGAGTATAGTCTCAAATATGACTGACAAAACAAAACCCCTTTTTCTTACATTGATATGATTCACTGTTCAGTCACAATCTATCTTAAAGTGAAGTATTATCAGAGCACCAAGCGAATACTACAAAAACACATCATCTTGCTGGTGAAACAGGCAAAAACGTTAAGGCACACGAACGGCAGAGGTTATGAGCAAGTGGTGCAAAAATGCATGAAAACACCTGGCAAACATCTTCAATGAATTATCAGAATTATCAAGAAGAAAGAATCACAGTGACATCTTTGCAAAAATCCAAAAACTAAAAACTCAGTTATTTTTAGTTGAACTTTTGGTCTTTACGGTTATCAACAAGAAACCCAAATCAATATATAATTTGGTGCAAAGCCAGAATAGGAATTAGTATTTTTTTTTTAGAAAGTAATATAAAAAATAACATTTGATAATAATAAAAAAGAGGTACCTATGGAAGCTTTTTTTTTTCCTACCACCAGAAAAAAGGAAAAATATTAATTAATTAATTCTGACTTTTTTTCCCTCACAAATCTGAGTTCGAGTTTATATCTCACAATTTTGACATATTGTGATACTTTAGAACTGCGAGATATAAACAGAATTGTAAGATACTGTATAAACTCCCACTTCTGAGAAAAAATAAATCAGAATTGTGACATATCTTCAGTTCCAAGAAGTTGGAATTGTGAGATATAAACTCGCAATTAGATCTTTTTTTTTTTTCAGTTTTTTTTTTTACAGAAAATTTTGAAAATGTAAACTTAGAATCGTGAGGGGAAAAAAGTCAGAATTGTGAGGAAAAAACAAAACAAAAAACAATTGCGAGATTAAAAAAAGTCACAATTAGTTTTCCCATGGATAAAAAAACTAAAAAACAAGCTTCCATAGATACATATTCCAGACTTGACATTAACCACTTTATGTATTTCTTTGGACAACGTTCCTTATTTTTGTTTGTTTGTACCTATAGGAAGGATATGCATACTAAAATCTTATAATTCAATAAAATCATATATTTTAAAAGAATTACAAAAACGCATGCATCGAGCTTTATGTCACTGGAGAGCAATGTACAACAGAACAGTATGCTGTATACAAACTATTATACAATATAACGACATAAATGTATAACAATATCGTTTTATAGATGAGCTTCAATAGAATTTAATATTGTGAATATCTACTAGCTTCAACATAGAAACAATCAGCTTTAATCACCTTACATATGTGACACCGTAAGACTGATTTACATTCATGTCTCGATTCAATGCAGAAAAAGTCCAGAGAAACGAAATGCATTTATCGCATTGAAGTCCTGTTTTGTTGAACACCAGCTCACCGTCGCTGGCGTTTACTGTCAAGACATGAACTCCGAGGCTGATGTTGTGATGAAATGCATTTTACAGGAGTTTATTACCAAGAACTCGATGCTTTAGATGCCACATCTGGCTGGGAACTAACCAGACGAAGCCAATCAACTGCAGATGTGTCCACCTGTTTTCTGAGAAGAAATCTCGCAGGAAGAAAGACAAAGCAGTCTTTGTTTCTCCCCAGAAAGACCAGGCTTCCTTCGCTGGAGCGCTGAGACAGCCAACCTTCTGTCTTCCAAAGATAGCAGCTGTCTAAAGGTTACAGAGTGTCTTTTTCACCACTTTCTCCATAATGCCCCGTATGCTGCGCGTGTCCGGCCAAATGATGAGCCTTTCACAGCACTGTGTGTCAGAAGTGGAGTCCAGTGGTGTGCGGGGAATATCGGAAGGAAAAGAGAAATACAAAAATATGTTTTTCATTGTCCAAGAATTTGCTGAGAAAGGAGAAGAGTAAAGGAGGAAGGAAATCCTTGTGTTTTTCCATTGCATTGTGCTACATTGGAGACTGTACATGTTCACAGTTCACGGGACTCAGAGCCCATCCTCTGAGAGGCCGAGAGGAGAGGTGGATTGTGGGTAATGGAGTCTGTCAGTGGTGCTGATTCCCTATACTGATGCCCTATGAGGGCCGAACTGGAGACGGCCAACTTCTCAAATCTAGAGGTAAACAACAATATTAAACTCGTTTAGAGCAACAATACTGTAGAAAAAAACAAAACTAGAGTTCAACATTTTGGGGTCAGTTTATATTTATTTTTTTATTTGTTTTATGAATATTTAATTATTTATGAAATTCATATTTTTTATTCAGTAAGGATGCATTAAATTGATCAAAAGTAACAGTAAATACATTTTATAACATTGCAAAAGATTTCTATGTAAAATAAATGCAGTTATTTTGATTAATCATGATTTTCACAAAAATATTTATCAGCACAACAGTTTTCCATATTGATAATAATCAGCATATTAGAATGATTTCTGAAGGATCATGTGACACTGAATACTAGAGTAATGATGCTGAAAATTCAGCTTTGATCACAACAATAAATTACATTTGACAATATATTCAAATGAAATGTTATTTTAAATTGTAATATTTCACGATTTTACTGATTTTACTGTATTTTTGATCAAATAAATACAGCTTTGATGAGCAGAAGAGACTTCTTTCAAGAACATAAAAAAATCTTACTGACCCCAAATTATTGATGTGTATATATATGTATATTTTATATTTGCTTTGAACATGGTATTTATATTGTCCTAAAACTTCTGTTTATATAATAATAATAACAACATCAAAATAGAACAAAAATTGGAACAGTTCATGCAAAAATACAAACTTTATAATCATTTATCCACCCTTATGTCTTATGAAGTATGAATGCTGTTTTATAAAAATAAAAAAACACCTAAATAAATAACAGCATACATACTTGGAATGACATGAGTGAGTAAATAATGACAATGTTCATTTTCATTCAACTGTTAATTATTACATCATGTGGGAGAGTCAGGAAGATTACAGGCTAATATAGAGCAGACGTCTCTCATATAAATCATCATGTTTACATCTTCACATTTTCCCACTTGAGTCACAAATTCAGATCTAAAGATGAATGAAAAGTCGAACAGTTCAAAGTGAACAGATGCTGTTGACGTCTACGTCTTCAGTTTTTTTCTAGACTAATTTACAACATTCAAAGCTCATATAAAGTATACTGTAAGTTAGCTATTACTGTAAATGGATGTAAATGCTATAAACCACAGTTTTTGTTCTAATCAATAGCTTCACGGTTTTTATATGAGCTAAATATGATTGTCACTCCTCTTTGAGAGCTCCTGTACTCACATACGACCTCATTTATACAACACCAGCACAACCAATTTATATCATTCATAGATAAAACCATTCCTATGTAAATTCAGTTCCATGTCAATCACTAAGCTCCGCCCCCTTTGTTAACGTTACACACTTAAGCGAACAGAATGAGCCATTTCTACAATGCGTTCACTATTTTAATGTGAACTCTTTAGCTGTTATTGACATTAACATGACAGATTTATATTTTAATCACATAAAGTTAAGTTATTTGTCTTATTTTAATAATAGGTGTCTATTTTGAAAAACTTGGCTGAGGAAGGATGCTAAATAAATACAGAAACAGAGGTATTTGTCTTGACTCGTTTGTAAATGACTGTCTCCACACCAGTCCTGCGGTCTATCTGCAAACCACATTAAACTACGCTACAGACAGAGTGTGCTATTTAAAAGCAGCGACTCCATAAACAACACACTCGCCTGTTGACCGCGGTTTACAAACAATACAACATCTCAAGTCGCTAATACTTATTCAGAATTATCGGATTATCTGTTTCTTGTTCAGAGCTGCAAGATGCCAAAACATTGCTAATGTCAAGCATCAGCAGTGACTATTATATTCCATACACACCCGAAACAATAATTTAGGAAATTCACTCCCACATTTATATGCTGTTCTCACTCTCAAAATTTGCAGTGTGTATGTGACCTTTTGATGGTTTCCATTCAGAATGGATTTTCTTGAATTTAAGGAAAATCTAGTAGTCTAGTTGGTTTTGTTGACTGCATTTTTGACTGAGTTTGTTCTCTGTGCAGTAAAAATAGAGGACAGCCAACTAATGATATATTCAAAGTATCAACATAGTAGCCATAAATGGATTGTTTCGCATGCTTTCTCTTCCAGACTGTTTAAACTGAGATGGGCCAATCGCCAAAACAGCAGACGGAGGGAATGTCAGAATGGAGACGGACTCCTGCGCCAGCTTACTTTAGATCGGTATGGACTTCATCTTCACCATGGAAGTCAGTTCTTGTTTCTTCACATTGTCCTGTTTTCTTTGTCTGACCCTATAAAGGGAACAATTAAGAGATCAGATTGTCTCATGTCTCTGTCTAATTGTTGCAAACTGTTTGTATGGATTTAGTTATGAAATATAGATAAATGTAAATGAAGCACAATTTTTACCGTAGAAGTGTGATTATAGTTAATAACACAGCCACCATGACCGCTGCAAACAGCCCCAACAAAATCAACAGTCCGAGGCTTCCATTCTGGTGTAATGATGAATCTGAGGCAAAAACAAAACACCAAAAAAAACAAACCAAAACAATGAGCGCACACACACATACACAAAACAACAACATAAAACACAAATAAACATAACACACACACAAAAAAACCAAACATAAAACAAGACAAATAAAATAGCAAAAAAAAATAACACAAATAAAACAACACGACACAAATAAACAAAACAAAAGAAAACAATAAAACACAACCAAAACAACACAAAACAAAACAAAAATAAATGCAACATAACACAACACAAATAAAACAAAACAGCACAAAACAAAAAAAACACAAACAGAAAAAACAAAACAACAAAGCACAAATAAATAAAAACAACACGACACAAATAAACAAAACAAAAAAAATACAACACAAAAAACCGAAACACAAAACAAAACACAAAAAGAAAACAACACAAAAATAATCAAAACAAAAAAACATTACAACACAAAACACATGTGAATGAAACACAAAACCAAAACAGAAAACATGCAAATATTTAAAATGAAAAACAAAACAAAACAAAAATACAATGCAACAACAAAAAATAAACAAACAAAATAAAACACAAAAACAATGAAAAGCAACACAAAACAAAAATAAATAAAACAAAGAAAATTAGACAAATATTATTTAGTGATTGTACATTTTTTGTAAATATTACTGTAATAGCATTTCTAAAATTAGTTAAAAAAAGAAAGAAAAAAGTAACAAACAAACTAAATGAGCCTTGAGAAAGAAATATTAATTAAAATACTTTATTTACTTCATAAGGTGATAAAAAGTTATTTCAGTTAAACTGATTTTTGGTTTGCCTCAAAATTATGTCTACAATCATAACCAGTCTCATTTTTGCAATCTTTAGCATACAATGCTCCAGAAATGAAGACATTATTGTGTGAGCAAAGCTTTTATGCTCCAGTCTGAACAGCTCAAAAGCATATGATTTTTGTTTTAGTCATAACATAATGTACCTTCACACATACATAAAAAAAAAACTCTTTGTTAGAGTACTTTATGAATCAAATACGCAAACTTCATTCCAGTCTTGAGCTGATAAATATGACTCCTGCAATCGTACAGTGTTCACATGCTAGATGAGTGGTTATAAATAAATGGCCTGGAAACAGTTAGCTAATGAAGAGCAGACTGAGTCATGCTGGTCTGCCACATGACTGCGTTAGGGAAGACAGGCATGCTTTGATTGGTCAGAGCCAGATGATGGGGAAAACTCCGCCCACCACACACAAGCCCAAACCATCTGGATTACGTTTAGGAGTAAAAAAAAAAAAAAAAACCCTGGCTAAGATCTCAAAAGCATCTGATACTTTGTGTTTAATCTGTGAACGCGTATAACGATCCCTGCCAAAACCTCTCACTTACTATGAGTGGAAAGATAAACTGTCAAATAGAGAAACAACGCTGCAGTTTGAACAAAATTCTTTGAATTCCTTCAACTTACGGAGTATGAAATTTCAAGCAAATACCTGGAGACTTGTCTGTTGTCCTCACTGGAAATGACAAGTTGAAAAATGGAAAGCTAAAATCCACCGGTTCTTCTGTTGGCTCTTCCCAAGGCTCTAAAATTGCAAAACAAATATAATTATATATATTTATTCTACCTCTGAATTATTCATGACCAGTTCTGCTAAAGTCATGTCAGAATAAGTTTTCCTCAACAGTCTTCTCCTTGACGATCCAAAGCTCATCATTTCTTTTACTTTCACTCAGTGGACAGCATGCGTTTTGCTGGACAAAACATTATTCTGCTGCTAGTTTTCTTTATTATTGTACTGCAAAACTGATGTAAACAGACGGCTGAATTGTAGTGCATTGTGTGCTACTCAACCACAAGACGTTTCATTAAATTAAATTTAAAAAAAAAAAAATTCTGAGCATGAGTTGCCAACATCCAAACATAATTATCTTCCTTTATTAGACTTATCAGATATCTGCCATAGAACACAGTCCAATATCCTGAAGCATCGTGCTAGCTGTGCACAATTTGATTTACTCCATTATTACATTAGCTATCTGAAGGATCTGATGGCTGATGGGTAATATATAGTGCATTAAAACACTTCTTAAAAAAAAGGGCCTGATCTTCTTGATGTTGAATAAAGCAAATCTGCAGGACCAGGCACTTTTAGCAATGTGGTCTGAGGAAGTCAGCTGATCATCAATCATAACTCCAAGGTTTCTGTCTATTTTTGAAGGAGTTATGGTTGATGAGCCTAACTGGATGGTGAAATTGTGATGAAACGATGGGTTTGATGGAACTACAAGCAGTTCTGTCTTGGCAAGGTTGAGTTGAAGGTGATGGTCTTTCATCCAGCAAGAAATGCCAGTTAGACAAGCTGAGATGAGAGCAGGTATCATCGGATCATCAGGATGCAATGAGAGGTAGAGTTGAGTGTCATCAGCATAGCAGTGATATGAAAAGCTATGTTTCTGAATGACAGAACCTAGTGATGCCATGTAGACAGAGAAGAGAAGTGGTCCAAGAATAGAGCCCTGAGGCACCCCAGTAGTTAGATGTTGCAACTTGGACACCTCACCTCTCCAATACCCCTTTTCCACCAAGGCAGTTCCAGTGCTGGTATGGAGCCAGAGCCTAGTTTCAAACCGGTTCTTTGTCTTTCGACACCCAAAGCACCAGCTCCGAACCAGGAAAAGCAGTTCGTAAGTAGCACCAAAACATTGCTGGGCTAGAAGGAAGAACCACTTGCGTCAGGGGCTGGGGGTGGGGTTACCGTGACCAACAAGACGAACAGAAACTTTGGACCGCCATATTTGAAATAGCAGCTAAACACGAACACGTTGGATTTGCTGTGTTTGGACGCTGATGTAGGTTCGCAAAGCCATGAACATCAATATCAATGCAACGTCCGCCATTGTTGATAGTTTGTTTAGGCTTGTACAGGATGGATCAGCACTGCGCATCGGGGTGCTGCGGGAGCGACTGGAAAGCAGACAGCTCTTTATGCTTTTGGATCACTCTCGCGGTGCTTTAGTGTGTTGTGTGCCGATCGATTGATCGATCTGTCTGCGTGGCGCCGATGCACCTTGGAACAAGTCTATTGTGTTTGGCGCTGGCGCTGCCGCGGCCGCGCTAGTGAAATGAAACATGAAACGTATTGTGACGTAAGACCTGGCTCTGTATTGGCTCTCTAGCCTGTGGAAAAGCAACCGGTTCTTAGAGGGCTCGCCAGTCGAACCAACTAAGAACCGGCAATAGCACTGGCTCTGAACTAGCACCTGGTTCCTGCTGGTGGAAAGGGGGTACAAGATACCTTGAAGGACCTATCTGAGAGGTAAGACTCAAACCACTGGAGTGCGGTTCCTGAGATGCCCTTTGCCAATGCCCTTTGCCAATAGGGTTGACAGGAGGATCTGGTGGCTAACCGTGTCAAAAGCAGCGGACAGATCCAGCAAGATAAGTATTGAAGATTTGGAATCCGCTCTTGCCAGTCTTAGGGCTTCAACAACTGAGAGCAAGGCAGCCTCGGTCGAATATCCACTTCTGAAACCAGACTTGTTGCTGTCGAGGAGGTTGTTCTGTGTGAGAAAGGCAGATACTTGGTTGAACAAAGCTCGTTCAAGTGTTTTTGCAATGAAAAGAAGGAGAGAAACCGGTCTGTAGTTCTCTAAAAGAGTAAGGGTGTGTTTCTTAAGTGGTGGGGTTATACGAGCCTGTCTAAATGCTGAGGGAAAAACACCAGTGTGAAGGGATGTGTTAATGATGTGAGTGAGTGCAGGTACAACTGCAGGAGAAATGGCTTGAAGGAGATGAGATGGAAGAGGATCAAGCGGACAAGTAGGATGATTAGAAAGGATTAGTTTTAAGACTTCTGCCTCAGAGAGTGAAGAGAAGGATGTGAATGAGTGTATGTTTGCTGGTAAGATGTGCTTAACAGATTGTGGTGTGGAAAATTGTGCACTGATGGTTTTAATTTTATTAATGAAGAATGTGGCAAAGTCGTCAGCTGTTAGAGTTAATGAAGGAGGAGGAGGACAAAGGAGGGAGGAAAATGTTTTAAAGAGCATGCGAGAGTTAGGCGAATTGTTAATTTTGTTATGATAGTATGTCCTTTTAGCAGTGGAGACATTAGCAGAGACGGAAGAGAGGAGTGACCGATACACATTAAGGTCAGTAGGATTTTTTAATTTGCGCCATACCCTTTCAGCAACCCTGAGCTTAGAACGATGTTCGCGGAGAACATCAGACAGCCAAGGGGCAAGAAGGGGTGGTACGGCCTAGGCCTGGAAGACAAGGGGCAGACAGTGTCTAAACAAGATGTAAGAGTGGAGCAGAAAGTATCAGTAGCACTGTTAGCATCAAGAGATGATAACGGTTTAGGGGTAGGAAGCGAAGATGAAGCCATAGCAGATAGCCGGAAGGGTGAGAGTGAGCGGAGGTTACGTTGAAAGATGACATGTGGAGGGGTATGTGTTGTGTCAGGAACCATGTTGAGGTTAAGAGTAGGGCTTGGCAAAATAATCGATTTTTCGATTAATCGTTTTTTTTTTAATGACGTCGATTCGATATCGATTCTCAAAAGCCGCGAATTGATCTTTTCCGGTATTTATTTCAGCACGCATTTAAAACAAGATCTGATTAATGTGATTCTTATCATTAGTCTTCTCCACTAGATGTCACCCTTATTTACCTCACGCGATGTTACAACAGAAAGCCTGTCATTCATTCAGAGCTTATCATGGCGGAGATACTGTTGATGAGAACCAAGAACAAAGCCATACACGTGATTCGTAATGCTCAGGTGAAATGCTACAGTAATACTATAAATCTGTGGAAGCATTTGATATCACGCATAAGGCGCCATGATTTCCGCAATGAATGAATGAATAGCGGATGGTGAGACGCACTCTTTTGTTTACTACACACTTACTAAAGCGCGGTGTTTTCATCTTCTGCCGTCTCAATATATGATGATATTAACACACTGCTGCACTGAGAGTCATTTCATTAGCATTTTACAGTTTAATTTGAGAAAACTACCATCATATCACATGATACACAGCAGCTGCAAGTTCCTCACGGCAACCTGTCAAAATAAAAGTTTAGTTTAGTTTAGTTTAACGTTAAGAGCAGTCTTAAGACTCAATGCTACTACTACTAAATATTAATAAATCTTTATTTTTAAAGGAATAATGCCATTAGTTTTCTTTTTAATTTTAACAGTAAACCTCTGTTGTGCAGCACTTTGTTTGCCAAAAAATAAAAGGGTTTAATTTTCATTTGATTAGGATAAATTAAATTAATGTTTTATGCCTTCATCTGATTACCAGAAAAATTAAGAACATTTTATAGGGCCCTATTATTGTTTAAGAAAGGACCATATACAAAAAAAAGAATAGGTTTAAAATACAGGCCTGTGGTTCTTAATTTCTTTTTATTAATTCACCATTTGTAAACTGATGTTTACTGTTCATTTTTTAGAAATATCAATAGCTTTTGTATTAAAACTATATTCACTGAATGTAATCAAAAAATCGAGAATCGAATCGAATCGAGAGCTTGCGAATCGAAATTGAATCGAATCGGGACATCTGAATCGATACCCAGCCCTAGTTAAGAATGAGGAGGAAGTGATCCAAGGTGTGCAGTGGAGTAACCAGCACATGATCAGTGGAGCAGTGTCGTGTGTAAATAAGGTCCAGTTGGTTGCCTGATTTGTGAGTAGCCATAGTTAACACTCTCTTGAGATCAAAAGAGGCAAGCAGAGTGTGGAAGACTGCAGCCTAAGGTTTATCTAGGTGGATGTTGAAGTCTCTAAGCAAAACTAGGGGAGTACCATCCTCAGGAAAGGTTGAGAGCAGCACATCTAAATCATCCAAGAAGCTACCTTGTGGTTCTGGGGGTCGATAAACAACTACAAAATTACATACAACTATTAAAATAAAATATGATTTTCTGGTCATATCATGCCTGCCACTGGTGCATAACGTCTCTGACTGCATATTTAAATGACAATGTTCAAGTCATTATTTACCTTGTGGGGATATTTTTTGGTCCCCGTGAGGAAAACAGCTTATAAATCATACAGAATGAAGTGGTTTGCAAATGTAAAAAAGCCTGTAGTTTTGTGTGAGGGGATAGAAAATACAGTTTGTACAGTAGAAAAACCATTATGTCTATGGAATGTCCCTATAAAACACATGGAAACCAATGTGTGTGTGTGTGTGTGTGTGTGTGTGTGTGTGTGTATGTTCGCTCACCAATCCACGGACGGGCCTCTACCACATGACTCCATTCACTCCACTGGCTGTGGTTGATCAGGGCGTCCTGAGCTCTGATCTGTATCTGATGCAGGTGGCCCACTAGAGCGTCCATGATCTTTAGACTGGTGTTGTCCTCTGTCTCCAGCTGAGAAATGATCAACAGATACATCCACTTAACACAGGACAACACTGTAGAGACGGAGTCAGATCACTCAAAGTATTGACACTGGCAAAACTCAGAAAGCATGTTGTAACTGATCTGTACTTGAGGGGTTTTGGTGCATAATAAAGAGTCATTTTCATGCATCCTGATTTTTTTTTTTTGCATGTTTGTCACACTTTAATGTTTCAGATCAAACAAATTTAAATATTAATCAAAGATAACACAAGTAAACACAACATGCAGTTTTTGAATGAAGTTTTTTATTATGAAGGGAAAACAAAATCCAAACCCACATGGCCCTGTGTGAAAAAGTGCTTGCCCCCTAAACCTAATAACTGGTTGGGCCACCCTTAGCAGCAACAACTGCAATCAAGCGTTTGCGATAACTTGCAATGAGTCTGTTGCAGCGCTGTGGAGGAATTTTGGCCCACTCATCTTGGCAGAATTGTTGTAATTCAGCCACATTGGAGGGTTTTCGAGCATGAACCGCCTTTTTAAGGTCATGCCACAGCATCTCAATAGGATTCAGGTCAGGACTTTGACTAGGCAACTCCAAAGCCTTCATTTTGTTTTTCTTCAGCCATTCAGAGGTGGATTTGCTGGTGTGTTTTGGATCATTGTCCTGCTGCAGAACCCAAGTTCGCTTCAGCTTGAGGTCACACCACCACCATATTTTACTGTTGGTATGATGTTCTTTTTCTGAAATGCTGTGTTACTTTTACGCCAGATGTAATGGGACACACACCTTCCAAAAAGTTCAACTTTTGTCTCGTCAGTCCACAGAGTATTTTCCCAAAATCTTGGGGATCATCAAGATGTTTTCTGGCAAAACTGAGACAAGTTTCAAGTTTCAAGTTTCAAGTTTTATTTGTCACATACAGACTATACAGAGATTGTATAACCAGCAGTGAAATGTGAATCAGGTCCGCTCCATGGACAGTGCAAATATTGTAGAATACTAAACAATAAGATATAAGCACAGAATATAAAATATAAAGTATAAGAGAATGTGCATGACAGTATGCTGTAGAATTAAATATTAAGATAAGCATGACTGTACGGGAGGGGGGGGGATGTGCAAACAGGTAGAACATGATGACATGAGCAGCAATCACAAGGAATAAATATAAAATATGATAAGATATCAAGATACAGAAAGTGTTGTGTGCAGATGACAGTATTGTGTGCAAAAGACACTGTCAGTATGAGGTAGATGATAATGGGTGCGAGTATATTACTGATTGTGAGTGATTAGTAAGTGAGGTCATCATGATGTTAAGAGTTCAGTTCAGTTTGAATTCAGGAGCCTGATGGCCTGGGGGAAGAAGCTCCTCCTGAGTCTCTCAGTTTTTGCCATCAGGCTGCGGAAGCGCTTACCAGATGGCAGCAGAGTGAATAGACAGTTTCCAGGGTGATTTGAGTCTTTGGTGATTTTGACAGCTCTGCTTCTGCAGCGTTTGAGGTAGATGTCCTGCAGAGAGGGGAGAGCAGACCCAGAGATACGCTCAGCTAAGCGCACAACTCTCTGCAGGGCCTTGCAGTCTTGGCTGGAGCTGTTTCCATACCACACTGAGATGCACTGAGTCAAAACACTTTCTATGGTCCCTGCATAAAAAGTTTTCAGGATTGATGGTGAGACCTGAATTTCCTCAGCTGTCGCAGATGGTACAGTCTTTGCCTGGCTTTCCTAACCTGTGTTTGTATGTGTGTAGTCCAAGTCAGGTCCTCGGAGATGTTTACGCCGAGGTACTTGAAGCTGCTTACTCTCTCCACAGGGGTCCCACTGATCATAAGAGGAGTGTAGGGCAGCAGGTGTTTCTTTCTGAAGTCTACAATCAGCTCTTTAGTTTTGCTCACGTTCAGAGAGAGACAGTTGTCCTGGCACCATGATGTTAGTCTCTCCACCTCATCCAAGTATGCGGTCTCATCATTGTTGGAAATGAGGCCCAGAACCACAGTATCATCAGCAAATTTAACAATAGATGTGGAGCTGTGAGAGGACACACAGTCGTGTGTGTAGAGAGAGTAGAGCAGGGGACTCAGAACGCAGCCCTGCGGGGCTCCTACGTTCAGGGTGATGGAGTTTGAGGTGTACTGGCCTAGCTTCACCACTTGAGGTCTGCCGGTGAGGAAGTCTTGGATCCAGTCACAGAGTGTAGAGTTTAGGCCGAGGCCTGTGAGTTTATTAGTCAGCTTGATGGGGACTATGGTGTTGAAAGCTGAGCTATAGTCTATAAATAGCAGCCTTGCATAGTTACCATTGCTGCTGTCAATGTGTGTGAGGGAGGAGTGAAGTAAGTGAGAGATGGCATCATCAGTTGATCTATTGGAGCGATATGCAAACTGGAGAGGGTCCAAAGTTACAGGGATGTATGAGCTAATGTGGCTCTTAACAAGTCTCTCAAAAACCTTCATGACTATAGATGTGAGGGCCACTGGACGATAGTCATTCAGGCAAGAGGGTTTATTGTTCTTAGGCACAGGGATGATGATGGATTTTTTAAAGGAGGTGGGAACTACAGAGGTAGCAAGGGACTCATTGAAGATAGAAGTGAACAAACCAGCAAGCTGATCAGCGCATGATCTCAGGACACGGCCAGTAATCCCGTCAGGTCCAGCCGCTTTCCTGATGTTCACTCCCTTTAGTGCTCTACGAACCTCGTCCTCCGTCACGGTGATCACATGATCCTCGCTTCTCTGCCTGCTGCTTCCTGACGCACTGATCGGCAGAGCCGCGCTGCATTCAAATCGGCCGTAGAAGGTGTTTAATTTTTCAGCCAGCGACGGATCTGCACTCACCTCCGCGGAGGATTTGTTTCCAAAGGCACAGATGGTCCTTAGTCCCTGCCACATGCGTCGAGAGTCATTGAGCTGAAAATGAGACTCAATTCTCTCTTTGTAGCGATGTTTGGCGGCACTTACAGCTCGTCTGAGAGCATAACACGCTGCTTTATACACGCTCATATTCCCAGACAAAAGAGCCTCGTTGTATGCGGCAGTGCGTTTGTTAACCGCATCACGGATTGTTCTGTCCACCCACGGTTTCTGATTAGGGAAGGACTTTACAGTTATTGTTTCTGTAGCTTGTTCGGTAAGTGTGTTTACAAAGCTCACTGCCACATCCGTGAACTCGCTGACGTCAGATTCGCCCTGAACATGTCCCAGTCGACGTCATCAAGAGCCGCCTGCAGCATAGCTTCAGAGTGGGAGGACCAACGCGTCACTTCCCTCTTCACCGGGGTTATGTTCAGACGAGCCGTTATGTTCTTTTTGCTCAGCAGCAGTTTACAGGAGTTAACAGGCTGTTAAATTTTCAATTTATATATATATATTTATATATATATATATATATATATATATATTAGTGCTGTCAAAGTTAACGCGTTAACGCAAACTCATTTTAACGGCACTAATTTTAACGCGCGATTAACGCAGCGCGTATTTTCTGTTTGACCCGTGGCCCAACCCCTTGTTTGAGAAATGGAGATGCACAGTGTTGCCAACTTAGGAACATTGCAGACCCCTTTAGCAACTTTTTTCCCTTCAAAAAAGTGCCCAAACCTAGTTTCTGAGAATCACCGATACTGCCGCGCCAGCGCGAGGTCTTGCTCTCCCAGCGCTCGCGCACACACCTCTCTCTCTCTCTGCGTCTGCTCTGTTCAGCGTGCGCACACCTCTCTCTCTCGCTTTCTCTCTCTCGCTCTGCGTCTGCTCAGCGCGCGGCAGAGAGAGGAGCAGCGCTTTAATTCAGTTGAACACAGATATTATGTTGCTTCTCTAATTTTACATGCAAGTATAGCCGAAATCACAGCACAGCTATTGTCTTTATCTTATGTGTATTTGATTTCATCAGACGACGGTGCGATTATCATGATTTTGTTGTGCAGATTAACATCTTGGAAGGGAGAGCTGGTTATGTACTCTAGTCTTAATGGGTCGTGTTTCAGTCACTATTTCATATTCATTCCGTTGTCTGACAACAGAAACAGTAAAATATACCAATGAAAACAGTTTTATTGAGAATATAGCTTCATCAAAATACAGTATGTGGGCACAGAGAGGGAAACAAATGTAATAATAAATTATAAATGTACGTTTTGCATGTTCAGAAGAAGAGCTGCCCTGTGTGCAAAAATGTAAACAGGTTTGTGTCAGTAAATTGCTTAGTGCAAAGAAAGAAATAATGGGAACCTGGAATGTCTTTTTCTTTGAAAAACATCTATGACCTTTGAAACATGTCTACTCTTCATGCTTTATGTTGACTATGGTTTCAATAATAATAAACATACACTATATTGGCAAAAGTATTGGGTCGCCCCCTTCTAATGAACAGGTTTGACTACTTTAGTAATTTCTATGAGTACAAATCTTAATGTTAAAGCATATAATGATATTCTAGGAAATTGTGTGCTTCTAATATTATAGCAACAGTTTGGACATGACTCTTTTCTATTCTAACATGACAATGCCTCTGTGTATAAGACAAGGTTCAAAAAGAAAATGATTGATTCAGTCAGTGTGGAAGAACTTGACTGGTCTGCATAAAACCAAGTCCTAATCCCAGTTTAACACCTCTGGTGTGACTGTAAATGCAGACCTTGAGCCAAAAACTCATCACCAAACACCAATGACTTGTACATACACTATATAGACAAAAGTATTGGGACACCCCCTTCTTTAGAACAGAAAAATGCACTTCCAAATCTGTGGCAACAACGATGGGAACATAATTCATGTATTTAAAAATTGTATTTCCATCTCTGTTGCAACAGTTTTGGAAGTGTCTAAAATGACTGAACCCATATGTACAAGTCATTGGTGTTTGGTGATGAGTTTTAGGCTCAAGGTCTGCATTTACAGTCACACCAGAGGTGTTAAACTGGGATTAGGACTTGGTTTTATGCAGACCAGTCAAGTTCTTCCACACTGACTCAAGAATCAATCATTTTCTTTTTGAACCTTGCCTTATACACAGAGGCATTGTCATGTTAGAATAGAAAAGGGTCCTGTCCAAACTGTTGCTATAATATTAGAATCACACAATTTCCCAGAATATCATTATATGCTTTAACATTAAGATTTGTACTCATAGAAATGACTAAAGTAGTCAAACCTGTTCATTAGAAGGGGGCGACCCAATACGTTTGGCAATATAGTGTACATTTGCATAAAGCATCCATATTTGTCCATGCCCATGTTGATTAGAGTATTACAAATTTGAAAAGTATTGATTTAAGGTACATTTAGAACAAATAAAAATGTGTGATTAATTGCGATTAATCACGAGTTAACTCATGACGATCATGCGATTAAAATTTTTAATCGATTGACAGCCCTTATATATATATAAATACATACATAAATAATCTTGCTAGATAACCAGACCATACGGTCTTGTCATCTTAAATGATGCTGTCATTCATGAAAGTCATATGAATTTAATTGATTAATTTATTACAAAAACATTAGCATTATTCTATTACAATTTTTATATTATTCTATACAACTATTACATTTTTGTTTTTACTTGAGGTGTTTATTTAGGTGTAAGGTGTAAATTTAGTAACACAAATGTTAATATATAATACATTTTAAAAATATAATAAATTTTCATTTACATTTTTTTTCAGCATCATTACCCCAAGTCTTCAGTGTCACATGATCCTTCAGAAATCATTCTAATATGCTGATTTGCTGCTCAAGAAACATTTCTGATTATTAGCAATGTTGAAAACAGTTGTGCTGCTTCACATTTTTGTGGCAATACTTTTTTTTTCAGGATTCAATGATGAATAGAAAGTTCAAAGAACAGCATTCTTTTGAAATATATTTATTTTTTATAACCATAAATGTCTTTACGGTCATTTTTGATCAATGTTATGTTTCCTTGCTGAATAAAGTACTAGTTTCTTAACACACACACACACACACACACACACACACACACACACACACACACACACACACACACACACACACACACACACACACACACACACACACACACACACACACACACACACACACACACACACACACACACACACACACACACACACACACACACACACACACACACACACACACACACACACACACACACACACACACACACACACACACTTTTGTAACAATGCAGCAGCAGTTTTGCCTGTTTTGTTTTCATTCATTTTATTATAGCAAAACCGAGTATGTTTATAACTGGGATGCTTATTTTTTACTTGTCAGATAAAGTATAAACAACCCTTACAGTGCTGAAAACACACACACACACACACACAGATCTGGAGACAGCCAACATCTGGTTGTCTGATGAAAGGCCAAGCAGCCTGGTGAAAGCAGATAAGATCAGCCCATGCAGAGATGACTGTGGGGCTCTGAGATAAGACAACACTGTGTGTGTGTGTGTGTGTGTGTGTGTGTGTGTGTGTGTGTGTGTGTGTGTGTGTGTGTGTGTGTGTGTGTGTGCGTGTGCATGTGCATGTGCAGAGAGGGCTGTACTACAGGACTATTTATTGAAGACTCATGTGATATGAGGGTTGCATGTTGGTTGTAAACCAAGAAAATGACCTTTTCCTCATACAATGAAAGTCAAAGGGGTTCCAGTGTTGTTTTGGACCACAATGAACTTCATTATATTGCCAAAAAAATTAATTATTTTAGGTTAAATAAAGGTTTGAACAACGTGAAGGTGACTAAATGATGACAGAAAATTATTATACAGAAATTAAAGATTGACACACAAAAAATGAAAAATCTGTCATCATTTACTCACCCTCATGTTGTTCCAAACCTGTATGAGTTTCTTTCTTCTGTTGAACACAAAAGAAGATATTTTGAAGAATGTTGGTAACCAAAGTGTTGATTGACTTCCATAGTAGTAAGTAAAAAATACTATGGAAGTCAATGGCTACCAACATTCTTCAAAATATCTTCTGCAACACACGCAGTCTATCTAATTAATAAGTAATTATTGAGGTTGATTGTTTGTATAAGGTTCTTACTGTCGACCAGTAGCTGGAGCCGATCGGCCGGTAGCGCAGTGAGAAGGTTAAGGGAAAAGCGGGCAGGGTTTCAGCCGGCCAGGATGAAGAACAACTCCACTGTATCAGTAACTGAGTGGGCTGACCGTCCACCTGAAGAACTCTGATGTCCTCGGGAGGATCCGGCTTCACTGAAAACACGCAATTACAGACATCCATTCTTATTACTTTCTCTATTACATAAACCCTGTATGATTGTGTATGTGACAAATAAACAAGAACCTAAACAAGAACCTTATTACATAAAACAGAAAAAAAGATTATGAGATCAAATGCTACTCTAAAAGAGCTGAAGAAATCTTGAAGAAAGCCTTTTAACAGTCCTCAATACTTGTTGAGGTGGGGAAGTGGACATGTGTAAATATATTTTAAAATAATATAAATTAAAATATATGAAATGAATTTGCTAACAGTATGAAGGCATATAAACTCACAGAGTTCATGAACATCTATCTGGATGATGGTGGAGTTGGATCCCAGCGGGTTGATTTCGGTGATGTTCACCAGGAACTTTGAGGTCCAGAACGGTGGGTTAGTAATCATACACTCATTCAGCCCAATGTGCTCCTGCTCACAGGCCTCCACTATTCTGCCTTTATTAACACTGCAGAAAATACATTTGATCAAAATACAGCAAACATAAAATCATAGTTTGCATATTTAAAGTAAGTGCTTTCTATGTGAATATATTTCAAAATTTAAAATATTTCAAAATAATTTATTTCTGTGATAAATGCTGTATTTTCAGCATCATTACTCCAGTCTTCAATGCCACATAATCATTCTAATATGCCGATTTGCTGATTATTAATTTCTGATTATCATCAATGTTGAAATATTTCAATATTTGAATGGATATATTAAAAAAAAATTTGTAGAAATATTTATTTTTTGGGGTTCTTTGATGAATAAAACGTTCAACAAATTCATCTTGCTCAAACATTATCAATGTCTTTACTGTCACTGTAACCAATTTAATGTGTTTGCTGAATAAAAGTATTAATTTCTCACTGTAAAAAAAATCTTATTGACCCCAATCTTTTAAATGGTAATGTATATATCAACAAAAATTAAATAAAACACTAACACTTTATAATGAGGTGACATTTCTTAACATTAGTTAACTATATTAGTTAACGTGAACAATACTTAAACAGTATTTATTAATCTTAGTTAATGTTAAGTTCAACATTTAATAATGCATTAAAATTAAAGGTAACACTTTAGAGTAGGGAACACTATTCACTATTAACTAGTTGCTAATTATCATGCATATTACTCACATATTGGCCGTTTATTAGTATAAAGCACATTAATTAATGAACTTAGTCTAGATCCATTAACCCTACCCCATACCTAAACTTAACAACTACCATACCAATAATAAGCAACAAATTAGGAGTTTGAGGCAAAAGTTGTAGTTAATAGTGAAAATGTGTTCACTAATCTAAAGTGTCACCAAAAAGCTTAATAAATGCTATAAAATATATTGTACATTGTTAATTCATGTTAGTTGATGCAATAACTAATGTTAACAAATAAGACCTTATTGTAAAGTGTTACCAATGAAATAAATAAATAGGCACTTGTTTAAATAAATATTTTCTACAATTATTATTATTATTATTATTCACAAATGGAGACAAGAGTGCACCTGTAGGAGGTTCTGTATAACGTGGGCAGGTGTGTTGTCTTAGTTTGTACCCAGGAGCAGTAGATGTTCATATGATTCGGCACACGGCAAGAAACTCTGACGAAATGAGGCGGATCTAAAAGAAGAAGAAAATATCTCATGAGATAACTTCAGACACAGTACACTTTATCTGTGAACACCCAATCAGTCAAACTGCACAAGACAGCGGTTTAACTCGAGCACTGCCTTCAAGAACGTGAGGGAATGTGATACGCTAGACTAAACTCACACACGCTAGAAGCAGCAATCTCACCCTTCCTATCAGGAAACTGTGGAGCGGAGATGCAGCGACTTCCTGTCAGAGGAAGTGCCCGGAGTTAAACAGCAAGGGCGTACAACTGCACACTTTCTAAATCTCCCAGGACACAAAGGGCTTCCTTTTTACTAGAACATTTCCAGCAGCATTTCAGAGGCATCAAGCAACTACGAGACGTGTACAATTACAGATACCAATATTTCAGTTGTCAATACCTATACCAATGTCGATGAGTGTACTTCGTTAACGCTTCTTTAAAACTAAATGATTTAAAACATACTTTAAAGTACAAATTTAATTTGGCATTAAACACTTTTCCATAGAAGCACCATTTTAGCAGCCTCAAGCACACATATGTACTTCTTGGATGTGTGATCTGAGATTACATTTCCAATGAGTCAAGAGCATGATTCAAAGTTTATCAGATCCATTATGTTTATGTTGCTACAACACTTTCATTGGTTTAAGCCAACAATGTTCTTAAGATGACATTTTTAATCAGAAGAAATGGAACGTAGTCGTGGTAGATGCCATATTAAATTCAAAGGTAATGAAAACAAGGCTGCGAGGGATAAACATATAGTCTGTTCTGTGTTAGGAAGGAATGTCCTGCTTCAATACAACTTAAGGTCAGTCAAGAGCATTTGAACAAAAAATGCTGACTGACACAGAAAAATCATATAGGCTTGCACTTCATAAAAAAAAAGTATACATAAAATAAATAATAAAAGCATGCGTAAGTAAATAAGCATTATTAAAAGCAGGAATACAAAAATAATACAATTTTAAATAAAAGCATAAATGAAAAACATAAATATCAATATAAATAAAAGCATAAATCAAAGCATAAATAAATAAATCCAAGCATAAACAAAAATATGAATGAATTAATAAAAAAACAAAAGCATGCTTTAAGATCATAAATAAATAAATCCAAGCCTAAACAAAAATATGAATAAATAAATAAATCCAAGCATAAACAAAAGCATGCTTTAATAAGATCATAAATAAATAAATAAATAAATCGTCCTTAAAAACTTAAATACAAATAAAAACAAAAATCATAAAAGAAAGCGAGAAAGAAAGAAAGAAAGAAAGAGAGAGAGAAAGAAAGAAAGAGAGAAAGAAAGAAACAAACAAAGAAAGAAAGAAACAAAGAAAGAAAGAAAGAGAAAAGTTATAGTAAAACGGTTTCAGTGAAAACAATGGAGACAATATATGAACGTTAAAGTGTTAATGGCAATAGGCATAGCGTGGACCCCAGAAACACTCCAACAAATTATGTATTTTTATTTATTTTTTTGGCCTTATTAATGGATGCCAAGGTACAAGGTATAACACATCTATCCATTGGGGCCTAGTTTTCATTAACACTAAATTGAATATGACATCTACCCTAAGGCAATTCTTTAAAACCCTTATTCTCAAATATTTTATCAAATGAATCACATTGTGAGTCAAAGCACAAAACAAGGGACTCTTGTATCGTTGAAGCGGACTTACGGCCCAGGCGTAGTTTGATGGACTGCAGTAACGTTCCTCGTTCATCATGGCAGCTGTAGTTGCCTTCCATCGAGTGTGTGGTGTTCAGTAGCGTAAGCGAGCCCTTGTGTGTTTGCCACGGCGGTACTGAGCTCCCATTGAACCGCCATTCCACCGGAGACCTGCGAACCCATCCACATCTCAGAGTCAACAACAACCTTCACCTGCTTTCCTCGCAAACCTGCTCTAATCAAAAGACAGGCCCACAAAATAACCGCTATCAACGTCAACTGGACCTGCGGATCGTGTTACTCATTCGTGGGTTGTGCAAATCTTGTTTTTGGCACTGGGATTCTCTTGGATACTGTCTTTATTGGCAGGAAATACACATTTATATGAAACACAAGGCTTGCCAAAATCTGAGGCTGGGGAATCAAGCCCCCCTACCCACAGTAAATAGCCTCGATGTGTCCAAACCCTATAAGGACTGGCCCCGTGTCCCTGCAGAGGGTGGTTAAGCACACTATTATCACTCCTTACAGGAAAGCTTAGCTCTGGAGTCTAATGGAGCTTAATATAGACTGGAGAACGTACCCGCCGTGAGCGCCTCCGCATGTGAGCGTGACCCTGGAGCCCAGTCCACCGAACTGGACGTCTGAAACTGAAAGCAGGAGACATGAGAGCTGTGCTATTCCAGAAGTGACAACAGACATTTCATCAAGTGATACGTTATCAACCAGCCAATAGTGTTGGGATTTCATGGGAGCACTGTAAAAAAAAAATAGGGCATTTAAATGTTTGTTTATTTATTTACTTACTCACTTACTTATCCATTTATTCATGCATTCATTCAAATGCCATTAACACATTTATACATGTATTAATTCATAATTTGCACACAAGTACCAATTGAAATATCGCCCACGAGTGAAACATCATTATTCATACAAAATATAAATGCAAAGACTGATAGAGCAGTGCAGGACAGCAGCAAAAAACACCTTTTTACATGTAAAATTAAAACCATAAAGTGTCAGGAAAAGTTTGTTTATTTGATTTGTTGCTGATTTGCATGTTATGTGCATATTGGTGTAGTCTGAGAAAAAAAAATCATTGTAATTATACAGTTTAGATATGCATATACCATAAAGACTGCCTTACTGTACATGTAGGTTAATAAACATTTTGTTTAAAAAGAAACTAAATGTGCTACAAAATACTACAAAAAATCTATTAAAGAATTAACTAACAGCTCTAAATACAATATCTAATAGTTTCTCATATACAATATATAAATACATATAAACATAAATATACATATAAATAAAAAAATAAAAAAAAATATATATATAAATAAAATAAATGCAAAGAAAGTAAAGAATGCTAACTTTTTAACTGCTGTGGATATTTATGTATATTTGTATTTTTATGTGTATTTGTATGTCGTATCAATTTTAAATGATTTTCATAATTTTAGTTTTATTACAAACAACGTATAATTAATAATAATTAATTTGTAATTAACAGCAATTAATTGTGTATATACCTCGTAAGTGTTTGTTCTACTTTTCCAAACATTCCAAAATCTAAACTTTTTTTTTTTGGCTGATTCCTAGGAATTATTTAATAACAAACAAATATTATATATTTGTAGGAAATGTAAAATAAATAAATAAATAAGTTCCATACATCTGACAGCAGCATTCAGCATGTTATAATCAATAATTTCTAATAAACCCTCCTCTTTACAGAAGGTAAAAAACAAAGGCTGCGTTCCAATCTGAAGGGCTCATCCCTACGCTCGAATCCCTTAAAAGGCTTTACCCTTCAGAGTGAGAGTTTTAAAAAAGGAATGAAGGTGGGGGAACAAAAAACTGTTCTTTGGAATGCTCTTCTGCATCATCTTGTGTCAACTGTGTCACAAAATAATTAAACCTGCGCAAAGAATAATGGGAGCAAAAACTGTCAAAACAGTTGTACCCTTTAAAATCCTTCATTCTGAAAGGGCCCCTTTGGTTTGGAAAGACCCTTCAATATGGCGTCCATGATTGTTCTCACTACAATTTATCCCATTTGGAATGCAGTGAAAATCTGTGGTTGGTGAATTCAAAAGACAGTCAGGCCTGTTCTTGGGAAGAATGAGTTGAAAAGTGGACCAGACTTTATGCTGATATTTAATAGTCAGGCTGAGACTATAATGCAATGATTATTCAGTGGAAGCTTGACTGTTTTTCAATGACTTGAAATGATATGCAGCTTGATAAGCTCCAGTTTAAGAGTCGCTTCCTCAAAACTGCACTGCTTCATTCATTCATCATTATAAATAATCAAGGTGTTTACGTTACTGTGCTTTTCTGCATAGTTAGATTTCAGTACTTATATCAGACATTTACTGCCAAGAGCTAAACAAAGCGCAGACACACACACACACACACACACACACACACACACACAGAGCGGCGTCGATCCAGTGCCCAGGGTCTAACTGCGCTCACGAAATGCTCGTGCTCAATGTCGGCTTTCAGGAAATATTGGCAAAAGCATATTATTTGAAATCCCACCACATTTCTCAAATTTCTCTCTCTCAGGCCAGTGAAATCACAGCCATAACACACACAGACCAGAGCTGCATGCATTAATTGAGCAATCCATATGTGGGGCACTGAAGAACTGGGGACTTTAAACAGAGATGTTTATTGTTCCACAAAACAAAGCCATGGCTATGTTCCTGGTGTGGATTAAAATCGAATTTTCACATGATAAAAACTTTGTGGTATCTGCTCTAGTTGTTCTGTATAATACCATCCTGCTTTGTCAACAAAGAAACACTACAAAGACTGTTGACGAGGTCCATATGCTGAAACACAAATCCAAATACTAACAGAAATAAAATGTGAATGCTAATGTGGCCAGCTATCGTGAAGTTATCAATCACAGGCATAGACATTTTCAAAAATCTGATGAAACAGGCATTATACCAAAGACTTTAGGGACTTTGGTTAAACTTTTGAAAGTACGATTGTCACAATGCAACATTAAAATCTGTGTTTGAGATGCCGTTAATCCAGTGAGAGCAGCTGCCATGATTGTACAATGAAACAGCTTCACAAACAATCTTTTTAACCACACATTATTGTTATTTCTGTGTTACAAACACTTGAACAACAGAAGAACTGGGATAAAATAGTTTGGGTAGAAATACTGATGTCTATGGTACCAAAATAGAGTAAAATTTGCATTTTGAAAGTATTTTTACACCACTTGTATATACTGTATTGGTCATCTTGTTCCGCCAGTAGGTGGCAACAAAGTATTTGTCACTGAATCATTGATTCAAGAGATTCATTCACAAACGCTGATTCATCCGACAACCAAACAAGTCATTGTGAATGAGACACTGACTCATTCATTAAAATGATTCTTTAATTATTTTGTTCAAATTAATATATTTTTGTCAAAACCTCTAATAAATTACATGTTATTTTGTTTAGACATTTTTGTCTTGAATGAATGAATGAGGCATGTATTTAGCGCTTTTTATTGTGTATTGCTGTACACCCAAAGCACTTTACAATCATGAGGGGGTCTCTCCTCAAACACAACCAGTCTTCTTCAGATTTGTGGGAGAATCACAATCTAAATTTATTATTTTTTTTATATTACTTTATTTTAAATGAAGTGCCAGACTGCGTCAGTAAGAACTTGGTCCTTTGTTCACTACAAACAAGGCACAATTCGACGCAGGATTTTCAAAAATATTGAAACTAATAGATGATGCTGTGTGACGATATTGGATCCGACAGTTATTCCGCACCACACAAGTGTGAGTAACTGTTTTTATTACGTGATCACTATTGATTTGTCTGTTAAACAGATCATTTGACATGTACTGAGTATTTATGCGTTTTTGACCTAAATCACAGCAGCGTCCATCTATGAAGGCTCTACGCTGTCAAACATAAACAACTATTAGCCAATCATAGCAGTGGGTGTTTACTTCCGAGTCCACAATCCACCACGCCTATTCAAACAGAGCGTTCTGATGAGGGGGGTCAAAACAGGACAGAAAATAGCTTATTACTTCTAAATTATGATGTTTTTGATGTAAAAATCGTGATAACATTATAAGTGGACCTCAGAGAACAGTAAAAAAAATAAAAAAACAAAAGGCAGTTCATGGCCCCTTTAAAAAGTGCCTCCTCTGAGCCCATTGAGTCCTAACAGACCCTCTAAAGCATGCGGTGGGTTCATTGAGAATGAATGGGGGAAAGTCACATGAGAGGAGACAATTTCTCTATCGTGCTTCGATTGGTTCATGCGATAAATCCCACCTCTTGTTTTCCTGCCTCTAAATCAGACTGAATAAACAGAGTTGGGAAGACTCATTAAAAAGTAAACAACTCACACATGTATTGTTTTTTTGTTTTTTTTAGGAATTTGTGAAAACAGGGACATCATGCGCATGTGTATTACGCGTTCGGTCTATAGGTTTATGCACAGGCATGTAGTGTTTCTTTACAAAGTGACATTGCCACCTACTGGCCTGGCTTGAATAATAGTGTTTTTACTTTTTGTTTTTTTTTGGTCCATGTTAACAGGGATCGTTTTGACAATGTTACATTTACATTTACATTTATGCATTTAGCAGACGCTTTTATCCAAAGCGACTTACAGTGCATTCAGGTTATACTTTTTTTTAATCAGTATTTTATCATGTTGTCATCTGTATGCAAAACTTTTCAAAAATCTAAAGGATTTTTTTTTTTTAGTACAATCGTTGTTGTGTCAACGCACCCTTAGATATCACCACTTTGTCACTTCAAAATAAAACTTGAAATGGACTGAAAACATGATCTATGGGGGTTTCAGTGATCAATCAGCTTGGTGACATCAAAGCTTGGTGAACACTAGTAACAGAAACGGAGATGTACCTTTAATGACTGAAAATAATTTGACTATTAAAACAAATAAGATATACTGTTTAAATTGTACAGTCTAAATTGTTACGGCCTTGAGTTATTAATTTGGAATGGATGTAAAAATGCTTAAAACACTTGAAACAACTTAATGAGATACTTGGTTTTAATAAACAGAACCGTAATTACATTGTTAACGTAAACATACTACATTTTCTCTTTATTTTTATTTTTTTATTTTTTTTGTAGTCCAATTACTGTATGTGATGTTTATTTAACCAGGAAAATGTGACAACATTAAGTGTAAATGGGACATGAATTTGCATATTAATTTACACATTTATACACACACATACTAACTTTCATATTTTCAGGTGTTCTCAAAAGTGTGCGTTTTACCTACTTTTCCAAAGAATTAGGAATGTAGCAATACAATGGCTAAATAACTCTTTTTTTTCTCCTCATGGATTAAAATGAAACAAGCACATGCCAAATCTCTTTGCTATCTGGTGTAGCTGTTGGGTATATTTTCATCCTGCTTTGTCTAAACAAAGACATGCTACATAGACTTCTGATGAGTTCCATATGCTGAACGCAAATCCACATACTAGCAACAACAACATTCAAATGCTAACGTGGCTGGCTGTCCTGAAGCACTTTGGCCCAAATAAAAGCAGAATGTACCTTCATTGGTCCATATCTCTGATTGGACGTGGTCAGAGAAGAGGATGATGATTCCAGTGACTATTAGATCGCCAAGGCATGACACTAAACCGGGCATCTGTAAGGGAGAATAAAACAAGAGTTACTCAAGGGGAAGAGCCATTTTAAGAGTTAATGAGTGTCATTCTGTGTAAACGGTCCACCTGCTTAGCAACCAGCCAGGTTGTGAAGCAACAGAACAATTAACCGCTCTAATTTGGATATAGGCAAACAAGACTCCATGGGAATACGTGCGTGACAGGATATTTCCGTATAAACAGCACAGAGAATCAACATCTCCACAAAGCGGTGTTCACGTGAATGATAGCTGATTTGAACAGCTCTGCTGGAGTCTGGGAAGTTGTTTTGCAAGTCCATTCACATCCAATAATTGCTGAGGACATTCTGGGTGATGACGTCAAATGAAAAAGGTCCGCTATCTGAAATATGGCCTCGGGGAGCCTTGTATCAACAGACTGTAAACATTTTAAACAAATACTGCAACTGACAGGATACATCTGTCATACGTGCGGCTGGGATTTGCCTGGCAGGCATCGGTTTATGACAAACGGATGCATCTAAAGCCTGAGGAAAAGCAAAGTAAATGCAGGAAACATCTTCACAATCCGATCTGAAGTCACTAAACCTCACAACAAGACTCAGGAGAGTTTATTCATTCATTAACGGCGGAAAAGTATTGCCAAATTAAAGTGATAAAATGAAAGTGAAAGTTATGACCATTTAATAACTGAATCACAAGTCCGGTTCTTCTTCTTTACAATTAGGTTCCATTAATTAACATTATATATTACATTAGTCAACATGAACTAACAATGAAAAATTATTCTAAGCATTTATTAATATTAGTTAATGTTAATTTTAACATTTATTAATGCATTATTTCAATCAAAAGTTTTTATATATTAATATTTTATATTGGAGCTAACATGAACAAATGATGAACAGTTGTATTTTTATTAACTAACAAAACTAACAAAGATGAACTAGATGAGTACAGTTTGTGAACAAACTTTGAAGTCGGCTTGAGAAAGCCAAACCTGAAAGTTTAAAGCAGTTGTAAAAGCTTGAAGTTAGAAAATGTAGATAGATACAGTAGATTAGATAGATGTTGAGCGAATGTTGATAACCTGATTTAGCACATTGTTAACACAAAATTAACAGGTTGCTTGCATGTTTTTAACATGGTAAATGTTAGAACATTGCTAGCATGTTTCCAACATGATCAGCATGTTGCTAGCATATTTCTAGCATGATTATCATGTTGCTAGCATGTTTCTGGCATGAGTAGCATTTTCTAGCATGATTAGCATGTTGCTAGCAATTTTTACCATGATTTAACATTGCTAACATGAATGAAAAAATCCAGCTAAAAACATCTTAAAAACTAGCCGATTCAGAAAAAAACAAAGAAACAAAAAAAAAAACAGATAAAACCCAGAAAACCAGCTGATTTTGCAAAAACCAACCAAACAAACAAACAAAAACACGTAAAACCAGCTAATTTAGCAAAAACAGATAAAAACAGTTAATTCAAGTACATATAAAATGCTAAATCCAGCCTAGACTGGTCATCTAGTCTTAGCTGGTTTAAACTTGCTTGGTCTTTTAGCAGTAAAATAAAGTCTATGGGATTGTGGGTGGTTTGATAGTCTGGTTTGTGAAAACCGTAAGCAGTAAGAAGAAGAAGAAGCAGCTTAAATAGCATTTCAGTAAGTTGGCTTTCTCTAGCCAACTTAATAAATAATGTAACAACTGTATTGCTCATTGTTAGTTAATGATAGTTAATGCATTAATTAATGTTACTTAATTGTACCTTATTGTAAAGAGTTAACGATACTTGTTCAAGTTCAGTTTTTTTTTTTTGCATTGTGAATATGGCATTTATCATCTTACAAACATTTAAAATGTCATCTACATAGCTCCTTACTTTAACATTACATTGAAAAATAACTTTAAAGACAGCAATATTACACATCAATAGAAAAAAAAACACAAGAGATAAGGATACTGACATTTAAAGCAGAAATGTTTGGTGTAAGAATTGAAATTACATATTGTTGATCAATAAGCACTTTAAAAAGAATTACTCTAATGTTTATTTTTTCCTTCAGAGCATCACCTTCCATATTTATCTTCAGACAGAACATACATTTGATAATGAAATCACATTGTCTCAATGACTCACACATATTGACGCATCAACTGCTGTCAGTTTGGTCAAGTGGTGTGCTAAAACCACAATGTGGGGTGATTTACACAATCAAAACAAAGGACAACTTTGATATTTTTTGTCAAGAAAACCATTTTTAAAACTGAGTTTTACTCTACCCTTTAGTCGTTAAGCCCTAGGTTTTGTCCTTTCTCATTATCAGTAACACACACTGTATGGAGAAACTCCTTGTGCGTTTATCCACGTACAGAGGCACTGCTCGAGAAACACTCAGGAGTTTGTCAACATTCCTGGCAGCTGTAACCCATAACTGAGCAGCCTGACTGTAGAAGATTATGTGTAGTAGCAATCAAGAGACATATATAATTATCAATCCTTCACAGTAAATCAGATTTCAGAGGGGAAAAGTAAGTCTAAACCTATAGCGCAGTAAAAACATGCTTGATTTTTATTTCCATATGGTTTAGCCATCATTATTATCTGACATCTCTTGGTAATTGGGAACATAGGAATTTTCCTCGCTGCATCAGACAACGTCTGAAGCGCTTGACTTCTCAAAACCGCAGGCTGGAGTTGTTACCCGTCCGTTTTTATGCTACTTTATAGCAGGGCTGCACTAGTCTGCAATGTTTTTCGCTCTCTATTAATCTGAAACACAGGCTAATAATCCATTAAAAGTCTCATAACGCGAGTTGTGACTTTAATCTCACAGTATGTGCACTCAATCCTGTGCACTTGTGTCTTAGGTCGTCAAACCCGAGGGCAGCGGTGGTTATTTGACGTAGTTTATTATCTGGATGGCCTCCATGTTCTCCACTCTCAAGAGACTGTCAAATTCAGCAGCGAGGTGCAGCTTCTGCGTGTTATCATCAAGCATTCGCTAGAGTCATGTGTTTTTCTGCTGGTCTGATAAAAGTCATTGACCTTAAATCCACTTAAAGGCTGTATGATAATTAATACTGTGGTTGGACAGTGTGAAGCAGTTGTTTCAGGGATACATTTTGGTCAATAATAATGGTAACTATTTTTATGTTGGTATTGGTAAAAATGTGTGTAAATCTGTACAGTTTTGTCTGCTTCATGATAAATATACCATTGCTTGATGCTTAAAAACAAGGCTTAAAAATTTCAATGTGCAGTCTAAAAAATATCACTGTTTAGTACATTGAAACCTTGCACATGACAAAAATTATACACTAATTAAACAAACCAAAAAGTAACATTATCTGTCAATGCAATACTTCAATAACAATACTATAATATTGCAAAGTCTAAAATATATGTGTTTGTGTGTGATAATAATGTAAAAAGTTAATTATTGCTAAGTGAAATAACATTTTATTAATCATAAACAATATTAACCTATAACAAAAATAACATTTTTTCTTATATGTTCTTATATTTATATGTGTGTATATATACGTATATATATATAGTAAAATGAATGAATGAAATATTTAATTATTTAATAATTTTTTACTATATACATAAACACACACACGTCACATGTATATTATATATTATAAATATTACAAGCTAATTATAGCTAAATGAGATAGTATTTATATTAATCATAAGCCACATTGAATAATTCATAAATTAAATATTTAATTATTGAATAAATTGTATAACAAACATAAATATATACATAAAATAGTAAAAATGCTAATTATAATATAAAAATGCATTTATTTGTAAATGATACTAGATTGCTCAATTTTACAAATAAAATTGATTTACACATTGCATTGACACAGATATTACACTGTAGACAGGATCATACCAATACGCCCACAAATCTCCTGCTGTGAGACACGTTTGCCTTTCAAGCCACAAAATAGATGCACCTGCGGTTCTTTGTGACAGAGCCAAAAGGGGCAGAGTTATAATTCCAGTTCATCAGCCCCCTCCCAACCGAATGCTTCGACTTTTCCTTAACCACAAAAATGCATCTCCACACAAGCCTTCTACCTTCTACAAGTCAAACCCACAGCGTGAAAAACCCAGAGCTAAACGCTGACCACAAGCCAGTGGTAAATTATATATCAGGGCCTTATCCTTATATATTATTTAGTCTGTTGCCTGTTGTTGTTCAGGACGGCTGGCTCGAACGCTACAGAACGATGGCGCATCTGGTGAAGATAAACATAGAGCTGTTAATCCACGTTAAAAACAGCCCCTCGGTACCCATAACATTCCCAACAATAGGGCCAGTGTGACACTGCTATATTACTCTCATAGGTTTATTAGTCTTTAAATAAAGAAATAGAAAATTTGCTGCTGGAAAATTGTGAGAAATGGATACAAATTACTGTTGTAAATAAACCTTAGATTATACATATTCTAAAATACCTTTTATTTAATCCCTTTACAATTAGTTTTGCATCATATAAATATTTAAAAACTAGTGACTAATATAGGAACATGCAACATTAGTCATGCATATAACCATTGTCTTTCAGTTACAATACATATTACGTGAGAATAATGATAGGATCTACTATAAATATCCTGCAGCAAAACTTCTGTGAAAGATCATCATTCAGTTTCACATTTTGTTTATACGGCATTACAAGACCGTATTACACAGCGGTACCAAATGTTCCTAAAATTACCATTTATGAAAATGTGATGGTTTTGGATAATTTTTCCAACCACAAGATTTCATATATGAATATTTAGCGCCAAAACAAACACATACACACACAAACGCACATATGCCAACCAGATGTTGAGTTTGCATATTCAAGCAAGTGAAAATTTACGACTGTAACGCAAGGGTAAAAAAAATGAGGATTAATGGCAACTAGCAGGTTCTGGAAGACAAGCACACACATAAGAATAACCTTCCCAAAAACGGACTCATCAGAATAGCCACATGTACAAATGTACCACTACCTCTTCTCATCAGAATCAGGCTCACATCACAACACCAATCCAACATGAGTCTGCACTGACACTGTGGCTCTGTGCCAAAACCTAGAGAACTGCCTTGCTTTCTACTACCAACCTAGACTGCTGCTCAAGACAGCATCCTATAGGTGGACTCAGCGCTGTTATGCTAAAACTATACAAAAAATGTTCATTGAAAAAAGTCTGAAATAAAATATAATTAATACATGGGGGAAAAACAGCCAATATGCAACAGTAATATGCATGCTAATAAGCAACTAGTTATTAGTGAGAATTGGTCCCTAAACTAAAGTGTTACCAAAATAAGTTTAAGTTAAACTACTAAAATTACTACAACAAACAAACAATACATACATACATACAAATGATAAAGGCACATAACATTACTAAAACTTAAAATAAGTTTTGCTGTCAGCATGTTTCTATGTCAACGACATGATTCTTCTTTATTCATTAAAAAAATACAAAATTTGGCCAAATTAAGGTTGTTTAGAAGGCACAATACATTTTTTTCTCTTTGAAACCTTAAAATGATAAGTAGATAGCAAAATAGGTTTTGAAACAGAACAGTATTGGTTTAGTATTATTTATTAATATTTAGAATGAGCTTTTATTATTTTATTTTGTTTCAGTTTTAATTTAAATGTTAATTTAAGTTTTGCTTTTTTATTTCTAGTAATCTTTAATTTATTCTTATTTCAGTTGAAGTTTTAGTCATTTTAGCACTTCGAATTAAACTATTTTTATTTCAAATTAGTTGCTAAGGTAACATTTCTATTGTTTCATAGGTTTTTCATATAGTATTTATATTTCATTTCAGCTTTATTTCAATTAATGAAAATTATATTTTTATAGGTTGAAGTTTTGAACAGAATAATAGTTTGCCAAGTTACAGTAGTTTACTGAGTTTCTAAGGTATAGTGTAGTGTTGAATGGTATGAAGTTATATATATATGACTGGATGCAAACCAAAAGAAAAGAATGTTCCTAACAAACAAATGATAGTTTGGCATCAGCGTTAAAACAGCTTCACATTATGCAACACTAGAGTTCAAATCAAAACATGAAGCAAGCTGCGTTGTAGTTCAACACATAAACAAACTCCATTTTGAATTGTGCCTCTCCTAATAAACTCCTAATAAAAATTTCAATCCCATTTTGACAGTTATGCTGTGGATTTTCACATTACTACATTTTTTGTCATCTTATGTGTAACTATTGTGCTAATATTGTGGTATATTTCTACTGTTGCACAGAATATACCATCAGACCACCCACTAGCAAGTCTTATTAATTTAGTGTGCTTTCTTAAAACACTTCCCTAAAGGTCAAAAGAAGTCTCCAGTACTTAGTCAATAATCGTTTTGCAGAAAAGACAAAGGTCCAGCAGAGAAAATGAGAGGTGAAGGAGGGTCGCTTGGAGGAGCTTGGGGGACGCAAGTTGCCTCAAAGCAGGAAAGACAGCCAAGAAAGTGCGAAGGAATGTTCAAGTCTCGCCAACAGTTTCTTTCCACTGAATTCCAGCGTTTGCTCCGTGGGGTTGCTACACTCCCCAATAGTGAGGCCGAATCTTAAAGTGCTGTGATAACAAGAGATAAGTCTCCTTGGAAAAGGCTTTTCTGATATAATATCATTTTCAGCGTCAGTCGAGCTGCAACAATTGTATCTCCATCTGCTTCACAAGCTTATCAGCTATCGATGTTTGTATATGGAAAATTGAAAAGGCATTGTTGATAAAAGGCGTAGAAGTAAAGACATCCTGTGGCCTTGTTGCTTGCTTTAAAAAGAACAATACCTTCTTGAAGTGCCTTGGCCGACTCCAAGTGCACTTTTTTGGAAAGCATACACAGTTCGCAGCATCTTCTGTTTGTAGAGCCGGGAAACAAGTTCACTCATTTCTGAGGCTGTCTGTCTTTCTTTCCAGCACTAATTATTAGGATCCATTCACAGCCATGCAAGTCTGAGCAGAGATCGCAAAGATGACTCATGAAGTAACATGCAGTCTTTTTACGAGGGAAAATGCAGAGAGGACGGCTGCAAATAGACAGTGTTCCCTCTTTGGCACATTCCAACTCATCCAACACGCCTGAATGGAAAACTGACAACCTGACAAATGGAAACGCTCACGTGAGGAATGTGATGCATATTTGCCCTGGTTTTCATGCATTCTTCTGTGACAGTTGTTTCCTACTCCACATGCACTCCACCGTGAGCATTTTAGACTAAATAAATATTCAGTGCGAGCGACATTTCTCTAGGGGTCTCCAACACGTCTCTAGCAAGCTACCAGTAGCTCGTGCCCTGATTGGAGGTAGCTCGCCAGGACATAGGCTACTTGGCATATCGCCCGTGAGGTTATTTTAATTATGCTGCTTCGTATTTTAATTATCATTAAACACGTATTTGAAATCGCGATTTGAAAAACTCACAGTAAATACTGCTCAGCTTCAATCAAATTTATTAAGAGTCTCACGCAGACGCAACACGTAAATTCATTTTGTGTAAAAACATGACTGAAGCCAGACTGCTGAGGTAAATTATATGAAAGAATGTATGATTAAATTATTCATAATAGGAAACCGACTGTCTTCAGAAAAGTTTCGATGGCATTTGCTTTTCATCTTCCCTCTGTGTAATGCGTAATAAAGCAGTGTTTAGAAGCGCAGCAGCTTTGTTTACAGAGGTGACCGTGGAAACAGCTCTGTTCTGCAGTTCATAAGCGCCACCTGCTGTCAAACTGGATTTACAAATTCATTCTGTCTGGCATATTTTTGTTCAAACCAAATATCTGTTGTAAATCTTAACCAGTCGATGGAGAATAGGCTACCTTGTTATCAGAAGTGTTGAGATTTTTAGAATGCACATTAGCTTATGTAGAACTGTTTATGGAGCAGATAAAATGTAATTTATTGTTCTAAATCATCCTTATATATATATATATATATATATATATAAGAGATTTAAAGGCTGAAATGTTATAATTTTTCTGTTTATGCAAACAAAAATTGCTTAGTGCTGCTAATTTTATTTGTTGACTTTTGTCTTAAAAATTGTTCAAATGATTTCAGTGTGTATCAGTACTTTTTTAATATTTCCAGCACATTTTAACAATGCCGTGTATAACAGCTTGGATTGATACATTATTTAAGAGATTTAAGTATTGTATAAAATTGGTAGCTCTCAGCCGCTTTCATTTGTAAAAAGTAGCTCCCGAATGCAATAACGTTGGAGACCCCTGCTCTAGATTATCACTTTACAAAGGGTGGTAGGACAGAACAATCACACTGTGACGTTGGGTTGACGGCATTGATGGTGCATTGGACAAAACTGGCATTTACATTAATCTCCTGTGCTTAATGAGCCTGGTCAACAGGAAAATAATCTGTGTTTGAACTTTAACACTTCAGCTGGCAGCATCTCAGTTTGGTAACAGCTGCTGGATGGAAGCTGAAAAGAGCAAAACGGAAAACAAATGTAGTTGTTCTTAATGACATTAAAGTAGATATAATGTTTTTGTGAATAAAAAAGACTTGGTATCACAGCTGTTTATAAAGGTAAGGCTACGCCTATAAAGATTCTCAGTTGGGGACACTTAATTTCTAGACTGGATTTCACAGATACTATTTAAACAATGACATCTCCGAATCCCTTAACTGAAAATTGAGTGTTTAATCTTAATTATACATTACTGACACTCTATCCTCCAACTTGATACTGTTAAGTGCTTTGACACAATCTGTATTGTTATATATAAATAAAGGTGACTTGACTTGACTTCTAATTCTGACTGGAATCACATTATCACATTACTAATCAAAGCATGTTTTGAATTAATGCATTAAAATTTACTTTGATATTTTTAGAGCATAAAGTCAAAAATGTCACATGTACACAAACACACACACACACAGAACAGTAAATGGTCATTTGGCTGTTCTCATGGCTGTATACGAAAGTCTCTTAAAATATCAGATAATTTGACCTTTTTATGTCAAGGCAAGGTCAGTTGAGGCTGTACAATGTCATGTGGTGTGACAGGCCAAAAATTCCCTTAAATGTTAGGAAAACATGTTTTTACTTCCTACGTTATGGTTACACACCACATGGCATTAAATTTAAACTTTTCTTAAAAATGTTTTTTCAAAACCATTTGAAACAAGATTGCATTTTTAAGAACTTGGCGCATGTGTTTTTAATGAGTTTTTTCCTTATTTTCCATTGGCCCATTGCTATCCAACCAGCAAAAGTAAACAATGTAATACTATATTAGTTGGCAGATTAATCAATTCTTATTATTACATTATTATTATTAGTAGTAGAACACTCCTTCCTCATAACTCTAATGCAGTGGCTCGTGTTTTCACTTGTGAATAGCTAAACAATGTGTAAACATATTGTCAATACATTGTGTTGGCAAAGCTTAGCTTCTTGAAATATAACAGAAAAAACATCAGAGAAGCCGAAGAAAATGCATAAACAAATAAATGAAATACATAAAAACAAACTTTTCTTTAATGTCTTGCTAATGTAGTTTAGCCACACCCTTCTTAAAAGCCATTTAGCTACATTTTGGTTGATTTCCTATTCGTGTCCGAGATGATTGGATGCGTTTTCCCAGAGTTGCCTGCGGTGCAGGGCCACTGCAGGTCTTTGGGAAAAGAAAGAGAGCGCTTCAAGCACATCTTCGCAACAAGAGATGAGTTTCAAGGGATTCAATGAAAATAAAGCTGCAAGTAATCTTCCCTGTTGTTTGGATGGGCAGAGTTTGCTAAACAGTCCAGGATGTGGATACACAGGGAACCGTGGCTTGTGTTCTCTCTTCGTAACTTTAACACAGACCACCCAGGGCCCTTCAGATAAAGGTGTGATTTACAGATAGCTGACTGGCAGGGCTTGCAGAAACTGAGCCCAAATACACAGCATTAATCTAGGGGAATGGTGACAGGGTCTACTGTAACGTTGCCCATTTCAGGAAGAACGAGTCGGAAAGGTTTTTCATCCCAAGATATGGAACTTTGTCCAGATGTAAACCTTAGATACAAGATGAAGTCTAGTTGGGCAACAACTAGTAGTTGTCAGTCTTACAAAGACACTCTGGAATTTCTGTTACCATGGGAACAACACTGAAATTATGCTGTGTGCACTGCCAGCCTGCCTAAGGCAAAGACTTAATGACTTTAACTTCTCCTGGATCTGGAAGCAAAACCTCATGTAACTTTTATCACAAATCAGCCAATCAATCTCCTTTCTGAATTCACTGTATATGCAGGATAGATTATTAAAAACTTGTGAGGACTGTCCAGGTTGGATTAATGTCTGTAGAAAAGTAATGAAAACTTCAACAACAACTGGAGATCAACTGTTCTTCCAAAAATGGAAGATCTGTTCTTATTTACTTACCTTCATTTTATTCCAAAACTTTTGCAATTTATTTATTGCCAGAAACACAAAGGATGGAGTTTTGAAGAATACTCTGCCCATTCTTTTGAAATAAATGAGGACTGGTGCTGTCCTGAAAGAAGCTTGAAAGTTCACCAGTACATAACTACAGTACATAACTCAAAGTTACTCCATTTGTGTCCCACAGAAGAAAGTAAGTTAACCCTTTAGGCGCCAGGGTTTTTTTTTTTAATGCTGGATTTTGACATCAAGATTTCAAAAGCTTGTGGCTTGAAAGGGCTTAAAGATAGAGATCTACTGTAAATTAGAAAAATGTTGGGCATGACCTAAAGTTTATGTGGGGTGTAAATATACTCATCTAATTTGCATATTATGACATCAACAAGGGGGCGGCCCTCTTGAATTTCATAATATTCAGGAAATAGTAGATATTAAATTGATGTTTGAACTTATTTGCATGTTTGTTTGTTTTTTTTCTCTTTTTACCTCATTCCAAATGATCAGAAAAGAGGAAATCAACAATAAAACAGGAGAAAGTACTAAATTATTACTATATTACTATCCTATATAGTAGTAAAACTCATGTGAACAGTAGCCTACTTTTTGATCAGTTCATCAAATATTCAGGAAATAATAGATATTGAATGGATGTTTGAGCTTATTTGCATGTTTGTTTTGTTTTTTGTCTTTTTATCCTCATTCCAAATGATCAGGAAAAGATGAAGTCAACAGTAAAACGGGAGAAAGTAGTAAATTATTACTATATTACTGTGCCATAGTAAAATACATGTGTCTATTTTGTGATCAGTTGACCAGCTATCTGCCCAATCAGGTATCTAAGTGACACAGTTTATAGTTCTTGAGAGTATGGTAGACCAACCCCACACTGACTGCACCTGTACTGGCGGCCCGTAGAACGCGCGCGATCAGAAAAAAAGACGCAATCTGGCCGATCATCAGCACCGCGGCGCGGAGTCAGCGGCGCTCCGTGAGCTCAGAGATCAGCAGCTCTCCTATGGACACTACGACCACGTCCACCCCTGCCACCCCCATCCCCGTTGGGCAAAGGGTCAACTGATCACTTGTTTGTGCTTCGTGAACTCTCTCGCCTTGCACGGCGGCACCATTGCGCTGCAAAGATGTACCGGGAGAAGCGTGATCATTAGACGGCCGATCGTCATTTCCAAAAGGCAAATATTCCCCTTCAGAGTCAGAATCGGCAAATAACATTTGCAACACATCCTCACGGTACAACTTTCTATTAGCCATTTGGCGATTTTCTCTCACAAATCTCACAATTCACTCGTTATGCTGTGAACTGAACTGCTTCCGCATCAATGACACGATCGCTCATTTCTCTGCTATTTCCTCGAACACTTTGAATAGGAACAGGACGTAATTTTGGTCTAGAATCGAAGTACTACATGTCTGCCATCTAGTGGTAGGGAATACAAATGAGATATTACACCATATAAGGAACTAAGGTCTATTTGATTAAGTATGACGTCTTGTCGCAATTTTGCGACTTTGGCGCTTAGAGGGAGGGGTCATGAACAGAGAAGTCACATTTCCCTTGATCTTTTGACATATAATGGGTCACTGTACAATAAAAACATCCTGTAAGTTTCACATCTCAAAAGTTCTTGTTAGTTCAAAAACAGCTTTTATTGAAACCAAGCTGAAAAAAACGACTCATTTTGGAATCGTCACATTATGACATCATAGTGCAACAAAAGCCTGTCTCTGCAGGTGAAGATCAAACATGAAGATCAAACATTGTTTATTTGTTTGTAGTGTTGTCAAAAGTACTGACTGTGATACCAGTCGGTACTGAAATTTTAAAAACGTCCATGTCCCGCTAACATTTGAGTGCTGTTGAGCTGATTCTTAAACACCACTGATTGGCCATTGATTTCATGCGCTCAACAAATATGACTGTGATTGGCTACAATGATCATCAACAGTGCTCAAATATTAGCGGGAAATGGCCGTTTTTAAAATTTCAGCACCAACTGGTATCGCGGTCGGTACTTTTGACAACACTATTTGTTTGTTTGCTTTACTGCAAATTCATTTTTAAAGAAGACAGTTTGACGCAGGCTTTTCAAAGAGACTGAAAGTAAAAGAAGATGCAGTGCTGAGTCTGTAAGATATCAACATTTTTATACCACAGATACCACAGAAATTTCATAATTCTTGTCATTAGTGTGAATATCACAGAAGCTAACACTAACCTAAATAAAAAAAAACAAAAAAAACTCAAGCTCACTTAAGACAAGCAAACAGTCAGCGATTAAATAAGAAAAAATAAGAAAATAATTACAAGCAATAGGACAACAAAGCTACAGTAGAAAAGAAAAGCTACATACATTGTATAAAGTAATCAAATGTATAAAAACACTGCATATTCTTCACTGTGTAAATTAAATATATATTTCTTCTTATTAAAGTTACAAAAAGTCAAGAGCAGTGAGAGATGTTCTCTTTTTTGTTGTTTGATTAACATGAATTACAGACAGCAGGAATAGACTGCTGTCACTTTAAGAGCTGCCCGGATCAATATACCATTACACATGTGTTTTCTTTTACAGCTGTTTGCTGATAACTGTGTTTATGAGGATACTTGCAAAGACAGGCATTTTGACACATACAAGTGTGTGTATTTAACCGTTCAAGGCCTATGAAGTGGCAGAAATAACTCGATTCAATACTCCCACGCTCTATGAGCACCGTCTTCACGTCTACGTGCCTCTCTGACAGCGCTCAGAAACAGTCTCTCAGACAGTGTGTGCATAGAGCGAAACGAGTTCTCTTTCGCCGATGATTGCATTTCACCGGCTTAAAATCATGTTTTTAAACTGAAGTGCTTAAAAAGACGTGAGATCACTAAGATTTCGCGACAGCGTAGCATAGCAACATTACGTGAACATGTAACCGTGATAGAGATGATTGCCCAAAATCTCTACCGGTTAATTGCGTCTACTGGCCCAAGCCTACAAATGGCCCATGTTATTTTTTAGAGTACGTCACATTTTAATAAGCGAAACTGTTAGCCAATCATAGCAGTGGGCGTTTACTTCTTGAATGCGACCCGCATATAAAAACAGACTGTTCTGCAGAGAGGCTCAAAAACAGGATATAAAATAGCCTATTACTTCTAAATTATGATGTTTTTTATATTATAATATTATAAGTGGACCTGAGAGAACATTATAAAAAATAAAATAAAATGTAGTTCATGACCCCTTTAAAAGGGTTTGGAATGGTGAGTAACTGATGAAAGTATTTGAAGGTTTAGCTCAAGCGTAAAACTCCAAACCAGGCAGACCAAATATAATTCACAACTATAATAGTTGCAGTCATCATCCATAATGACATAAACCTATCTGCAAGACTGTAACTTAGCCTGGGTAATGACACAGAAAGCAAACAAACAAGCGAGCCAGTGCACATTTGGAGTTGCCCACCCCAAGCCTCCGTGATACCCTTCCACATGGAGCAAGCTGATGATCTAATAAGTCAAAGAAAGAAAACGGCATCTGTTTGTGGACCTCTCACAGTCAATGTTTGTGCAACTTGACAGATCCAGCTAAAAGTCTTTGCAAAAGAGGCAAATTACGAGCATTTTGGACCCGGCTTTGAAAACAGACATCAGTTTGAAGCGAAGCGGGGATAAGGCCGTGGAGCAGCGCTCTACACCAGAGCTATCATAGCCACTCAAGGCTGGAATTTCCTCAGGCACTGGCCAGAATAAGATGGCTACCAGATGCCAGCTATTCACTGAGCTCTTGGCTGGTTTCCCGGGAGAATTGCAGCCTCAGCCAGTTCTGCTTGAAGGTAGACTGTGCGTGAACACTTACCCTCACTTTACTCAACACAGGATTAAACAAAAAGGACAAAAGCATCCTCAGCTGATGGATTGCCTAGTTCTGCGGATCCAAACATGGCCTGAAGACTTGATTACAACTTGGTATGGCACAAACATTCTCTTGGAAGCAGCGCCTTTCATGGAAGTCGCACTCTCGGTTTCTCGTGAAGAACACCAGTCATTTACCTCGTACAAGAGGTTTCTGTATACCGCAGTCGTGAGTCATGCTTACAAGCAAACTTGGAAACGTTCATTGACCCAGCAACCTCGGAAAGCCGCTACCTGCTCTTCGAAAGCAGACCGAAGATTTCGAAGATCTCTCAAGCACAAGGACCTCATTGACAATGACAGCTCAACACTAGCCTGGGTTGCTTGGCATTTAAAATGGCGCCACAGTCCCGCTGCATGTAATTATGGAGGCCGAACGGGCCAAAGCTCACTTCGACGAGCTACCACATCATGAACGGCGCAAACTCCACAAGGCCAACATGTCATTTCAGCAAACGAGCGAAAGTAAATAAATGTCAGACGACACTAAGCCCAAACCAGCAGCCTGTTTCTTGAGTCCCGGATCTGGCATGAGGAATATGAGACTGGATTTGCAGAGTCTCGTGTCTGATTTCAATGCCCAATCAGCGCCAAGTGAGTCATGGGGAGTATAAAGCCCAGGAGTGAATTGTGAAGTGCTCTGAATAGCTTGTTGAACGTTCTCTAGTGTCTTTTATCAAGCGGGTGGCAGTCTCAGACCGGTTGAAATTGACACAACTCCCTGCAGAGGTGATACTGTTTGACCTGCTGCACGTGATGAAGAAAAGGTCTCACGAACAACTGAAGATGATCCGTCGGTAAAGGTTTGCTGAGTATCAAACAGCATGACAGATAGAGTATCAGATTTTGCCTGCAGGTATATGTATTTGTATATGGTTCCCAAACAGAGGGTAGCGCACTAGGAAGATAAAGTACTTTCTTTGTGCCTATGACTCACACCTGCTGGGAAACAGCACACATATTCTGTTACCACTGTTCCAACATGCTTGGCTCATAGAGTGCCGGCCTTCGGCATGAGAGGGGGAAAAAATGTACAGCATCCAGACAAGAGCACTGCTGCACAATCGAACCCTCTGCAAACAGAACTTTGTTTGACTATCTTTACTGATAGAAGTCATATGTCTACCAAACATTTATTCTTGTAATGTGTACATAGTGAGGCCATTCCTCAAACAGATTACAACCATTTGAAACCCCTTATTAAATCTGAGTGGCAGCGAGAGCTCTTCAGAGATAAAAGGCTTTAGCGGAATCAAAGCGAGTTGCCATGACAGGCCCGAGCCAAAAGAATTTTACTGCCTAAAATCAATACTTATGCAGTAATTACAGCCCTTCTGTCTCTTGATGTTAAGAGACAAATTCTTGAAGAAAAAAAAAATCATGTTTTTAATGGATGGATAATATGTATTTTTTTAAACTTTGTTGACTTTGTTTTTTTTAAACTAGCTATTGTAGAGACCTGCACTCCCCCAGACAGATTTTCAAACACTCTATAAAATATGCGGTGCGGGAAGAGACTTGTGTGTGTGCGGGATGCGGGAGAATACAATTATTTGCGGGACTCCCGCAAAATAGAAATGATCTAAAAACACATATTTTCCATCTACACTTGACCCTCTAACACAGGGGTGTCAAACTCAAGGCCCGCGGGCCTATTCCGGCCCGCCACATCATTTTATGTGGCCCGCGAGAGCATATGATTGTCTTATAAAAGCAATTAAATAACAAAAACCTATGCTACTTTATATATCGTACATTAAAATGATTAACATGCGTATCAATACCAAGCTAGGCAGAGTTTCTGTTTCTATTTGGCGTTCTATTGACCCGAATATACGCAGACAATGTTTTTTTTCCTTTGGTGTGCATATGATACGCGATGTCTTATAGGATTAGGTGTCTAGACTTTGACATGTCAATAATACACCCACAAAAATAGGTGGACGCCAAAAATGCATAACATGAGTGTGCCATGAAATACGTAATGTAATGTGTGCTGTAAAGATCGTGAGTGAAAACACGAATTCTCCATTCATTTAACGAATTAAAGAAATCGAGGAAGCTTATCAGACATGACTTTCCTCTCCTTTTTCTGCGGAGTTATTTTAATGACAAATGTCCAGAGCGCATTAGCCTGATAGCCTCACGCGAGCGCAAATCTCTCCGCTCGCAAGGTGGATTCCCATTCATTCACTCTCAACAGAAAACGGACGCGCTCTCTATCGGTCAGACAGTTACCCAGATGTGTGCGCTCATAAACTACAATAAGATCTTCACTTCTACTGAATTTAATGACATTTTGCTATAAGTGTGGGCTACTATCACCGGCAGAAACATAAATTGGCACATATGCCTAACGAATGTAAATCAGTATTTCAGAATTCAGAATGGGTTAGCTGTTATTGCCAGGTATGTTTATCACATACGAGGATTTTATATTTTCATGACAGTGATTGGTGGTAGCATTTTACCGCAGCGCATATTTACCAGAATGACACTGACAGAACACAAAAATTTAAATAGGAAAAATATGCAATACGAAAATAATTTAAGAAAAAAAAACAAGTATTTACAAATTGGTATTTCAAAAAGTAGACAGTTTTGTCCATGTACAAGGTATATTATGTGCAATTGAAAAGGGGGGTCGTAGACTTAATATTCGGGTACACAGCATAACAGTATAACACGTGTACCTTCTGGGTCTCGCACGTGTCTTGCAATTGTAGCCGGTAAAATCACAGACTCTAGCTGTTAATTTCCTGGAAACAGATCTAATAGCCATATGGTCACCCTAGTGCAGAGATAGTAAAATGAAGTTAGAATCAGTACACTTTTAACGAAAAAAAAAAAACATAAAAATGAAAAGAAGCAGTTTTTTTGCTGATCAGATTGCAGCTGGTAAACTCACTGAATCGTCTAAGGATCCAGAAAGTGAATGCATTCAAACAGTTAGTTCAAAACCGCTCTAAGTGCAGAGAAAACAGCCGATTATATCAGAGATGACGGAAATAACAGTAGACTCACGTACAGATGTGCACTAAATTTTTTATTTTTTTTTAAATCAGCATTGTGGCTTCTAACAAGCACGAGTGGTTTATGACTGGATGCTGGCTGAAGGTGTTTTAGAACATGCAGATAGTCAGCTGGTTTAGTGATAATTCTGGAACAGTCAGGTCAAAGCTCGTTTAATGGTCGCATTTTGGCATGTCATGTGTTCTTGTTTGGTATCAGCAGATGCTTGATTTGTGCTGTTCAAACTACTAAATGTAATGTAGAAATTTTCATTTTCTGTGAAGCTGCTTTGCAACAGTGTATCATGAAAAGCGCTAACAAATAACATGTGAATTGATTGCAAACAATTATTAGCATTTATGCTGGGAATTTATTGTGGCACTAGATATACATTCATTGTGAAATTATGAAAATTAAAAAGTACTTTTTTAGTACTTTAGTTTGTATTTATTTATTTATGTTTTGCTGGCGGGAGCGGGACAAAACATGAATGTCGCGGGCAGGAGTATGGACCACTTCTTTTTTTCTACTTTAAGCATTGATTGCGTATTATATGTGGGAGCGGGCAGGCACGGGACCAAAGTCAATTTCTTGCGGGAGCGGAACTGATAAATCCGTCCCGCGCAGGTCTCAAATAGAAACAGAAAATCGTGCTATTGATATGTATTTTCATGAGACCGGGCTCATTTGTTTTTATCTTAGAATGCCATATCTGTTCCCCAGACACATTTTTAGCAGCACACAATCTATTTATTGTACCAAAAATGTAAAAGCTTTAAAAACAAAGTTTTTGTAATGATATTTGTCTTTATTTACTTTGATTTATGGAGTAATGTGGATTTCTTAACCTGATAAATGAAATGTATTTGTTAAAATAACAGAGTAATAACATATTTTTTACATCTATGCAAATGCATATACAATATTTGTAACTTAAATAAGTAGCTAATAATAAAATAAAAGACAGTTATTTAACAATATGTTAAGGAGTGGTAACATTTGTACAGTCTTACAGTTATAACCGGCCCTTTGATGGCAGCCATAATGTTGAAGTGGCCCTCAGTGAAAATGAGTTTGACACCCCTGCTCTAACACTAACACTCTCTATTATATTTCTATTTTATCTTGTTTTCTTTTTTGTTTGTTTGTTTTAAACGTGACCCCCTAACACTTGCACTCTCTGTTTTATTTCTATTCTATTGCTTGTTTTCTTTTTATTTATTATAAAAAAATGACCCTCTACCACTAGAGTTCTCTATTCTATCTACTTGTTTTCTTTTTATCTATTATAAAAATGGACCCTCTAACACCAGCGTTCCCTATTCTGCATTAGATTTACATATTTACATATCATTTACATATTATTGCTCTTTTGTTGATTTGTATTGCTTCTATTGTCCTCATTTGTAAGTCGCTTTGGATGAAAGCCTCTGCTAAATGTAAATGTAATGTAAAAAATAAATGCATTATTTCCTCAAAATTAAAAATCATGTTTAATTTTTTTAATTACATTTATTTTTTACAATTTTAATAATAATAATAATTATTATTATTATTATTATTATTATTGTTATTTAATAATTAATAATTAATTAATTATATATATTTAGAGGACCACATTTCTGGCAGACCAGTGTAGTGACATTTTGAAAACTGTAAATTTTGTTTATTTTCAGATTTTTAGATTTTGATCAGATAGTATGAAAACGTTCAGTTTTTAATCATTTTAAATCAGAATTTCTTCTTACTTCAAGTAGAAAATTAACTGACTGCTAGCAAACTAGTTGCATTACCAAGTCCAATGTGTTTTACACCAATAATTAAAAAATATCACTATCAACACATGCTATAACAAAACTCAGCTTGCAGACTGATTAAGGCTTTATTTCAAGACATGTCATAAAACATAGTTTGTAGACTTAAGTGCTACTCGGGTCTCAGGAAAGGACAAAAAATAGATGTGCTTATTTAGAAGATCTTGGTTGTTGTATCGCCTTTTAAGAAAAAGTATCATGGATAGCATATTAAATGTGAGACTTAAACATATTAGAAGGCATTACGTTTGCAGAGTGCCTCCAGATACCATTTTGGGGAAAAGATCTGCCTCTCATTAAAAACCATTTAGGATTTATATAAAATGGAGAAAGATGAAACACACTATAAAACGTGCGGCTAGTGGACAACAAACTAAATGGAGCATGTTGGGTCTATTTTAACCACTAAATGTTTTACTGATTTGATCGTCCTAACAAAATTCCAAAAAAAAAACTATTACATTAAAGATTTTTGTTTTCAACCAAACTGAATCCAAAGATGAATGAAAGATTTGTGAGAATAAACCCCATTATTAAAGACTGGCAGTTTGAGGCTTTTAGTTCATGTCAGTTAGCTTTAAAGCCATCTATAAAACATACTCCTGACACATTCAAAACATCTTTCCCTTTTTAGAAAATGGACAGAAAATGTTGTCGACTCTATGTTCAAATGTAATTTATTCCTGTGATCAAAACTGAATTTTCAGCATCATTACTCCAGTCTTCAGTGTCACATGATTCCTTCAGAAATCATTCTAATATGCTGATTTCCACCAATATTGAAAATACTTGTGCTACTTAATAGTTTTATGGAAACAATGATACATGTCATATATATCCGACATAAAGAACAATCAGTCCAGATTACGCAAAGAATGCCAGATGGCAATGTTTTCAGGGGACCATCGAGCACATATGCAAAAACCTCATGTCTGATGTCATTCTGTGGTTTCCAAGGACAGAGCATGTGGATCGTTTCATTAGAGAAAAACTAAATGTGTACGAGAGAACAAAAAGCGTGAACTTGATATTCAAAACACAAGAATAAATGCACTTCTTGCGCAACATGCCATGTCCTGCATTACACCGAGTGGACATCAAAGACCAGGACAAGGGGCCTCTATTTCAGTTTAATTACGGCATTTCCCAACTGCAGGGCTTCACCAGGCCTTGACACTTTCTACTCACAAACAAATCCTTAACGAACTTGAACTCTTGTGCAATGACTCACCCTGCCCTCACATTACAGTTTCATGGAAAAAGACAAAAACTGAAGCTTCACGTTACATAATTAGTCACCCAGTAACTGTCCGCTGTGTATATATATATATATATACACCCTAAGCTTGAGCAAATACATATGAAAACTTTTAGGCAGCCTAAGCACAATGTATGAAATCCCGTCTAGGGCCTCAAGCAAGCGAAGTCTTGGAGCAGCCAAGAGCCAACACACGGTCAGTGTGCCAGCGAGAGAGAGTCGACCACGTCCCCTTCGCTGAGGCCCTGTTCCCCTGACAGAACAAAGAGCACTCAAGTTTAATTTGAAATTGATTACAGCCACTCATAATGCATGCTGAAATATTCGTTGGAAACGAGTGTGCTGAATGAGGAACAGAACTTGGCGAGTCGGGAAACCAGCGAGGATTCAGTTAAAGAGTGGAGAGAGGGGTCGGAGCCACACATTCCACCACCAAACTAACTTCACAGGCGTATCGCTTTCCTGCATTTAGAGGCTTTTTTTAACATGTTTTTCTTATGTTTGCATTACCGCTTCTAGTATTTACTGTATATAAACGTTCGAGACCTGAGGAATGCACATCTGGGCAGATGTTCTCCATGTAGAAGATGATGGTCCTAACACCTGGCTAAAGCAAGGCCTGGTGTGGAAACTAAGAGAGCTTCAACAGTTTGGACTGAGCAACCAGTGTACAGCTGATCCAAGGTTAAAATACACAGAGAGATTGACTGGAGACACTGTTCCCAAACTATTTAAAAACAAAGACCTTTCCAAAATATTAGAAGCATTAACTGTCTCACCTCTGCTTTATGTATAGATGTTCAAACAATTATGTTTACAGTCTACTATAACTGACAAGCTGCTGTGCTTATGAAAGCACACTGGAGTAAAGAAGAGTAAGAGAAAGCAGGGACACTCAAAATGTAACTTTTTTTTGCTTTTTTTGTCAGTAACTTTTTGGAATGTATTTCCCATTACAGGTTATTTGTCTTGCTTGTTTATGTATAGTCTCATATAACTTAAACTCATAAAACATGTCCATTAGACATTAAAATACACCATCTGAACTTCATGAAAGAATTAACAAAAATAAAGTGCAAAAAAATTACAGAAGTTTAAGGTTACTGTAAATAAACATTTACTGTACTATTTTTACATTTATAAGAAATATTATAATACATATTAATAAGTATTTTGGAATCTAAAATAAAAAGCTACACACAAAAAAGTAAAAAATAATAATAATAAATCAAAGCCTTATGTCTAATTAGTTATGTTCCAAATTTGAAGTTGATATCACAAAAATTGATTTTGTTTAGGCACTTTGCCAAAAATACTAACCAGATGACACCCAAATATCATTGATTTTATTTATTTTTTTAATTTTGATGCATTTTCCCATTTATGTTTTTTTTTTTACTCTTTTAATTTGATTTAACATACTAGCAGTCATTACCATTAGCATGTCAATTAAATGTAAAACAGTTATACAGTTAAATTAAATGTCTGTAGCACTGATTATAACTGTAATAGAGATTTTGATAAATGTAACGGTCACACTTTTTTTATTGCCTTTGCCCTACCAGACATTTTAGCATTCAAAACCTAAACACTCAAAATGCATCCTGTGAAAACAGTTTTGAAATCGCACATTGCATTACCATGAAAGTTATAGGCTTACTTTAAATTATGTTGTCAAGCGTCATATTACAAAATGTACAGCAATATTTTATAATCAAAACTTTTAATCTTCACAAAACACAGTAAGGTTCTGCTTCTCCATATTTAGTGTTTTGTGAAGTAATATTGTGACAGAATTGATGAATATGTGACAGGAAAAAAGCTGTTACAATTGTCCATGCTCTCTTTTATAATGCAGCAGGGATGTAGTCATGTGACACTGGCACAGTTATGGTGCACAGCTTACTAGTGCCAAAACAATTACTTCATTCCTTCAAGACTATCATATTCGGTTACATTACTGATGAAGATGATTAGATGAACAGAAATTAAAAACAGATTAAAAGTGCAATACAATACAAACAAGAAAAAACTTTTTCAAAAAAAAAATTAAACATTTTTAAAATGTTAAAAAAGATAGATAGGTATAAATAAATACATAAATAGCTTAAATCTGTTTCTAAAAGTGTTTATTCTTTAAAAGTATTTTTTTAATAATACACCAGTAAATGTCCCCGTCTTTAAACAGATTTAACGTAGTACACAAGTTAGTACATCCCTCTATTCCACTATACTATAGCCTACATAAAACATCATCGCGTATTCAACAGGTACCGAGCTGCTACACTCGACGTTATTTCAGTTTTTCACATGTAAAGACTTAAAACATGTAGTTTATAACATGATAAACTGTTTATCTTCACTACAGCGGACACATTTCCAAGCGCAGCTCCCAGAGCTCAGTTATATGATCTCCCTCGGGTCGCCACAACTTTCCTCTCGCTTTCACTATGATGCCATTACTAATACATTAAACCTTTTTCCCAAAGTGCAACTTTTCAAGTGTTTCTTGTCAATCCTTACCTTACTTTTCTTCAAACATTACACGAGCATTTTGACGCGGTTCCTCTCCATTGCCTTGGCTGCGCTTCACCTTCGTAGTAAAGTCCGAGGATTTCGCTGCGCCTTCCCCTCCGCTGCTCCCATTGGAGAAGAGCTCTGTCAGTACCCGCGCGCTCGCGCCAGCGTTTCCTGTCACAGAACAATCCTGGGCGGAGTTTCCAATGCCATACTAGCTTTCTTAACGCGCTGCTTTTCAAGTATGCACTATGTCTTCTGCACAGTGTTTTCTGTAATGTCTGGAATCCCCTGATGATGTCTGAAAAAGTCACGTTTTATCCTCCTCCGCCACAAACTGTCAACACTAGGCCAAACTGTGGTGCATCCACCACAAATCAAATCAAATATAAAATAAAATAATAAACTAAAATACAATAAAATGAAATGAAATAAAATGGAATTAAATGAAATACAATAAAACAAAAAAACAAAATAAAATAAAATAAAATGACTGAAATAAATATTATTCCCACATCTGGCAGGTTCTTTTATACATTGGGATCCTGTATTAATTATATGATTTTTATAGCAGTAGCATTGTAGTAATCTCTGGCCTTTGAAGATTTTTTTTATACATTTTAAAACATATATAAGCTTTAGAGTCAAAAGAGCAATTACTTATTTTAGCAATTCATGAATTACTTAATTGTGTGTGATTTGCCACCATGGAAGCAATACTACATGATGAGTATTGCTATGATTCATGTACAATATTGAGCAAATGTTTTTAAAGTGTTTGTTGCATTTGCATACACATTTTCTAATATAAATATTAGCTCAATGCTATTTTTCACAATCAGAACCAATACTCAGTATATATATATATATATATACACTGTATATATATATATATATATATATATATTAGTTTGTTTTTACATTTTTGTCAACATTAACATAAGGATTTGTGTGGGTTTGTACAGTGTAATCTTAATTTAGCATTTTAGATAGACGTTTGTATATTGTCTCACATGAAAGACAGTTGATATCACACAGTTTGCCTTGGCTTGTACACAAGATCTCACTGGTGTCATTTCTCACAATCTGACAAGAAATAATCATAAAAGCAAGAAAAAGGCAAGTCATACAGTGTGTATCCAGTTTTAGCTGTGAAAATGTGTAGGTTATCATCACATTCCCCTCATTTTATACAAGCAATAACATTTAGGAGTAAGTGAAAGTAAATAAATAGAAGTAGATAGTTATTAAATGTCTTTAAGGCATTAGGCCTACTGTTGTATTTGTATATCCTTTATTAAGTTCCTCACATTTCACCGAGAGGTAAACGTGTGATACGTCAGAAAACGTGTTTCCTGACAGACTCTTGTGTATGAACTTGTTCAGTCGGTTTGCCCATTCAAAACACTCCTCCATTCACTAAGTTAAAAGATGGATAATTACTTTATTGTATTGTTTGACAGTTGTGATAAATGTCCTGTTGTTTACACAGATTTGACATTGTAAGCTACGTTTGTTTTTCAGTGAAATGTTACGTGGTCCTTGTTTTATTTTGGCGTGTTTTGCTGTTTTTAAAGCATGTCATTCAGATTATGCTGTTTTCAGTTCAAAATAAAATATTCATTGTATTTATTCAAGCATTGTGGTTTATTGTTTTTGCGGTAAATACATTATATTGACAATTTGAAGTTTGCGTTTGACAACTTTTCTAAAACATAATATTCAAGATTTATATATCTGGCTGATGATTTTATCCAAAGCAACCTAGATTGCATTCAAGGTAGACATTTCTTTCTTCTTTTTTTTTTTTATCAGTTCTTGCTTCTCTTGGGAATCAAACCCATGACCTCGGGATTGCCAGTGTTATGCTCTTGTTTGAGTGACATTTCAATTTTAGGTGTAGTTTCTAAATGTTAAACTTTTGATGAAGGCATCACATGTATTCTTAAGGCATTTCTCAGAGATGTCACAATAATGCAGTTTTGATGATGGTGCTTAAGTGTAATCCACAGATAATTATTCTAGCAAGTAGTTGTGCCAGAAACACCCCGATGTGATAAACAGTTGTCCCTTCCTGTTATGTGTCATGTGCTTTATTCTCTATGCAGCTCTGTTTCATCAGATCATCATTTGCTCGTAGCAGTTTGCATGCTGTCATACTCTGTAAATAAGTGTCAGGTATGCTATTTCCTTTTAGGTTTTACAAAGTTTTATATTAAAGGAATAGTTCACACAAAAATGATTGCTGAGAATGTCCTCATCCTCAGGCCATCCGAGATGTAGATTAGTTTGTGTCTTCATCATATTTGTATAGCATTACATCACTTGATCACCAATGGATCCTCTGCAGTGAATGGGTGCCGTCAGTTAAACATTAAAGTTAAACATGTCTTAATGATGGATTTGTTTCTTACCAACAAGCAGCTTTTAGCTTCACAAATCATTACTTGATGGACTGGAGTGGTGTGGATTACTTGTGGATTATTGTGATGTTTTTATCAGCTGTTTGGACTCTCATTCTGACGGCACCCATTCACTGCAAAGGAACCATTGGTGAGCATGTGATGGAATGCTACATTTCTCCAAATCTGATGAAGAAACAAACTCATCTACATCTTGGATGACCTGAGCGTGAGTACATTTTCAAAAAAACTAAACAAAACAAATAACATTTATTTTAGGTGAACTATTCCTTATAAATAAATATATACACATCAATAAGATTTACTGTATCATGATGAAAATAAAAACATACAAAACAGTGAACAGCTTTGATCATGAGGAACGCACAAAACACTGATTGTTGAAATTACTAGGGCATGTCCTTATTATTTTCAAAAGTATAGTCAATAAGAATAATTACGAAAATTATACTATAGTAGTCTATAACATATCATTCTTCTAAATAAACTGTTACATCACTTATTATTAAAGTGTTCACGTCTTCATTTATTCCTAGATGGTTCCTCCTCCTCAAGCAAATATTTTTGTTTTCCCATTTCCAAAAGTACAGTGGCAGAAACAGTTGGTGGATAATAATCATCTAAAACCTTTAATCTGTAAAACCACAGAGTGGAGGAGAAGTGAATGAATAAACACTCTGGAACATGTTTCATCTTGACAATAGAAGCAGTCGCTGGAGCACAGGTGATTTTTATATGGAGTGGATACTTCATAACAGCGTATCAACATTCAGATGATGCTATTTTGTCTTTAACTTGTCCAGTACTGCATTTCAGAAGTTATATTTGCAGTCTGTAATCTGAGCAAGAGAACCAGATGCAGCAGATGTCTCGCCACATCAACATCCCCACAAATATGTTACCCAATATATATATTAATCTTCAAATGATGTTGTGGCATTTAAACTGAAAACTCAGACATCACAAAAGCTGTTGGCTAATCTTACATTACAAAGTCTCATTTTCATAGAACCGAGCAACACAATATTCAGCAGATTTATTTTAAATGACCTAAATGACCCAAAATTACTGGCAATTGATAGTTGATGAACCATTTGAATGTCCAGCTGTGATTGTTCCAATCAAATTCAGTTACATTTACATAGTAGACTTGAAGTGGTTAGTTCATAGTTTCTGTTTTCTGAATCTGAGAGGGATTTTCTTCGTTTCTAAACAGCTGTTTGGCGACATCTTCTGGAAATATCTTATAAAACACTATACTAACATTTTATCAAATCTCAAGTTAAAGTATTCAACTCATCCAGCACTGTTTTCTATCATTCTATCAGTGCTGGTTTCTATCTTATAAAGTATCCCGTTATACGCTGTGAGAAACCACTGTAAACAATGCAGCGCGTGAGTGAACTGTCGGAATGAATCAGACTGAATCATTTCAGGCTTTAGATCAGGGGTCACCAAGTTCGGTCCCGGAGGGCCGGTGTCCTGCAGAGTTTAGCTCCAACCCTAATCAAACACACCTGAAGCAGCTAATCAAGGTCTTAACAGGTATACTTGAAACTTCCAGGCAGGTGTGTTGAGGCAAGTTGGAGCTAAACTCTGCAGGACACCGGCCCTCCAGGATCAAGTTTGATGACCCCTGCAGATCAAATGAGTGATTCATTCGCGAACTTCGCTTCGCTTGTGCTGATTTCAAACAGATGATAGAAAACATGCACATGCATGATTATCAGAGAAAATTACCCCCAGGTCACTGTATGGTAATTGCTTTCCTGTAGCTCAAATGGTAGAGCATAATGATGTGAAACGTGGATGTTTTTACATTTTACATTTAGTTATTTAGCAGACGCTTTTATCCAAAGCGACTTACAAATGAGGACAATAGAAGCAATCAAAACCAACAAAAGAGCAACAATATGCAAGCGCTATGACAAGTCTCGGTTAGCCTAACGCAGTACATTCAGAAAGTTTATTTTTTTATTATCAAGTAGATACAATAAAAAAAGAAAGCTAGTGTTAGAGGGTCAGATAGATACAAAGAAGACTAATAAATACAAAGAAGACAGATAAATCAGAATCAGAATAGAGAGTGCTAGAGTTAGAGGGTCAAATAAACATGGAAGAGTTTCTTGAAGATGGCTAAGGATTCAGCTGCTGGGATTGAGTTGGGCAGGTCATTCCTCCAGGAGGAACAGTTAATGAAAAAGTCAGTGAAAGTGATTTTGTGCCTCTTTGGGAATGGCACAATAATGCGTCGTTCACTTGCAGAACGCAAGCTTCTAGAGGCACATAGGTCTGAAGTACTGAATTTAGGGGTGCAGAGCCAGAGGTGGTTTTGTAGGCAAACATTAATGCCTTGAATTTTATGCGAGCAGCTATTGGTAGCCAGTGCAAATTGATGAACAGAGGTGTGACATGCGTTCTTTTAGGCTCATTAAAGATGAATGTTTTTTAGTGTTTTTTAGAAAGTGAATATTTCATCAGCTCACCTTACATAAACAATGAGAAACCATAAAAACTTTAATTTCGCCCCGTCATTCAAATGTTCGGTTCACACATGCTCATTTCAGCGGCTCATTGGCCTTCGGTCCGAGTCGAACTGTTTCCTCAGTTCAGTGACTGATGGAGGATCTGGAGCACTGAATGAGCTGTCAACAACCAGCATCATAGAATCATATACGCCGGCGTATACATCGGACTGACTGTCATGAACGTCCAAAAGAGTTTTGATTGAGAATCTTGTAGATCTGTGCTGGGCCTTGAGCTGTTTTAGACGGTGATTTGGTGAACTGGTTCATCCAGGTTACTAAAGAGAACCGGTTCAAAAGAATGGTTAGTTTGCATGAGGCTCTGGATTACAGGTAATAATGTTGTAAATAATGTTCAGTTTCTTGCACAGACTGATTGTTTTGCTTCATAAGACCTCAGTTCATCGTCAGGAGCCACAGGGATTTATTTTGTGTTCCCTGATGTGCTTTTTATGACGACGCAGCTGCAATCCGCATGGACCACGATTTTAGCTAAAAGTCTTCTACATACTTTTCTACAAAAAAAAACACAAAAAAAACATCATCTACATCTTGGATGGCCTGAGGGTGAGTAAATTAACAGCAAATTTTCATTTTTGGATGAACTATCACCTTAATACTTTCTTAGTTATGAGGCCTACCTCATAAGTGATTGTGAGAGCTTGTTCTGTATCTGCTCATGTCCAAGAATCATCTGATTTAAATGAAAACATTCCACTCGTCTTAGCAGAAGAGAACGAGCACAGAACCTCGGAGACAGTGGCTTTATTATGATGCTACAGAATAAGGGCACCAGATTTCATCAAAATATATTTGAAATCTCACTTGTAATTATTGGAATTAAAACCAGGACAATTTATTTTTTAATTGTTGTGGGTTTCATATTATTTTTATTAGGCCTATAATTACAGTAACCATTACAAGTAGCAAACAAATCAAAGCAGTATTATATTACATGATTAGATCCTTCAGGTCATCCTTTTACTTCACATCCTTAATGTGCATGCTATAGAGCAGAGCTTATCTTACTGTACGGATAGTAAGATAATGCCTTCTAGTGGCTTTGGCTGGAGGATCGAACAAGTTCCAGAAGTTTCATTGTCCTACAGGTACGGTTCAGTTCACCAAACATCTGCCCTCTGCTGGCCACTTATGGAACACTCACCTGATTAGTCTAATTAAGACAGCGTGAGGAGGACGTTTGCTCTGAAAAACAACATTTGCTTTTGTTGTGCTATACAAGTTGTTCAGGTTACGTTAGCTTATCGTGTGCTACTGTCATGCTACTTTTAATGATATATAGGCTACATCTGTAACTATACTCTCTCGGCTCTTTTAGAATGATGTCATCCCCATCTCACAGGGTTTTAGTGGCATATCAAAAGTGAACAGTACCTTTCAAACACTTCATGTGAAAACATTATTTTGTAACGAGTATTTCAGCAAAAGTAAATGCTTCTGTCCTTCCTGTTATACTGATTGCCTGATTGGTTGACATGGTTCATCTTCTGAAATCATTTAGCTATCCATTATGGCAGTGGTACTTTACGAATGTAGCCTATCTATCTATCTATCTATCTATCTATCTATCTATCTATCTATCTATCTATCTATCTATCTATCTATCTATCTATCTATCTATCTATCTATCTATCTATCTATCTCGCTGTCCCCAGATATTGAACCATATATGCTGTGGCCAGACACATACAGTTAGGTCCATATATATATATTTAGATAATGGCACAATTTTTGTTATTTTAGCTGCTGACCAAAACATATTCAAGTTACAGTTATATAATGAATATGGGCTTAAAGTGCACACTCTGAGCTTTAATTTGAGGGTATTTTCATCACAATTGGAGGAAAGGTTAAGGAATTACAGCTCTCCCCCCTTTTTCAAGGGACCATACGTAATTGGACAATTGACTCTAAATCCATTTTGTGGACAGATGTGGGCTATTCCTTCATTATTTCTACATTAATTAAGCAGTTAAAAGGTCTGGAGTTGATTCTAAGTGTGCATTTGCATTTGGAAGCTGTTGCTGTGAACCCACATCATGCGGTCAAAAGATCTCTCCATGCAGGTGAAACAGACAATTGTTAGGCTTCAAAATCAAAACAAATCCATCAGAGAGATAGCAGGAACATTAGTAGCGGCCAAATCAACAGTTTGGTACATTCTGAGAAAAAAAAAAGAATGCACTGGTGAGCTCAGCAACATAAAAAGGCCTGGACGTCCACGGAGAACAACAGTGGTGGATGATCTGAGGATCCTCTCCATGGTAAATAAAAACTCTTTCACAATATCCAGCCAAGAGAAGAACACTCTCCAGGAGGTAGACGTGTTACTGTCAAAGTCTACAATCAAGAGAAAACTTCACCAGAACAAATACAGAGGCTTCACCACAAGGTGCAAACAAGGCCAGATTAGACTTTGCCAAAAAAAAACATCTGAAGAAGCCAGATCACTTCTGGAAAAGCATCCTTTGGACGGCTGAAATTAAGATCAACCTGTACCAGAATGACAGAAGGAAAAAGTATGGAGGAGGCTTGGAACAGCTCATGATCCAAATCACACAACCTCTTCTGTGAAACATGGTGGAGCAGTGTGATGCATGAACTGCATGGCTTCCAGTGGCTCTGGGTTACTGGTGTTTAGTGATGATGTGACAGAAGCAGCCGGAAGAATTCTGAAGTGTATAGAGATATACTCTCTGCCCAGATTCAGTCAAATGGAGCAAAGTTGATTGGGCGGTGCTTCATGGACAATGATCCAAAACATACAGCAAAAGCAACCCAGGAGGTTTTGAAGGTAAAAAGTGTAATATTTTGCAATGGCTAAGTCAATCTCCTGATCTCAACCCGTTCGAGCTGCATTTCACTTGCTGAAGACAAAACTAAAGACAGAAAGCCCCACAAACAAACAACAACTGAAGTCAGCAGTAAAGGCCTGGCAAAGCATCACAAAGAGGAAACCCAGTCTCCGGTGATGTCCATGAGGTCCAGACTTAAGGCAGTCATTGCCTGCAAAGGATTCTCAACAAAATATTAAAAATGAACATTTTATCAATGATTATATTTATTTGTTCAATAACATTTGAGCCCCTGAAAATGTGGGGACTGTTTATAAAAATAGTTGTAATTCCTAAGCATTTTATGTAATATTTTTGTTCAACCCCTTGAATTAAAGCTTAAAGTCTGCACTTCAATTTCATCTTGATTGTTTAATTTTAATTATATTCTTGTGGCATACAGAGCCAAAATTATGAAAACTGTCAGTGTCCAAATATATATGGACCTAACTGCACGCTGTTGATGCCATACGTGGTATAGGAGATAAATGTCAGTGAAATTTCATGATAAGGCATTTTCAGTGTGCGTCCAGCAGGTGTCAGTCTCCACCTAGAGAATGTGATGAAGCAGCATTTATTAGGTACTAACTTAGACATGTTTGGATAGAGGTGACAGTAAAATTTAATGGTGGCTGCTTCAGATGAGTGGCACACTTTTATACGGGTGCAGACAAGTACAGTAAAACACACAACTAATAAAGAGCAATAAGCCATGCCTGAAGACCAACTTCATAGACAAAACATTCTAACAATGCATAAAGATCAGTAGTTTATTAGAGATTTATTTAGTTAAATCAGACCAACCGTGAAATTATAGTGACTTTAGTGACACTAGGGTTCAGATCTGAAAATGCTCTTTAAAACATTCTCGGATAATGCATTCAGTGCTGATGCCATTAAAGCAAAGCAATATACCAAATATTAAGAAGTTCTGTATGAATATTTCAACTGTTATTTATTTATTTACATTGCAGTGTTGCAATAAAAACAACATTTCTGGACACCATTGCACATGCTCATTTACCATATATATATATATATATATATATAATTAATAACTAATTACTAAACTATGAGCCAGTGCATTTTAAGTTCTGATGTGTTGAGCAGTAATTATGGGTTGTCTACGAGATGTGATTTAAATGTCTAAAATTAAAAGGTGAAAAGCTGTGTCTCACTAACTTCTCTAATGGCCACATCAGCTGTTATTTGCTGGATAATGGGCCAGCAATCAAAGTTAATCAAGCACGCTGCCTCGTCTGTCATATAATTGCACAGCATATTATCCATTTTAAGGCATCGTCTGATGTTGCTGACAGACGCGGTGAACAGTTCACTCACTCTGCGGTCAGTCTTACTCAACTTTCTCAGGAAAAGTTCACCTAAAAATTATATTCTGTCAGTATTTACACACCTCCATGTTATGCCAGACCCATATGATAATTTTATTTTCCATACGGTTGCATGTTATATTTGGTTTTGACATGCAGTGTTTTCACCGTACTTTCTGCATGTGTCTTTGGCACTCGGCAGACGTGAACTGTCATCATATGGGTGAATAAAACTATGCAACAATTCTTTAAAATAATGCTGGTCTATCAGATGAAACAAGGTAGACTGAACCTCCTCAAAAATGTATTCATCACAAAAAAGGAGGAAGAAGAAAGCCCAGACCAGTTTTAATCATAAAAATAAATAAATGGAGGAATGAATGAGTAAAAAGATAAATTAAAACATTAATAAGTTAAATAAACAAACAAACAAACTTTACCTACTTTACCTATATATATATCACCTATATATAGTAAAAAAAAAAGGATTGCATTTTAATTTTTTTTTTTTTTAGGCTGCTGCCCCCTTTTTTATAGTTAACCAAGATGAAGTCTGAATAAATTAAATTAACTCAAAGTGACTGAATCTCAGAGCAATATATTAATTATCAAAAATAATTTAGAACATAAGATTATAATTATTTGCAAACAGGTAATATTTGAATAATTTTAATTATAGTTTTGTGCCTGGCCAATAATATATTTAATAATTTATATATATACCAGAATTTTTTATTGGTTTGCTAAATATTATCAGCCTCCACTAAAATGTAGAATTGCAACTGCTTCAAAATATCTAATTTTCTGATCCAAACAGCATGAGTTTGGAAAAAGATGAGGGTGAAAATACAGCAATAATTTAGAGCATTTGGATGAACTCTTCCTTTAAAATCCCAGACAGTTCCTTCAGATTTGCTGAGGCCGATGTACTTAACAGAATAGCGTTGTACGCCTGTCACTTCAGCAGGAATCTGAACATGGTAACGGTGTGTTTTCTGTTTTCTGCCTACACGTGCGGTTTGGGGTTTGAGTGTGGCTGCTAGTATTTGTGTCTTGGCCCTGACAGTGACCGTGAATCAGGCACACCTTAAACTTTACAGAAGAGTGCTATATCCTCCCCTGACAGCGGCTCTTTTTTTGCCAAGTCATAAAAGTGCCAGTCATGGCGCGCCTGGCCAGGGGGAGTCTTTGAAGACTGTCATGGGACACCCAGCGGCCCTCCCCGCCTGCGAGGTGTCGGGCTTCACCGCGGCCCCTTGAGAGCCGTCTCTACTCCAGTACCAGATACAGACATCACAGCCGTGAGCCGGGCCGCTCTGGCAGGACTGGGAATGCCAAACATGGTTCATGCTGATAAAGCGGACCGTAAATCAGTCTCAGCAAGACGAAAGGGAGGAAACTGGCCTTTTCTTGTTGGTCGTCTGGCCCGTTTCCCCCTGCTAACCTCGTGACCCCGGAGTGCTTTGCCACCGCTCACGTCTGCCTCTGGCTGGCCAAGCTGGAATCCAGCCGGTCACCTGGCCAAGACTGAAATTAATTAGCGCCTTCCCACCTTAACCCGGGCCCCCTCCTTCCTCGGCCCAGACTTGGCACTCAACACCGGCCATAAAAGAGGGGCCGCCTTCATCCGAACCAATTCATCAAGCTCCACTTCTGCCGTTGGGAGGTGCGGGAGTCGGAGGAAGATGAACAGGGCCCTTCTCAGCTGTCCCGGGACGTCTGCGGGGGTCAGGATCATCTGTCAGGGCGGTCGTGGGGTTCTCCTCTCTCTGCTGCTGATTACACAGAGAGATTCACACTTGATGTGCTTCAGATGTGCTCTGTACTGACGCTTGAGAGAGCTCGACCAATGCAGAACATACTGGTTTTAAGTCATCTCCGAGTGATCGTGTTCAGAAGATGAGTGCACATGAACATGACATATTTACAAGTGGGAAATATGGATTTTCTTTATTCCAGAGTTTGAGTTTGGAATGTGTCAATCAAAGAATCATGGTGGGGCCAGATGAATAATAACTACTGTATAAAGCTTGCCTGAAAATAGTCATTTAGTCGCATGATTTATTCTTGCCAAATCAGTTAAATACAGCCAAACCAATGCCAAACCAATACAAAATAAAATAAAAGAACAGAAAAAAAATTACAGTAAAAACTGGCAGCCAAGGTTGGCGAAACTTTCCCATAAACAAATTGTGGTAGCAACCTAAAATATTCAGATAAAGAGAAAACCACATAATGAATCAAATTTCATCACAACATTTGCACAGCTAAATAATAATGAAATACTAAATACTTCCACAAATGAATACTACTATATAGGAGCACAACACATGACACTAATATACAGTATATATATAAAAAAAGTGAAGTGAAGTGTCAAACAGGGAATTGTGGAAATGTCAATTTAGTATTTTTCACTGTCAAATATAAGATTACATGTTTAAAAACTATGTTTTTGTTGTTGTTGTTGTTGTTGTATAATTATCATCTACACTCTTAAAAATAAAGGTGCTTAAAAGGTTCTTCACAGCGATGCCATAGAATAACCATTTTTGGTTCCACAAAGAACTGTTCAGTCAAAGGTTCTTTAAAGAACCATCTCTTTCTTACCTTTTTATAATCTGAATAACCTTCTTTCGCCACAAAGAACCTTTTTTGAAACAGAAAGGTTCTTCAGATGTTAAAGGTTTTTATGGAACCATTTAGACAAAATGTTCTTCTATGGCATCGTGAAACACCTTTTATATTTAGGAGAGTAGTGGTTTGGTATATTAAGGTAACTTACCATTAACTACCTAATTACTGACCAGTGTGTCGACATTAAGGGCATAGCCCTCAAATGGTACAACATTTTTCTGTTCACATTGGTTAATTTTCTTCATCTGCTGCCCCTCTTCTTTGTGGAATCCCCCAAGGGTCCATATTGGGCCCCATGTTGTTTTCTTTGTATATATTGCCCTTGGGGTGATTTAAAATGATATACTGTATTTTTCCCGTCAAAACAAATGACAAAGTCTCTTTTCTGTCATTACTTAATTGCCTGAGAGATTTAAAATCTGGTTGGATCAGAACTTTCTTTGTCGTAATGAAAATAAGACTGAGATTGGTCGTCCTGGGGATTTAAGGGCTTGTGTAGATGCTCTTGGTAATTTAGGATTGTATGTTCATCCATTTACCAAGAATCTTGGTGTGATTTTTGACAGTGCTTTTAAATTTGAAAAACAGATTAGTTCTGTTGTAAAAGCCAGTTTCTTCCTGCTGAGACTGTTGGCTAAATTCAAGCCCTACCTGCTGCGTAAGGAGTTTGAAAGAGTCATTCATGCTTTTATAAAGTCTAGACTAGACTACTGTAACTCTTTATATGTTGGATTGGATCAGTCGTCTCATCAACGCTACAGTTAGTGCAGAATGCAGCAGCTTGGCTGCTAACTGGGACTAAAAAGTGTGAGCACATTACCCCAGTTTTAGCTTCACTCCACTGGCTTCCTGTCCGCTTGAGGATTGATTTTATTGTTTGTTTTTACGATTTTAAAGGGGTTGGTGTCTTCTTATTTATCAGAGCTTTTACATGTCCACACTCCCATTAAAGCACTGAGGTCATCCAATCAGATGCTCCTCGATGCTCTGAGATCCAGGTTAAAAAATAAAGGTGACTGCTTTTTTCAGTTTGAGATTACCTGTTTGTTCACATAAGAACTGCTCGGACTGTTGGAATTTTTAAGTCATTTCTTAAGACACCTGTATTCCTTAGCTTTCATTTTGAGTTGAGTTTGGACATTGTGACTTTTTGTTTTGATTGTGTGTGTAACCAGATATTGTTAAGCACTTTGGTTTTAACAGATTAACATATGTTTGTATAGATATACACACACGTTGATCTTAGTATAGCACTGGTATGTCCTCTTATCATTACTGTTTGTTGCAATCGTATCCATCCATCCATTATTTTTATTAACTGGATCATGAAAATTTCTTCACAGGTTACTGAGAGATTGAGTTGAGAATGGGCTGTATGGGTGGGGTTTGCACTGAACTTCCTTTATGCTAATTTAGCGGGTTTCAATACACAGAGAAAAAAAATTATTCTGCATAATGCATATATGTAAATTCGAATGTTTACGAGACAACAGGTTTGTGTGATAAAACGACATGTCCCATCATTCCCTGTGGCTAAATGGAAAAATATAAGTAAAGCAGCAATTAGGCATTTAATCTGCATCCTTTGCTCTTCGTATTGTGGCGTACGTGCTAAAAGGCTTCCTGCATTTGACAAGAAATTGCCTTGTTTTTTCCAACGAAAATTACTTAATTGCACATAATTGTGACATCTAAATCTGAGATATGCTACATTTGCTAAGTCTCCTAAGGTAAGTGAATAGTACAGTAGACAAACATTATGTTGTTTTCTAGATACCTTGTTTGGCCAGATTCTAAAGCAGCATCACATTCTTCCCAGGGAAGGAAATCAAAAAATGCTATGAGTGCAGTTAAAGAAATTTGGTTTTGATTGAATATCTAAACGTATTGATAAAGTTGTCTATGCTATTTTACCCAATATTTGTATGCTCTGTGTATTTCATGCATGCATTATTATGTATGCAACACATTAACGTTGAACTCTTGTGCATTCTTTGTCATTAAAATAACATATTAGTAAGTCACTGACAAGCAGTATTTAATGCTTAACAGATGACAAGTTTAAATACATTTAAATATCACTATAAATGAAACTGGCATAACTGCTTAAATGCACAGATAGAAAACATAAGATATTTTGAACTGGGTATAAAGAGTTCATCCATCACACCTCCACAAAAAAAAAAAAAAAAACACTAGCTGGATATTAGCTGCAAAAATAGCTCAAAAAGTACAGTTAGAACTAAGAAAATATCTATAATCATTTGTTGAAGATAATACCGTGTTTGATATTTTGTTATGTAATGCCACAGAGGTTTTTAAGTGGGTTGTAATCATCTTTTTAGGGCAGTGCATATGAGCCGTCTTATTAAAGTTCCTGCGAGCCACTTAATGCCTTCTGGGTTATGACAGCTGCATACTGCACACAGTTTTCAATAGATTTAAAACAAGCACGAAATGTGCTACAAAAACTGTCAAATGAAGATCTACAATTAGAAGAATCACACCCCCACTAAACACCCAGCACTGAAAGAGAAATATATCCAACAGTTGGCTCTGCGTGAAAAAGAGGTTTCAGATGGGCACAGCGTTTATGAGGGTGTACCTGCTGCTCCGTCATCTGCCAGATGAAAGTCTCCAGCAGTCAGGCATTCAAGGATCCACAAACTAGTCTTTGCAACATGACAAAGTCACAAAGTTCTTCATTAGAGTTTGTTTGTGGCCCACTTCAGGCAATAATTTATGCAAAATCCACAATATTTCGAACAAGCCTGTTGTGTTTTAAAAAGTGGGGAACATTTCAAGTTTCAGAGAAGCATGCATCAAATCTTATTTTGATATTTCTATTATCTAATCCATTTGACATTTAGCTTTCACATATAAAGAATTGTATGTAGTCGATAACCATGAATTTTATGTAGTCGATAATAAAGTGTTATTGCTTTTACTGTTTAAAAAAATCTTGTCTGTGGTTTTGCTACACAAATTCGCATTATTTTGAGGTCACTTTAAAAAGCGTCTGCTAAATAAGTAAAAAACTGCCAATTTATTAACTTTACATTTACATTTACATTTAGTCATTTGGCAGATGCTTTTATCCAAAGCGACTTACAATTGGGGAGTACATAAAGCGATTCATCATGAAGAGGCAATCAGACAGAGGAAGTGCTCGTAACACCAAGTCTCAGTCATTGTTCAAATAAGTACAAGCTAGCAAGGGAAGGAGAGAAAGATAAAGGGAAAGTTTTTTTTTTTTTTTTTTTAAAGTTTAGGATGAAGTCAAGTAGTACCGAAAGAGATGAGTCTTCAGTTGTTGCTTGAAGATTGACAGGGATCCAGCATTCCGGATAGGGGTGGGAAGATTATTCCACCATCCAGGAATGGTGAATGAGAATGTTCTGGAGAGTGATTTTGAGCCTCTCTGTGATGGTACCACAAGGCGTCGCTCACTAGCAGATCTCAGACTTCTGGAGGGGATGTAGATTTGTAATAGTGCGTGGAAGTAGGAGGGTGCTGAGCCTGTGGTCGTTCTGTATGCAAGCATCAGTGTCTTGAACTTGATGCGAGCTGCCACTGGTAGCCAGTGCAGTGAGATGAAGAGAGGTGTAACATGGGTTCTTTTGGGCTCATTGAAGACCAGTCGTGCCGCTGCATTCTGAATCATTTGTAGAGGTTTGATTGTGTTTGATGGAAGACCAGCCAGAAGGGCATTGCAGTAGTCCAGCCTAGAAACGACAAGGGCCTGGACAAGAAGTTGCGCAGCATGCTCTGTCAGGAAGGGCCTGATTTTTCTGATGTTGTGTAGCGCAAACCTGCAAGATCGAGCAGTCTTTGCAATGTGCTCTTTGAAGGTCAGCTGGTCATCAAAGATTACACCAAGATTTCTGACCGAAGTTGATGGGGTAATTATTGATGTGCCTAATTGAATCGAGAAGTCATGCTGTAGAGTCGGAGTGGCAGGGACGACAAGTAGCTTTCTATTCTTTTACTACAGGTCAGAGTATGTATGCATGTATGTATTTATTTATTTATTTGTTTGTTTTGAGCTTTGGCATTAAAATTATTTACTTTTTTGAGCAATTTTTTTTTTATTATTAAAAATAACTAAAAAAAAAAAATCTTAATATGTATGTATATATATATATATATATATATATATATATATATATACACACACACACACACACACACACGGTATGTATAATCTGCACAGTTTGCAACATTAATTGTCACACACAAAAAAAATCTTAGTTTCCATCCATGTGTCTTGTAACAATATTTTTGTCAGTTCTATTTCCAGAGTTTTAGAAACGAAAGAGATTGAGTTCAAAGTGATTGAAGTTTGATTAAAAAAGGCAGTAACTTAAGTTTTAGTGAGTTCAAACTTCAATAATTCGTAAATCTAAATGTCAACTTTTGCTGCCTACAAACTTACTGAACTCATCCAAAACATATTAAAATGGAGATTTATTTAACATTTACTCTAAGTAAATATCATATCTATTCCACGAGTATACGCCACGCAGTGCTGAGCAGGAAATATTAAAGATCAGTCAGGAGATTATCCCTGGAGATGGAGATTGTATCTGCGTCAGGATTCCCAAACCTACTGGAAACAGAGGGTGGGGCAAAACTGAATTTACCCTGCAGTTATTAGGTGTCATTCATGTAGTTAGTGCCTCTGAAAGGTCGAGGTTGTCATTAGACGGGCCGAGGTGCAGACAGGCATGCAATGGTCTATTGATTTTCTCCAAGGCGCTGTCGGAGGTTTAAACTTTAGGTCTGACAAAGGATGTCAAAATAGCAGACTGGTGTAACTTGAGTACTTTCAGCATTTGACACAGGAAAAACTGATTGAAAAATGTGGTAATTTAAAGAGGAGATACAACATTGTGATCATGATATTGCATTTAAAGGCAACTTATGTTTTGTGTACATTAATATAATGTATAGACAGAGTCCACCCATAAATCTTATACCTTATAGGGGGTCATATGATGCGATTTTATGTTTTCCTTTGTCTTTGGAGTGTTCCAAACTGTTTGTGCTACATTTACATTTAGTCATTTGGCAGACGCTTTTATCCAAAGCGACTTACAATTGGGGAGTACATAAAGCGATTCATCATGAAGAGGCAATCAGACAGAGGAAGTGCTCGTAACACCAAGTCTCAGTCATTGTTCAAATAAGTACAAGCTAGCAAGGGAAAGAGAGAAAGATAAAGGTAAAGTTTTTTTTTTTTTTTTTTTTTTTTTTAAAGTTTAGGATGAAGTCAAGTAGTACCGAAAGAGATGAGTCTTCAGTTGTTGCTTGAAGATTGACAGGGATCCAGCATTCCGGATAGGGGTGGGAAGATTATTCCACCATCCAGGAATGGTGAATGAGAATGTTCTGGAGAGTGATTTTGAGCCTCTCTGTGATGGTACCACAAGGCGTCGCTCACTAGCAGATCTCAGACTTCTGGAGGGGATGTAGATTTGTAATAGTGCGTGGAAGTAGGAGGGTGCTGAGCCTGTGGTCGTTCTGTATGCAAGCAACACTTTTGTTTATTCCTTTAATGTTAATAAAACAACAAAACACAAAGAGAAAAATCGCTCACTGCTCTTGACTGCAGAGCTTTAATACAATCAATTTATACTTTTTACAGTGAAGTCTTGAACTTGATGCGAGCTGCCACTGGTAGCCAGTGCAGTGAGATGAAGAGAGGTGTAACATGGGTTCTTTTGGGGTCCTTGAAGACCAGTCGTGCCGCTGCATTCTGAATCATTTGTAGAGGTTTGATTGTGTTTGATGGAAGACCAGCCAGAAGGGCATTGCAGTAGTCCAGCCTAGAAACGACAAGGGCCTGGACAAGAAGTTGCGCAGCATGCTCTGTCAGGAAGGGCCTGATTTTTCTGATGTTGTGTAGCGCAAACCTGCAAGATCGAGCAGTCTTTGCAATGTGCTCTTTGAAGGTCAGCTGGTCATCAAAGATTACACCAAGATTTCTGACCGAAGTTGATGGGGTAATTATTGATGTGCCTAATTGAATCGAGAAGTCATGCTGTAGAGTCGGAGTGGCAGGGACGACAAGTAGCTCAGTCTTTGCCAGGTTGAGCTGTAGGTGATGTTCTTTCATCCATGCCGAGATGTCCGCCAGGCAGCCTGAGATCCGTGCAGCTACTGTTGTATCATCTGGTTGAAAAGAGAGATAGAGCTGTGTGTCATCGGCGTAGCAATGGTAGGAGAAACCATGTGCCTGTATGATGGGTCCCAGTGATGTAGTGTATGTTGAGAAGAGGAGGGGTCCAAGAACCGATCCCTGAGGAACCCCAGTGACCAGTTGATGTGCTTTGGATACCTCCCCACCCCAGGCCACCCTGAAGGACCTACCGGTGAGATAGGATTCAAACCAGCGAAGTGGAATCCCAGTGATGCCCAGCGATGAGAGGGTGGACAGGAGGATCTGATGATTGACAGTGTCAAAAGCAGCAGAAAGATCGAGCAGAATGAGGACTGATGATTTGGAATCGGCCTTTGCGACTCGTAGGGCTTCAGTGACTGAGAGTAGCGCAGTCTCTGTTGAATGGCCACTCCTGAAACCTGACTGTTTGTCATCCAGTTTGTTGTACTGTGAAAGGAACAGTGAGAGCTGGTTGAAGACAACTCGTTCGAGTGTTTTCGCTACGAATGGAAGGAGAGAGACAGGTCTGTAGTTTTCTAAAAGAGAAGTGTTTAATGTAGGTTTTTTGAGCAGTGGGGTTACCCGGGCCTGCTTGTACGCTGTGGGGAAGATGCCAGTGCGGAGAGATGTGTTGATAATGTGTGTGAGTGCCGGTAAGAGTGTGGGAGAGATTGCTTGGAGAAGGTGAGAGGGGATTGGGTCAAGAGGACATGTTGTAGGATGGCAGGAGAGGAGAAGTTTGGATACTTCCGCCTCGGTGAGGGGACAGAAGGAGAAGATGGGAGTTTGAGCAGTGGATGTGGTTGGTTGGAGGTCCTGTGTGTGTGGAGTTGAGAACTGGTTACCGATTGTTCTAGTTTTGTCGGTGAAAAAAGTGGCAAAGTCGTCAGCTGTTATAGAAGTGGTGGGCGGTGGTGGAGGGGGACAGAGGAGAGAATTAAATGTTCTGAAGAGATCACGCATGTCTGGAGCACTGTTGATCTTGTTGTGGAAGTGTGAGGATTTGACAGTGTGGACTTCAGTAGAGAAAGACGAAAGCAAAGACTGATACCTATTCAGGTCCGACGGATCGTTTGATTTGCGCCATTTTCTCTCTGCCGTTCTGAGTGTGGTCCGATGCTCACGAAGAACATCGGATAACCAGGGGTTAGAAGGGGTAGCCCGTGCTGGCCTGGAGGAGAGAGGACAAATGTCGTCTAGACAAGAGGTTAAGGTAGAGCATAAAGTGTCAGTAGCTGCATTCACATCCAGAGATGTGAAATGGATAGGTGAGGGAAGAGAGGAGGATACTACAGAGGAAAGAAGGGTGGGGGAAAGGGAGCGTAGGTTACGTCTGAAAGTAACCGGTAAGGGAGCTGGTGGCACCTGGGTAGAAAAATGTAAGGTAAATGTAATGAAGAAATGGTCAGAGATATGTAGTGGTTGTACCAGAATGTTATCTGTAGTACAGTTGCGTGTGTAAATTAAATCAAGTTGGCTGCCTGATTTGTGCGTGCTAGTAGTGGTAAGGCGTTTGAGATCAAATGAAGCTAGGAGTGAATGGAAGTCTGTAGCATAAGGCCTGTCTAGGTGAATGTTGAAATCGCCAAAGACTAGGAGTGGAGTGCCATCCTCCATGAAAGAGGACAGCATGCCGTCCAGCTCCTCTAGGAAGGTAGCTAGAGTTTGGCCAGGGGGACGGTAGATTAGTACTATCTGGAGTTTTATAGGAGCCGTTACAGTAATCGCATGAGATTCAAATGAGTTGTGATTGCCTAGGGGAGAATGGGTTGAGTATTTCCATTTGTTTGAAATGAGCAGACCAGTGCCCCCACCCCGGCCAACCTGCCTTGGGGTGTGAGAGAAAGAGAAATTTTGAGAGAGAGCAGCCGGGGTAGCGGAGTCTTCTGGACGAATCCAGGTCTCAGTCAAGCCCAAGATGCTGATAGTGGATTGTAAGGAAAAAGCAGAAATGAAGTCAGCTTTGTTGACAGCTGACTGGCAATTCCAAAGACCCACAGAGAAAGAAAGAGGTGCAGTAGAAGATGTAGCGATCGGGCGCAGGTTGGCAGGATTACGTTGCCGTCTGCGTGTGATTTTGGAGCGTGGTTGGGAGAGAACCGGAATGGTTTCGAAACACATGATAGAGGTGGAGGGATAGAGGATATGGAAGGAGAGTGTGTGAGGGAAGATAGAAATGATACTTAAGTGTGTGCTCGGTGTCGTTGCTCGGTTGAAGTCGCGCAGGAGAAGTCGTCTGTCTTTACACTCGTTGGTCTTCACACGAGGAGGCTGAGCACGATGGCTGAACGCTTCCGCAGACGCTTCCGCGTCAGCGCACAGACGTCAAATAAATACGGTCTAGGAGACTAGAGTGAAAAAAGCTGAGGCCGGCTTCTGCTCAGCACAGCCAATAACCTTAAAGGACTGCTAATTGCTGGATACGAAACTAAACACTTCGCACAATCACACACGCTCGTTCTTAGCTGAGGTGCAAATTATTCAAATTGCCAGCAAGTGCAATCAAAAATATAAACCTCAACGAAAATGCACAATAGAAATAGGTAGGAAACGAAGTATTCCTTCCTAGCAGCAAGTAAATAATTTAAACAACAGAACTGCGAAAAAGTATTACAAACTTACGCGAGCTGCCGTCCTTCTCTTCTGGTGACTAATCGGCTTTCCCGATTAGGAATCGGGTGTGCTATATATAGGATATATATAGGAGTGCTATATAAGATCTGAAAAGTTGCAAAGATTTAAGTCTCAAATCCAAGGAAATATTCTTTATAAAAGTTAAGACTCTGCCACGCCTTCCTAAAACAGCTCATTTAAACACGCCCCCACATGTGGACGAGGAGACACCCCCCCCCCTCACAATGTAGAGCGCTTTGAGTGCTTAGAAAAAGCAGAAAAGCGCTATATAAATGTAATGAATTATTATTATTATTATGTCTACGTCACGGTATGGGAAGATTTGCATAACACCGCACAAACGTATATGCAATGAAAGAAGGCGTAACTTTTATTCTCGCTGTAGACCTCAGTTTATCTTCAGAACACAAATTAAGATATTTCTGATGAAATCTGAGAGCTTTCTGACCCTTTATAGACAGCAACGCAACTGAAACATTCAAGGTCGATAAAGGTAGTAAGGGCATCATTAAAATAGTCCTTGTGAGCTTACTGAGAGCACACTTCAGTTTATACTTTTATAAACTAATAAGTGGGCTAGAGGTACAGTATATAACTAGTAAACTAACAGTATACCTGTAAGCAGTATTGGGGAAAGTTACTTTTAAAAGTAATGCATTATTGCGTTATCCACAAAAAAGTAACACATTTCATTACTAAGCTACTCTTTATGAAAATCATTAATTACTTTTTATCACATGGGCTGAGCTATCTTATGTGTTATGTTTATGTTAGCTTATGTATTTTTTTTCAATAACAATATACTGTATATATATATATATATACATATACAGTACTTATATATATATTATATTATATGGTTATATTTTTTGGCCTCTGTAAAAGCCCTTTCACAAGACAAGTGAAATTAATAATTTCTCTCAACACGGGACAGGAGAGCTGTCAGTGAATAAATGGGAAAACTAAGTACAGTAACTCACGTTATGCATTTGAAGAAGTAACTCATATTTTGTTGTAGATTTAAAAGTAACTATTTACTTGAGAAAAGTAATCTGACTCCGTAACTTGCGTTACTTGTAATGTGTTACCCCAAACACTGCCTGTAAGTATACCTTGCAAAGAAGAACAACTTAGATTTAATCTAGATTTGTTTACAAAGTACACTGAAAGGTATACGTTTATTATCTAAAAAGTGGGCCAATTTAATCCCAAGAATGTTACATTGATACAAAATAGTAAACTTCTTCATAAATTATTCTTGGAAAACATTCTGGAACTTCACTTAAGTATACTAAATAAAATTACCTTGAAGTATACTTTTTCCGTTAAAAAGATTATATATATTTAATTAATATATTCTGGTTTTGAAGTAAAAAAGAACAATGCAGTGTATTTCTTTCCTCTTTAATTTAATATTTAATGCATCAGAGGATTGATCAATCGTGTGTCCTCAAATAATTTGAACACATATAACATCTTATAATACATATATAATACATATACATGGCTGTGCTTTTAAGTGAAAGTTCTTTAAAATAAAAACAATGTTTTTTTTTAATACCTTTCATCAAAAATTTCGTTTGATCAAACTTTGCAATTGAAACATCTTTGCTTGGTTTCTCACAGAGGTTTCCTTGTTCTCAAGAGTGGTCTTCGCCTTCAGCTTCCAGTCAATTCCAGATAAATAAAATAAATCCTGCTCTATTCTTTTATATCCCATTAGATATCCAGATTCACAAACCGTTTAAGAATTCAGTTTCATGTTAACAGAGTATAATGCCATGTACTCTATAACACCAGTTGTGTGTTTTGAGTTAACATGAATAAATAAGTATTAACAGATTACAATATGTGTAATAATGTAGGAATAACTTGTAATTACATGCCTCATTGGAACTCAGCTGCAAAATTTATGAAAACCTAAAAACTGACTTGGGTTTTATATTAAAACTGAAACAGGCAGGTCTGTGATGATGAAAATGCTTTTTTGTGGCGAGCGAAAATGTTGTTAAAATTGCAAAGTTTTGTGCACAGCCTCTGTGCAACCTCTCTCTAAAAATATAAATCATTTCTATTCACTTCGCAAGACATCTTGATTCAACTCATTTACAACAAATCAGTGCTATTTCATCTGCCAATCAAGATGCCAACAGCGAGCCCCACGAGCACCAGCTGTGTCAAAGACGTGCTTCTGTGCGAACCGACGGGCATGCTTAAAAAAGCCAAAAAAGCTCCCTAATGCCCCAGGCTGGCAGCTGTCCATCACAGAACTCAAATCTAGCCCCCATAACTAACCCAGCCTCTCCTGCTTCCCCTGAACGCTACAGGCCTTGCATGGCCGATCAGTCATCGTAATGCCTGGCTAGACGGCCGTAGGAGACCGTGAGCCTGCGAGCCATTGATTTTCCTGTAAGTTTCTCCTCTCCCTCACCAGCTAATAAGGGTTCTTGAGTCTGGACTTCAGAAGACTTTAAGTGAAGGGTAAGTCAACAGTGTGCCTCCGGGTGTACAGACAGAGAGATTGATGCTTGAAGGAGAGTTAAGGTTCTCCAAGACATACTGTAGTAACTCACATCTCAGTCGTTCGTGGATGAACTTGAAGGAAATACGAAAGAAAATACAAGGAAATTTATCTTAATGGAATAGTTACCCAAAATGAAACTTCTGTTATCATTTACTTGAAGTTGTCATTTGCTGTTCCAAACCTGCATGATTTAATTTCTTCTTTGGAACACAAAGTTAAAAGGTAAAATATATTTCCCCAAATATGGTGCCATTGCAATGCTGAAGCATGTTGGAATCAGTGCTCTTTGTTTCTGGGTTGGCTTCATTCACACAGCTGTATATGGTCATCAGTCCTGTATTTGAGTCCAAAATATGGTTAAATTCACACATTTTATGAGATTAATGACCACATTCTATAATCAAACTCACACCAGGGCTCGTAACTGTATTTTCAGCGAAGCCCTGCTGTGTGAACTGAAGCAGACTGGACAACTAGCTGTCTGTTACATCATACAGTGCAGAAGAGTCTGCTCAAATCCACATTGTGAGATATAAAACTTGCATTTCTTAGAAAAAAATTCTGAATCGTGAAATATAAATTCTCAATTTTGAGAAAAAAAAAAGTTGAAGAGACTAAATGGATTCAGAATTGTGCGATATAAGTCAGCACATTGTAAAAAGTTTGATTTGTGAGTTATACATAGTGTGGAAATGTAGTGTAAGCTAAAACAATATATAAAAAAATATGCACTTTTGGAAAAAAAGGCAGAACTGAGAGATATAAACTCAGAATTGTGAGAAAGTCACAGCTGTGTTGTCTTGCAATTTTGGAGAAACAAAAAGCTCTTATGGTGAGATGTTAACTCAAAATTGCAAGAAATGAAGTCAGAACTATTATAAACTCGCAATTTCTAACAAAAACAACAAAGTCAGAATTTCAATTTTAAGGCAAAAAAAGGTTGAATTACAAGATGCAAAATTACGAGATATAAATTTTTATTAGCGAGAAAGTCGGAGGTACGTTATAATCTCGCAATTCTACGAAAAAGTTTGAATTGTTAGATATAAACTTGCAATTCTGGGGGAAAATAAAAGGTTGTAGTGTAAAATAAAACTTTCAATTTTGGAAAAAAGGGAAGAACTGAGAGATATAAACTACTATATCTTCTAAAGTACAAATGTGTTCTCTTTAATTTTTTAAACTGATCACTTATATTGGTGAGACATTAACTCAAAATTTTAGAAATAAAGTTAACTATTATAAACTCAGTTTCTAAAAAAAAGTCTGTATTGTGTGATATATACTTGCAATTCTGAGCTTGAAAACAAAGCAGAATTGAAAAATGTTAACTCAAAATTGTGAGATATAAACTGGAAATTTTAGTCAGACTGAAAAAAAAAATCACAATTATTATTATTATTTGTATTTATTTATTTTCTTATTGTCTTTCTTGGTGGAAACAGGCTGTGTAGAATCGAGCTGCATGCAGTCCATGCAGTCAGTGTCTCCACTGGAGCTGCTGCCGTCAGTTTTGTGGTCGGAAATCTACTGTAATATAAAAGCTGCTCATTTCGTTTTCATTTTCACCAATGAACTCACCTTTCGATTGGACACTTGTTGAGTGAAATGTGATGAGACATTACAGTTTAATGGGGTTAAACCATCTGATATTACTTTAGTAAACTGTCGCTATGGTTGCATGTGATAGTCAGGCTTGGCTTCATGCAGACAATACTTCTTGTGAACAGGACATTTCAATACTCACACCTGTAAGTAAATGTGGTCATCAATCCCAAACATTGGCAGTCTGAATGTAGCTTGTAGTTCTTTTTAGAGCTGGCAAGAGATATTTGGCTCCTTACAATAAATCTCTTGTATGGCTTCAGAAGACTTGGAATATAGCGCAAAACTTTTATTTTACTTACCTAATGGTGCTCTTGTTTTATTAGAAGAAAAGTCATGGGTTTGAAACAGTGAGTAAACGATTCAAATTTTATTTTTGTGCTAAACTATTACTTTAACAGAATGGTATTTGCAAGTGTGCATAAACACAAATTACAGCCTACAAAAAAGATATGAAGAACAAAAAGTACCATGAGCCATTTATATAAATTACTGCAGAGTGTTTTATGGATGTTTTGCAGAGACACAGGGTGCTTTAATTGAATGTTTCGAATGCCATCATCTGTAATCTTCTTCAACCTCACGTTCCAGTGTTAGCTCACAGTCAAAGGAAAACATTTATCAAGAGACTTTATCCACACTCTGTAATAGTCAGAAGGGTGGCTTATACTAGATCAGTGCTTCTCAACTGGTGGATCGTGACCCAAAATTGGTTCACAGGTCAGTTCTTTTCAAAACACTTATGACAGTTTGTTAATATTTTACATTTTGGCAAATTGGTTGCAAATTCGTATAGCCTTACTCATACATTTTCATGATTTGCTTGCATCCACTGACGGTTGGGTTTAGGAGTGGACCTTCATGCTTACTGTTATTCAAAAGATTGAATCCATATGAAACCGGTACCTTGTAAAATAGTTGTTTTACAGACTATTTTGTAAAGAATTTTGGTACCGTGTTAGAGATTGCCAATATAAAACCAGTTGAGAAATGCAAAACATTCATGAACAAAAAGACTGACAGGTTCTACTCATTGTGAAATGGTCACATTTAATGCACAACTTCTCATTTTATATACATCTATAAAAAGAACCCAGATACAGGTTACAAGAATCTAAAGCTAATACATACATTATTAAATAATAAACTTTTCTCATGTTAAAGATACATATCATAGTTTACAAAATATGATCAAGGCGAATTAAGCAACTATGAAGGTTTGAAAAGAAAGAGGAAGAAAAAAAGCAAACCACAAACAAATAAACAAAAAGATTCTAAGGTTCTAAAATTATATTTTATTCAATGATAACCAAAAACAAAGCGAAACAATATTTCTTGAAGAAGGTAGTATTAAACTGTGATATTGACTACAAAATTCTGCAAAAACAGATGGTGAAAGGCAAATAGGCAAAGAATGAAAACGGTGTTTAATCTTCAGATGGTCTGACACGACACGTTGTTCTTCTTGTTACAAAAGATGGTCCACAACAGTCCAAACCAATTTGTTATTTACAGTTTCAACTTCTCTGTGTTCAGGGGCCAAAAAAATGATAAAAGAAAAAGCGGTAAACAAAAAGAATACAACGAATATCAAATGATGGCCTTCAAAATAAATGTGTTACTCCTCAGTCTTTGAAGCTCGTGAAGATTTCGTACTGCCAGTTTCAATCCCTTACAGACACAGGCTTGGGGAAGCTAGGGATCATGGGAAAAAAGAAAAACAGTCCAAGTCTTTGGCATGATGAGTTAGCTGTATGTCGTGGAAATCGATGTTACACAAAATGAGCTTTTTCTGTCCTTGGAACAGTTTGAAGGATCGAAATGGGGTGAAAAATGTTGTGACAAACGAAAATGATGTGGATGCATTTTGATTTGTTTGTTTGTTTGTTTTCTTGTTGTGCTGCCAGGCAGGTGAGTCTCGTGTCCCCAAATCTTTTGCTCCCCTGGGGTTTGGTTCCTGTGTCTGCGTCTGGTCTGTCTTCGTCAGATGTTGAAATGTTTTATTGTTCTTTTGTCTTCCTTTTGTAAATGTCAGCGTTTATTAATCTTTCTTGGTCGTTTTTCTTTCATGAGAAAAAGAACTTGAATTAAATTATCAATGCACGATATCTATTAACATGTGCAAAATAGAAATAGAAGACTCCTCATTTTTTTTCCACAGGAATGAAGCTTACACATCTGGAAAAATGAAGAAAAGAAAATATGTTAGCTATGCATAAAACAAATAATTTTGAAATGTATTATTGATTATGAATGGTAAGTTTAAAACAAGTTCCATAAATATATATATATATATATATATATATATATATATAAAAAGTAGTCAGAATACAGTACCTAAAATGAGTAACCTAGATTACGTTACTAACTAAAATTTTCATCATGTGATCTGTAATTAGTAACAGACTACAATTTGCCAGTAATCTACCCAGCATTGTGTATAACATAAAATATACAATTTTGACAAACTCTACTTTGCACTCTCTACTCTGCTTACTATAGTAAATATTTGTGTGAAGAAAGTTTATTTTTAGCACCACTGATTATTTGCATTCTGAGATAATTTCATGACAATTACGCACATCTTCCCCCAAACTCATTATACTCACAATAATGCGTTTCACATTACTTTTTTGTTTGTTTTTTGGTAATTTCTATTAATTCCAGTAGTGATTGTCATAATATTCTTATTTTAAAGTAATTTTAACTAACTTATTTATTTGTTTGTTTGTTTGCATAAATCATAGTCAATACAACAAACATGGTGTATAAATAATATACATTTTAAATAATACACATTTTTTCATGTTAATGTTAACATAACGAGTGGAGAAATATGTGCTTAATTGTCATGAAAATAATTGTTATAATACAAAAGTAGAATGACTCTAACGTAAGCTTCATTTTTTTTACACACAATAATTTCATATTTCTTTATGATTTGATGTGAAATATGACCTAGACATGAACTTGACAGATTTTGCATGATATCTAAGTTCTTAACCTTGGAACGGCTGCTAGATTTAGTCACAATGTTAGTGTAACTTCAAATAGATGACATAGTCAACTCCTTAAATGAATCTGAAAGCATTCCCCAACAGAGCACTTTTATACAGCGGTCAGCCTACTACAGTTTAAATTACCAACACAGTATTGCAAATGAGAACAAACAGGGGCCAATGAGAGCAATATCCAAATGGCTCCCACTTCATGCCAGTGGGAAGATGTAATTGGTGAGCAGCCACCCGTGATGTTGCCTTTAATTTTGTCTTGGCCTGTTACGGGCTGACCAATTAAATCTTGCTCAGAACGGCTGGGTGTGGAGGTACAAGGCGAAGGTATCTCTATGTGTACGTGGTCGTCTCGGGAGGGTGAACACATCCTACCCCTGAGGCGCTATCATACACTTTCTCCTGCCTTCCAGCTCCATGCATGAGCTTGCTTTAATTAGAGATAGGCTCATTATGCCATGTTGCTGAGTTGGAGATAACAGGCATGCTGTAAACATATGGCCCGAGCGCTAATGAATCTCAGGCTTGTTACTCTACTATCTCCTCCTGCTTTCTGACTCGTGCAGGGGATCGATGAGGTTTATGTGGCTGTAAGCACCAGTAACAGGGTCCGTCCCTCAGTTTCTCAGGGGTTCTGGGTGGATTGTGCCGGTCTAATGAGCAAATGGTCTCTAGTTGGGTGTCCTGTATTGTAACCCGCTGTCAACAATCTCTACAGCTTTTCAGGATTGAAGCCACACTGTTATGGTGTCTAAGAGTGTTCATTTCACATAATTACCAGAAAGCCCAATAGTCTTTGTTTTGAGAGGGAAACTCTTCCAGTAGTCTGCCGATATCTAGTCCATTAGGTGTAGTACTTATGACTGCCAAGAGCAATACAAAATCACGTTCTAAAAGTACTGTGAGCACTTGAAAGATGCATAAGTCTGAGTGGAGTCAAGACCACCACCTTCAAGACTCAAACCCAGATCCAATAAGACCTAAATCAAAACCAGACCCCCTGAGACCAACATCAATACCAGACCCGTGAGAATACGATCAATACCAGACTCCTTAAGACCCAGAACCATACCAGACCACTTTAATACCTACATCACTAGCACACCCCCAATTACCCAGACCAGACCTCCTAATATCCAGATCAATAGCAGAACCACTAAAGCCGAAAATATACTTCCCTTGTTCGCGTTCCGCTCGGGACTGTTTGCATGACATACATTTTGTCATCAGTTCTGTCTGTTGATGTTTACGCACACGTCCTAGTTTTTGTGTCCGTGTGGACTTGTGCAGAGACAACAGCTCATGTGGGAGTGATTTGAGCCCTTGAAAAGAATGGTCTACAAGATGGAGCTTAAAGACCCAGACCAGACCCCCTAAAGCAATACCAGCCCACTGCGATCCAGATGAAAACCAGAACCCTAAGATCCAAACCTAGACAAATACCAGACCCACTAAGATCCAGATCAATACCAGAACCAATAAGATCCAGATCTACACTAAGACTAGACCTCTAAAGGCCTGCATCCAGACTAAGGGGCATTTAGACAACACGGGTTTCAACTAAAAATCAGTTCATTTACATAACAAAAGCATTTTGGGGGCCTGAAAACGTAAACTTTTGAAAATCGCTTTCAAAGTGCAAGTTTTTGTAAAGGATACCATTATCGTCTCCATGTAAACTACAAAATCGAGAATGCCATGTGCATGCTTATTACGTATTCAGTATATAGGAATGCATAAAATACACGTGCATTTGCATGTGCATAATATGCACATAATGTTTCTTTACATCGCCAACTACTGGCCTGGATTGCATAATACAGCGTTTTTTTTGTCGCTTTTGCTAATCCGTGTGAACGCAAACCATTTTGACAACAGTGTTATCTGTATGTGAAACTTTTCAAAAATGCAAAGGTAAAACTTTTCAGTTTTTTAGTACATTGTTGTTGTGTAAACATACCTTAAAGGTGCTGTATGTAGGATTTTGACTCTACTAAAGCATAAAAATACCATAATATGCTTGCAGATATTTAAGAAACATGCCAAGTTAACATACTTGTTTATCTGAAAAACAATGCTACACTCAGTTATTCTTCTTTGAAAATGTGCGTTCCGGCCCGGAATGTCTGTGTTTGTTATTGTTTGTGAAACCCGCACACTGCCAGTTTACCCAATTGTTGCCAGTTGGTGGAAAACGCCTCGTATTTCATTTCATTCATCGTTTCATTCATGAGCGCTCGTTCCTGTTGGTGTCGTTAATCTGGCAACTTGTGTGTGCGTCAAGTCTGAGGAGGAGGGGCTGGGTGAAAAAAAACGTCTCCAATATTTTGAATTTGAATTCCTACATACAGCACATTTAAAGGGATAGTTCACCCAAAAATGAAAATTGCATTGCTGTCTATGGTGAACGAAGGTCTTACGAGTTTGGAACGATATGAGGGTCGTTAATGGAGTAATTAGGGAGTAATTAATGTCAGAATTTTCATATTTTTTGGTGAACTACTTTGACATGAAGAAAAACGTTTGTCTACTTCAATGAAATGAATTGAGAAATTGGTAAATGTATTGCAGCACTCATTTACTAATATAAAGACATTTTGTAAATGGGCTGCGTAGCCATTCTTCTGAATTCTTCATAAGGGTACGGCAATTCAGTGCCAAGTAGAGGTTGAGTTAATTATCACCATTAGTACCTTGGAAATAGATAATTAGAAATAGATAATTGTGTCTTGTCTGAGACCCAGACCCCAACTAGAGGTGCCGTCACATTTACCTTTATAAACTGCAGTCATTTCAACTGAAATCCAAACGATTGGGAATTTTGCATGAATGCGAAAGGTTTTCCCATTCAGATTTCACAACGGGTTCAAGTTGGTCATGTGGATTCGCTATGTTGACCAACAGAAACCTGCTTGTGTGATTTTTGTGTGAGCTATGCGTCATTAACCTTTTTGCCTGCGAAATTTAGCCAAAAAATCCCTAATGTGACCACGACTTAAGACTAATTGAACATTTATAAGTTTGGTGAACTTTCAGTGAACTACTTCAGGTTTTAAGACCCAAACCAAGACATTGAGTAATGAGACCCAGACCAAAGCATATTTTATGTGGTCTACAGAGGTCTGAAGACCAAAATCACAAAATCAAGACTCCAACTCTAATAACGAGGGGAACAAACATGACACAGCTTTGGTTACTCACTGTGTTACAGACAGTATCTCTTTAATAAACTATGTGCATAAGTTCTGACTATTAGTTAGTTATTGGTGTCTCAAGTGTATTGTGAGCATGTATTGTACATAATTAGGAAAAGTGTAGTCCAGCTGCATGAATAATGTGGTAAGCCTCTTATGATTTATAAATGCTATTTCAGAGATTATGCTCGTACATTGCTCATTGGTCATACCTCATGCATTGTTCGCCTTGTTTCATTGTTTTCATGATCCTTTCTCACATAAGAACAGTGAATGAGATGCATGGAAATAGCATTGCAGTGAGGTCACGTACCACATGATGGACAGCAGGACGCAGGCCAGGAGCAGGTGGGTTGACCAGAGAAGGGTGGAGCAGGCCGCTGTGGGTTCACCCACTCGTGGTGCGGCTGAAGGCGGTCCAGGGGTGGTTTCTGCCAGGGGAGAAGAAAATGGTCATTGTTTCTAAGTATTTTACCAGGTACAGGTTTGTAAATCCATGGTTCACGTAAAAAATATGGATGAATGACACAAAATTTAATTTTATTAATTTGTTAATTCCTTCAAAAGTACATTAAAAAGGAATACATTCAATGACTTGAATACAATGAACATGCTTTTAAATGTGTTTTTAATCTTTGTTTTCTTTTTTTTTACTTTTTAGCTATTACAAAAAAAAGTAATGCGGTGCAACCACCAATAACTCCCAACAGACCCAAGTGTCAAGGTGAATAAGTCACTTAAAATATTTAATAATTTGACCTTTTTTATGACTAGGCAAGGTAATTTCAGGTTATTAAATGCCATGTGGTGCAACCATGGTGGTGCATCCACACACAAAAAAACTTTTAGGTAATAAGATACAGTATATACATTCATTTATTTTCATAGTGTAAGGAAATATATCATATTGCTTTTTACTTTGATTACACCACTTTTGTTTGATGGTGTATAGATATTAAATGGTAAAAAAAGCCATTAAAAAATGAATAGATAGATGTTATTTATACAATAAACATAAACATAAAATACATAATATATAAAAACAAAACGAGCTGTGATTGGTCACTTTACATTTCAGTTAGGCAGTTTCATCCTGTGTAAGTGAGTGGCTCTTGGCCCAATTATTGAACAAGATTTGAAACCAAGTGTCAAAAGTCTGGTTACATGAGGCATTAATTAGAATAAAATAAGCTTCATATCTGTAACTCGCAATGCAATAGCATTAGACCAATATTTTGAGTTAACTAAACAACTGCTCCACTGCCATCCGAATGTGTTCATGTTGTGCAATTTTAAATGCAATTGACTTCACAACTGTACTGTAAGTAGATATTAGTTATTGTTTTTATATCGCTTGTTTATTGTACTTTTTTGTGCAGTGTGACAATGTGTGAAATGACTCCCTGAAAAACACTGCAGATAAAGTAGAAAGAGCTGTCTCGCGCAATGACTCTCATCTCAAATTAAGCAAACAAAATGCTGAAATAACAGGCAAAGGAGGAATTATTACAAGGACGTTCTCCTGTTTTACCCAGGAGAAAAGAAAGAAAAGCTTTTAGAGAGAGTGTTTTGACACACAGCTCACAAAACTAGAGTACAATTCTGCTGACTTTTTGATTCTCTCCTCCGTTTCAAGTATAGTGTGGATTAAATACGCTGAGTGCATGAAGGGGGTAGAAACTCAATACCGTCTACTGGATCAAACCGAGCAGGGCAGCCGTCACTAGATATTACCTCTAATAACAAGCATCAAGTTGCCAGTGCTATTTATAAAACAAAATGTACATAGACTATCACTAAGGTTTTCAAGTCAAGATTCTCTTTGTGCCCCCCGAAAGGACCACAGTAGCAGTACTCTTAAATCCCAAACTGGGATGCAGTGATACTAATATTGCATATAGGCCATCAGAACCTCAGCTTTATTTATTGTTTTCTCTTTTTGGCCACTGCATCACTCAAAATACGAGCATAAAGAGAGTTTGTAACCAAAACTGTACAAAAGCATACTTACTGAAATTACTTACTGTTGATCTGCACTTACTGCACACTGGGTTAACTAATGCTATGGAGTCCAAAAAAATTGCTTGTAATTTATTAATATTATTTTTTAAAGAGTGTTTTGTTTTCATCTGTCCTCTCTAATGACATGATTTTGTGCGGCAGTAGTACATACACTGCATCGTCTTCTTTCTTTTACCATCAAGGGTCAATATTTACTCCCCTGGAATTGATTTCCAGGAGCATGTTCTACCTTTGTAAGTAAAATGTTTAATAATTACTACCTCCTATGTATTTGTGTTGTCTTTTATGACAAATACTTACATTGAATCAACTGTTTCAATAGTCTTTTACTAATAAAAAACAAAAAAAACAAACAACAAAAACACCTTTACTCTGCAAAGGTGGAACAAAAGTGACATATACTGTGTGTAGTCGATTATTCCCCTTTGTATTATACTAATGATTATTAATGTATTAATGTTGATTAATAGAATTCTAATAGAATAGAAACATTGATTAATGTTTTTGGGGAAATAATAACTACAGATATGATGCTTAACAAAATTATATAATTTGAATGATGGGGTAGTGGTACAGTTCATAAAATATGTTGTACAGTTGAGAACATGCGCATTGATCGAAGAGACGTGAAACCGAAGAGACATGACTTTGAAGGATTCTGTGATTGAGGAGATGAAAAAAAAATTGAAGTGGCATTTGAAAGCCATTTACTTCCATCATTTGATGCATTTCAGGAAAACAGAATTGTCAGTGAGGGGAAAAAATGGAGAAAAAAAACATTGTAATTTTACTCCAAGAACTGATTGGATGGTGAAAAGTGGCTGTAGAATGGAGTCAGAGCTGAATCCAGACTTTTGAAGTAGATTGTGAAGGAAACTATCAGTTCTCAGAGAATTTCTGACTGGAGGCCGAAGGCCAAGCTACCAAGAGAATCTCAGTCTGTTTTCTTTTGGATAAATTAACTGAAGAACTGAGCACAATTTGACCAGGAACATGATTTGAGTTCACACTGACTGAACGGACTATACATGGCTATTTCTGGTGTCAGATTAAATATGGCATCTCCTTTATAATTTTCATCCTTAAACTCAACAGAACCTGATGTCAATTCCTCATTAACCTCAGAGCGCATCAACTATTCATTTGTTGTTGAACCTCTCTGACAGCAGAGGGCAGCGTGACTTTGAGATGCAGGGCTCCAGACGCCATCTCTTCATTATCAGCCACTATTATTGTTTTATGAGAGAACAGAGATCACGGGGGCAGACGGAACCACCATTACAGAGAATAGGAGAGTAGTGTGCGTATGGTTGGCAGCTCATGCATACCTGGGATAATGTCGCTCTCAGTGGTGGAGGTGATGGGCTTGGGTTCCTCCATCCAGGGGGTGGCATGGACCGCCACGCTCCAGTCGCTCCAAGTGCCGATCTCCATGTCCTTGGCCGCCAGTTGGATGATGTACTCTTTCCCAGGGTAGGCGTCGGTGATGGTGTGGGAGGTGCTGTCAGAGAGCTCCACCTGTCAATCAATAACAAGAGAGCCAATCAGGGATATGGAACTTATGGGAAAGATGCGTGCTGTTGAGATGATTACATACGAGATGCACGCCATGAAGAATGTTTCATTAGAGGTGTTTGTGGGGAAAGGGTTGATCAGAGGTTTTTGGGTGGGTGAGGGGGGCTTCTTGCCATAGCTAACAGGAAATGGTGGGAGCAGGGGTGGGTTGAGATCATGATGCATGCTGGATTTAAATATGCATCTTCCACATAAACAAGATGAATTTTCAATAACCGGGATTCAGGAAAATAATAATAATAATAATAATAAATAATAAAAAAATAAAAAAATAAAAGTATTATTTATATTTTCACATTTGTATAAAATTATCAGTACAGCAAATATCTATTAAAAATATATTGAAAATATAATAATATTACAATTATGATACATTAAATAAAACAGTTATATCTTTTGTGATATTGCTGTATTGATAATATATACTGTATTTAATATAGATTATTTGTTTTTGTATACTACTACTACTACTACTACTATTTAAAAAAAAAACTATTTGAATGAATTGACTTCATTTAATAATAATAAAAATAATAATAATAATTATTATTATTATTACGGTTTCTTACCACTACTTGCATTTGTATAGTGACACTTCATAATTAGATTAACATTTTAGTAAAAATATATATATTTCTTTGCTCATTATCATAGAAAATGCAATATGACCAAACAACATGTCAGAGTCCTCAAGTCTGTTGATAGTCCACTTCCTGTTTGTGTGCTGCGGTGGATTTGCACACACCTGAGGACCACCTGTGGACTCTTTGGTGCCTGTGGGTAATGAGGGTCACTTGACCACAACAGAGGAGGGGGCACAAAGAGGCTGGGAAGTCCCGTGCATGTCTTGGCCGCTTTGAGGAGGGGGAAATTTGACTAATGCACTGCAGCTGAGGCCTGTGGAGGGAGATGAGTGATGGTAGAGATGGCCCAGCGTCTATGACTCATCCCGTGCATCCATCACTGGCCTGTCCTGCACTGCTGAAGCTCTGGTCTGGAAATCAACATCATGTGCGGCACTCAGTCGCAGTTGCTCAGTCTGTGTTTTTCTCGCTCTTTATCTGTCACACAGCAGGACTGCGGAAAATTCTGAGCTTTCTTTTTCAATTTATGAGTTGGAATGTGAATTTAATTGGCATTGACCACAGAATGTTGAACTGGAATGACAGGAAGAGGAATTTTGAATTTAATTTAAATGTAAGTTGTAAATTTAAGAGTTGCATGAGTCATTTTTTTTGACAGAATGTGATTAGTTTTCATTACTTATTTTGACTAATTATGCCTTTTTTTTCTCTGATGTGTACATTTTATCAAGTGATAAGGCTTAGTAGTTGAATTGTTGTCAAAGCAATTAAAATTTATCCACAGAGCAATGCAACATACACAAAAATGTTTACATAATTATAAAGTGGCATTACATACAAATATGTAATGGCAACAGATATTGTGGAATTCATATATACATATCACACACACACACACACACACACCTATATATATACTGTATATATATATATATATATATATATATATATATATATATATATATATATATATATACACATTATATATACACATACATATCACACCTGCCGCAGTTTTTACAATTCTGCACCTGTTTGCAAACTCCTTTGAAAATCATTTCAAATTGTGGAATTCAGTTAAAATGCAAAAGGCGTTCTCAGTTCAGTTCTGAATGGTGCACAGACCTCTCGCACACATGCCTGGTAGAGGTGAAACAGCGGAATGGGAGAATTACTTTGCCCACAAAGCGAGATCCCAGTGCAGTATACAAAGTGCAAAGCATATTTTCTGAAGAATTTACTAGTACTTCATTGGCTCCCAGGTCTCCTAAGTACAGCTGTACAACACAGAGAAAGACTGAGCAGGAAAATTGGAGTGCGTATGCTGTGAGACTCAGAGAATACCTCATATGCACCTGAACTGCTCACAACAAAGACCAAAAGAGCTTTTTTCTGTGGTGAATTTCCACTAGCAATGTCTGCAAGTCTTTCCATCTAACGTGGGCAGACAAACGCAGCATGTGTGGCAGTTAGTCTCCGCATTTACATTTTAATTGAACTTTATCTTTCATAATTGGAAAAGAGAGCATTGCTCATTTCCCCAGCGCTCCTCAAAACCCACAAAACAAAAGCTGCATCCTTTTCATTTCAGATTAAACCACGTTCTCCGCACTCTCCCCACAGTGGCCACTGATCACCTGGGCTGTCAAGTGTTTGATTCGATTATTATCATACTGCAATGTTTCGTCCATCTATTGTTCTATATTTACAGCTGAAAGAAACTAAAATGGCTTTGAATTGTAAATGTGTGCTTTTCATTCTCAAATTCCCATTCACCTCAGTGACAGTTTTTCAGTTGGCATGGCTATTTCTGAACGAACGTTATTGGAGAAAGAACGGTATATAGATATGGCATTGACCATGGCATTGACAATTTTAACATGCTGTGAAATTTGAAAACCGATACTTTTGAATTTTAGCGTCACATATGTATGGGTTTTCTAATGCAGTAGGTTTGCTCGATAGCTCACCCGATACGGCGTTGCACTTGTGAGGAGAAGCACTCCTGTGAAATCTACAGTTCGACCAAACAGCTCAAACCTGCGTAGAAAGTTAAAATAGCAGGGTTTCATCAGCCAGTGCATTTTAATATCACTTTTGCATTCGTTAACACTATCAGGTAGGTTTAGGATTGGGTTTGGTGTTATTTTCCAACACGAAAATAACCTTTTAGTGACACTCCCCGGACATTTGAATTCCGAATCGCTGCAATACGTACCTGAACCAACGTCATAAAAATGCTGTAAAATGTGCCTTAAGCAACATAAATAAAAGTGTGGCCACAGTCATAGTTTTAGAGCCACTCACTAGACATTTCACATTGAAACTACTGCGAAACATGCAATAAGGTACATTATATTGGTGCTGCAGAAACGTAACCACAAGCACACATTTCCAATGAGCCTGGGCTGGAAACATGTCTGGTAACAGTCATTATTTTTGCAGTTTAGTTTGTTCAGTTACATATATCAGCTGATTTGAAACAATAAGGAGATGGACAAAATGGATCAGATTTGCTGTAGCCATTCTGAGAAATGCCAATGGACATTTAATGCTTGGTCCCACCTGCAATTCTTTTCCACAAACCATTTCCCAATTACTGTCCTTTTGTGAAAGCTGTCAACACCAGAACTGGTAGTGGGAGTCAAAATGTCCTTCGTAAGCCCTGTAATTTTAGGATACATACTGTAAACCCTCAAATAAAACACTACCATCAGTTAGAAATAACTAGCTGGTGGAAACCCCTAGCCAAAGATGAGCTTTAAAAGATAGAAATTTGATCTTTAGCTTCCTGTTGTCTACTTCTGGATCAGGTAACATTGCACAGTGCCAAGAGAGAGACAGAGAGGAAGACAGATATAAAGAATCGAGACAAACAAGACAGTATGCATCTGATGTCTGAGACGAACTATTAGAGAGAGCTATTTATAAAGCCGTATCATTATGTACCAAACACGCTCTGACCCTGATACACGGCTACGCCTCGACAATCCCAGGCGCCTCGCTGCATCCTGGGCTTCGTTCAGTGCGACCAAAGTCCATAAATAAGATTAGGTGTAAGTCTTGTCATTGAAACAGCGAGGAGAGGATTTCTGTCCTACATCACATACTGCAGTGAGTGAAACAATGAAACAGCTGCACACAATATCACTGGGTCCTCATGAGACGAGATAAAAGCTGTCTTTTCCATGTAAATCTGAGCTTTTGTCCCAACCAGTTGATTGGTTTCTATTTCTGAAGTGTTACACCCATAATTACATTTTATTGGTCCAAAATCCATCTACATATAGCCATCCAAAATGTAGGTGACTTTTTTTTTCAGTGGAACAGTTAAGAAGATTTTTAGCTGAAATCCAAATCAATGGCTTGATGCACTTTTAGAGTGAAAAAAAAAAAAACTTATCAGGCAAAATTACAAAATTAAATACCTGTGGCTCCTGAAGATATATTGGCCTTATGAAGTGAAAACTGAACATTATTTACAAAATTATTATAGTTTTTGGGTGAACTGTCCCTTTAAGCAAGTTCTGATTGGCTATGATTTCTGTGTAGATTATTGCTTTCAATTAGGCAGTGTTGTTATTGTTGGCTAAAAGTAAAACTATGGAAAAAATAAATAATAATTGAAAATTGAAATAAATTGAATTAATTAAATTGAAATAAAGTTGAAATAAAATTAACTATAAATATTAGATGAAAAAAAAATTGAAATGTTGTCTTGGCAACTAAGTGAAATAAATATATTTGAATATTTGAATACTAAAATCACTACAACTAAACCTGAAATAAAAATAAATAAATTAAAGCTATATAGAAATATAAAAACAAAATAACAAAAGCATACAAAATTACTAAAACTTAAACGAAAATCAAAATGTAAAAATAAAATCTAGCTCTAGTATTATTAGATGCTACAATATTACAAATAATATTGGAATAACACTGTGATAAGGACAGGCAAATTACTTACTGTTTTACTGTTTTAATACACCACATTCTTTAAAAGTAAATGGGTAACTATTGTAATATATTACAAATGTGATTGCAATTATTTATTAGAACAGATAGCTTATTATAATACTTTATAATGCATTATAATGCAAGACATTTATAATAAATTACATATAAAGACTACACAGAAAATGTTACAGTTTAGAGAAATCATCATTACTTACATATTTAGGGGTAAAACTTTATTTTAAGGTCCAATTCTCGCTATAAACAAACCATTAACTATGATAAACTCCTCAATAAACTCCTAATTTGCTGCTTATATAAAGTCCATCCCTGTTGTCCTTCACATCAAAATCCACCAACATACTGTAATTGTTTAGAGCTGTTTTGATTTGTAAACAGTGCTTGATCTGTTCATATTTCTCTCCTGATTCAGACAAAACTATTTTTTTCACTGGAGAAAGCAATATTATGGATGGAGGATAATATATAATTACTTGTGTATTAATGTCATATTTTTATCAGCTGTTTGGACTCTCATTCTGACGGCACCCATTCACTGCAGAGGATCCATGATGTGAGAAATGTGAGAAAGTGATGTAATGCTACAATTCTCCAAATCTGATGAAGAAACAAACTCATCTAGATGCTGGGTAGACACATTTTCATTTTTGGGTGAGCCATTCCTTTAATTTAACACAATTTTCAAACAATTAGTAATTTATACTGAAATACAAATTTAAATATACTTCCCATTTGCTTTTAGCTATTACAGATATCGGAACAGATTATAACATTTACCAAGCAGTCTTTCAAGTGCATTAATTCATATTTAAATAAAATAATTTTAATTGAGCTTATAATGAACATATTTTAGATTTATGTATGTTATGTAAATGTAAAAAATAGCACTGCATAACGAAACCAGACACAAAGTAAACAGACATTAGAATCTATTAAACAAACTCGTTTTTGGTCTCTTTTTTTCAGCCCATTCAGGGGATGATATCAATTATTTATTTATTGAGATGCTATTCAGATCTCGTGCATATTTCATAAGTGCTCATGTTGCATGAATAGTACAGACAAATGGGTCTCTGGGCTGGTATTTTGCCTGAATTTTGCAACTTGGAACTGTGGATTTGAACCTCTGAGGAAAGCTTGTGTTTACTCGGGCATTAAACTGAATTGGACCACATTAGCACTTCTTTTATTCGACTAGTCTTAACTGTTTTGTTTTTTCGCTTGCCATCCCCTAATTCTTTGCTAATTCTTTGTTTACGGATTACATCCTTTACAGAAAACTGCATAGTCTTTGTGCTCAGATCCAGTAGAAAAAACTTTCATGGAATGACTTTAATCAGTTAGTTAGTTAGTTTATTCCCATCTGTTCCTCTAAAATACAGAACGCACCCGTGTGTACTCTTGGAACAACACAAACACTTCCCTCGGTGTGTATTTAAAACCATCATTCCATGCAATTCAGGTTAATGTGCATACTTGGCGAACCACAAGTTCTAAATCAGTTACTTTGAGAGTTAACTGTGTTTGTTTGCACTCTCGTCGTTTGCAGAAGATGGGCATGGGAGCTATAAACCATCAGCTGGAATTAGTCGTCAATGATCTGTGATGCTAATTTTGAACACTTCCTGTTCTGCTAGACTTCCTGTAGTGATAGGAACGGCCACATAAAGAAAAAAGGAAGGCGAACTGACAAAATGAGGGAAGTTGTTAGTGCTAAGTGCAAATGAAATTAGTCCTGCAAATGTAAAGCTCAAGTGTCCAGATACAACCACACATTTCCTTTTCAAGAGTTCAGCCTTTGAAGATAAAAAGCTGAATTAGAGTGCAGTAATGAGTCACAGCACACTAGGTTTTGGTTCAGAAAATGGAAGTGATTTCTTTTTTTATCTGGTGATATGGAGTTAATCATATGTTTGAGAGCATATTTTTTGTGAGTGTGAACTTGTTACAGAGAACACTTGAATCACATCAAAAAGGCCACTCATAGACTTTAAAGAATTAATCTGGCACTACATTAATATTTTGGGCCACACACATCCAATACTTATTATTAATATTATTAGCACCATTTTACTTTATGCATTATTTGAGCTGAGACAATTTCCAAGTTATTAGAAAAACAATCAGCTGCAGTGTACTTACAAGAACATACCATAAATAAGCAAACAAACAAATCAATAAAGATTTAACATTTTTTTTAATTGAATATAGAATGTCCATCCATTTAGATTACACAGGTTTAACAAACACACACACACACACACACACACACACACACACACACACACACACACACACACACACACACACACACACACACACACACACACACACACACACACACACACACACACACACACACACACACACACACACACACACACACACACACACACACAGTGTCAGTAAATAAATTAAATAAACAGTTTAAAAAATAAGATTTGCACTTCAATTAAATAAATAAATACATAAATAAATGAATCATCATCAATGGGGTTAAAATATGGCTAGCTGTGGGACACGCAATATTCAATTCGATTTACCTATATTGATGATCAATATGTAAACTTGGTTATTAAAACAGTTTTTTAGTACTATTACAGAATTGTTACAAATATGCATCATATGAAGTTTTTTAACTGTGTACTACAACTGTATAGACATTTTATATGAATTTCAAAAACATACATCTTAAATGTAGGTCTAAATATTTTGAGTGCATACTAATATAAATACTTGTGAATACATTTTTAGTCTCGAACATTGTGCAACGGCAGGGTTTCAATTGTCAGTAACTGAGTTGGTAATAAATAACTGATGAAATCACAGCAAAATATGAGAGATGAAAGAGAGTTAAAAGTATAAGAGAAGTTCCCACCCTGACCTACTGTATGTCCATTGCACAAAACTGTACCATAAACTCTCTTTCGGAGTCATTTCCATTCCGTCAAAGTGTCCACGATGTACTGAAAGTCACTTTGAAAGAAAACTGTGCAAAATCCTGCTTACACCTGTTTGGCCTAGTCCTCTTCCACTGCTATATTATCAACAGAAGCTGTTTACAGTCTTTCATGTTTGGTCAAGCAGGCATCAGGTGGGGTGAGCCGCACTCCACTGCCGTCAGCTTTAAGCACAGCTGGGCTGGAGGCATGAATGTAAAATATCACAGCATGGTGACAGTAATCAGCCAACAGTGACTGCTGGGAGTCTGGCAGCTCCATTTGCTGCTCAGTTGCCGACATGCAAGTCAGAAAGCTTGAGTTATTTTCTGTATCTTTGTTGGAATTGCTTATGAGAGCTTTATACCAAAATATGTCAGCGTAGTTGTTGTGGCTTAGCAGACAGAAGGTCTAAAATATGCTGAAAAGCAATTTATATATTTATATTTGTATAATAAGCATCTTTAATATCCTAAATAAGTAACACTTTAGTATTGGGACCAATTCTCACTATTACGTTTCTTATTAGCATGCCTGTTATTAACATATTTGCTGTTTATTAGTGCTTATAAAGCAGAAATTGTACATGACCATATTCTACATCCCTAATCCTATCCAATACCTAAACTTAACAAATACCTTACTAACTAACGTTATTATGGATTATGGACTTTACGACAGAAGCAATGGTTTAAAATTAACATCATCTTAATGATGGATTTGTTTCTTACTTCACAATTACTTCACAAGTCATTAATTGATGGACTGGAGTGGTGTGGATTACTTGTGAATTATTGTGATGTTTTTATCAGCTGTTTGGACTCTCATTCTGACGGCACCCATTCACTGCAGAGGATCCATTGGTGAGCAAGTGATGCGATGCTACATTTCTCCAAAACTCTTCCAATAAAGAAACAAACTCATCTACATCTGGGATAATTTTCAGTAAATTTCAGCAAGACTGTTCCTCTAATATACATGCAGTTCACATTAAAAAAAAAAAAAAAAAAAAAATTGTCTGTTTACTTTGTGTCTGGTTTCATTATCCAATGCTACTTTTCATGTTTTCATATATTTTCACTCTGAAAGATTTTCACTATAAGCTTAATTAAAATAATTTTATCTGAATGCACTTGAAAGATAGGATAAATTGAGAAAGAAATGTTACAAATCTGCTCCCGCGTCTGTAGCTATACTGCATAGCTAAAAGCAGATGGAAAGGTTATTTTAAAATTGTATTTCAGTATTGTACACACTGATTCCATATGACGTTCTGTCTTCTGTGGAACACAGAAGAATATATAAAAACAATATATGTTTGGAACAACATAAGGATGAGCAAATTATGACAGAATTTGGCACCCGTCCCTTTAAACTGACAACCTTACAGTTACAGGTATTCAGTTTCTCCTCAAGCCTAGATAAAACCTGCGCTTGATAATTCACAGAGTATAACATAATCTCTTGATCTATTAATTGCATGTGATAGCTCCAGCTTTCAAGTTCCCCTTGGCATTGAAAGCTACACAATAGCACCTTCTTCATCTGTTCAGCTATATCAGCGGGGACATTATAAATTCATCCCATTTCTAAAAGGTGCAAAAAGGTGCTCAAAGCAGCGGCGCTCAGATCTGCCACTCATTGAGTATTATATCTACAGTCTGTATTTTCATCTTAGCATCAAAGATGACTGTTGAAAACAGCTTTGCCTATACCGTGAGCGGAGGGGAGGCCCGGAGGAATGGGAGATTTCTACATTCTTGAGAGATTACATAAGGGAGGGCATGGTGACCCCTTTCTCCCCTCAGTATCCTGTCCCATTTAACTATAGCACACTGTCCTGACTTAAGGCTTTTGGTATGGAAATCATGGCTTTAAGGGATGTGGATTCTTTTATCGGGGCCTTAAATTCTTGGGATTTTTATTTGCCGTTGTGTATCCAAGGACAATTCCATATAAGTATCCTAGCAAGAAGGAAGGCGACTTTTATTTAGCTTTTTTTCATATTTAGAATCAGTGTCGCACGACTGTTCCGATAGGGTCAAAAACAGCAGGGGGAAAAATAATGCTGAAGCTAAATAATGAAAGGAAACTAATGACAAATAATAAAATCATGCATAGATAGGATTGCACAATGCATTGATTTATCAACTTCTAAAAAAGAAAGGAGAAAATAATGGAAGCCTGTTTTCACCTTAGAGTGAAAAATAAAAACGCAATTGTGGGATAAAGTTTAAAAAGGGCACATTGAAAGATAAAACGGTAAGATATAAAGTCATATGATGAGAAATAAAACCACATTGTAAAATACAAAGTCGCAGCTGTGATAAATAGCGGGATATAAAGTCATGTTGTGAGATTTAAAGTCACATTGTGAGATATAAAGGCACAATTCTGTTATATAAAGTTAGACACAAAATAAATAAAATAAATATATATATATATATATATATATATTGGGAGATAAATTATGAAACAATTATGAAACAGTCATATTTTGATATATAAAATCACATTGAAAAATAAAGTCACATTGTAGGATTTAAAGTCAAATTATTACACTCACATTGTGAGGTTTACCGTCACACCGTAGGATATAAATGTGCAAATACAAGGTATAAAATTAGATTTTAGGATATAAAGTTACAGTTATGAGAGTTAAAGTCACACTACAAGAAATCACATTATGAGATACAAAGTCACATTGTAGAATATAAAGTAGTAAATACAAAATATAAAGTTACACTGTACGATATAAAGTTGGAATTATAAGATATAAAGTTACATTGAAGGTTATAAAGTCACAATTATGATATATAAAGTCACATTGTAGGATATGAAGTTGCAGTTCTTAGATTTAAAGTCACACTACAAGAAATCACATTATGAGATATAAAGTCACATATACAGTTATGATAGAAGATATCAAATCACACTGTAGGATATAAAGTCGGAATGATAAGATGAAGTTACACTGTAGTATACAAGTCACAGTTATGAGATATAATGTGATTTCTTCTAGTGTGGCTTTATATCTCACAACTGTGCCTTTATATCTTACAGTGTGACTTTATATCTCATAATGTGATTTCTTGTAGTGTGACATATGGTATAAAGTTACATGGTAGGATATAAATCACAATTATAAGATAGAAATCACATTATAGGATATGAAGTTGCAATTGTGAGATATAAAGTCACATGGTAGGATATAAAGTCACAATTGAGATATAAATCACATTGTAGGATGTAAAGTCACAATTATGAGACAAAGTCACATAGTAGGATATAAAGTCACAATTACCAGATATAAAGACACATTGTAGGATATAAAGTCACAATTACCAGATATAAAGACACATTGTAGGATATAAAATCACAATTACGGTATATAAAGTCACATTGTCGGAAATTAAGTCGCAATTATGAGATATAAAGTCACAGTGTAGGATATAAAGTCACAATTATGAGATATAAAGTCACAGTGTAGGATATAAAGTCACAATTATGATATAGTCACAGTGTAGAATATGAAGTCGCAATTATGCAATATAAAGTCACAGTGTAGGATATAAAGTCACAATTATGAGATATAGTCACAGTGTAGAATATGAAGTTATGAGATTAAAGTCAGTGTAGAATATGAAGTCGAATCATAAAGTCACAGTGCATATATTAAAGTCACAGTGTAGGAATTATGCAAAGTCACATCACAGTGTATATGGAATCGTCACAATTATGCAATATAAAGTCACAGTGTAGGATATATGCAATATAAAGTCACAGTGTAGGATATAAAGTCACAATTATGCAATATAAAGTCACAGTGTAGGATATAAAGTCGCAATTATGAGATAAAGTCACAGTGTCATATGAATCACAATTAAATGTGTTTCAAAATCACAGTGTAGGATATAAAGTCACATTAATACACATAAATCTTAGTATATAGTCACAATGTCACATTGTGCATTATAAAGTACTACTTGACTAGTCACCTGTCTCAGATGTGATTTATTGTAGTGTGACTGAGATACTGACCACATAAGACTTGTTTACTGAGTCACACTAGTATAAACGTCTTTTAACACATTACAAATAAAGTCAAATGCAGAGTCACAGTATATACAAGTAAGTTATGAGATATAGAGTCGCATGGCAAGAAATCACATTGTGAGATATAAAATAATATTAAGAGTCAAGTCAAGTCACCTTTATTTATATAGCGCTTTTAACAATACAGATTGTGTCAAAGCACTTAACAGTATCAAGTTGGAGGATAGAGTGTCAGTAATGTATAATAATAAGATTAAACACTCAATTTTCAGTTAAGGGCATTTCATTATTGAATTCGGAGATGTCATTGTCTAGCTCAGTATAGTTTAAATAGAGAGATATGAAGTCACACTGTAAAAAAGTCACAACTGCCGAATATGAAGTCAGTGCAACACATAAAATCACATTGTGAGAAAGTAATTCACAACTGAGAAGAAAAATGTTATACTGAGAAATAAATTTGCATTTGCACAAAATGGTCTTTCATAGAAAAATACTTGCCATGTCTTCTGTTCTGGTCAACTTCTTCTGGTCAACTTCCCTATGCAGTGTACTGTATGTGATGTTAATCCTTTTACATAATTTATGGGTTGCCACTTGATTTCCAAAAAAAAAATTCGGGTCCTGAAGCAAAACCACTTGAGAAGCCCTTCTTTAGTCAAACACGGGTCACGTGCACATGCACAGGACCATTAGCATACTTAAAGCTACAGTAGATAGGAAAGCTCTTATTTGAGCATATAGAGCCGTATACTCCTCCTCACCCTCTCGTCAGGGAATATAAATACGCCCAGTTGGAGAGCGTGTCTACTGTTGTGGAGAGAAAAAGCAATTAAGTGCCACTACCAAAATTCACGTTTGACTTTCTACTGAAGCAGAAGCAGGCCAGCGCAGGTTCTGTCACTCAAGCTAATGAGAGCTATTCCCTCAGTCCCTCTTCTGTGAGATCACTACTGCTGACCAACAGGTTTAATAGATAATTGTTCGCGGTTCCAGACCCCCTTTGATGCCCAGCCAACATAGGTGCAATTAATATCAAAGGTAGTGGGAACACCTTAGCGCTTATCACAGAGAACTGACTGAGTGAAACTACAGCAATTCCTTCAGCGCTCCTGTGATGAGTGCATGAACCGTTTTATACCGGTAATGGGTTGAATATCAACAAAGATGGACCGCCTTAGAAAAATACATACACCTAAACACATACCTCAAAGAGGCACTGGAAGTAGTGCCACATCAAAAAAAAAACAGGGATGAGAAAACAAATATTACATTAATTATGAATGTGTACATTTTCAGATGAATCAGAATCTCAAATTGAATCGGTCAGATTAGATATTAAATAAACAATTTTGGTCAAAACATTTAGTCAGAAGTAATAATAACCCAAAAGCCTGTCAAGGAGCTGGTTTTTGACTACTGCTTGCAGGAAATAGTTATACATAAAATATACACTAAACATGCTACTGTATTATTGCAATTATCACATTTTAAATTATGTAAACATTTTTGTAAAAGTCGGTGTCGGTTCATTTTATTATTGACTGGTTGTTTATGTGTCAATGTATTTAAAGACTAAATTACTTAGGGTTGTTAAATGGTTAAAAACATGTGGTAGCAAAATATTATCTAATTAATATGCTGGTTAATTAATCAAATGAATCCCAATTAACTAAAGACACTACATTATTGTGATATTCTACCATAAGTAGAAAAAACATTGAATGATTGTGATAAAGACTGCAGACTGAAATACTGAATAAATATTACAGAGAATGTATTTCCATTTCATGGAACATGAATATTACTGGCCTGCAGTCCACAACAATTCATTTTGCACTTTGTCTGAGGCAGGCTTATTATAGTTAACAAAAAAAGGTACGCAAAATAAATAAATAAATAACACAATGATAATAAATAAAACAATTTATATGAATTAAAATTATACAATTAAAATTATATTATATTATATTAACAAAAATATACAGTAGGCCTATATATATATATATATATATATATATAACTTCAGCTAGTTGTAAAATAAAAGACTAGTACTAAAATAAACAAAACTCAAACTAGAAATAGACATACACAGACATATTAAAAAATACATAAACATGTTAACTAAAATGAAATATAATTATTATTAGATCAGCGACTAGTGATGTTATCTATAATAATCTACAATAAATTAATTACTTTTTTTCCAAATTACAGTTAGAACCCTATTATTATTAAATTATATTACAAATAAAATAATAAAAGATGTGTTTTTTTTATCACATTTGCCCCACACCCGGATAGGTGTTCTTATCTTTTCATTTGTGTCGTCTAACACATTTTATTGACATTGACACACACACACACACACACACACACACACACACACACACACACACACACACACACACACACACACACACACACACACACACACACACACACACACACACACACACACACAGCTATATAAATGTGTGTCCACACACACTGATCCAGTGCTCCAGACAGATGCTCCCCTCGCTGTGCAGAGTCAGATCATAAGACACCAGCCCTTAGGGGGTTGTGACACTGAATAAGGCGTGTGAATACACAAACCTTTATCCATCGACATCTCAAGGATGCCCCTGCTGATCCCAGAATCAATATGGGCGGCAGAGACGGAGCCAAGGTGCATTTTTCAATCTCTACGCTCTGAGCGTCAAGAAACAGCTTACAGTGCCCCGAGGAAAAATAACCTTACAGCTGAACAAACTACTTCATCATACTGCTGAAGCTGTCAGAGGTGAATGTTAATGTCTAATGCACTATAATGCAGTAGGAGAGATGACTGATTCAGCCATTGGCTCATGCATGCGTGTGAATCGTTGACATCTGATCAATCTGTAATATAGGTAACACTGTAAAATCCATGTTATGAGTTATTCAGGGCTTTTGTTTATTATTAATGATCAAATCAATTTCTTAACCTAAAGCCTGCACTGAATCCCATATAGGAATGAAAAATCAAAAGTGTAATCTCTTTGATATCTCAATTTTTTTCTCCTGGACAGAAATGAGATTAATGAAGAATAAAGAGAGGCCTTCGTGCTTCTGAAGTGTCTTCCTTCTTTCCTTCCTTCCTTACATGTTATATAAATTTTCTGCACAATTTGTGATATGGACATAAATGGCATGTCAATCCTGCAACAGGTAGTTGTGCTATTACTTTTCTACAAATCGTGTGAAAAATAATTGTAATTTTTTTTTTGTGTAACACTGAAAGAGCTGGTTAAGAGCCTCAAAACAAATTTAATAATAATAATAATAATAATTATTATTATTATTAATAGCCAAATATATTATTGTAGCATATTATTATTAGTAGTAGTAGTAGTATCATCATCATCATCATCATCATCATCAGCATCATCATCAACAACAACAACAATAATAATAATAATAATTTGGCTACAATGTGAAACGTTTTTGTAAAAAAATTATTATAATTATTTTCTGTTGTTGTTGTAATTATTTCTAATAGTTATTTATAATTATACATATTATTATTTATTTGTTTTGAGGCTCTTAACCAGCTGTTAACCAGTAAATAATGTAAATAAAGTAATAAAGTATTTTCACAATTCTTTGAAGTAGTAATTTCATGGTCTCTCTCTGAGAGAGGGGGAAAAGGTACAAGGTGAGGATATTTGTGGAGAGGGAATAATGGTTTTCGGCACAAATGTATTAAACTCAGCATTGAGGAGAAACAGCTTGAAAGCCAGACCCATCAGCACTTACTCGTGTGTGTACATGAATGTGTGTCCATTTGCACGCTAGTGCCATCACCATCCTGATGACAGATAATGATGCGTAATATCACTTGTCTCTGAAATAATCAGAAGTCCAGCATCTCTGATGACAGGCTTGCAATGGGGCAATTACAGCCAATGAGAAGAGCATCTGTTCAGCAGAGCCCAGAGCGTCACACGTATGTGAGGATCTGTGACACACAATCCATCTACACTGAGAGCAGCCACACCATTCACTGAACCAGACCTGTGATGATTACACTAAATACATGAGAGAAAGACTCTGATGAGACACTGGATAAAACCTGATAAAGGGTATGAAGGTGATAAAGGTGAGTTTGTGATTACAGTGAACTGGATTTCAGACAGCACACACTTAAGCAGTGGTGTAATGTAACAAAGTATTAATACTTCGTTACAGTACTTAAGTATTTTTTTGGGATTATCTGTACTTTACTTGAGTTTTTTTACTCCACTACATTTCCTAATTAAAATGTATACTTTTACTCCGATACATTTCCCCGAAGCATATTCGTTACTTACAACAAAATAGTCAGAAGAAAGAAGAAGACAGTGTTTACTTATTGAATGAATCAGCTATTTGAAGAATCGGTTGATAAAAATGCTTCAGTGATTCACTCATTAACACAGTCAAATGCTTTGTTTCTGAATGAATCAGCCGTTTAAATGAATCGGTTGAATCTTAATGACTCACTCATTAACAGTCACTTGCTGCCACCTACTGGCAGTTTTAATTTCACATTTCGATTATTTTTTTCATGTCTTAAATTATTTCAAATATCAGTATTCAACGTTTTATGTTAAAAACAAAACATTAGGCCTATTTATGCATCTGTAACTGCAGTTTAAATGCATCCATGTCCCCTCTGAGCTACATTAAACTGTGTAAATACATCTAAATGCTATTTCAGATGCAGATTCCAGAAATCTTTTCTTATGTTGGAATGAAAGACACTAAGTATCAGATGAAGTACTTCTTATTCTTACTGTGTATGAACATTATAAATATATATTTATTTGCTTCTTTTCCATTTTGCCTTTACTTGTACTTTTATTTCAGTACTTAAGTACGTTTAAAATTGAAAAAATATTTTCGTACTTAAGTACAATAAATATCACATACTTTAAGACTTTTACTGAAGTAATATTCTAAACGGTGACTTCAACTTCTACCAAAGTCATTTTCTGGTAAGATATCTGTACTTTTACTTAAGTATGGCTTTCAGGTACTTTATATACCACTGCACTTAAGTAAGCGGAATTTCAGATTTTGATCTTGAAGCTTTTTGCACTCACATGGAATTCCAGATCAAATTTGTGAAAAATAGCCAAACTACTACTTGTCATTGGTGTGTGTATAAATGTGTAAGATGTGATTTGTATGAAAATATATCAATTTTTGACCAAAAAAGAAAAAAAAAAAGAGTATGCATGAAGGTCCGCGCTAAACCTAAAAAACAGTCATAAACAGATTGCTAAAAAAAGAGATGTGAAAAAGTACAAATGAGATAAGAATTCATAAAAATTAGCTGCCACTTTCCAAGATATATAATTGTTAAGAAATACCATGAGATTGTGTTGGCCTGTCAGAGTGTTACAGCAACGAAAAAGTAAAAAAAATAAAAATAAAACAATAAATAAACAAACATATATATTTTAATGTGTACATTTAAATACATATACAGTACATACATGTATTTTTTGTATTTTTATCATATATATATATCTATATATATATATATATATATAGTTTTAGTACATATATTTAATTTATACATATATTTAATTTTAGTAAATAATAAATAAATAAAACCATCTTGACCAGACAGGTTATTTACATTAAAAAAAGTATATAGGAATTGCAACAATGTTCTATAAATACCTATCTATAAAAAAAAGATAGATTTTATTTTTTGCCCCCCCCCAAAAAAAAAAAATAAATAAAAAAAAATAAAATAAATGGTTTCTTTATTTGTTCAGCCAATGTGTTCAACTGTTTATTTCTATGGGTCAGATGTTCAGTTATTATTAGGACATCCAGCAGAAGTAACACCCATAAACAATAATACCTTGAGTGACAGAATCACGTGAATTCCCCTCATTACTTGTACACTTGCGATGTAGCCCTGTGTATTCTAATAGAAGTGTTCTAGTTGCACAAAAAGAGCAGCAGCATGTAGATGTGTAAATGTTTGGCCGGTGTGTGTGTGGAGCAGACGGGGGCCGGCTGGGGTGGAGCACGGGACGTTCACCAGAGATGGCTGAATACCCCTCTTTCTCCTTCTAATTTCCTTTACCATGCTAATGGTGCTGCAATGCCGGAGCTATTGATTAATCTAAGTGCGGCTGGAGGATGAGAGGCTCTGCTGGCAGATGCACAAAAAGCCATTAAACGCGGGGCAGCCGGGGGAGACGGGGAGCGACAAATCAAGGGCTGAACCAATCAAAGAAGGGAATTGTGGGGAAATAAACACATGGTAAGCGAGACGATGATGATGGCTGGTCCTTCTGCTTAAGAATGAATCTGACAATCGACAAGTGAATTGAAACTGGTGTGAAAACACAAAGCAGGTTTGAAGGGATCGTTCACACAAAAATATAAATTCAGTCATCATTTATTCACCCTCATGTCGTTCTGAATCCCTACAACTTTCTTTTTTCAATGGAACATAAAAAAAAAATAAAAAAAAAAAGCTTCTAAAGACTGTCACGATTTTGAGCTTCAGAAAGGACACAAAAGTAACATGAAAGTCTCATAAATGTAGTCCATCTGACGTGCAGTACAGTCTGAAGTTTTCTGAAGTCACATGATAGATCTGAGTCTAAAACAGACTGAAGGTTGTTATTCATTTATAATCTTGGCCTCCAGTGTGCTGTTAACTGTTTGACCGGATCACTGAGTCGAATTCGTGAATGATTCTTTCAGAAGGGTTTTGTGAATTAACCAATGAAGAAAAATATATGATTTAAAATTAGGACTTAGAATATAGTTCACACATCACATGGGACATTTTATGGTGTTTTTTTGCATCTCGTTTGAAGCTAGAAAGCATCTTTATTGTAATTACATGGAAAACAGAGACTAGCACATTCTTCTGGTTGGAATTGCCACAGAATTTACGTGTTTCAAGGAAGCAATTTCTGAATGGCACATTATTATATATATTTTTTAGTGATTATTGTCATTAGATTGTCATTGTCTTTTTGGACATAATCTATTTTTACAATTATGTAAAAATACTTTTTATTACATATTATTTACATTACTGTTCAAAACTTGAACTTGAAATAAGCAAATCAGCATATTATTATGATTTCTGAAGGATCATGTGACACTGAAGACTGGAGTAATGATGCTGAAAATTCAGCTTTGACTCACAGATATAAATTACATTTTACAAAATATCAAAATAGAAAACAGTTAATTTAAATTGTAATAATATTTCACAATATTACCATTTCATTGTATTTTAATCGAATAAATGCAACCTTGGTATGCATAAGATACTTTTTAAACAGTATTGCAAACAATATATCGATTTCCACATATATTTAAGTAAACCTCAGTTCTAGAAGTGCTTGTGTGTCTTCTAGGGAGCATCTTCAGGCTTTATAAACCCTGAATTCTGATGAGATCCATAAATAAGAAGGGGAAAGGAGGCTGTGGCTGATGGGACCGTGAGAAGGGACAGGTCATGATAGTGTTCAAACAAAACACCGGCCCCTGGGCCGCACCACAGCGTGACTGAGCATACTTTCATAAGACTTACACATCTCAGACTCTCCAAACACACACACATTTTTAATATGACCTTTTTTCCCCCCTCCATACTGCTGTTTAATTTGCTGTAAGCCGCCTCTGTGCTGTTATTAACCGAGCCCTGAGCCACTGTTATCTACAGCGAGGTGTTTTAGAAGTTCATAATGGCTCGCACACATACATACGCACACCCAAACGTGCAAAACAATAAAGCAGGCATCTGATTTCCACTGGTTCACTGCCGTTTGATATCAGCAGCACGGACAGCCGTGGATGATATCATAACTGTGACTGCTAACTGACATCACACGCTAATGGCTAATGGGTCCTATGAAACACAGTCTAGTAGTCAATAAATCAGCATAAGTGCACTGTTATTTGAACCTGTCTCTCCATTAAAAAAAAAAGAACAACAAAGGAAAAATAAGGACAAGGCAATTATTGTGCTATGCTGTTGTGCTTGCAGTTTCTTCATGAAATTAGATATTAAAGAAAAGGCTGTTTTGCAAAACTGCGTTTGATTCATAAACGTAAACTAAAACTTTTTAAATAAATGTGAAGATATAAAAAGGAGTGTTATTTGCACTATTGCACACATGAATATTGTAGTGTGAAACCAAACAATGTTTTGTTTACAAGAAACCAGGCTGATACAACGAGTGTTTTAACGATTTTTGTTTAGTAGCAGGTAAGCATGATTATTTTGTTAATGTCCACACAATAACAGTAAGTTATTAATTATGAATGGACAGAAATTATTTGATGAATAGGTTTAATAAACTGCATTCATTTGAAAACTGAATACTTTTGTAACATTATAAATGTCTTTACTTTAGATAAATTGACTGAATCATTGCGCAATAAAATTAGTGAAACATAAAAAAAAGAAAAATAAAATAATAAAAAGTAATGCTGTCAAACGATTAATCGCAATTAATCGCATGCAAAATAAACATTTTTGTTTACATAATATATGTATGTGTACTGTTTATTTATTATGTATATATAAGTACACACATATACAGTATATATTTTGAAAATATTTACATGTATATACATTTACATATTTATAGTATTATATTTTATACTATATATAAATATATTTAATATATAAACATAACATATTTTTTAATATATACATGCATGCATTTGTATTTACATATACATAATAAATATACACAGTACACACTCACATATTATGTAAACAAAAAAAATCATTTTGGATGCGATTAATCGCGATTAACCGTTTGACAGCACTAATAAAAAAATAACAACATCTGCGCATCACTTACTGTTCTAAAAACAATAACCAAAATACTTGCAATGCTACATCCACACCAACAGGTGCCAGAATAAAAAAAAAAAAATACAATAAAATAAATTGAACATTTTACACTTTTAAGGGGCCTCCAAAAATCCAGACGTTAAATATCTGCTATATGGTAAATCAATTTGTCCCGCCCCTAATATATTTCTTTACACTTTATATCTTTATATTTTCTTTACACTCTTTGTTTTGAATGGACGCTATGGAAAAACTTGCATTCTACAAACCAGACATCTACAAACAGAGGTTTTAACAAGGCCATGCAAACCAACAAAACAAGCAACACTTGTCTAGAATGATCTACAATGTGGACCAGACTTTATGTTGACAGTCAAAATGTTTGCTATCCTACTACACAATTTCAAACAAAACATTCTAAATCTCTTTTAAAACTACGCATTGTGCACTCCTTCTGTAACTTTAATTTTGTCCATCATTGTGATTACCCGAAGCAACAGTGAGCCAAACCCCATAAGATCTGCAGTCACATATCAGTCACCTGAAACTAGATGGAGCTCTATGAAGCCTGGCCTCGAACACAGCACATTCATTCTGAGCAGCAACTCCCAGAAGCCCCCACTGGTCAAGAGCAGATTGTTTCTCATTTGGCTGAGTGGCACCACAGCGGCTTGTTAAAGCTTGAGTTTAAATACATCATTTCTGGGAATGAAAGGGGCGAAGAAGAAAAATGGCCCAGCACACCATTTTTTCTCCTCCGCACCCCCAGCCTCCTTTCTTTTTTCACACTCCATGCTGCTGCTTTCCTGGACAAAAGACAGAGCGTGAAACATATGCAGTCAGTTCACAGCTGTCTCGTGTCTTTTCACCGCTGCTATCTATTTCAATCCATTATTCACATCTCTCTCCAGAATAACTTGCGATTAACAGGATTTCACATGTTCTTTTAAATGCATGTGCTAATGAAATGCATGTGCAACCTTAATATTGCAACTGTTTTTTATTTATTTTTTTATGTCTAACCCAGTGGGAAAATGAAAAACATCTGCGCTTTTTAGTCTGTGGTATTTACACACAAAAACCTGCCATTTATACATTAACCACCGGCAAACCAGGCACTAAATGCACAGATTTAACATGGTCAAAGTTTTGCTGGTTAGCATAGGCCTTTAGCCCTATTAAGCTTTTGATTCTTTTTTCTTTTTTTAGATTAATCGATTAATCTAACAATTTTTTTTTATTGCCGAACCCTCTGATAAATCTGTTGATTATTATCTGATTAGTCAATTTATCCTTTGTTTAACTTTCCAAACAATAATAACCATAAAAAAAATAATTAAATTAAATTAAATTAAATTAAATTAAATTAAATGCAACTTTTTAGCTAGGGCTGCAATTCTTTATTTTTTTTAATCAATTAATCTTTCGATTATTTTTTCGATTAATCAATTAATCTAATGATTATTCTCCTCAAACCATCTAATAAATCTATTGATTCTTTTCTGATTAGTCCATTAGTCTTTTGTTCAATTTACCAAACAATAAACACCAGAACTTCTGCCATTCATCTATCCATGTTTCACTCAAACAGTGTGAATTTGCCGAGAATGCAGTTGTGAGTACTGAAAATTTCCATCATGCCCAAGATCTGGCATCATATGGATAACAAAAAAAGTTGGATGTATTCATGCAATCAATGCAAAATTGCTATTTAACAATGCTATTTAATATAAACACTGCTATTTAATAACAGCGGCCCTATTTATTGTCAGTGAATTTGGCACTCAAAATACTGAATATTTTCAGCATATATATTCCCACTTCAAATAGACGTTTTATAATCTCTTCTTCACACCTTCGAGCGAATGAAAAGTTTCAAAGTTCATCACTCAGCGGGTGTGAATGTATGCATATCTTTCTTATAATTACTCCACACTTCCGTTGCTCTGAGAGTCGTCTGTTAAATGTCAGTGCTTTTTAAAGCTCCGCTGCACCATATGTCTCTTCAGCTCAGTTCCATCAATTACAACTGAGCAGAAACATTGATCCATTGAATTTCTCAGTCCACTCATTTATCTGAGCCGCTCAACTAAAATGACATTTCTACTTTATAAACATGTATATGTCAATGCGAGGCCATACATTTTGCTTTTGACCAGGTTATTTCTAATGTTAGGTTTCAATAGTAAATCAAGACTGAACTATTACTTATGGTACATATTTAACGTTTGTTTCTCCGATCTTGAAATATGCCTTTGATATAATAAAAGGAACATTCATCTTACAAAATTGTAATGTCATTCCAAACCTGCATGCAGTGGGTTACACTTTAGTCCACTTTAGAAATTCTACTAACTATAAGTAACTTTGTAACTACATGTCAATTAACACTAATTAGTCAACCAATACCCTAATGACTGCTTGTTGACATGTAGTTGCAAAGTTACCCATAGTTAGTAGAATTCCTAAAAGTGGACTATCAAAATAAAGTGTAACCAAAAACTGGTTTTGTCCATACAATGTTGTTTTGGACCCCATTGACTTACAATATATGTATAAAAACCATTGAAATAATCAATGCTTCAAAATATCTTCTTTTGTGTTCCACAGAAGAAAGTCATACAGGTTTGGAACAACTTGAGGGTGAATAAATGATGACAGAATGTCATCTTAAATTAATGAAAATTTCCAGTAAGCATTTGCGAAAGATTCATTATTTGTGTCAAAACAGTTGCGAATGAGTCATAATTTAGTGGATTCACTGTGTTCTTTTAATGCATGTCCAAACAGATGGCTGACTGTTGAAATTTTTTTTAAAAATTCTAAGTCCTAATTACCAGACTGTGGATCCAAAATTAACTTATCTGTGCAAACACATACTTTTGTATAAATGTCTATACTGTACTTTGAATGTGTGCCTGCCTGACTACCTATCGATCTGTCTACCCATTCCTCCATGACGAAAGGCCTCTAACAGTTCTGTCATAATGTATTTTTGTGTTAGAATTGTAAATCTCAAAGAAAGAAAGAAAAAAGAGCACTGCACAGAATAGAAAAAGCATGTCTATTTCGACAGTTCTGGGAACAGGAATCGGAGGTACTAAAATCTGAGCCATGTTTGCATACCCGCACCTCAATTCAACTGGAATTGGTATTATTAATATTAAAAAAGCAAATATTAAACATGTCCACTTCTTAAACCCAGGGACACCGTCGGCTAGCCGCAAGCGCTTGATTGTTTCCATGCCACATTTTGCCGTCTGATCCCAGGCAGCTTTGAGGCATCCATCGCTCAGCGAGGACTGTTCCAGCTGCCATCCCCTCATTCCTCAGCAGAATGAATGGCTTCCCTACACCACGCTCCCTGTGCCGAGCTGGCTCTTTCATCTCTCTGAAGCCCTCTCGCCGTGATACACTACGCGAGTGCACATGTGAGGCGCAGCTGAAACGCGGCCCTGCCGAAGACTGATGAGGTTTCCACCTTGTCGTGATGGAGCTCAATATGGTCTTTGCTGCAAGCTGATATGAGCTCGTGTTCGGGCTGATATGGTTTGTTTCAGAGGAGTAGTGGTCTCAGAGAACTCAAATAGGATTCGTATGGCACTGAGTAATAGTTGTTTTGGAAATTTAGTTGGATTCTTTGTAAGGAGGGATGAGATGTGCTCTGTAGTGAAGTATGGCATCATGACTTCAGCCACATAACATTGGTGATTGAACGTAGATTGATTGACAACTTTAAGTTTAGTTGCTTTACTAGAAAGACATTCTTTTCAGTGCACACTGCACACATGCCCTTTTATGCAAATAAGCCTTAAATAAGCCAGTATTTCAACTGGAAAGTATAAGCCAAATACTGTTGTAGATGTCACAGCGAACAATTCATACATATATGATTTTTCTTAATCGACACTGTATCAAAATGTTGTAGCATGATCTTCCAACAGATTTCTCTCTAGTAACGCAAGCAGAAATTTTCCAATCGTTTAGTCCACTTAAACCCTGCCCCCTCTACAACCGACTGCAAGTTCACATTAATCTTTAATCTTTTATTTTTTTCGATAATTTACACCGATGTACATCACAATATGGAAGAAGAGATCTGTTGCTAGTAGTGTTGTCAAAATACCAACTTCGGTACCAGTCTTTACTAAAATTTTAAAAAATGTCCATTTCCCGTTAACATTTGAGCGCTGTTGAGTGGATTCTTAAACACCGCTGATTGGCCATTTTGTTCACGTGCTCAACAGATATGATTGTGATTGGCTGATAGACGTGGATTTCAAACCTCCCGTGTATTTCTGTGTGAGCACTCGGTGAAGAGCGTGAAGCGATGATCATTGTAGCCAATCACAGTCATATCTGTTGAACGCGTGAACCCAATGGCCAATCAGCGCTGTTTAAGAATTCACTCAAATGTTAGCGGGAAATGGACATTTAAAAAAAAAAAAATCACACTAGATGCTAGTTCAATTTCATCGCAACTTTAATGTTGCATTTTTACGTTCCATTTTTTTTCCCAATAGTGCTAGTGTTGCCAAAAATATTTACTTTTTGATACATATCAATGAATATTTGAAACGGCTTCAATACTCATTTTCACCAGTATCAATAAAATTATACCACCTGCACATTCAAAAGTTGAATTAAATGTGTATTTTAATTAAATAAGTATCTATCTGTATAAGGCATTACATCAAAGTCACATCAAAACAACTCTATACTGCATTCGTCCAGAGCAGGTAGACTAATTTCAAAATTTCCAAACAGATTTGAAGCATATCTGAAACACTTAATATTCTTAGTGCCAGACAGTAACTAGATTATAGAGTGAGATGTGCTCATCTACTTAAAGAGCTTAATGGAAATAACCATGACACAACATCTACTTTCAGCCTTGATATGTAAGAGGAATAAATTCAATAATCCCAAGAGGCTTCTTAAGAAATCTTCTCTGACTGGCTGGCTGGGCTCTCATTCAGCAGTATGGCAACGTATATGAGCTGAGACTATGGGATATAAATCACCTATTTTCAACTGTCCAAAACTCTGATTGACATATTGGTGAGCAAATCAGTTTCCAAAGAACATGTCTGGTCTCATTCTGTAGAGCTGAGGGACACAATTGGACTCATGAGGAGAGCTGACAAAGGAACCAAATCACAGCAGCCCACTTTGACCCCTGTATTCTTGAACAAAATGAGACGTGGTTGAAACTCTATTCGAAATGCTGCAGAAATGCCTAACATAGCTGGTTACCAGAATATGCTATGTTTTGTGCAATAGACAGTTGGATAGTTTGAGTTTGTTAGTTGACCAGCAAGACTATGCTGTTTGACCAACTTTGCCAACAATACCTAGCTGGTTGGGTTTATGAAAATGGTGTCATTAATAGTTTGAGGCCACATAGCATATGCGCTTTACATAAACGTTAAAGATGCTACTTACGTGCTGCCACTGGTCTCGGATGAGTGGCCGGTAGCGCAGGAAGTACTTCAGCGGGAAGGTGTCCACATCGGGCCACGTACTGGGACTGTTCCAGGTCACCTCTAGTCTTCTTGCATTGTTGGCTACAGGTTTGGCCACCACCTTCTCAGGGGGGTCAGGTTTCACTGTTGGACCGAAGAGACCTTGATGTAAGCTCATGACCAATCGCAGGTATCGTATTCAAATGAATAAATCCCTCCCAAATTAATTCTGTCATCAGAATTTCATTGCTTTCTTCTGTGGAAAACAGATGGATAAAAGTCCTCAAATCGTATCCACACATGGCCATGTTCAAATGGGTCACGTCAAAACACGTCTTGCCAGGTTTGACGTAACTGACACCAAATGACATTTATTCATGTATCTCATAACAGTGTCTGGTATGTTTGAATATGCAAAAATAATAATAATAATAATAATCGGGTTATTGCACTTAGTATGGCTTAAAGGCAATATACTACAGGTAAATAGGGTAATACATAATAATAATAATAGGGTAACTCACCATACTTTCCGTAGTTCATTAATCACAGTACTTTAAGACAATTGTTTTGTCTTTAAAGTTTTCTAACATTTTGTTTAAGGTACTTTGTCTTTTTAAAGCTTGAAGCTTGCTTTCATTTGAAACTTGCTTTCACTATATGGAAAAGAGCAGCTTGAACATTCTTCTAAAATTCTCATTTAGTTTTTCTCAGAAAAAAAATGTAAGCCATACAGGTTCAGTAATGTCATATTAGTCATGAGATATTCTTGGGTAAACGATTCCTCTAACATAGCTAGGAAGTGTGAAAATACCTCTAGAGTTGAGATGCTAATGGTATATGAGTTGTTGCAAGGCTCAGTACAAAAAGAACGCAGTTTTAGTGGCTATGCAGAAAGAATCACTCAAGACAAATGCCACTAGCAAAAGACTATAATGGAAAAAGAGATGAATGATGAATAGTGCTGAGATCTTCTCTTTATGATCCGCAGCTCGTCCCTCTGAGCAGAAAATCAGTTTGACATAACACGCACGTCTCCTAAAGAAGCCACACTGTGACATTTCTCGAGATGTCTTTTGAGCAGCGGCGTCTCCTGAATATTAGGAAAGCCTTTTGGAGCTAAGGTTTATGGGAAATAAGCAGAGAGCAACAGAATGGCCTTTCTCTTCTTCTCGAGCTGCGGTGTCCAAGGATCATTCTGTTTGCTCTGTGGTTTTAGCTTCACTCGCACACAAACACATACACACGAGGACAAAGAGATGTTTCTGAGCCCCGTTCCCTTTACTATTCATAGCAGACACATAGTGGTTTTAGGATTTATAGCTCAGGCCTTGACCTGGCTTGAGCGAAACACTCTTTACGACTTTCAAACACTGTTGATGTTGTTTAGATGTTGGCTATTCGGATGCTAATTTTTATGTCTGGGCATGCTGAGAGGAAGGGCTGGACTGCAAAAATTCATTTTCCTAATCAGTATTTTGGATTTTTTTTTTTTCAGTGAAATATCTAAACATCCTGTAGACAAGACAAATTGCTCACTTTTAAAGCAAACTATTTTTCATACCTCATTGGAAGATTGTTTTGACCTTGTTTTAAGCATAAACCTCTCTAAATTTGGTTAGATTTCTGCTTAAAACAAGGGGAAAAAAGAGGTAAGAAAAATAAGTGTCATGCATTTCAATATTTTTAATACTGCTGTCAAACGATTAATCGCATCCAAAATAAAAGTTTTTAATTATGCATAATAACATACGCATATGCATAATAAATATACACGGTACACATACATATATTATGTAAACAAAACTTTTATTTTGGATGTGATTAATCGCGATTAATAGTTTGACAGCACTAATTTTTAATAAAAAAAAATTCTGATAAAGAAAATTATTTTGCAGTGTTGCTGAAAAAAATAGACTTAATTTTAATTTAGTATATTTAGTTCCCATGCATCTTGAAGTTGTTGTCAAAATGTAATAGTCTGCATGCTTTACTTCCATTATAAGGCAATTTACTTCTTTGATGTACTTTCATCGATATGTTCCCTACTTGTCACTAAAATATATGCTCATCATAAGTTGCTTTTTTTTTAAATGAAAGCAAATAGCTGTTACATATGAAATGCATTTTAAAAGGAATCCATTTTCTATCAAATATACACTAGAACCAGAGGGAAAATATTTTCGTTGTCAATCCAGTGATCCAGACTGCATTAGCATTTTTATTACTATCAAGCACACATGTAGCCATGCATGTAAGCATTCTATTTAGTTGCCAGAAGCCACTTCAACAACACCGCCTCCATCAACTAGACGATATATTGAAGATATTTTCTTCACTTCTGTTTGTCCAGCATGTGTTTTGTTCTTGCAAAAAAAGGAGATGATTGCAAGTTACAAGTGTGTCTGGCAAATATGAGCTAGATGTTTTGGCAAGGTCTATTTGCTCGACCCCAGTATATCATACAAGGTTAATAATGAATAGGAATTTTTTTAAAGCAATTCAATGTGTTCACATCAAAATGGCTTGTAAATTATATTTTCTGTGTCTGCAATGAAGCCATATATATACATTTTTACTGTATATTTGACAAGAAAATACTATTTCAGTTTTGAAATTTCAAAATTACTTGGCGTTTCTTTGTAGTTATTTGTGAAATTTGATAGCAATTTATGAGTGAAAGTACTTTCCAAAGTTTTTTTAGTGTAGTATATACACTGTACCTATTGAAGACTCCTCGAAGCTGATGGCGTTGGAGGCTCGTCCCAGCGAGTTCACTGCCGTGACGTTGACCCGGTAAGGAAAGCTGGAGAAAAGTTCTGGAAACTTCACATGGCATCTGTTCTTATGAACTTCATCCCTCGTCACCTCCAAGGGCCTCTGGTTGTGTCTGAAGAAAAAAGATCTAAAACTTTATCTTCTGAAGCATCATGACATTAGTACTTTAATTTTTAACAGAATATTTAATCTAAAAATGAATTCTCTACTTTTCAATACCATGAAAAAGTAAAAGACCACAGATTTTAAATTCTTGGATGAATTTGTCCTTATACGTCGGCACTAAATTATTGTCAGTGCTGAGTAACTGATTACATGCAATCTGGATTAAGTAATCATATTCCAAAAATTAAGTGCTTGTAATTTTATTATTTAATATAATATAGATTATATTACATTTTAAAATACTCGTAATCAGACCACAATTGATTACATGATTATATATTCACACAATAGCAATAAATAATTCAGAATTTATTGATTCTCACTAATTCTTATTTCTTCATCTTTTAAATTTTCCTTTCTAAAATAGCTATCACTTATGTATATTCAGAAAGTCTTTGCGTTTTTTGAGTTTTGGTTAATGGTCACATGCACATGCAGGTAAACAAATGAAATCTTTTTAGTAAATGTTTTATTTTGATCGATGCTATTGATGACTTATTTTAATTTTACATTTTCATGATTTAATTGATTATTAGCTTTTCATTAAACTCACAAACCCCCTGGAGTTTCTTTACAAACCCCAGTTTAGGAAACCTTGACGTACTGATTAATGCACTTATGTTAATAACAAAGAATGGAATATGTTTTCAGTCACACATTATTTTAAGGTGAACTCCTAATTTGCTGCTTATTAATAGTTAGTAAGGTAGTTGTTAAGTTTAGGTATTGGGTAGCATTATGGATGTAGAATATGCTCATGCAGAATTTGTGCTTTATATGGACTAATTAACAGCCAATATGTCAATAATAGGCATGCTAATAAGCAACTAGATAATACTGAGAATTGTCCCTATACTAAAGTGTTACCATGATTTCTTTATCAATATGGTAAAAGATTATCCAATTTAAATCAATGTGATAAACGAGTTACGTTAAAAGTAGCAGCTCTTAAAGTAGCAGCCAAAATACCCTAATAACCAGCTGCTGTGATGTCTGTTAATCAAAGAACAAAATAAAAAAGAGGATATCAATAACTTCTGTAGCTTTAAGCTTTATCTTTATTTAATTTAGAATTTAGTGTTTGATAACTTTATTAAATTAGGCTATATTTTCTTGCTGAAGGGCACAGGTAGCTATATGACATTTATTATAATGGGTTTATGTGAAGATTGTTTTAAGTTCACTTAAATTAGAAATATTTTGTTTATGTTAAATTGATAGCTCTCAAATATACTGTAATGTTGAATGTCTATAGTCAATGGTTAAATATTAGGACAACATTCATAGAGACATCAGTTGGTATCAGTGATACTGGCCTTCAGTCATAAAAAAGATGGCATTAAACAAATATTAAAAAATACTTTATGTTGTTTCTACATTAATTTGAAGATTGAATTTAAAATTATTGCAATATAAAAGTATAATTAAGAACTTTAATGTTAGGTGGGATTAATCGCGATTAATTGCAATTAATTTCAGAAAGAATATGCGATTAATTCGTTTTTGATTTTGATTTTGATTGACAGCACTAGTTAAAAGTAACCTAAAAGTAATCAAAAAGTAGTCTGATCATATTACCTGATCATAGTCTAATCATAAAATGTGTAATGTAATGGATTGCGTTACTAACTTCATTTTTTATAAGGTAATGTAGAATCAGTAACGGACTACAGTCTGTAAGTAATCTACCCAGCACTGGTTATTGTTGTATGGAATAAATGTACTTCATTTCTGGAAGAAGCAAACATTATTAATCTCTTCTGATGTTCTGCAGTGGTACCACGTGGCATGAGAGCAGTAGATATGTTGAATTAGGGGCTGCCATTTGCTCGCCTCTAGGGTCCATCTGGGCCGAGGCCTTGTAGCTGACCTTTAAACCTCCTGATATCAGCTCTGCACTTGCACTGCAAAATCATTTATTAGGTTTTGATGAAGCTTTATTGGGGTTATACTTCAAACGCCTTGCGGCACATTTTCTTACATAAATCACTTGTCATGTAGATAATGTCTAGTCCTGACATTATGCTCTTGTATAATTATGTATAATGACCTAAACTGCATAATGTACAAAACTTAATGGATTATTAATTCTTCTAAAGTTGTTAAGAATAGAGGTTAATCAAAGTCAGTGCTATTTGATTAAAGTCAACTTTATATATATATATATATATATCAGTCAACTAATTAGTTCCTTTGGAGCAATGGTTATTTGTAATTCTATTAAAAATCGACAAATTTGCCATTAAAAACTCATTTAAAAAAACGCATGCTGTAACATTGCCTGCTAATATTTTGTGCTGTGAGTTATTCTTGTTTTAGCACAAAAATACATACTCTTGTACGCATCATTATAAAATGTTACTGTTATAAAATACGAGGAAAATGAACAATTTTGATTGAAGATATGTCGTACTGAACATCAAGTATCTTACAGTTCAATCACAAGTTTGGTATCTTTAAGACATTTGTCATGTTGTATTTATGTGATCAAAAACACAGTAAAAACACTAACATTTTGAAATATAATTACAGTTTAAGATTTCTATTTTTTATTAAAAATGCAATTGAATTTTCAGCATCATTACTCACATGATCTTCAGAAATCATTCTAATATGCTGATTTGCTGCTCAAGAAACATGTCTGTTTATTATCAATGTTGAAAACAGTTGCTCTGCTTCATATTTTTGTGGAAACTTTGATTTTTTTTTTATAGGATTCTTTGATGAATAGGTTAAAACACATTTAAACAGAAATAATTTAAAATTTAAATGTTTGCAAAATGTAAACAATGTAAAACTGCATGTGTGGTACAAATACAAATGTTGGCAAGGCAAGTACAAATCTATACAAATATTATAAAACCCTGCAACACTATAATGTAAAATGCTTAATTAGTGTATTAAATATCTACTATAAATAATGATTTTATTAATATTTTATCCATCGCAGGGCTATAAGCTAGACTAAGCGGTCTCCTATCCAAGCCAAACCTTGCTTAGCTTCCAAGATGAGATCAGATGTGAACATGATTATATGGCCATAATTGTGGAAGTATATCTTAGTGCTGTCAAATAATTAATCACATTCAAAATAAACTTTTTTTTGTTTGTTTTTTTGCATAATATATGTATGTGTACTGTGTATATTTATTATATACATATAAATACACACACATGCATGTATATATTTAAGAAAAATAGGTTATGTTTATATATTAAATATATTTATATATAATACACATTATATGAATATAAATATATACATTTAAATACATGTGAATATTTTCAAAACATATACCGTATGTGTGTGTATTTAATTATACATTATAAATATACACAGTACACGTACATATATTATGTAAACAAATACTTTTATTTTGGATGTGATTAATTGCGATTAATTTCCATTTATATATTGAATTAACGTCTTTAGCTATTTAACATGCAGCATTCAGTGTGATCGTGTTAGTGTTTGTAAGTACTAGTGCACAATCAGACGCTTCCATTTGGTGACTGGTGAGGATAAAGCCACTCTACGGTTGTCCAGACAGATGTGGACAGATGAGGGATAGAGAGGAAGAGAGATGGAGCTCTAGTGTGTTCAGGGTGCTCCGCAGGGGCTTTCGACAGAGAGTCCACTTATACTGCCTTGAGTTCCAGCACTCAGAGTCAGACAGGCCTAATCAGCTCTCAGCAGACAGCGTCTGACCGCACAGATCACTGATTCAGATGAGCTCAGTGTGTCTCAAAGCCTCCGCCGAACACGAGAGGGCATGACATGACAGACCGAGCGAGAGGAGAGCAGAAGGAAGACCGGGAAGCGAGACTTGACAGATGGAGTTGCAAATAAAGGGAAAAGGAGACAAGTAAACATCTTACTGGACATCGACTTCGAAGTCCGTAGGGATGTACGTCGGATGCTGAAGGTGCCAACTGCAGTAGAAGCCTTTGGGATAGGTGTTTGATCGACACGTCACCTGCGGTTCCTTCGGAGGAACTGTGAAGAAAGCAGAAGGGTGGAAATGTAAGTACATTGTCAGCAACAACACCTTCGGAAATCCATCAGCGGCCCAAAATACAAGTCCCAGGTTTTTTTATTTTTTAGAATATCCCCTGCTTCCGTGGCCGCATAACCCCTTGAACCTCCCCATTCCAAGCATCAAGTGGGAAAGGAAATGTAATAACCGCCCATGCCCTCCTTCCAGATTAGGGTCCTTTCTTACAGCGCCACTGGACCGTGCCTACCGCTGCCAGAATTGAAACTGATGACTTGGACCGGTTGCCAGGGTTACGCATAATATTACCCCTTCCCATGTGTTCCTGTGTGTGAAATGGAGAGTGATTTAAGCTCCGTTGGCTGCCGAGTGCCGCCTTCTCCTTCCTCATCTCCATCGGCCCCCGGGGGCCTGACAAACTAGAGCCCGCAAGAAACAAAACCGCTTCTAAAGCTCACCTCTGGGCTCCCCTTTGAGCTTTGATTGCGCTAAACTGCCAGCTTACACACGCTCTTTCCTTACGTGATTGTGATGAAACAGGCTTTGAGATTTTTGATGGAGATTTCGCCAAAGTATCTGTGCGCTTGTGGGAACTCGTGGTGCTCTTAAGGCCTGATATAAAAGGCACAGACTAAAGAACATTTGAAAGTGACTTTAAGCCTTTTCTGAGCCATCTGAGCAGTGGTGATTGCTAAGGTAAACACCATTACTATGGCAAATAACCTAACCTATGTGAAACGTTCTCCCTTTTTGTACTCACAAATGATGTACTGTTACTTTAGACCATTAACTTGGTGGACAATAAAACGTACAAAAAAGTCATATATACAGTCACATATACAGAATAAAACTTGAGTGTCGGAACTTTAGACCAATCAGCAACCACCCTGTATACCCTGGCAAGCCATGTTGCAACAACCTAACAATCACCAAGAACACCCTTGCAACCTTTTTTTTTTTCCACCACAACTTTTACTATTATTTTTTTAATTTAATTTAATTTAATTTAATTTAATTTAATAATTTAGTTTATTTTGCAGTGCAGTTTACAATTAAACAAGTGGGGAAAAAAGATAATTCTAGATGATTCTAGAAATGATCAAAAAACAAGCCTTGACATGTAAATAACATTTTTAGATTTTTTAATTATAAAAAAATATATATTTTACTATAAAGAATATTATTTTCTGAAGTGTAGAAACAAATATAACCTAATAATCCCTCCCTCAATAACCTCTCAATTGACCTCTCCACATATTTACTTTAATTGTAATTATTTTGATTTTACAGTGGTTTATGAATAAACAAGTGAAAAACTAAAGAAAATATGTCAGTTCTACAAAAAAACAAACAAACAAAAAAACAACAACACTTGCATTCTAGATGATTCTAGAAATTATCAAAAAACAAGCCTTAACATGTAAATTAATCATTTTTTAGATTTTGTTTTATTTGTTAAAAAATACTATAAAGAATATAATTTTCTGAAGTGTAGAAACAAATATAACCTAATTATCCCTCCTTCAATAACCTCTCAATTGACCCTCCACATTTTTAAGTCTAATAAATTTAATTCATTTTATTTTATTTGACTTTATTTTACAGCAGAATAGAATGATAGAAAATAGCCTGCTGTGAAAACGTTATCTTTTTATTTAGCTTTTTTCAAATCACCCTGCTGTTACTTTGGGGAAACATCTTGTTCAATCCGTTACTCAGCAATGAAGAATCAATTACCAATCCAATGGAGTTTTACTCTTCTGTTAGGAAATAATCAAGAATGCTGATCAAAATGAGTAACTGGAAACCACACATTAACAGAATGGTGTTGCATAGTTCATTGCTAGACTAAAACAGTGAGATGAATTTAGCTGTGTGGGGAAACATGAATGCAGGAGATAGGAGAAGACTTGTTAGAGGAGAGGAGGAGTCCAGAGTGTGATGCGTTTGACCTGACATTCCATCCGTGAGCCGCGAGCTCAGAGCTCAGACAGTTTCTCCTCAGGAGGTGCATTCCTCCATAGAGTTGGGCCTGCAGGAGGCCTTCCTCACCCTCAGGCCAAATGGGCACACTGACAGCTCACGGACCCTCATCCCAGCTACTAACAACACCGGAACCCTCCCCGTTCACTTCCCCACCCTTCCCCAAAGAAAGTGCATGGCCATCCGCACAGTGAAGATCTCAAAGACATTCTCCAAAGAGGCAAAAGCGGCAAAACAAAAGAAGGTTGCTTTTCGGAGAGAATTTGCAACCTAGCAACACCTCTATTGTTTCCTTTATGTTTTTTTTTCTTTCTTTTCCCCCTTTTTTGTAGGACAGAATGTTGTTGAAGTGACAAAAGACATATCTTAGCGTTCTTCCTTACGAGTGATTTCATCTAAGCTACCGGTGCCAAAGGAACAGCGTTAGCCGGAGATGGGGAGAAGCTAAACAAAAGTGTCACTTAAGCCATTTTGATCACACTAGCATTGAATGAAACGAATGGGAAAGTTATTCAAATTACTTAGTTAGGAGGGTGAATCTCACAAAGGAACATCTGGGTTATAGAGGTTTTATTTTATTTTATTTTATTTTGCAGCGGTTTATGAATAAACAAGTGAAAAACAAAAGAAAATCTGTCAGTTCTACAAAAAAAAAAGATAGATGATTATATAGATGATTCTAGAAATTATCAAAAAAACAAGCCTTAACATGTAAATAAATCATTTTTAGATTGCTTTCATTATAAAAAAAATACATTTTCTATAAAGAATATAAAAACCTACAGTAATTTGAACACAATTTTAACTTTAAATTAGCATAAATTAATTTAAGAATTAATAAACCAGCATAAATTAAACCAGTACTGACATGATCAATTATTTACAATTTTACTTAACATTATTCAATATTTATCTTTAAGGAAATCATGTCACAATGACATCAAAAGATTGGATTTATGTTCTTTATGCAAAACATAATTTGTAATTTCTCTCTCTTGATTTAGTGGTTGGTTATAAACTGGCTCTTTTCTTGATAATTTTTATGAGGTTCCTTTTTTTTCCTCTCATTTCCCTTGTTGGAACATTAAGTTCTCACACCCTAACTAAAACCAATAATGCTTTATGTAAAGTTAACAGTGTGGAACTGTTTGCCTCATTATTGTGAAATTCAAAAAGTGATCAGTTACATCATCTGCATTAATAAAGTGTGGACTGATTGATTTAGTGTGTGTGTGATTGCATTTGCATTGCACTTGAATGCAAGAAAGTGAAACAAAATAAGGATGAGAGTAGCCCCCAAAAATGTCCCAACCTCTGTGATTTCAAAATGGTCAGCAAGACCTCACTTTATGTAGCCATACCTCTTCAGAGTGCTGTCATATCACACGCAGGCCTAGCAAATAATACCTTCCAAACTCCTGGTACAAAAAGAGAAACTTCAGTATACTATTTGTAATAAAAGCTGATAATTGCAGAAGTCAATGAAGAGGTGTAATTTAGCTGTCAGACGAAGTACACTTACTGGTGAAAAAAAAGTCCTTCTCAGCCTTCCGGAGTCCTGTTTTTCTATATTGATGCAATTTAAATGAAACATACGAAAACATTTGCCTTTGACCTTGGCTGCTTATTCTTTAACCCCACTTTAAATCTGAATCCTTCTTGTCACTCAAGGCACTGAAAACATCATGTGTGATTCTGACCAATTCTTCGACCCCAGAGGCATCAGGTAAACTCTTTTCACACTTTCAACAAATCCAGCTGGTCATACAAAATGCAAAAGATAAGGCTGTGCTATTGGCTCCCCTGTGTTGCCGGCTGTCTGCTCCCTAATCTGAGGCCATTAAAAGGCCAGCACAATGAAAGATGCGGTTTCAGGGGTCAGTTGACAAACGTCAAGCCGCCGGACCACATGAAAGGCGAGCAAGCGAATCCCAGGCGACCACCACTATCATCACTAACTGCTGATCTGTCAAAGCTGGGTCGGAGCCCCCCTCCATGACTTGTCTGGAATGTGGACTATGTGCTCGGGGAGGGGAGGGGAACGGGGGTCAAGTTGCATGGAAGGCCTCTACCTGCAGAAAAAGTGGAGATCAGTTGCAGGAAACACCTAATGCTGTCTGGACCGGCAGCTAATGCACCGTCTGACACAGCTGACAAGTGGTTCTCAATCTGGAAGCATACTGTGGGCGTTTGAAAGCTTGTACAGCCATAATTATTTAATTTGAATACAATGCCTTGAAACAAAGATGCGTGGTCTAATGCAGCTGCTTTTGCAGTGATCACACATCATTTTTAAACATAGGGTGCTCTATACAACACCTGACCTGTGAAATCAATATGACACATGCAAGATTTTAAATACATTCTGGTTCACTGGGCAGCGAAATCTAAATGAATCATGATATCTGGTTAATTTATAAATACATTTTTAAATAAATTATTAAGAATATTATTTGTGCATTATATTACTGTATTATTACTGTGTTATAAAGCAATTATTGACGCATTTGTTGTTTCTTTATACATGTTACACTACAGTGTTTAACAGTGTTGGGGAGTAACTAGTTACATGTAACGGAATTACATAATTTAATTACAAAATAAATTTAACTATAATCTGTTACAGTTACTGAGAAAATGTGTAGTTAAATTACAGTTTCAGTTTTTTATATATATATATATATATATATATATATATTTTTTTTTTTTTTTTTTTTACACATACTAGTGATTAGTTTTTTTCCCCCAAATTGCATTGATTGCTCTAAAATATGAGACACCAATGTTTCAGGCGTTTAGAACACAGAATACGACACATGCTTATTCGATAACCGTTTTATTTCCTATTTGGGTTTATGTATATACTTTTTTTAAGATTAACTGTATTTTTTTTTCAAGGTATTGTTAGATGCCAATGTTTTCTGTCAGAACTATGCAAATATATGTTTTAAAAAACAGTATCATAGCTATTAAATGGTTTCTTAGTATGATTTCAAATCTGTATTTAACCTCAGAATGAGTCAAAGTAAAGTCTCAAAGTAAAAACAGGTGCTAAAGTCTGATTTTGTTGTGGCTGTGCTTTAACATTAAATTAATATAATCTTAATTCAAGTAATGACGGATTTTGAAATTCTGGCAGTAATCAGAGTTGAATACTACTGTAAGGTTAACCCTGTCTGCTTTAAATGTTTGAAAATGATTAACAGTTGAAAACATTCAGTAGAAATTTAGAAAAGTAATCAAATGTAATCAGTTACATTACTTTAATAAAGTAATTGAAATAGTTAACAAAACTTTTTACATTTTAAATAGGGAAACTTGTAATCTGTAGCCTATTACATTTCCAAAGTAACCTTCCCAACAAAGATGTTTAAAAAAGACAACTTTTTAACTGCTATATTCACCTAATTTTTGTAGGTTTTAAGGTTTTAAAGATGTGCTCACATTTAACTACAAAATCCATTTTTTTCTATTATTTGGTTACCCCAAATTGTGCTTTTATTATTGCATCTTGTCTAGAAGACCAGGGTTTGGGGGGTAGGGTCTTCAAACAGGCAAAACCATCATCATAAATTAGTCACAGTGCTTGTCCTGTGCAGAAAGTGCCTGGCTGGCATCTTTTCAAGGAGCAGCTTTGCTCCGTCTGTGCATGCATGCAAATTCATCTTATGCCTCGGATCCTAATCGAAAGTCCAATATAAAAAAGCCCCATAAATCCTCGACAGAGGTGCATGAATCGGAGTGAGGCCTGTAGAAGACCACTGCTATAGACCAGCTAAATGAATTGTACTCTCACGAGTGCCAATAAATCATCAATCTCCTCTGAGTATGTACTGCGTCATGGATGTACAGAAACTGAGCGCTAGCTGCAGAGTCTGTCCAGTTCCCCCTTTCATGAACAAAAAGGCGGCACTTTACTCACGCTGTGTTTTGTCGGTAAAACATTTCTCCTCTTGACCATATGTTTTGGCAAGCTGTAGAGACAGACCGAGCTGAGCAAATGGGACAGGAAAAAGCCAGTCAGCGATCTTTAACAAAACAATTTCAAAGCGTCGCACGAGCGAAATCCATCGCTGTATTGTGACAATAAATCTAAGAGTAATATACTGTGCAGCCTTAACAGTCCATGGTGTTAACAATCCGTTTAACAGTGAAGGCTGTAGAAAAACATGGGATATACTTTGTTTTTAAAAACCCTGGTCTCAATGGCTTTGACAGGGTAGGTGCTGTTGTTTTCACTCAACGTGTGTTCGGTCAGGGTGGTCTAGTAATGTAAACCAGCTCTCGACAGCTTCAGATCACCTGATTTATACCATTTTCTTACCTATGAAAATAATTTAGCCTGATATGTTCCCATCCCTTTAAAGGCTAAATGTAGTAATTAAGTAATAAAGTTGCTACAGTTTAAATGTACAACAACAAGCAATTAGTTTAATATGTAACATTCCCCCCCAGCTTTTCAAACAGGTTGCTATAATTGTCTCTGCTGAGCTGTGTGATGCTGCAACAACATTTCCAGACCAATCAGAGCATTCCCAGAAATCCACATCTCATCTGGGTCTACATTATCACCAGTCATCCCTTTTAGCCCTCTGTGACCAATCCAGCCAGTATAAGACTATATCCACTTCACTGAAAATACTCCTTAATTCTCTGAGGTGAATTTCAAAGGTAGCAACACAAGTTGTACATATGCATTGACTAGAGCAGAGACCATCTGTAGAGGGGCGGAATACATGAATAATACTCCGAGACTCTAAACCTCAAGGCAGTAATTTTATATTGAAGCCATTAGCGTGCGGTGGAAAAAAATAGCAGTTCTGTTTCCACAGGCCCTCTCCTGCACTGTCCCTTAACCATCCGGTTATCATCAAGACAAAGGGATGTTTGAGAGATTTTGAGGACGTAAAAAGTTCTAGTCACTCCCGAGGGAATTCCTCGGATAGGGTTTGGTTCTGTGACCTTGCTCTAGAGTGAATCCCGTCTTGGGATTTAGGAATACTTCACAGCGTAGTATTGGAAAACGGACGCAAGTCAGAGTTGACAAAGTAGACTAGTCTATCCTGTGACAACATTTTAGACTTAAACAGCTGTAATCATGGTTTACAGCCTTCTGGGTAGATTTTATTCAAAATGTATTATGAAATCTGTGTCTTCCTTAAAGGCAGGGGTGTTCAATCCTGCTCCTGAAGGCACCTTTCCTACAGAGTTGATCTCCAAGGAACTCGGAGACTTTGATTAGCTGGATCAGGTGTGTTTAATTAGGATTAGAGCAAAACTCTGCTGGAAGGTGGCCTTCGGGAACAGGACTGGACACCCCTGCGTAAATGGACTGTTGTGTAACTTTCTTCAATAGAATACAAAAAGAGAATTTATGGACAAAATCCTGGCAGCTTAGGTAGGACCTGGGCTTTAAAATGAACCCCAAAAAAGTAAAAAAATATCATATAAGTTATTCATACATTTTCTGAAACCATATGATAGCTTGTGTCAGGAACAGACAGAACTGTAAGATATGATGCACTAAAAACCTTGGCATTCACTCGAGCCCTGATTGGCAAGTTTATGTGAGAACTGTTCTTTTGAAACACATCTTTTCAATAAATCAGTTGATCCAATATTTTCAGAGAAGTGGTCTGAATGATTTGTTCATGAACCAGACAGGTTCTCAAGATCAACTCACTGACTTGATCCAGTTACATAGTTTGATAGCCAAGTAAATGGGAAGACTCTCTGTGAATAATAACTTACTTTTTTGTTTTCATCATATAAAGCTATCATATGATATTGTATGATTGTATGAAAATAAGCTTGTATGAAAAGTTATCACATTATAGCACATGAGTTATTTGAACTATTCTTTATGATCTTTATGGTGATTTTGCTTTCTTAAACTTGAAGGTTTGCATCCCCTGAGATCCACAAAACTAGACCGGTAAATATTTTTGTCTCTGAAGAAAGATTGAAAGATTCAGTCACCAAGTTGAAATGAAATCACAAAGAACACAATGCTTCAGACAAATATCTGATGGGAACAGGGAGGGGGGTAAGTCATCAGGGGGAGTTAGCCTCTGAAGTGGGCCATCATGAGGGACTAATTTGACAGAAATGCAGGGAGGAAGACTGATGACTGCTGAGCATGTGATTGAAAAACAAAGAGGGAGGGGCTGATGGATGAAGGAGGGGTGGAAGAGGTAAATGGACTGCCCTTGTAGACAACAGCATGGACGAAGTAAAGCCTGAACTGTGTTTGGGTGGTCTTATAGCCACTGTGGACACCCATGAGAAAAGTGTCTCTTTCTGGGAGCTTTTCTTTGCTCTACCTTACTAACAATACTCTGAAAGACAAGGAAATTGTCTCTTACTGTATATGTAAATGAGTGTGTGTGTCTATATTTTGTAGAGTTCAATCATTATCATGCATGCCTTACTGGGAAACAAGAGTGTCTGTATTCAGAATAGATGGGCCTTGACAGGGGTGTTATTAATCGAGAACACTGGGCAATGTGTTTGCACTTATTCACATTTATTAGTAAGTCAAATGCCAAACTTTAATGTCTCTGTGTCAAAAAAAAGTATTGCATATTATGCAAAAGCATGAGAGTTAACACTAATGAGAAGCTCTAACGTTCTCCATGTGGTGTAAAGGGCCTCTAACAATAGAGTCAATGGTGCAATTATAGAAATATCACATGCATTTAACAAATTCCCATTAGATGAAGAAATTTAGCTTACACCACACATTTTAATTTGCGTCCCAGCTTGGCCAATCTTGTTTTCAGATGGTTTGTCTGGTCTTTTAATCAGACCAAGCTGGTTATCAATCTAGGTCAACTCCCAACCTGGCTAAGTTATTATTCAACTGGTTTTGCTGATTGGCCTGCCAAGCAATTGCCAAAAATAACTCTAAAACCATCAAAAGTCAACCAGGCTGGGGGAGAGAAGAGAGAGGAAAGCATCAGGTTGTAGCTCACAGACCATATCATCTCCAATGTCTCACAGCTCTCCAATTAGTCAAGGATTAACTAGCGGTGAGGATGGACGGGCCTCAATGAAATATCAAGCTGTTCAACAATCCAATATTCCCTCTAAATCCCCCAGAACGGTGCTTCAGTTTTTTTATGAATGTCTGTGAACAGCTGGGAAGTTTGGTCCCGTCTACAGTAGGGTGTGTGATGGTGGACGGCCAGTCTAATATTCTACAGAGAGGCAGGGGATAAATGGTGTTCATTGTGTGGATGGAGCTCCCTGTCATTCCACAGTCATGCTAATGGCTCTAATCTGACAGTGGGCTCTGGCAGGCGGCTCTTTGCTCCTTGCCTTTTCCTGACGCCCCCCCACATCCAGCCCCTTCACATTCCTGTCCCCCGTGTCATCCGCAAGGAACGGGCGGTATTACATGCCTGTTTGTTCCCTTTGTCATACAGAGGGGCAGCGGTTGGGGGGTTAAAGACTGAGAAAAGCGGGTGTTGTGAGGGGGAGGATGGTGGGTTTCTGCCTGAGACCACTAAGTGCGAACGCTGGCCTACATTCACTCTACCCCTGCTGATCACCATTGTTTCTGATCAGTCAGGAATTTGCTCATGCAAAGCCCTCTTTGACTGAAAAAGAGGAAGACAGTTCAATATGTAAGCTGGGGACTGGCGGTGGAAGTGCAGACCGTTGAGTTTGATCCATTGAAAATGACAGCAGCGATTTTTCTTTGACTCACTCTGGCCTTAGGGCAATGAACCCGCAGATTTTTAGCCACTGCTAAAGGTCTGCAGTAGACACATGCAGATGTGTACAGTGTGGCCGCTGCCTTCTTATTATGCGAGTAGCCTGAGCAATTGAGCTGAAAATTGGTACGCCAAGACAATCTAAATCCATGTGGGTCGAGCAGGGATGAGAGTGAATCAGCTTAAAATACTAAGGTAATCTACTCTGACAGGCCCAAACGCAATTGGAATTTAACGCCACATGGGTGCTGCGGGAGCCCATGGGTATGCAGGATTGTTTTCATCCTGTTGTGGTCCATCAGTCGGCTAGATAATGGAGAAGGTTGCTAAGATGTATCTTCAGTGAGGTGAGGTGAAGTAATGGCCTCTAATATGCGTGTCAGGAAAGTCATTTGGCCAAAAAAAGCCCAACGACACGTTGGTATTTGTAGACAGCTCAGTTCCTGTCTGGCAAATTTAATCCTGGCACAAAGTTGGTCTCAGGATTTAGCACTCAGTGTTTAATTAGTGACTGTTAAAGTTTAAAGTTTAAACCAAGGATTAGAAGTCCTAGTGAGAGGATTAGTCCAAAATACCAGTCTGGGTTTTGGGAATAGATTCGAGGCTTTAAATGCATGGCAGAGTTTATCTCGATGTGGAAAACGAAAGCCAGAAAGGTGCCATTTCAGGCAATCAGTTTTGGCTGGGCGGTTCTTATGGATGTTGGCAAGTGCAAACCTCACGGTTGCATTTGTCAGGCAGATTCCTGACACAAGCATTGCCTGACAGCTTAATTTATCAATCTGTTAGATGAACACTGCTCCCCAAAGGTGGAATGCCTCGATTTCACCTAGAATTTTAATAGGCCTGCCTGCTCCAGGGCTTTTGACCTGTGGGATCTATTACTACAAGGGCAACCCCAGAGTTGTGGTTTGCCTAAGAAAAACAGCTTCAACCGAGAAACACTTGCCAGATGAAAAGTAATACAAGGGTTAAAAAATGGGTGGCAATAGTTCTAATGGGGGCAGCAGGAGCACAAAGTGCTCTCTAATTTCAGTCTAATTTTCTTTGAGTGGAAAATGACAGGTTAAGTTGAATGGTTCCCCTTAATATTTACCGTTTCTCCTGACATTTTCCTCAGCGGTGTTCTTGTGAAAATATCAGGCAGATTAACATTTCTGATGGGTAAGCCAAGAATCCCTGCATGAATCACATTGGGGACTTAATTTCTACACCGCAACGACAGCATAAACGATCCCTCTGCTTATAATTAGATATCGGGACTCTGTTGTAACTTTGGAACATGCTCGGCCAAGTGAAAATTAGTCACAGTTCAACAGATGTCTGTAATTTCTGTAAAAAGGATATGAAGTTAAGTAAAGGTTTTCAAGCCAGCTTCAAACCCAACGTAAACATTCTCTCCCACAAAGGCCCAAAAGCGGAGGACGCTGTGCTTAGTCTACATTCCCGATCGCAAAGAACTCCGGGGTTCGTCCCAAATGACAAATCACACACTTAGCCAGGAGACAGTGGCTATTTGGGAATGTGCTGCTCAGGGTTGCTCTGGGTGCTCCAGACATAAGAAAGAAGGAATTCCATTGATTCACTGGACCATGAATGGACTTCAGAGTGTTTTACCCCCACCACAGCCTCCTTGCACCCAAACTTCCCTTTGAGCTAAACACTCTTTCTTCCATGCACCTCGTCCCTTTTCCCTGTTTTTGCAGGAAAATTGCATTTTGTAAGACTGATGCAAATGGAAATGCTTTTAAGTAATGGCCGCAAACTGACAAAACCACAAAAATGATTGAAAAAGTTATGAAACAGTAATTTCAGAGGGGGCTAAAAACTATTTTTGAATGCGAGAGGAAGCAAAGCAGTAACCCAGTAATGACGTTCATAAGCTGAACATAAAATGTAGGGAACATGCTAAAGACATAAAAAATGGATTATGGCATTTTGTATCTGTATTCGAGGCATGCAATCATCACAAATACAGGCATTCTTATACTGATGCTACCAAGAGGTTGCCGGGGATCTTAAAGAGGAGAGGATGTTTTAGAAAAGTCCAAATGGTTGGTCAACAATCTTTCTTTTCAATCTCTGCATTAAAATTGTATAGTGCAATTTGTTATACACTGTTACTTGTGTACCATAGTGCATATTAGTTTTTATATTTCATTGTGAGTGCTATAGATTAAGAACAATACTGTCTCAGTTTTATTTGTCAATATGGAAACTTGAAACTTTAACCCCTGAAGTCAAACAGATGTATACAAGCACAATCACCGGCATTTAATGCTTCAACCAACAGCTCATTATCTGTATACATGCTCCAACACATTTCACTAAACACACTGCAGGTTGCCTCACCCTGCACAAAGCTCAGGACTGTCTGGATCAGCAAGGCAGCATGCGATTTGGACAAAATATGCAATTCTCATTAGGGTCTGGAGTTATGGGCTAGCCAGACCCACAGTCCTCTGTCTCCATTAATGGCAGCGATGTCCGCAATGAGAACAAATCACCTGAGCTCTCCAGACAGTTGGCTTCTCCATCTCCAGAGAGTTGGACAGATTCACTTGCAGACATCTGGTCCATTTACAAATTGGAAAATGCAATTTAAGGAACGGGAGAAAAAAAAAATAACATCAAGAGAGAATTCTGCGCAGACCGAAGATTCTGCAGGAATCAAACCGAATTCCCCACTGTACTTTTGTGTGTCTGGCCCATAATTAATACAGTTTACCAGAAGCAAGAGAGGAAGACAGTAGGAAATATTCTATAAAATACAAGCTTATTTTGAGCTAAACTTTGCTTCTTTTATTAAATGTTGCATCGCTATTTCAATTACCCCTTCCCCATGTAACAAAGCTTTTTTTCAAAGAGCTGCCTTTAATCTGAGAGTAAATAAAAACAGCCTTCACATAAAGCTGGACCATAAAGTTTTAAATTAATCAGGCTCTGGAGAGAAGACTAAACCATCTGTAACATCATAATTTAAGCTTCATATATTTTCCCACTATTTGCCAATTTGATTTTTGTTCATGCACATTTTTTTTTAAACTGTCTTAGAGATAGTTTATTTAAATATAAAAATTCTGTCATTATTTAACTCACGCCATTTCTAATCTGTATGAACATCTTTCTTTTGCAGAACACAAAAGAAAGAATATATTTTGAAAGTCAATTGGATCTAAATAAATAAATAAATACATACATACATAACACAGACATTTTTCAAAATATCTTCTCTTTTGGTCATACTGGTTTGGAACGAATATTAAGGCGAAATATTATGGCAAAATTTTCATTTTTGGGTGAACTATCCCATTAAAGTCACCATGATATTAAAACTGTAAATTATTATTATTATTATTTTTTAAATAATGGAATGTTGCAGTGTTTATAATAAACTATTTACCCAACCTACTTTTTTTTCATTCAAGAAGCCATTCATTTCAAATATTCATTTCATCAAAGTAATTACAGTCAAAAACAACAGAAATGCCTTTAACATTTTGGTATACTCAGATTATTGTTGGTGAACACACACACACACACACACACACACACACACACACACACACACACACACACACACACACACACACACAAAAACAAACACCTAAATGTTACATCTCCCATCAAATCTGTTCTTTATTTTTTAAGTGCACTCACTACAACTGCTACAATTTCTAGTTATGTTGCCCTCAGGCTATGTACATTAGTTCATTGATCTTTATTGGTCTTATGCGGTTCATAAAAGGTCAGACTAACAAAAACAGAGCTGTTTTTCCTAAGATGTTGATTCTTGAACTAAACATCTAGAAACAGCTTCAGAGAAGTGGAACACCTCAGAAAAACAGTCTATTATTTGTTTTTGCACAAGATCACAAAAAGAAAAGAAGGAAAGGCTGGCTTCTGTTCCAGTGTTGTTGTGTATCTGAACGGATTGGGTCTTGCGGGGGGATTACGTCGCTCCCCATAATGACTATGTGTAATAATTAATGGGATTAGAAGATTACATAGCGGTTCTTCCAATCTGCGCCCAAGGCCATACCGCCTGCACTATCTCTGCACTTATCTGATGGCATGATCTCAGCGCTGTGTGCCCATGTGTTACAGCAATGTCTTATTCTGGGCAACAGGCGCCAGTCTTCAAATACAAGGAACTCTAAAAGACGGGAAATAAGGGATAAACGATTCAGCAGAAATCATTGCTCCCGTTTGTATAAACTTAACATATTTTTTAGCATGATGTCTTACTGGAAAAACACATGGAGTCAATGTAAGAGCAGTAATTACACATCAGATGGAAAAAGATCATTGGTATTGGGGCAGATTGTGTTTTATTAATGCAGCAACTCAGAAAGCATTGCTTCTCAATATGATACAAGCTATTCCAAATGGTTAGAGAGTCGGACTCGTAACCCAAAGTTTGGGAATTCGAGTCTCCGGTCCGGCAGGAATTGTAGGTGTGTGGAGTGAATGTACAGCACTCTCTCCACCCTCAATACCACGACTGAGGTGCACTTGAGCAAGGCACCGAACCCCCAACTGCTCCCCGGGCGCCGCAGCATAAATGGCTGCCCACTGCTCCGGGTGTGTGTTCATGGTGTGTGTGTGTGTTCACTGCTGTGTGTGTGCACTTAGGATTGGTTAAATGCAGAGCACAAATTCCAAGTATGGGAATTACTTGGCCACACGTCACTTCACTTCACTTCAAATATCTTGGACAGATGCAATATAGGGAAGCTTATAATAACTAGCAACTAGGACACATTCAAGACGAGTGCATCATCTGGAAACCCATTATTTTATACATTATACAGATAATTGAAGCACTTGACCTCTTATTTAAAATGTGAAATATTTGAGCTGTGAACTTCTAAAATGTCTAAATGTTCAGTTTTAGGCAGTCTGAACTTCAAGTTATTCATCAGCAACGGTATTTCTGTTTATTTTTTCTCCAATTAAAAATGTGTTTTCTGGCATTCTTGCATAAATCATGTGAAAGTTATTGAGATTGCTGGTTTTATATGGTCATGACAAGTGTGTGTGTATGTGTGTGTGTTTTTAAAAAGAGCAAATTTGTATACATTATAGTAAATTCTATACATGACTGTATTTATTTATTTAAGAAATTAATACAATTATTCAGCAAATATGCATTCAGCTGACAGGTGACAGTAATTTCTACATTCTAACAAAATTACATTTCAATACGGATAATAAATAGAATTGTTTCTTTAGCAGGAAATCAGCATATTAGAATGATTTATGAAGAATCATGTGACACTGAAGAACTGACGAGTAATGATGCTGAAAATTCAGCTTTGATCACAGGAATAAATTACATTTTACAATACATTCAAATAGAATTTTATGTTTGAAATTGTGATAATATTAATTATTTTTACTATATTTTTGGTCACATACTGTAAATGCACCCTTGATGAGAATAAGAGACTTCTATCATAAACATTTAAAATCTTACATACCCCAAATGAATGGTAGTGTATACTGCAAACACTAAAAATTTACATTGTGTAGGCTAATGGTTAAAGGTCTACCAAATGAATAAAATAACTCATAATTTCTCATAGCTTGGGAAACTGAAAGAAACACTTCTGCTATTACTGATGGTTTTTAATTAATGCAGAGAGCTCTCAAATGTAAACCCCAGAGAATATGTTAAAAAGAAGTCAAGGACAAAAAAATACAGCCATGAAAAGCCAGTTTGTCGTAGTGTTATGCACTAACATGCTAATAGGCAGAGAAAGGGAGGAAAAAGTCTGTCTGAAAGCACTAAATGTAGCAGGACATCTCTTAAATGAATGAGGCACAAAGGGGATTACCTCACCACATTTCTTCTGTTACTTTTCCACACACATAAAAGCAACTTCTCAATGTGTGTTACTATTCTAATTTCAGCCAGGGAATGGAGGGAGGGTGAAGGAGGACTCAAAAGACGCCGCTCTGGTTTGTGGATAGCGATGGAATGTGACAATGCTAATTATTGCGTGCAAAGCTACACAAACCACAGTTCCACCTGATAATGGAAGACTTTTTCCTTTTTCCTGTCTTCAGTGTGAAAATCACTCCCACATTCCTTTCATTGGATACCTTTTTTCTTTGTTTGTAAAGCAAAAGTATTGTTAAAGCAACGTCAAACATACAATAAGTATATGTTTAAAATGTTAGTCATGATGGCAGGTTAGTCCAATAATACAAAACAGTAAAAAGATATACATGATTTGTATTAAAATTGCAGTTTATGGTTGAGTACACTAGCTACAGCGGATTCAATTTCTCGTCATGTTGTCCTCATGTATTTATTATCATCTTTAATCAGAAGGATTGAAATAAGTGTTTACACAAATATAAATAGTGTCTATGTATGCATTTCCTTAAACTAAATATTAATTAATTCATTTGTTCGTTCATTTGTTCATCAATGTAATATTTCACCATTGAACACAATATAGAAATGCTTTTTTTCTGTCAAGAGGTGATGTTTGACACCAGTTTTAAAGACATTCAGATATTTTTATTTGATATTATTGCATTATATCTTCACAATAGGCATATTTAAAGATAACTGTGAAGTAATATACAACTAATTAAACAATTGGAAAGCCAAACAGAGAGATATTAACAGCCCAAGCTCTCTAGAAAAATGTAGCCTATCTGTGGCGAACTTGATAAAAAAATGATATTAACGTTGCTTCTGTCATGTTTCATTACTTTCAAAATAAAATGCCCAGTGCGTGGTAAAAGCATTTCTAGTTGACCTAACTTACAGTGTTTACAAAAGCAAATGTGAAATAAAAAAATACATTTGCTGAAGCAATCATGTCAGTTTAGCTTGCATTTACAATCATTTGAGCACTTTTATCATGATTTGTGTTTCACAGGACTTGTACCAGAGCGGTTTGTATCATAAGTGCAATGTACCAGGTGGGCTACCAAGCAAGTTTACTACATCAGAAAAGCCATACATATGGATCTGCATATGTGATGCAAAGATCATAATGTATTAGTTTGCAAGTCATGTGCTAAATGCATGAAAATAAGTCTTTGTTAATATATAATCTGCCCCTATATTCATAATGTGTGTGGAAAATAATAAAAATGCTTGGTGTTTTACTGTCACTCGTGGTCCTTTCAGCTAAAAACGGCAATGAATTGCATGTATAGGTACATTTTTGGAGTAGGTAGATTGCCTGTTTTTCCAACGAGACTGGGTTTGATATTAAGCAAAAGAGACAGCAAGAGAAAGGGCGACCAAAATAATCCTCTGAAAGAAACAAAAGTTTTACTAGAGATACAGTGAGAAGGCTGAAAGAGCCACATCAATGGCGTCATATATACAAAGAGCAGCGAACAGAAAGAAAATGAGGTACAAGAGCAGAGGGAGATGATCACCAACTTGTTGGAGAACCTCTACATGAAGCGTACTGATCTGTTGGGATGGAGTCATGAATGCTGTCCTGCAGAGCCAGATTTATTCACTCGCTGCTCTTCCATGCTGTGGCTCCTCTGGTTGCTCTTCTTTTCATTTGACACTAAAAGACAGCCACTGACTGAAGCCTTTCAGCGCACATCACCATGCTTTTGTGGAGCATAATCAAAGGACATGAATGTGCGCTACAGCCAGGAATCGCCATGATTTCTACAAGCATCGAGTCTGAAGGACAAGTTTTGCCACATAGTTGGCTACAATGACCACAAATGTTTTGAAAAGGCGATTGACTTGTTCAAACATGAAAAGATTTATGTAAAAAGAATAGTTCACCAAAAAATGAAATACCAAAATACCAAATGTCATTCTAAACCATATGCGGTTGTTGTTTTTGCTGGGACACATGTTTTTTAATAGTGACCATGTTTGCCACACTCAAAAATAAATAAATGCATACATATATATATATATATATATATATATATATATATAACGTATATATATATTTATTTTTATTAACCATTTGATAGTTTAATGCAATACAGCACATAAGCAATAATGTCTATTGTTTTTGTATTTGTTTTATTTATTTTTTATTTTTTTGAAGCTTGACAGACATGGCAACTGTCACTGTGTGGAAAAGTGTACTGGAAAAAAAAAACTGAAAAAAAGAAAAGAAAATATCAGCATATAGGTTTAAAACAACAACATGGTGATGAATGAACGAACGAACAAACAAACAAACAAATGAACGAACGAACAAACAAACTTAAAATAAAATAATATAATATAAAGTATAATAAATAAATACATATGTTGAACCATTCCTTTTAATATTTCCTATGATCATTGTAGCCACTGATGGCTGATTTTGCATGCTAAGCACAGAGAAGCCGTGCTTCAGTTTTACATAGACTGGTTTAATTAAAAAGGCCTGTGCCCTCATGTGACCTAACTGTATTCAAGACAACAAATACTTTGGTTTGCCAATTAACGTTGTTAAGAGAATCTAGTTCCCTTGTTATTATACTAATTAAGTCATCCTGGGTTTAAATTAAATCTTAAATTAAGGTCTTAAATTGATCGATGATAAAATACTACTAAAACCGTTGGGACTTTATGAGTCATATTTCATGCAGATGTTGCTATCTACTACCATCTTTCATCTCAAAAAATACTCTGTTTCCATATTCTGGGTTATTGCTGTGAGTGGGGTAACAATAGATCTTGAAAACAGAAGAAAAAAAACCTCTTCTTATGAAATATTCATCATTCATGCGTTTGCCTGATAATGTGCACTGTTTGCTTCCCACATGTGTGTGCACATTTAGCTAAACACACCAGTAAAGACTTTGAAGATATATACAGTCTTGTTTAAAAAAATAAAAAATAATTAACAGAGCAGCAAAACAGCATAACATATTATTAAAATATTCTTTTCAGAGAATGTAATTAATAAATTAAGGTTCATTTTTAAGCATGAAGTCACATTTTTGTGATGTTTTATGTAAAAACTATATAAAATATTTAAGTCTTTGAAGACATGTCTTGTATAACTCTAGATAAAATCACTTGAGCAGCATCCAATATAAAGACTTGTTCTCAGAGAATACAACAAAGTACAAGATATTTTGCTAAACACTCAATAGACCATTCAGATATACATAATTATATGCAGAATGCAATAAAGTGCATGCAATAAAGTTTAATAAAATAAGTCTGCCAAAAAAAAACATTATTTTGTCTTGTATTACAGCATCAAATATCAAGACTTGTTTTCAGAGATTATAATATATTAATACAAAAATAAAAAGTTAATTTTAAAGCATAAAATTCATTAAATATCATTATAATTATATATACAAATATAAATGATACAAATACTTCAACATTTCAATATCATAATCATGTGTGTTCAAATCTTTTTAACGGAACAAAGAAATACTGATTAAAAAAGAAAGGTTGTTTTTGCTCCTGTCCAAAGGTCAAGGGGAGGTTGTGAGCTAATAGTTTTAGATCGGCACTGCCAACACAACAGTTTTGAGTTTATCGATAATTACGTGATTCAGCGGTGAGGAATTATTGAAATCACAATTCTGCTTTATTACCATCGAGCCGCCACTTAACCCCGGGAAACTTTCCTTGATAGATGACACTGTCACTCCGGATGAACAGCATTCGCTAAACAGCAAGCACCAAGGTCACTAACCGACGAATGTTTGCATGTGTGTGTGTGTGTGTGTGTGTGTGTGTGCTTTGCCTGATGATGTCATCAGCATGATCAATACTTGAATGGCTTCCTCACTCCTCCATTGTCAAGGGTCTATTGCCATTTCCCTAATCACAGACATTATGAGCACAACGAACAATTTCCCCATTAAAGCACCATCAAGGATCTATTGAGAAAACAATCTGACCACATAATCATCACTCCTCTGCTAGATCACTGCCAAACCCTAATGAGAAACAGAATATACCCAATAGTGAGGGGTTACATCTGAATAAACATTAGTCTGAGCAATAGGATTTGTAATTAGGTTAAACTGAGAAATATTTGCTTATTTAATGGCCATGTGTTTTTGGATTAGATATAATTAGTATGTCAGTGCTTCCCAGAGAACTGATTTACACATCAAAAGTCATTTAATCGTAAAAGTGGTACAACTATAACCTCTCCTCAATTTATCCTAAAAGCTTCAATGGAAACCGCATGTAAACAGAAGCATTTCTGGCTTTATTCTTAGCAACGTATATGTTGTATAAAAATAAAGGAATGATATTAAAACTCCTCCTAAACAGAGATAGACACAGATTTGAAAGGAATATTCCATGCATAATTGAAAATTGTGTTAACATTTTCTCATCCTTGCGTCGTTCCAAACTCATTTTATTTTCTTTCTTCTGTGAAAATGTAATGTTTAGGCAGAATGTTCAAGCTTCTTTCATGCAACAAAAGTTGACAGTGGATTATAAAGGATATAAAAGCATTAAATCTAAAGTTTAAGGGTGAGTAAATGATGAGAAAATTGTCATTTTCTGAATAATTTATGCTGTTCCTATAGTTCTCAATACAACACAGAACTTCAAGTATACTATTACTTAAACAGGCAATTTGAGCAAAATTAAAACTCTTTCATATTCAGTGCCTAGCAATGAAATCTTTACAGTCTGATAAAATCAATCTTTTATTTCTAACCTTGTCATTTACGTAGCATGTCAAACCCTCTTTTTAGCCTAGAAACTTTAAAATGAAGTCAACCTTTATCTAAGAGGTCAGTTAAACCACAACTCCTTGAAATCACAGAAGTAAATTAGGATCAAACCGAGGGCAGTCGAAGAGATACAATCTCAATGAACTTCCAGTCGATTTGACTGACTTTCTAAATTGTCACCAACTGCCGACAACATTGCATTGACTGGTCGATCTCAATAATTACTCTGTCAATATCAAAACGTGTGGCACATTAAGTTCTCATGCATTCAAAACAGATGCTTATTTTCTGCATTTTTATACTAAACTGGCTTTTTTTGTTTAAATCCAGTACATTATATTTGATAATTTGGGTAAACAAAGACTCTATTTCAAGGTCCTTGCCTCATAATTGTATTCGTAATGAACGTTCACATAATGAATATTCATTCACTGCTTCACACTCTAGGATTGTCTTCTGGCTACAAGGCCACTAATTGAATTGCTCGTGTGCAGAGGACAGCCGACTGCTCTTCCGTTTTTTCTCCTTCACATAATTATGTTCTCGGCTGCCAATCAAACCTGCCAGTCCTGTTTGTTTAGACTGAGCCAATTTGTGTCTCGTGTAACCTCATAGATCTAATTTACAGTTTAGCTGTATATATATACAACCAAAATTTTGAGTAATTAAAAGCACACACACAAACACACACAGCACTCACAGTTACAAATAACACTGAACCGTCACTGCCCTGTGTGTGCTTTACTTGCATACTGAACTTTAGCACACAGCCATGCATTGATGGATTTATTGATAGCAATTAATCAAATGTCCTACTGAGTCACTTGTGAATATCACGGAGTAGAGCGTGCTTGTGCTGGAGCTATAAAATCAATACAACGAGACGCATATGAGAGAATATATAACCTTGTAAAGGTCGTTTTCCAAAGATTTTTTTTTTTCATTTAAAAAAAAAAAATTATATTCATAAAATGTTGAGACCAAATGAGATCTGTCAAAATATTGAAACTGGAGTTATATTATGGAGGTAAAAAAACAAAACAAAAAAAAAACATATAGGCACTTTAAAAATAAATAAATATATATAGATTTATATATAGACATATAGATTTATGTAAACTTTTTGAATTCATGGGAACTGACTACTTGCACTGAAATGACCCCCCCCCCAATAAACCAACCAAACAAACAAACAATAAACAAATAAACAAACAAATAAATAAATAAATACAATTAAAAAAATAATAAGAAAATTAAATAAAATTAAATAAAATTAAATAAAATAATAATAAAAATACATTTTACATTTTATTCACGTGACTCACTAGTTAAATCAGGACCATATTACTTTTTATTTGCCACCAATCTCTTAATTTACACACAAAAAAAAAAAAAAGACAAAACTTTAACAGAATTAATTGTGGGTCAATTCCGGAGCAAGAACACAAGGGTCTCAAGGCCTTTGGACTTATTGAATGCAGCTAAATGGATAGCACGCTGTAGGCCGGTGTTTTATTTTTATTTATTTATTTTTGCAATGTCTATACTGTGTTGTTGTTTGCCACAAAAATGCAATGATTTCCAATTGTCTGCTAATTAATGAATCAATTGACTTGTTTTCAATTATTATGATTTTGGAAATTATATAGCTTTACGAAGTGCCCTAAATATAGCAATTACAATAGTTGAGCTTCTCTGCTCTGAAAGAAAGTAGTCTTGCTCTTGTATGGTGGTTGGATTTCCGCACACGCTTTGTGGATATGGCGTGATTTCAGATAGATCACTTACACGTTGGCTCAGTCATGCGCTGCTCTGATTTTATCATCTTTCATCCAGACCTGATTTGACTTCCATGCTGGTTTATGAGGTCGGATCACATGGAGCCAGACAGACGCAGGAAACGTCTAACTACTTATTACTGCTTGTTCGGAGCTGCATACTGGTGTTTAGCATGAAAAATAACAAGCTGAAGACATTTAACTACAGAGTGGGATGTTGGGGTAATTCTCTCAAAAGTTGAAGAGGGTGTCTGTACTTTGAACTCTGAGTTTTAAGAGCTCGGCCAATTCTGAGCCCTCATTTTGGGCATCAAGTAGAAGCAACTCATCAAAATGGCCAATCTTGCGTTAAAGCTTTCCGTAAGCATATAAAGTGAGCTTGTGTACGTCTGTATGTCAGAAGAGAGGGAACTCTAACCTCATGCCGTTACTGTACACAAATTAGAGACACATTCTTTCCTCATTTTGCAAGCCTCTACCAAGAATTTCATTGGAAATTCAACTCCAACAAAGTAACCCAGACCTGTTAGGTCAAACCACAGAATGTGCAAATCTAGCTGCAAGGCATGGAAGTCTTGACATTGGAAAATGGCAACCATTGGGACAAACATCAAACATCAAACTCTTCCTGCACTTAAAAAGTTGCATGGATGCATACAGTATATACAATGCCATTCCAAAACCAAGAACCATCTTCAACCTAAATGGAACTTCAAATTAACATGTGCCTCTCATATGACCTGATTAACAAGAATAGAGAATGTTCAAAATGCATGAGTTCATAAGTCCACCATTCAGTAAACAATAATAATTCATGCTAAGAAATCAAAAGTTAACTGGCGATACACTTTAAGTGCAGAAACGACCCAACCTCAGCACATTTCAAACACATTCAGTGCCAACACAGCTTATGTTAATAGCCATTCTATGGCATGTAGTGTAATTTTTGTAATTGCTCAGGGTTTTAATAATTCACAGTATGAGGCCAGCGCTGCCCTCATTACAACTGACCTCTAGGGGGAGTAGTGATAGACTGTACAGCATTATTACTACATTATTTATACTCTTGGCTAAGACCCTAATCATAATGAACAGCATTTATTTTTCATCTCTAAATGAAGGCCCCTTTTATCAGGATGAAAATAATGCCATCAAAACTCAAACGGCATTTGAATTGCTAGAGAGTTTAGTTATTACTAGGTTGTCATTACTATGATGGCCCTTGGAAATGGCTTAAATCCAGATTTAGGGTTTGTCGAGACTATATCTGTTGAAGGGTTTAGTATTCAGCACATGATTAATCTTTTGTGCGTGAATGAGGTGTTGTATAGCGAATCGCCAGAGTGTGACACTGCGTTCCATTATTCCATCTCTGATGAGGTGGTGAGGCGAGACGAGAGAGATTCCCAGTGGAAATGCTCTGAAATCATTTTTCCTTTTGGAAACGCAATAACACTAAGAGCCTTATCAACCACACCTGTACTTTTCTTTTTTTCTTTTCTTTTTTTTTGGTGGGCAGCTCTAGTAATTGAATTATTCATAATTTAATCCAGCCGTTCTCCATATTCAGTGAAAGAGAAAGACATTTTGGTACTTTTTTTTGCAAACAGAGAACCTCTGAACATTTAGCTTTTGTCTGTTCGCTTTAAGGGCATCTAGATGATGGTATATGGCTAAACACTAATAAAGCTAAAACAGGAAAATAAACCAAATGTATTGATGATTTAACTGACCACCCAGGTGCGTATTTTGTTCTGTTTATGTCCAGTGACAGACTAATAGCATCTGCCCCAACTGTCTTAATAAAACTGACATCATAACAGGAAAAATATATATTCTTATTGTTTATTGGCTCATTGTTCACTGAGGCATTTCATGGGGTCTTTAAAGATTTGAGTTGGAAAAAGAAAAAGCTACGCTGAGAAAACAGTTCACACAGCTTGCTTTTATCTAGTTGAACTTCAAAAGAATTCAAGAGTGTTTCACAGTGTTGTTAGACCTTCCATATCTTATTATCAAACTTACTCCTCACACGCTTTACAGCCGTTTAATTCCGATTTGTGGAGAGGGCACACCCAAGGCATGTGCCATACTGCAGGGAACAGGAAATGAGTGTTGGCACTCACATCTTGCTCAGAGTGAGTTGTTTCCTCTGTAGAGGCCGCATTCTGTTGTCAATTTGGATGCAAGCAGGTGGTGTGTGTTCAGGCTCTTTCTGAAATTCTTAATTAATCAGAGCAAAAATGTTGACAAGCGGCAGTCTCAAAGAACATATGATCGAGGTAGAGGCGGCTGAATAATGAAAGGGCTTTTGAGTTATTTGGCTTAAGGTTTTGCTGGGTGTTAGGGTAGAGTAGGTAGGTAGATCGTTTGGTAGACATTAAATTAGGTTAGGTAGATCTGTGGATGGGTTGGGAAGTTTAGCTTCGGTAGATATTAATGTCATTAATTTTGTAATAAATCAAGTTTTTCCTAAAAAGAACTTTGTCAGCTTTGCTTTTCACTGACATGAACGAGCTGTAGTATGTTTATTTACATTTCCTGGATGTTCAGCTGTGACAGGTGCCTAAGGTATCCGAAGCTTCCACTACACATAAACACACACACACACATACATATATAACCCCAACCTGAGTGTGTTTGCATGCATGTGTGTGGGCTGTCTTCTGAAGTTAAGCCTTCACAGATAAACAGCTTCAGCAGGTTTTCAGCGTGATGCGCTAACTCAACGTGAGACACACTCCGTGCTGAGGGTGGATGGAAAAAAGTGAGCGCCCACCACTTAGAATTTCCAATCGAGCCAAGATCAATAGTGATGTGTTATTCCGCAATAAAACAGGCTCATCGGAAAGAAGCCGCTCTTGTGTTTTGTCATGTTTGATTTATTTCATCTCGCCAGAGTACTTCTGCGTGGGTTCTGAGAGGCCGAGTTCTTGTTGTTTGTTTGGAGAGAAAGAGGGTATAAGTCCAGCGGCTCCCATTGTTTCTCTGTTAAGATTACGCAGACCCTCTTAAAGCGGTTGCTAATCCGACATGGTTCATCTTGGTGGCACACGGGGTGTGTTATGTAATGTTTAAAGCTCAGCTACTGTTTTCGAGCCAGTCCTGAAAATGTTCTGATGGGTTGAGTGGATGCAGATGTTTTGGTGGAGGGCTTGCAGATGGTTGTCAAATTCTTTTTGTCGCACTTTATGCCAGCTATGTATTTTGCAATGCATTATTCTATGAATTTCCTTAGACTTTCTGCCGTAATTCCCCAGTACAATCAAAAGTCTGATTAAAAACATAGATTCTGAATTTCAAGGTATACAGAAATCTCCAGATGCCACGGCCATGTTTGGTCTGTATTGACATTGTCTACTTCAGCTATAAATAACAACGGTATTATGCTACTACGGAATAAGGTTATGCCTGAGGAAATGAACCACAAAAAAATGTAAATTACTTATTGATTTTCTTGCTTTTCAGACCCACATCCATCTTAGGCTTGAAAATATGTTTGACAGTAACCATATTCAAGCTGAATAACATAGAAAGCTTTGCTAGAAATTACCGATGGTCTGGAATGGGTAAGTATTTAGCAATGTGTTCTTTTTCCCTTTTCTTTCTGCATCTGTCTTTCTCTTTGAGAACACGCAGACAGTATGGAAAGAATGGGGAAAATTTGATTAGAGAGGAAATCCTGGAGAAAGCTGTAAATTACAGCTAAAGTTCAGCAATCCTTCCTCCCAAAGGATGAGACAAGCTGCTAAACACCATCAATCTGCTGCGGAGGACTTCAGCATGTCACGTCTCTATAACTCTCTTTCCTTTTCCTCTCACTCATGCGCAGTATAATTGATCAGCATGGAAAATTGAAACTGATAATGAAATGTTCTCCATTTACCCAGAAACTTTAATGATTTAGTCGTTATAGGATCGTAGCAACGGAATTCTCATCAAAATGTTATAATACCTGTCTGTCTTCTGTATTTGTAAATGAATATCTTTTAGTAAATTATATCTATACATTTTACAATCTATACAATTCCAAAATAACTATCTATTATTAATAATGCAAGTTTTATGTCAACATAATAGACAGTTTTCAAATGCTCTTGTCAAAACAAGTTGTTTTTCTTTTTACTGAGAAAGTTCTTGGAGATAAGCAGACCCTTTAAAACAGAAGTACATCTTTGCCTTTTATGCTGGTGAGTCTTGTCTAGTTTTGTCTCACAGAGCTTTTCTCTCCAGCCCTGATGTAATTACTGTATTCTACATTTGGCCGACCCGTTCTCCACAATCCCAGAGGATCCCAATGGTAAACAAAATATCAATCACAGACAATAAAGCTGGCAGGGGAAAGGAGCTCAGCCTTAACAAAATACAAACAAGAACTAGGGCCATCTCTCATAGAAATTAACCAAAAAACTGTTTTGACCAAAGCAATGATCAAAAGTGGCCAGCACATGGCAATTCAGACTTTTTAATAGGGCGTGTAGTTGAAAGCAATTTTCCTTTCCCGTTCCATGGGGGGAAGAGCGAAACCATGTTTCATGTTCTGCTAATGACACAGAATAAAAAATAAAAATGAGTTGAGCACAAATATGTAAGCATGTGAATTTTTTTAACTGTGCATGGAACTACTTTAGGTGAGCCAGGCATTTGATTTTCACTTTGCTGAAATGAATTAATTGTGACAGAATTGTTTCAATTAAACTGCATTTTTGGTCCATTTCTTACACAATTCCATCGTATGTCTAAGAATATAGCGTATGAGTTATATACAGCATATTTATTGTTTTTAAACTATAGAGATAACTATATTAACGCCACATCAATGGACTGTGGATTCTGATTGGCTGTCATTGTTTTTACCCTTCGTCAGTTTTAGTCTGTATACAATTTAATTATGTGTCGTTATCATTATGGCTGTGATATTTATAGTTACATTACAATTTTTGTCCTCGATGCAGTTTTCTTTTTCTTCTAGGCTTGAAAGCCTAAAAAGACAATATGTTTTCACTGTATGGAAAAGACATTCCTCAAAATATCCCCTTTTGTGTTTCATGAAGGAAACTCAGTCATACAGATTGGAACGACATGAGGATGAGAACTCAACACAAGGTATCATAAAAAGTGGAGTAAAGTAAAATAAAAAAGTCACTATAGTGAGTGCTTTAAAGCTTTTGTTTGCCTCTGCTTGCAGTAAGGTAATGAATGTTTAATTGTTACAGCATCATGTGCACTCAAGTAAAGCGGTGATGACCTTGACATATGTCTTCTCTCCATCCTCCTCCCTCACAACCACCGCAAAGCAGCCCAACACGAGCTTGCTATCTCTGACAACGGCTCCGCTCGCTTCCCCTCGCATACTTTGTGGTCCTGCCTGAACCCTCAGCATTGCTTACTGTAGACCCAGCACTTTGTCCTGCAGGAAAGCAGCTCTATCCCAGGGCAGACAAAACATGCCACTTTAATGGCTTTCTCTTGTTTCTCACAGCTAAATGGAGACAGACCACAAGCAGCAGAAAAGCCATAGCAGTGAAAAGGATGGGGCAAGTTTTGAACTTTACAAGAGGTAACTTGCTGGTGAATATGTTTTTTTCATGTCCTTATACTTCTTATGAACATTCTTTTCAGACTGGCATTACTTTCTGTGTGATTTTATGCTTTAGTTGTTATCTTGGCATGGCACTTATGGCTGTTACTGTCTGTTTCTTCATCTTTTAAAAGACAACTCTTTGGCAGGTAGTCATTATTTTTGTGCAGGATTTGACCTGTCATCGATTTCAATCCATGGACACATCTAGTGCACGGGAGACATTTGGGATAGGTAACTTACAGAAATCATAAATGAAAGTCCAACATTTAAGTAGCAAACAGTGCTCACAAGAGGTAAGCATTATTAGTAAACATTTCTATGCTTATGCATCATATTTCCTGCCAACCAATAATGGTACCGAGGACCGTATTAATCTTACTGAGTGTTTCAAGACAGCGTTATGAAAGTATGATAGATGAGGTCATTATTTATCCCAAAATCATGGGGTTGCAAGCACCCAGTGATTAAAAAAAGTTAGAATCTAAGACACATATGCAATATAACTTCAAGAAAAATTCAGTCACATTTAAGCAGTTTAGTTGTGGATCTTGCTAAAGGTTGAATTCCTGAAGATTTTTCACTAAATGTACTGCCACTATTTTGCAGGGCAGGAATATGCACTGGGTTATCTACATGGGCCCTTCAGACAATGCTTTGAAAGCAACCCCCCACAAATAATCCATGATGATTATCATTCATCATCTAATTTGAGCAATATTTTTATTTTAGCCGAATTGCTTAAATAGTCTTATTTTTAAACAAAACGTGCAGGATGTATACCATAGTTTTCAAATAATTTTGTCTCCTTGAAACATGCCCCCCCCCCCCCCCCATCCCCCCCAATCGACTGCAAACTCGTGTTTGACCACTGGATTTACAAAAATCATTACAGGTTGTGTTTCAACATTGCATCAACTACTAATGCACATTGTCATTGGGATGATTTTTTCTTTAAAACATATTAAATGCACAAATTCATGTTATTTATTATTTACATGCGATGCAGACATTCCCAGACTTTTTTTTGTCATTTGAAGATCTTTCACCTAATATATTTACTTGAAGTACCTCTGAGATTTTAAAATAAATATTTTAATAATTAAGAATCACATGCATATGTTCACGGTATGTGACATGCAAGTGCACAAATAAAATATTTGGCAACACTTCAGTATAGGGACCAATTCTCACTATTAACTAGTTGCTTATTATTGGCTGTTTATTAGTACTTATGAAGCACATATTCTGCATGGCCATATTCTATATCCCTAATCCTATCCAATACCTACATTTAACAACTACCTTACTAACTATTAATAAGCAGCAAATTAGGAGTTTATTGAGGCAAAAGTCAGTTAATGGTTTTTTAATAGTAAGAATGGGACCTAATTAATGTATATATATATATATATATATATATATATATATATATATATCAATTAAGTGTTCTATTTTTTTTTTTTTTTTTTGATTGATGTTATTTTAAAATTATTTATTATAATTGTATTTTTTATAGTTTAATTAATTATTACCTTTAATTAAACTCACAAACACCCTGCAGTCCCTTTACAAACCTCAGTTTAGGAAACCTTGATATAATGTAATGTTTAATGCACTTCATGTTGTTAATTACAATGAATGGAATATATTTTCTTTCTCTTTGTATTTTTAAATCGATGTGATAAACAAGTTAGGTCAAAAGTAATCTAAAATTAGTCTGATTATATTACTTAAAATGTATAACGTAACCAACTGCGTTACTAACTAACACTTTTTGTCATGTAATTTGGAATCAGTAATGGATTACTGTACATTTTACCCAGCTCTGGTCAAAATACAAACTAAAAGATTTGTCGCTATTTCCATTTCTACACGACTTTAACATAAACAAGGGAGTCTCGCTATTTATGGGTAAGATGCCCACAAAGATAAACCCAGTGACCTTTTGGAAACTCGATTAAGTCCCGACTATTCAGAGTCGTGGTGCAATAATTAATGTAAATACGCTTGAGAAGTTGAGCCATCGTCCTCGTGTGGGTGAAATAGGTTTGAGTCCAGTTGTGATGTTTACTGATTCGACTCCTCTTCACTCTTCATAGAATTTCTCAAAATTTCCTGTTTCCAGCTACCAGTCCACATTAAAACCAGAAATGCATGGACATTGAGAACATAGTTGATATTTATACTCTGGAACCATTAGGATTTCACTGTGGGTGAGGCTATCTAGTACAATGCTGAAGAAAGACTAGAAAGAAACAAATATGTTCACTGCAACTGGATCCTGCTATCTTGAATCATCCGTGGGCACAAACAAAACCATCATAATTATCAAAGAAACCATAACTTATTTCCTTTGGTTTGTTTGTGAAAGTTGACCTACAAGCTGTTTTGGTTATGACAGACCACTAAAGACAGTTTAGAGAAACTACAGGAATCCTTGCAAATGGCCAGAGCCGATTCTTCCCCTCTAATTCCTGGCAAGCGTTCCTGTCACAGATAGGCAGAGCGTTTGACGTACTTGCGGAGGGGCCTCTCCCTGTCTGTGGGATTGGGACCATGCCATTCTCATTCAGGCACTTAGCTGCAGAACTTATCTTGTTAGCTGAGCCGGCTTGCCCGTGACCCAGCCGCTGTGAGAGAGAAACTGCAGCCACAGGGCCACCAGCCCGTCAGGCTAAGCTCACAATCAGTTTTATGTGCAGCAAAGTCACACAATGAAATACCGTTCTCACCTTCGCTTGGTTAAAAGATTCTAAAACGGTACCATCTGCTAAACTGTGCTGACTTTTTAAACTTTTTGTGTTTCATCGACATTAACACACTGATGTAGCAGGTGAAGTATGTGTTTACGAAATCTGATCATAAGAGGTCACAGGAGATGCATTTCGGATGTTACTACCAGGTGTAAATGGCAATCTGTCTCGGCTGATCGCTTGTGTTTAGATCACCTGGAACAGATGTTAATTCCAGAAGTAAACAGAGGAAAGACACGTGTAGGATTAATGTCTTAAAGGGATGTAAATTCTGTCATCATTCACTCACCATCGCATCTTTTCAACCCTGTGTGAAAGTGATTCCCTATCCCTTTAACAAAAGTCTTAATTTGCTCTCTATTTTATCTTACGAGAAACAATCAAGATATTAAAGACATTTAGCTTGCAGAGACAGAATAAAAGACACAAAGTGGAAATTCGCTGTAGTTTTTGCCAAGAAAATCTGCATGCTCTTTGAAACCATGCATTATTAAAGCATGTAAAATTAATTTCCTTTAGAGGAATTAGACCATTTTTAGTAATCATGTGATCTCGCTTACATTTCGTACAAGTTATTTTCAGGAGCCGTGGAAGCATGCAGAGGCGGGTGATGAAGCACATTCCTCATCATGTTCTCATAAGAGGACTCATCTCCACTTTTCCCCTCTTCATTCGTCTAATTTGATTAGTCAATGAAATTGCTGTCAGGCGGCGTTACGGGTAGCATCTTGTCACATAATATTGATTACGGTGCTTTGCAGCGTAGCAGTTCATAATTTAGCTTTGGGGTTATCAGAGAGTTGAGGAAAAGAATTTAAGGGTAATATCACATAAACCACGTCGCCTATCTCTGTTATGCATGTTCATGAAGTGCACAGCCTATCCGAAGACATTTGATGTTTAATATGCAGCTATATCAGATATTTAAAAATTTTAATATTCAATTTATTTATTTATTTATTGGTAATTCGATACCAGGTTTATACTAAAATAATAAAGTGTAATCAGAGCTCAAAACAGGTTTTCTTTACAAAAGCTTTTCTTTAAATAAATAAATATATCACATTTTTACAGTTCCAATAATTTGTACTTAATAAAAAAATAAAATAATAAAAAGTGGCAAATTATAGTTCCAAAATGTTTTCAAAAATTCATACTTCATAATAAAAAATAATAATAATAAAGAAGCCGTAAATTCTACAGTTCCAAAAATCCAAAAATTCATACTTAATAATAATAATAATAATAATACAAATTAAAGAAAATAAAATGTAAGAAAATTATACAGTTCCAAAAAAAAAAAAAAAAAAAAGGAATTTATACAGTTCCAAAACAATTCCAAAAATGCATACTTTGTATAGTTTTGGCAAAAACTTTTTCAAAACATAAAAATGTATATTTAAGAACAACAAATGTAAGATTTTAAGTGTCAATGTCAGTGTCAACACAGGCCTGAAGGGGCATGTAACTGATTTGTAAACTGGCCAGAAACTCTTATTTTGAGCCCTGGTAATGATACCAGTTATTCTACAGAACCAGTAGTACAGTCTTATTTCAGAACTCGACTGCTGTCTGATTTACAATTGACTTATTTTGAATGCTCAACATTTTTGTGATTGAATTGTTTTTTGGGGGGTCACTCAGAAGCTCTACCAAAGGACCCTGTTGTATTGCGCACATCTGGACGTCTACCATCTCCTCTCCCATCATGTTGTGTGTCCTCATAAAAAAGATCTAGCATGACAAATTAATCCAGTTGACAAATAGATAAGACATAAAACTTGCACCCCAGTGACTCCCACACAGATAGAAGCAGCTGTTTGCTGGAGAAGACAAGGCTTGGGATCAGGGGCCGGAGGAGAACCGAGGAGCGGTCAGGGTCAAACAATGACGTTTGTTGTTAATAATTACACTCTTCAAATACACAGAGGAGACATCCAAACAAGAGGTCACTGGCCTCTATGAGATGACCGGGTAGCAAGTGGTGGAAACGAGCGCAGTGCTTGTATAGAAAAATAAGTGTCGGGGTAAACACTGTGCAGGGTTATTCTGAGTTCTGGGAAGGATGTAGTGACTTTGAGGAAGGAAATCGGGATAAACAGACACAACTTACCTCCGACACGGAGATTGATCTGGTCGCGGCGCTGGCCGTCGGGGTTCTGGAAGCAGCTGTACAGGCCGTTGCTACTCATGTTCACTTCCATCAGGATGAGCCGCGGTCCTTCTTCCCGCCGACGGGCCTTCACATCCGTACCGTTCACCTTCCATGTTACCGAGGCGTCGTTGTCCAGCGAGCCGCACTGCATAGTGACATCACTTCCTATCCTTTCATACTGAATCCTGGCACCTGAGGAAACATAACAGATGGTCGAATTCAATTACAACACTTACTTTTTTCCTAAGGTGAAAAATTCAGCCGCTTTTGAGGCGCAGTAAAAAAGTATCAAATAATGTGTGTTTGTCCTTCTAAAGCATACAATAAGACATTCTTGTCCAGGACAGAAGAGAGTTTTGTTGGTTTATTGTGTAACCGAAATACCAATAATAACCAGAAGAGAGAAAAAAAAACATAATGTGGGACTATTAAGTAGAAACAAGCATGAAAAACAAAGAGACTCTTATTTTGAAATGTCTATGCTTTACAATTGCTGGCTGCTCATTCTAAAACACCAGGGAGAAAAATATGCACTACTTGTACAACTTAATCATCATAGCTGCTCTAAAACCTAACCCGATCTCATAAAAGTGCATTTCAATGGCAGGATTTTATGCTTCGATTTGGTGTACTATATGCAAAAATGGACACAGAAATGTACATAAGATACGCAGGTTTAGGGGTGTGGGGTAGGTGTGTATTATATGTACACAAAAATGCATATTATATGCACATCAAACATATGTGGAATGCATGCACGCCAAAGTCAGTTTAAAAAAAAAAAAAAAATAATAATAATAAAAAAAAAAAATGCTATTGATATGCATTTTCATATGTGGTCCGGGCTCCTTTTCAAGTTTAATAATCACATTATAGGCTGTTTCATGATTCCTTTTATTCCATCCCAAATTTACAATGTCATAAAATATTAAGACTTTTTAGACTATTTTAGACCATTTAAAAGACTTTTTATAGACCTCCCAGGTATTCTTGTTTGCACAAATCTACTGTTATTTGTAAATGCGTGTGAAATGCTCACACTGTCGAGCCGTGCAACATACTTTTACGACCAATACGGATTGCGTTTCTGTTTTCCATAGTTTTTAAAACATGCTCTAGATGGACACCTTTGACCTTTGTGTCTGCATGTCACATCTTTTGCAGTGTTTTGCACATAAAATGAGGTGCTTGAGATAATGTCTCAAGACTTATTTTGGCCCCTTACTCTGATTCAGCCATTCTTTCAGTCGTCACCACTCCCACTCAAAACCCTGGGCTCAAAGATAATCCAGTGTTTTCCACTGGTATTTAGGACATTTTGGTAGTGTTCATGTGCGCTCGTCTCAAACATGATCATTTCTTCATGACTTGAAGGCAGCGTGTGACAGAATGTGAGGAGAACAAGGTTCTTTTAAAAGCTTGTTTCTGTCACATTGGGTTATATGAGATTGTGTGAGAAAAAATAAATAAATCTATAAATGAATTGGCTATGAATATCAAGTCAAATATTGAATACAACTGGCTTTCTGTGATGAGAAAATAGCAGGCCTGTTTATTTTTCAACTTACAATCAGTTCAGTCATTACTGTTTTTCACAGGAAAAAGGAAGATGTGGTTGTTTTCTTACAGAATCTTTTTTACACCCCAAGGCGTGTAGTTATGGGCTTTGACATCAAACGAAAATATATTTCTTCATGTCGCAACTACGAGCAATGCCCTATAGATGTCCGCTGTCATGCGACAGCTGCAACAATGAAAGAAACATAAGAAAAAAGTAGGTTCAGAATGCACAAACAGGCAAACAAACAAAACTCGGAGAACACATCAATGCTCTTCTTTGACTTTCATTACGCCGTCGTGACTCCCACAATGCACAGAGGTCGGAAAAAGCAATTTCTCTTTCTTCCACTGACCTGACTAACTACCCCTGTAGCTTAATCCACACGCTCTGGGCAAACCAAATCCATGAATTTTACATTTACTCCGATGTCAAAGCCTGTGATACCACAGCGTTGAGTAGAATAGAAAGCAAAAGGCTGATGCGTTCAAAAGAGGAGGATGGCAACAGAGGCGACTGTCAAAGAAATGCCCATTAGGACTGGTTCAAATTTTCTGCTTAAATAAAACATGTTTCTATCTTTTCAGATTATAACCTATATGCTTATAAGCAATGACAAAATTGTAAAAAATTATATTAATATATTTGAGATAGGAACGCAGCGCCAGTGTTGATACAGGGAAACTTCCTCTATCCTATAAGTCGATTTGATGTCTGCTAAGCAACCAAAAACGTATGCCTTTGAATCCAAACAGGACATTTTTATAATGTGATCTATCATTTCTAAATGACAGAATGGGAATAGAATATATTTTTGAATAAGTTCTGTCTTCGTTTTAGCTCAAAGAAAAATCTCAGGTCACCTTGTACTGCGAACTAACTTGAATGTCTGTTGATTTCATCATCCTGATTATCATTCTATAGATTTTTTCTACTTTAAAATTAAGGGTAATTATATTCTCTTTGCTTTAAACTAACATGTAATGCATCGCATGCAATCGTACTGTTTTGTATTCAACACAACTCCCCCTACACACTATCATTTCTTTGAACCAATTTAATTGTGTCCATTGACCAAACATAATTATCATTCTCAAACACATGTTAGATATCAAAAAAGAATAATTGCAAGGAGGTTAAATGCCTGAAATCACGCTGAACTTCTCAAAAGCCCATTTTATAGCTCTATTTTTTTTTTTTTTTTTGAGAAACCCTCTGAAGACAGTTCTTTGTAGGGAATCTCAGTTGTGTAAGGCTGTGAAATATCTCCTCTCCAAATATCTTTAGCACGGGAGTCATTGCTTTGCCCTCTGCCTTGTTCCCTTTGAGGATTCTCATTAAGGGGCTGTCTCTCACTTGTCGGCCCACTTTTGCCAGACCGTGTTGTTACGGAGCATCAAATAAATCCATTTCTTGTTTCCTGCCTGCTTATCTGTCGAGGCGGTGGGCAGGCGGCGATAGGGTGCGTAAACGGTGTCGCATTGGCACAACACAACAAAGCTGCTCATATCTGCTACCTTTCGATAGCTCAGAATACCTAATTCCCATTATGTAATTAGCAGGTACTTCTTTTATGGCCATATCAGATTTTAGGTTTGCTTTCTTTCCAATTGTTACCACATGGTGGTATAGCTAATGCTCCGCAACTCAATATTATCTTTAGGACAGGAAATTAGGGCATCAAGTTTGATTCCGCAAGCCAAAAAACTTACAGCACATGCAAATGTGCTATGAACGTGGGATGTGTAGAGTTTCAAGGGCAATGAGTTTGAAGATCCCATTAGGAATAGGATGGAAGGGGAATATGGTTGGAGTTTAAAGAAGTAGTCAAACTGACACTTGATAATGTAGATGTAAACTGGCCGCAGAGGTTAGCGGAGGCGTCATGTAGAGATGAGAGGAGAGCGACTTTACACCCACATGGAAGTGCTAAAGGTTTATGAGCAGGACATATGCAGTGTTGCTTGTGGAGGGAATTCTAGACCGGCCAACAGAGGACCGGATGGACTAGAACGAGCAGTCCTGGCTAGATGAGGAACAGCTGTCCTTCTGAAACATGTGGCAAAAGCACAAAGCAGTTAATTGGCTGCGCAAACAGAAGCTGTCTGTGTAATTGAGTGTCCTTTGTTTTCAAACTTTCAGAGAATAGGCCGTTCATGACAGTAGAGTACATATTTAGTTGTGAGTGAGAGCACGGGCACAGCCTCTGCTGTGTTGCCAGATGTCACTATTATAAGTGTCTTTGGACTTGTCTTTTCCACATAATTTGGCACTTTAAAACAGTGGTTCCCAACCCTGGTCCTGGAGGCACACCAACACGTTTTTATTTATTTTCATAGCAATATCTGGCAACACTGCATCGCCGGCACTTAAACTGACAATAATAATAATAATAAAAATAAAATAAAATAAAAAAAAAACACGGACAGGTTATTGCTTCAGGGTACCACACTTGGCAAGGCAAATGCAAAAAACAAAACAAAAAAAACATCTGTCAGAAACATTATTGATGCTATCAAATGCAGTAGCATTTAACACAAGTACACAGATCTGTAGAACAAGTAGATTACAGAATTAAATGAAATTTACAAAATGAAATTTGCAAAATGAATTTTGTCATTCAGTACAGTAGTTAAATTTTCAGTAGTTAAAACAGTAGCTAAAAACATTGATAAGAACACTATACAAAGTTAGCATCTATAAAGCAATGTTTAATGAAAACTATGACAGTAATATGCATTGTTGCATGAATAATAAACTACTTATTTAACTGAATTATCAACCCCCTAACCTCTGTAAAATATTAACACATTTTGATGCAATAAATATGGTATAATTTAACAATGTCCGTCCCTCCAAAACAGAGAAAACTTATTTCACAAACATCTACATGTCTGTCTCTTTTTAAGTGTTTAGTGTATATAATGAGTTGTATTTGTAGGGGTTATTATAGCACAATTCTTAACCCCAACCCAGACCTCACTAATTTTCAAACCCTGGTTTGCAATGAATGAAACTTACAATTTATCAGAAAAGTGCTTTGTGAAAATGCACAGGGCAACCAAATGCAAGACATTGCCTGCTGAAAACCCTATGGTAGCAATACTGTCATGTATGGGATACTGGTGCCCAGTATGGGCTGCTGGTATGCTGCTGTCCCAACAGATTATGAACTAACTTAAACAGCAAAACTTCACCAGCCAGCTTTACCAGCTCCAAACTTGCTTAAACTGGCATCAAAATAGACCTTAATACCACCATTATTCAAAAAGTTAAATTAGTAAAGGTTTTTCAGTGACCTTAAAAATGTGGTTCCATCCTTGATTTCATGGCATTAGCATGCGCTCAGAGCTGCCAGAGTTTACAAGGACTCATCACACAGTAGCCATGCCTCCAGGCTGCGGGTGGGCTGGGCAGAACTGCGGCATATGGAAGATTTCCCTCCCTGGTTGATATTGTATTGTAACACAGAGGGATTTTCACACAAACAAAGGTCATGAAATGCTACATAGTCTAGAAAGGTCAATAGGATTAGAAAGCATCAGATTGATACTACATGGAACAGACAGCTTCATCATCGGGCTCCTGGGCTTAGACGCTCTACATTGGGAATGTGGGTTTGGCTACTTGGTTTATTTTTTTACACTTGTCGGGGGCGATGCTTGCTTACTCGTAGCCACTGGCGCTGTTCCTCATTCTCTCTCCTCCCAGACCTCCTGTGATGCACCACATGCTTCAAAGACTCTAGCTGAAGACCAACACTCTTTCTACAAGTTTCGCTTTAGCTTGTGACCTAAGAAAACCCCTAATGGGTGTATGCTTAGCATACTAACTACAATGCATTATTATCCAATTTATATTTAGAGATGGATTGCTTGAACACTGGAAACCATGTTCAAAGCCAATGTTCGATCCTTGCCCACAATTTACAGAATTATTGCTGGAGCCATGTTTAATGTCCTTGTAAAATTGCTGCTTTACACCCACCAGTTGATTTTCATACCAAGATCATAAAATGATCTTTGATGGTTGCATTTCTTGAGAACAAATCATAAACAGCCCACAAAGACTATTATTATGAATGCATACAGGGATGCCACTATGTGTTAATGCAATATAAAACTATAGGGATTGTCTATAATCTGTGCTGGGAAGGTTACTTTAGTAATGTAATAGGCTACAGATTACAAGTTTCCCTATTTACAATGTAATAAGTAGTGTAACTATTTCAATTACTTTATTAAAGTAATGAACTGATTACATTTGATTGCTTTTAGATTAATTTTCTAAATTTCTAACAAATGTTTTCAACTGTTAATCATTTTAAACATGTAAAGCAGGCAGGGTTAACCTTACAGTAGTACTCCACACTGATTACTGTCAGACCTTCAAAATAATAATGAATAATAATATTGTATTAATATGAATAATACTAATTAAATTTTAAAGCACAGCCACCGCAAAATCAGACTTTAACACCTCTTTTTACTTTGAGATCATTCTGAGGTAAATACATATTTAAAAGTATTAACAAGAAACTGTTTAATAGCTATGATATCGTTTCTGAAATCAAATGTTTGCATAACTATGACAGGAAACACTGGTATCTAACAATGCTTTGAAAAAAAACAGGGAAACAAACCCAGTAAATCTTAACAAAAGGCATATACATAAACCCAAATAGGAAATAAAACACCTATCGAATAAGCATGTGTCCTATTCTGTGTCCTAAACTCATGAAACATTGGTGTCTCATATTTTAGAGGAGTCAATGCAATTTTGGGGGAAAAAAATCTGTATGTGTATGAGAATATTCAGATGAAACCCCCTTTGTAATCGTTAACATTTTCAGAAGTAACTGTAATTTAATTACACTTTTTTTTCTCAGTAACGGATTACAGTTACATTTATTTTGTAATTAAATTTCAGAATTCCCCAACCCTGTGTATTATTATAATTCCTTCTTGAACATTGGTCACAATCTTTCTGCTTAGTGTCATGTCTAACAATGTCCTTCAACTGCAGTAAAATCATAATATCTGTTCCAGGGATTCAATTTTGTACAGCTCTGATTTATTTGTAACGTTTACATAATATCCCTTTACATAACATTTATATAATAACTTTAATAGTCAGAAGGAAAAGTGAGTAGGATATAATGATGTGGGCAATGTACTTCCCAGTGCAGGTGTGTGTTTATAGAATAATGATTCATACCATTAAAATAGCATCCTTGCATCATTCTATGATTTATTTTTAAATAATGGCTTATTATTTTCCGCATTCATTGCACAATGGAACTTTTGATAAAAACTCAGTCTCACTTTGTTTCCCCAGACACATGAGGAGCCTGCCAGAGGAGATGAAACAGGATGTACAACTCAACAGCCCCTTGTGATGGAGAGCAGCATGAGGCAACGCTCCAATGCAAATCGGCACCAGAGGAGATTAAAGCACCCCATCCCACTCCCACCCAAAGCCCTAATACACAAAGGCAACCCTGATTGAACTGGATCCTAATCTCAGAAATGCACTCCACAGCAATAGCACCCCCTCTCTTCATTTGCTAATACACAGTAACATACATCCTTGGCATTCCACATGTGGAGCTGCTGCTGACAGGCTGTGTAGATATATGGAGTTGGGCTCGCTGAGATCGTGTCATTGATTTGGTGCAATTTCGGGAATCACGTAAGTATTGTAGGATGGCCTATCAAGTGGGTAGATTGTGTATCTCAGGATCTCAGCTACACTGTTAGAGCATGGCTCTGGCAGCATCAGACTATTCCAGCAACTGGTCCATACAGAATGTTACTATGGTGGTGGTGATGCTATGCTGTGATTATCGTGATTGCAAATTATGCAGGGCACTGGTTTAGTCTTTCACCGTGTCCCAACCAACCGGGTGTTTCCAGTGTCAGCTATTTATGCTTTTATGCAAAAGCCAATTAGAACATACTTAATGTTTAATGTTGCGTTTCATTCATAGTTGGATGTGGGATATCTGTCCTCACCTACTTCCAATCATAGAGGCATTCCAGTGACTGATGGAGGTGCCAATGTTTCAAAAAATTAAGTACAAGGAAACAAATTATCAAAACTTAGCTTAGCATGTTTTACATTTTCCAGTAACCACCCAGCATTTGTTCTATATTTGGCGTGTTTTACACACCAGTATCTGCAAATATTTGGCTAAACAACCTCAGGGATATACTTGGTTTGCTAAAAAAAGTGTATGGTTATCATTAATTGAATTTGAATTACCACTCTTCCAGCTTAGAATGAGTTGGAAGTTTACCAGCAACCAAACTCAAACAAGCATTTGATTTACATGTAGAGAGTTTTACAAAAAAAAAAAAAAAAAAACATTTGCAAATAAAAGACCAATGGATGCATTTGATTTGCTAAAGATATGTATGGATTTCCCAATCCTTTTCCAAAAGTCCAAAATAGGACGGTGCTTGAGAAGGAGTTAAGTGAGGTTCTTTGGTATTTTTCCAAGTGGGAAGTTAAAAAAATCTGTCTTTCCAGGGCCGCCTTTGTTGGGATTTTGGACCAATGAGGCTTTGCAGCAACTCGCTAGCAAGCAGATGGCAAATTCCGTTTGTTGCAGACATAGCTTGAGAAATGTGATTATTTTTTTGTCACTTCATTACATTACTTTGTGTCAGGGAACTCCAATACAACTTCTATATATAAAGATATAAAGATCATGGCTTGGCATTTTGGAAGAAGAAGAAAAAAAATGCGTTGAACACTGCAGTGTAGCTAAGATTTCAAAGGGCTGGGTTTTCCTGCAAGCCAAAAATTATTCCATCCAACTCAATAAGCACAGTGTACAGTAAGTTTAAAGCTTAAAACATATCTGTTTCCAAACCAGGTTTCATTCATATTTGAAGGATGACCATGGGCCAAGATATTCCAGAGTGCAGTGTTCACTGGTAACAAGCCAGATCAAAAAGCATTAAAAATCAACTGACAGTGTTCTGGAGTCTTCAGGTAAGTCACTGAGTCTTTCTTGCAGTGCCACAGGCATGTTATAAAGTCCTCTAGCTTATAAATATTTGTATACTTGGACAAACAACTGATGTGGCTGAAAAAAATAAAGCGTGGCAGAAATAAACTGATTGTAAAATCAAGTTTCAAGAGCACTTTGCTGCCTGGTGACCACAATTAGTTTCTAATTCATTCTTAGTATGAAGTAGATGGCATGAACCTGCTGCATTGGCCCCAGGCCCTTGGAGAAAACATGTCGTTATACCCGGATTACTTGCACATTTATTCCGCCGCTCTACCTCAGCTCTGCTTTGAATGAGGGAATTGCGTGGCCTTGCTAGTGGAATGTAAACATCCCGTGGCAGGCCTGTGTCTGCAACCCCCTGTCCTGATCAGAAGGAGGAATGGAAATCTGCCTGCTCTATGCCTCCCTCTCTTAACTACATCTCCACCGGCACACATGTCCTCCAGCACTGATCACAGATGAGCCGTGCAAAATGAAGAGCAAACATACCTGGATGTCATTACAAAGCACTCCCATCGTTTACATGAAGCACACTGAGGCCTAAAACCAACAATCGCTCCTTCCCTGTTCCCATTCCCCTCGCAGGGTGGCAGCAGGAGAGAGAGGAAAGGAACGAGCTCCGGTAGGGGTCAAAAAGAATCCTGCAGTTAATTTTTTATGTCTGTTTTGACAGCCACTCAGAGCACCAACAACGCTTGGCGTAATTTGTCTCCATTTGCTCAGCCATTGTTATCGTTTCCCCCAATCAATCCCAATGCAAAGGGTCTTTTGAGATGCTGATGTGTTTATGTCGAAAGGGGAAATTCTTGCGACTGGAATTTGATGATTGGTGCAAAGCATGTACTCGATTTGAAAACGTTGCTATGCTGAAGGGAACACAAAGCATTTCTGAGAGGATACCAGTGTCTCGGCTAGAGTAGCACTTTTAGATCATTCATCATGTCAGGCCTAGGCATGTCTCTGAAAGAAAGATAAATCATTCTTCTGATGAGAAAAATCACTTTGACCAGGGTTTACAAGATCTCTCTGGACCAGAGGATGGAATGGCCTCTGGTGAACTGCAATCAAGAATATTCCTACATATTCCCTATAAAAGAGGGAACAACAGGGGACGACTAAACTAAACATTCTCAAGGCTGAGTAGTCTCTAGGTTGTGTGAACAGCTACTTCACTAGTCAATCTTAAGGACAACTTGTATAATTAGGGTCATGTTTATTAAACACCTTCAGAAGAGCTAAGTGAATGGGCAGTATAACCCAACTCTTATATCTTTATCGTGCTGTCATAGACTACACAAAAATGGTTTATGCATAATAATAAGAACATGGTTCAGAGCATCTGAAATCCGATGGTAATTGCCTTAATTTTTTAGTTGAAAGGGGTGAATTGGTATCAAAAGCACTGCTTTGATGATGCAGAAGTTTTAAAGGGAATAGAATTAAAAACCCAACTTCTCAGAGGGAGTTTTACGATGCTGACAGTTTCACAGCGTGTCTATACTGCAAATGCAGCAACACTGGATGTTTGCAGCAAAGAGCAACTTTGATTATAATCGAAGAGATCTAGTTTTTCTCACTCACCGTATATGCACATCTTAAAAATCTCAAAGTTCTTGCAAAATATAGCTTTAATAGTTGACCTCGTTAATCAATTGCTGTCAGAACTGCTGTCCAATTTCTTGATTTACGGTCTTGGCTTGATTTTGGTTTTGACAATATTGCATTACCTGTTGTATTCACACATCAGAGGGTGTCTATTGATTGTGAGTTTACAATTCATATTTGATGCAAAGCCATCTTGATCAAAACCTTATACCTTCATCACAGCATCTCTACTACAGGTTCTCGAGAGAGAGAACAGTTGAGGTAACAGGGCTTGCGGATTGACAGCAGACAGGAAACTGCAGCTGTTTGCTACGGGACGCTCTCGTTTACGAAGGGTACACGTTCTGGCAGGCCAACAGGCTCTTCTCTGAAAAGCCTGCTTTGTATTCCACACTATTACTCCCCATGAGAAAACCTTTCATAACACCGTCTTATGCTTCATCCTTATCTGTCCTACCTCCTTTCCCGTCTACTTTTCCTCAGTTGTATCCATCTCTCTCATTCCTTTCTCTTAACAGCCCTCCCTAAACTCACACCCTGGGTTGGAGCCTCTCACTGCAGGGCAACCAAAAGCCGCCGTGACTTCATCCAAATTCTCTTGTTACCTCAGGGTAATCCCAGCGTGATTGCCTCGCTTAGTGGCCCTTCTTGCTCCCACAGGTGGCACGCTACTCAACAGACATTGCCACTTGCGAGGAAAACAACGTGCGAGCCTTGTTTGGATAACACTCTAGGATAATCTGTCTGGAAAGGGAGGGACTATTTGTGAGTGTCACTGGAATAACAGGTCCGTTGGAGAAAAGAACATTTGGGTGGTTCCTCCAGCTACTAGGGACATAACACCAGAAAATGTTTCCAGTGGTGTAAGGTCTTTGTAGAGCAGGCATGTCAAAATCAGAGTTTAGTTCCAACCATGTTCCAACACACAAACCATGTAGTTGTCAAATAAGCCTGAAGGACTTAATTAGATGGATCAGGTGCATTTAATAATATGGGTTGAATCTAAATTCTGCAGGGCTCTGGCCCTCTAGGATCTAAGTTTGACACTCCTGTTGTAGAGGCAGAACGTGTGATGAATTGTGCTGACCTTCCATTGGTGTTAGATGTTACCTTGCATGATCTTGTAGCCACCGTTGCAGCAAGTCTGACCACGTCATCAGTAACATATGACTAGCTTTCCTGAGTTTTGAGTTCCTCATGTTTCTACTCTGATCTTGATGGGTTCTGAATGTGAGGACAGTCTCCACCTCACCTTTACTGTGTGTCAAGAGTGGAGAAAAAGTGCAGGGGTGTCCAATCTTGGACCTGAAGGTCTTGCAGAGTTTAGTTCCAACTTACCCTAACACACTTGTCTGGAGGTTTTTTACTAATATTAAGAAGTGTTGTATGGTACAACTTCATAAATTCAACAAAGTGCATGCTATTTATTTAATTCTAAGAATCATTGATTGGCTGGTTCAAGTGTGTATAATTGGGGTTGGACCTAATTCTACAGGACAGTGGACCTCCAGTAGTGTTAATTTCATTAAGAAAAACTGTGATGAAAAATGTGTTGACAAGCTTTTTCACCATGACTGAAACGAGACAATGACAAGACGACAATAAGGTTAATAAACGATAACTGTGATTATATCAACATACAATATCACTGACGATAAAAGATGAGACTAACATGTATTTAAAAAAAAAAAAAAAACTATATCAAAATCTCTTTGAGACAAAATATTATTGCGGACTGCTGTACATGCCTCTGCTATGCAAGCTTTCATGTATACGGTTGCAAGATATCAAGAGTTCAAATCCCCAAATCAGAGCTTCTCTGTTAAAAGGATACATTTTCTGCCTGGTGTTTTGCTTATTTTTTTGCAATCTGGCAACCATGCACACGTGCTGGGTCTTTAGCGGAAGCGTTATACAGCATGGCGAAAATGTGATGAAATGTTTTCATTGACTAAAACTAGACTAAAAAATATAGTTGACTAATACTTGTCTAAACAAAAACAGGACAAGATTGAATAAATACGATAACTTAAAAAGTAAATTTGAAACAGGTCTAAGACTAATTTAAAAGACTAAGACTAAATTAAAAATGGCTGACAAAATTAACACTACCCTCAAGAAGTAGGAATGAACACCCCTGGCAATATACAACACATGAGTCACATTTTATGATATGCACCAGGGGCATCAGAACCTTATGGGGGGAAATGTCCTTCACATTTTCAGAAAAGTCTAAGTTGACTTCTCTCTTCTTTTGATAATCACTACATTTTAAGTTTCATTTTGAGCTTCTGTTTTAAGGGCCACCAGACAGGAAATAAACCACACAGGAAATTAAAACTTATTGCAAGCATTAGTTTTTTGAAACAACCATTCCACTCCAATGTTTGCTTCTTCGGCACAACCCGAGCACACACACACTGAAGCTTGGAATCTAAGAGAGCAATCTATCAGCAGATTTACCGCCACTGCCACACATGCAAACAGAGACATTAGATCATGTACAGTAATTGCACTAATATTATGACTACATATACAGTCGTGGCATTTATGGTAATATTAAAACGTAATTATATTTGCACAATTTATCTCAAAGTATATTTTATTTCCATACTAAATTGCAGCTTAAGGAGCGGAGGCTCAGAATGACGATATGTTTAAACAACAAAGTATGTTTTTTATGCGTGGCGCATCTCCTGATGAGCATAAGTCAAGTAACATTCATTAATTGTGATGACATTCATAAATACAACATAAAATATATTAATATGCACTTGACATGGAATGTGACCTTCAAAGGCTCATTTAGAAGCTGCTAATTGTGTATACTTAGCAAAAGCCATATCATCTATCAGCCTGGAGGACAGCTATTGACCTCTAAGGTTGTGCTTTTCTATTGCAGTGTGCATTGTAAAACAAGTTTTGCATTGGTATCATAAGCACTGAAAAAAGCTATTAGTTGTATATTGGCGACTCTGAGTTGTAAGAGTGGTGAGAGCCGATAACAAAGGTTAATACTAACAATCGTGAATTTCCTGACCCAAATGCTCCAACACACACCTCTCTGAGAGTGCGTGCAGATGGAGGCGTGAAGATTAATGCCCAGACTTTGCCGTTTGACATATGTGGGCTCTCTGTTGCTTTGCGTACGCCAATACTCTATTTTCAAGCTAGGCCTCACACAAGCACAATACTAGCTTTACTTTGATGAATTAGCATTGTTAGATGGAAATGAAAAACAAACGTTGAGGTAAGGGGACTGCTCTTTAGTGTCTTTAGAGGAGAACGCACCTATAACTGCAAGTGGTGAGAAAAAGGCGAGTTACAAAAACGGTGAGGGTGTATTGTACAACTATCAACACAGCATCTGATGAGCTACTCTGGGTTTCTATGCATGTGGGTGTAGTGAATGGGGCGTGATACATCAAATGGAGTTTGAAACAGATGGCATGCATACTTTTGTTGTCATCATTTGGGTCAATGGGTTCAGTGGGAATGCCTTAGTGACTGGTATAGGGGCAGCTAATGCTGAACAAGCAGATGCATTCAGTTGAATAGAGAAAGAATATCTGGCTGTTTAAAAAAAAAAATTCAGAATTTGAGAAAACAAAACCTTGAGGAAACCAACTTCAGGAGTTTGCTTATACGAAATAAACAAATAAAATAAAACAAACAAATAAAAACAAACAAATAAACAAACAAACAAATAAATAAATAAACACATACATAAATAAATAAAAGTTGAAAGTTGAAAAGTTTACAGCATATGTTCAGGCTTGCTGAAAAGAGCCACTTGAAATACTCTAAAAAAAAGTTTAGTGGTCCATGAAAAAGAAAAAGAAATCAATAGATAGATAGATAGAAAAATAAATATTGAAGAGAAGTTTAAAAGTAATGACTCTAAAAAATATATATTGAGTACAAGTTTAAATATATCACTTTGAATATATGTATTTACAAATTAAAATAATTATTTTCAAAAATATGTTTAAAAATATTTTTCAAGATAAGTACTTTTTTACAAATATCACAACTTTAGGCTGATTTGTAGTACTGAAATTAAAAGGCACAGAGATAGAGGCTATTTACACTAAGTGAAAATAGCAGGATTTTCTTAGCGATAGATGCTACACTAAGAGTAAATAGCTATAGATTCTATTTACACTGTTAAAACAGCAGGATTTTCTGCTATTTATACTACCTACTGGCAATTATCTGCACCTCAGTATTGTCGTGCATTATAAAACAACATGCAATAATAACAATAAAGTGTAAATTATAATTTTAATTCAAATTATTAAATGGATGCCACCTTATTGGGACAATAAAGCCCTCCCTACACCTATCCTAACCCTACCCGATACTTTATTTTCAACTTTTCGATTATTTCCTTCATTTTTATTGAAAATAAATGCCTTTCTGATGTGACATGACATATGAGATTTGAAAAGGGAGAAAAAAAGTTTGGCAAAAGGTGGATTTGAACCCAGGCCGATTGCGTCAAAAAGACAATGGCATGCATTTTATCATCAACACCACTGGAGCTGTTGTTAAACTATTGTCTTTTGTAATGTTGACTACCCCAATCACGCGTTGGTGTACTTATTGTAATTAGACACTCCGAATTAAAACATGCTCTTAATAGAAAAGGTGTGTTTAAGTCAATGTGTGCATTTTTGAATACATTAAGGCAATTAAGGCAAAACAATGCAGTGTATCATTAACACATTAGCACACCTGCATATGCTTTCAGAATCAACTCTGCAAGAACGCTCACATTTACACCCCATGCACAATCTGCAAGCTGCAACCCACATTTTATTCTCCAATGAGTCCACTTGTCAGCAGCTTTTATCCTCAACGGACCATAAATAGCATTTTTTTCTTAATAATGCATCATAAGACAATGAAAGTCTAGCACTTTCATCAAGTTCAGCATCCAGTTATGCCTGTCTCGCATAACTAATTCGATGATATACTTGGGGAACAGAGCGCAAAGCTCAAAGTCGTTTGGGGAATGTTTTTGTCACCGTCAACATCTTTTGAAGGATTAATGAAGGGCAGAAATAGAAAGTATCACCAGACGGATCACAAATGCTTCATTTAATGTGTTCGGCTTAATGAGCTCATAGAGAGTCAACAGCAGAGACGGAAGCAATGAAAACGAGTGAAAAACACAAGTAACAGTTAGAGTCACTCACAGGGTATCTTCAGCTATTTTCGCACTTGGTTTGATTGTTTGTTTCCGTCTTTACAGTTCGTTTGCATCATCATCGTGAGGACCGTCATGAATAGTGTCAGCTGTACAGCACTGCTTGGAAGTAACGATTCAGAAGGAGATGATGCCATCTGCACTGTTTTATTCATGTTTTTGTCCCTTTGCTTTTCTGACCTACACACACACACACACACACACACACACACACAATCGCACTCGCATCAGTCGGCTGTGGATACACTCGAAGAAATGTGAAGAATGTGAGCTATACTCACCAAAGATCAGTAGCCATGATAAATACATAACAGGAAAATGTCTCATTATCAATGGCTTTGTGAGCTAAGGACTGAATTTCGCTTTTTGATTATATTTTCTCTCAATTGTCAAAAAAGGGCTAATTTCAGGTTATTATTTAACCAAATAGCCACTGTTGCATCATATATTTAAGATGTTTAACTCAAGAAGTAAAATACAGTAAAAATCTAGTTCAGGCATGTTTTCCACTTACAAAAAATAAAGTTATTACTAGTGCTCTCAAACGATTAATTGCGATTAATCGCATCCAAAATAAAAGTGTTTGTTTACATCATATATGTATGTGTGCTGTGTACATTTATTATGCATATATAAATACACACACATGCATGTATAGCCTATATTTCAGAAAAAAATATGTTATGTTTATATATCAAATATATTTATTTATAATATAATTTATATGAATATAAATATATACATGTAAATATTTTCAAAATATATACTGTATGTGTGTGTGTGTGTGTGTGTGTGTGTTTATATATAAATAATAAATATACACAGAACACACACATATATTATGCAAACAAAAACTTTTATTTTGGATGCGATTAATCACGATTAATTGTTTGACAGCACTAGTTATTACATCATTTTCACCACTACAGGATTTCGTATTTATAGAAACAGCAATATTTAACTTGATGTTGAAAACAGTTGCTGAATAAGAGTTTTGAATCTGTTTATTGAAGAGCTGAATTGAACTGATTAACACTATTTGATCAATCTTTAAAGCAGTTTTTCTTATGATGTTTAAACCAAAATTGTAAAATTGTAAAGTTCAATTTACAAAAAAATTGTTAATAAATTAGTTATCTTGAACTAAAAATTAACAACTTATTTTTGCAGCATTAAGCTTACTGCAATTATTTATTATTGTATATGTTAATGAACTTTCATTTAGGTTAAAAAAATTAAAAAAGGTAGTCATGCATGCAGAACAAAAATCAAAACCATTAACCAATTTCAATAAATGCTAAATAAACGAATGAATAAATAAATAAATTATATATATATATATATATATATATATATATACCGTATGTGTGTGTGTGTGTGTGTGTGTGTGTGTGTATATAATTTATTTATTTATTCATTCGTTTATTTAGCATTTATTGAAATTGGTTAAAAAAATAAATAATTTAAGCCATAAAAACAGTTGCCTAATTATATAGGCAATAAAATCACCCTGATTTTATATACCACTGTTTTCAATCAGATTGTGTTGCAGTTTGTTGGAGTTTCAAAAAAATCTGTTCACACCAAGCAACTGAAGAAATCTCTCACATCAAAAAGGCTTGTGCCCACATCAAAAGCTGCAGAGTGAAATTGCTTTCAGTCTGATCTGCTTACAAATATGGCTGGTACAGTGTCACCTTTGATAATGAATGAATATTGAAATGCATATTGAACAGGTATTGTTTCTTTGTTTTCCATCCGCTGACGGAATGAGTGGAACGATACTTGTTGAAACTGTTCAACTTAGCAGGTGCATTAAAAATTCAGTAAATCAAAATCACAGCATGATTCACATCATGATGCACAGCTTGAGTTATTGCTGAAGTCTTTGTCAGGGGTCACTGACTAAATTTATAATTTAAAGTATACACTGTACTAATATAAGTATTGTAATAACTCCTCCAAAGTTTTCAAAGACTATTTTATTTTAATTCGCAAATATAGGCCATTCAGAAATCATGGCATTGATATCACAACCATGACAACATTAACATATCATGTTTAGACCTATATTTCAATGACCACCTGATGAAAAATACATATTCAGTGTAAAATACATAATTGCTCAAAATTTAGTAAACAAATTAGTCAAAACATCTATAGCTTAATTCAATTAGTTTAAATAAACTTCAGAAAGATGGTGAAAATTGGTCATGTAAATTAAAAACCATTTTTACCATCTTTCCTGATATAATGCAATTTTGTTTTGTTTATATACAGTATCTAACTAGACTTTATTTAATGATTTTCATTTACTCTACTTTCTACTGTCTGTTATCAAGTTTGATAAAATTATTATCAGCTTATCACATGAATCTGTTATGAGTTAAGCATAATTTACACCAGGGCATTTTTAAGAAGCAATTAATTTTTCATATGAGATATGAAAATGTTATGCTAAGTGTGATATAGTTAGCTAGCTAATGAATCTAAGTTACATGTGTTTTGCCGCTAGTTACAATTAAAGTGCCAGGACTGCATTAGCAGGGGTAAAGAGTATCGGCCCATTTCCCCCTCCCCCCCTCCTCTTTTACATGTTTGTCAGAATTACATGTTAATTCATTCCTATTTATAATAACACATGAATCAATAAACTGACTCAGAAAATAATACATTCTTTAAAGAAGTGTAATGTATGCATTGTTCTTCAGGACTTGACAGTAAGAGCTGTCACACTGCTGGTTTCCACAGTCAATGTTGGTAACATAATGCTCTCGAGGATGAAGAAAGCACAAAGGCAGAACGTGCAGGGCTGGAGGAAGAGAGGGAGATAGAGTAAATGCATCAGTAAGAATAGAATGGTCTAGCTGTCCCAGAGAGCTTGCTGGATCGATACACCCCAGAGGATAAGCAGCAAACCTGCACTGTTTCAGATAATAAGTCCCCATCACCTGAAATCAAACACTGAAACACTGAACCTGAGATCCACTCAGGACTTCAGGAGACAGTGCACTCCACACTCAACTCATCCTGGGCTCGTATTACGCCAGGTGAAGATGTATCCCTGTTAGGTCCCTTAAACCTTTGGGTTGCTGGTGTTTTCGTGTTCTCAGGAAATGCTTAATTTGTATTTGAGTCTTAACCAAAGAAGAGAGTATTTTAAAAGGGAGTAATAGCACTAAATATAGTGCAAACAGAGATAAAGATGCAAGTAATCTTACATTTTGTTTCAAAGCTTCCCATTAAAAATAAAGATTCTTTATTGGCAATGATGGTTCCATGAAGAACCTTTAGCATGCATGGAATCTTTTCATTGAGCAAAACATTCTTTAAAGTGCAAAAATGCTCTTTAGATTATTAAACTGTTCTTCGAAAACAACTTAAGAATCGTTCTTTTAAAAACTCTTCACTGAAAGGTTTGAGGACCCAAAATGTTTATTTTATAGCTTTCTTGCGAAAATCACCTTTTGGAAAAATTAGGGTTTGATTTTTTTTTTTCACTAGGTATAGATCAAAAACTATTGCACCACCTAGAGGCAACTGGAACATGCATATATATATATATATATATATATATATATATATACTGTATATATAATGTCAAATTATTATTTTTTATTAAGGTTTCATCTTAGCCAGTACAGACAGAAACAAAAATATAAAAAAAACAGAAAGTATTGTTGCACTAACATTTTTTTTTTCCACTTCAATTCAATCCTTTTAACAATGGTATCAATGTTTTCCCGAAAGCCTTGGGCTTAAACCTTTAAGGGCAGGCCAAGGGCAACATACATGGCAAAACTGTTTTGGGATATGAGACAATCCTTGGTAAAAATAAATAAATAAATAAATCAAATTCCTGAAAGGAAGAATCCACAAGCAGAAGCTGCTGAAGGAAAGGAGCCTCTGCTCTGGCAGAAAGATGGACATGTCATTAACCTTCGAGTCATTAAGGTCTTGGAAGAGCAACAGTCCCAAACAGACCAAGCTCATGTAGCACAGCTGGAGGTGTGTGCAGGAGTTAAGAGGTCCCGTTCTATAAAGCACGGACAGAGAGCTTGAGGAGATGAGTGACGAGTCAAGCCGTCTAGAAGTGAGCTGGAATGGGGATCGTCACACGGTCAGGAGGATCCTGAAGTAAATTGTGTCCCAGGGGTAGAAATCACAGTCTGGTGATTGAATGGGCTACCTAAGCAGCCCCTCGAGACATGAATTAACTAGTTATTTAGTATAAAATAATACTGGTATGCTGAGCTAATTAATCTATTTTTTTCAGTACAGAAGACACCAGAACAGGGCAGACCAGAGTCCCATCAGATCATAGCAGGCAAGCAAGCAAACTAAAACATGGTGTACCCAACAATGTGCTGAGCACACCTCAAGACTGCCCAGTGGACAGGACATGCTCATTCCCTGTTAAAAACTAATGGATTGGCTAAAGGTTTATTGTTAGGCCTACAGTTGAATGGAATCCAGACTCCCAAACAAAGAAAGTTACCTGAACACTATGACTGCTGAACAAGCTAGATTTCACTTAGTGGAGCATCTCACAATGGATGGTGCAGGATTTTAAATATATAGGGAATCCTGACGGTTTAAATCATTAAGGGCATTGGACTATTATTACTTTTTTGCTGGTCTAGCTGAGGTCCATAAGGCTCAACAATAATTTAACAACATATATTTTTTAAAACCCTAGTTCAGTTTTGTACATTTTTTGACTATATCACACAAAACTTTATAGTTAAGAGGAATGTCGTTTTCACATACTGTACATATAAATTCATACACAATTTTGCTGGAAACTGATGGCATACATGGCACGTCTCAATTGTTTATTAATTTTCGTCCCATTCATACTGTTGCATCCAAGGCTATCAAAATTCATTTTTGTATTTTCATGCTGACAAACTAGATAATTTTTCCATTTGTGCAACTAAATTAAAACCAAATGCAAGGCATGAAATACAGGTACATTATCGTTCACAAGTTTAAGGTTGGTAAGATTGTTGTTGTTTTTGAGGGAAGTCTATTCTGCTCAATTAATGGATCAAAAAATACAGTAAAACAGAAATATTGTGAAATATTATTTAAAATAGCAGTTTTCTATTTGAATATATTTTAAAATGTTTTTTTTTTTCTGTGATCAAAGCTGAATTTTCAGCATCATTACTCCAGTCTTCAGTGTCACATGATCCTTCAGAAATCAATCTAATATACTGATTTACTACACCATGACACAAACTGATGATATTCACAGCGTTAAAGGTGTCGTTTGATGCGATATCATGTTTTCCTTTGTCTTTGGAGTGTTACAAACTGTTTGTGCATATATACGATCTGTAAAGTTGCAAAGATTAAAGTCTCAAACCCAAGGAAATATTCTTTATAAAAGTTAAGATTCTGCCACGCTTTCCTAAAACAGCTCATTTAAACACGCCCCCACATGTCTACGTTACTGTGTGGGAAGATTTGCATAACACCGCCCAAACGTATACGCAATGAAAGAAGGCTTAACTTTTATTCTCGCTGTAGTGTAAATACTACACAGCTTTGTAAAAATCTACGCGTTTCAGAAAGGCGGAGCATAGAGGAGCAACAATTCAAGATTCAAGATTTTTATTTGTCACATACATGATTATATAGAGAATACAGGTGCATCTCAATAAATTAGAATGTCATAGAAAAGTTCATTTATTTCAGTAATTCAACTCAAATTGTGAAACTCGTGTATTAAATAAATTCAATGCACACAGACTGAAGTAGTTTAAGTCTTTGGTTCTTTTAATTGTGATGATTTAGGCTCACATTTAACAAAAACCCACCAATTCACTATCTCAACAAATTAGAATACTTCATAAGACCAATAAAAAAATAATTTTTAGTGAATTGCTGGCCTTCTGGAAAGTATGTTCATTTACTGTATATGTACTCAATACTTGGTAGGGGCTCCTTTTGCTTTAATTACTGCCTCAATTCTGGCATGGAGGTGATCAGTTTGTGGCACTGCTGAGGTGGTATGGAAGCCCAGGTTTCTTTGACAGTGGCCTTCAGCTCATCTGCATTGTTGGATCTGGTGTCTCTCGTCTTCCTCTTGACAATACCCATAGATTCTCTATGGGGTTCAGGTCTGGTGAGTTTGCTGGCCAATCAAGCACAGTAACACCATGGTCATTGAACCAGCTTTTGGTACCTTTGGCAGTGTGGACAGGTGCCAAGTCCTGCTGGAAAATGAAATCAGCATCTCCATAAAGCTTGTCAGCAGAAGGAAGCATGAAGTGCTCTAAAAATTTCCTGGTAGATGGCTGCGTTGACTGTGGACTTCAGAAAACACTGTGGACCAACACCAGCAGATGACATGGCAGCCCAAATCATCACTGACTGTGGAAACTTCACACTGGACTTCAAGCAACATGAATTCTGTGCCTCTCCACTCTTCCTCCAGACTCTGGGACCTTGTTTCCAAATGAAATGCAAAATTTACTTTCATCTGAAAAGAGGACTTTGGACCACTGAGCAACAGTCCAGTTCTTTTTCTCCACAGCCCAGGTAAGATGCTTCTGACGTTGTCTCTGGTTCAGAAGTGGCTTGGTAGCCCTTTTCCTGAAGACGTCTGAGCGTGGTGACTCTTGATGCACTGACTCCAGCTTCAGTTCACTCCTTGTGGTTGTCATGATAGAAATAGAAACAGAAGTCTATTATGACACTATAAATTACTTTACTTTTACTGTGTCCTTGCTGATTAAATGTAAAAATCAAACAAACAAACAAAAACACCTTACTGACCCCAAAGTTTTGAACCATAGTAGCAAGATCAGTAAATGTAAGATTTACCAACAATGAAGCACCGGCCCAACAAGAGAAAATCACTGTTCTGTCAAATGGTCCTAAACTCTCTCACGCTGGTCTCAGGCCAACGGGCCGACCTTATTATTGAGGCCTGGGACTAGCCCAGCAATGCTATTCACAAGAAATACTGAGGCTGGTCAACCAGCACTGTATCTCTTGAAAAGCTTATTGACCAAGAAAGTCTTGCTGGTTAACTGTAACTGTAATCTTTCGGTTTAGCTGTGCTGATAGCAGATAGCTTATTGTTGAAATGCTTAGTGTCTGAGCTGAACTGGCTTTCTTCTCCTTCTAGAGGTCTTGCCCGAGTGTCTCCGAAATCTCTTTAGCCCAACGAGCATGTTTAAGGCGGCAGTATCCATCCAGAGTGCTGTAGTTTGGAAATTCAATTCCACCTTCCTTTGAACCAATTTCCTAGCTTGAATCACTTTTGCCAGTTTGGCTGAAAAGGTTACAGACAGAGCATGGGGGTGTTTTTCTTACTCTGATAGCTAACAGAGAGGACAGAGAATATCACAGCAAATCAATTGCAGCAAATCTTAAAGAGCTCAACTCCTTGTGCAAGAGCTCCCAGCGCTTTGCAGTATTTCTATTTTATATATGGCTCGGGTTCAAGTTCCAGTCAGTGTCTCTTCATTCATACCATGCACATAATGCATTGGAATTGCAACTTTTAAGATTTATAGTGCAGTACTGTAAATGTGGCCCTGTGCTGCAAATATATATCATTTCTGTAATACCACCTGACATCTGACAGGTAGTTAATCTGCATATTTTAAAGTGGTGCTCTGAGAACAACAGCAGGAAAAACACTCAAATTCAAGCAGGGCAAAGGAAAGTTAATCATGAAATTACGAAAACGCATATGGAAAATGTCTGCATGGCCAGAGGTTGAAAAATACCTGGTAGATTATTCAAGACACTAGGGATTAAATTTCAAAAATCCTTTTTAATACTTACTTTTTGGCATCTGGGGACATGCTTATAAATGTTTTGTTTGGGTATGTGTGCATGCAGTGAAGCAGTAATGCACTTTAACAATAAGGGATCAAAAGGTTTAGGCGGATTTGCACCTTAAAGGTGAAGTGTGTAATATTTTCAGTCTTAAAATACTCTCTCCTCTCTCGGTGTAATGTGCAGAGACAACTATGAGTAAGCCATTCATACGTTGATTTCCCCAAAGAGTGTAAACACTGACAAATTTTCAAAACATTACTCTGTTTATTTGAGTGGTCTGACTAGTCGACGTCTGGCTCTATCAAATGCACTGTAATGAAAAAAATCTGGAGAAAAACACTAAAGTAATTTTCTGCCAGGACATTATCCATTGAGTTTACAGACATTTCCTTTAACCCTAAAATGCAACACAATTCAATGCGTAATTCAAAATACAGGCTATGAAAAAAAAAAAATATATATATATATATACACTGAAAAAAATATAAACGCAACACTTTTGTTTTTGCCCCCATTTTTCATGAGCTGAACTCAAAGATCTAAGACTTTTTCTATGTACACAAAATATTTGTATTCTCTCAAATATTGTTCACAAATCTGTCTAAATCTGTGTTAGTGAGCACTTCTCCTTTGCCGAGATAATCCATCCACCTCACAGGTGTGGCATATCAAGATGCTGATTAGACAGCATGATTATTGCACAGGTGTGCCTTAGGCTGGCCACAATAAAAGGCCACTCTAAAATGTGCAGTTTTACTGTATTGGGGGGGGGGTCCGAAAACCAGTCAGTATCTGGTGTGACCACCATTTGCCTCATGCAGTGCAACACATCTCCTTCGCATAGAGTTGATCAGGTTGTTGATTGTGGCCTGTGGAATGTTTGTCCACTCCTCTTCAATGAAGTAAATTTTATTATTATTATAATTATTATAAAACTATACATTATATTACGTTAAAAGTATTTTATCATATTATGTTTATTATTATTATTATTATTTTTATTATTATTATTCTTATACAAGTAGATTTACAAATTTTCATATTCCCATATTTACATATTTTCAAAATCAAACAGGTAAGACATCAAAAGACAAAGCAATGCCACACACACCTGTTTATTTGTACATACAAATTAGTAAACAGAAGGAGAGAGGGGCTGCCACCACATTATTTCGTATGCGAGTGATTGTCCCAGTACGGTAAATTGACACAATTTCAAACACTGCATGTGCACCTTCACACACCTTTTTACTTATGCAATACAGACCCCAGATTTGATTTCCCCATTTGCATCTGTTAGGCATTTAATTTCCCACTAAAGGTGCATCCACAGTTAACCGGCAATAGGGAAATAACACTCTGTCCACACCAGAAATGTATTGCTCATGTCCTCCACATTAGTTTCTATTTACAAACAAAAACATCTGTGTGGAAGTGTGGGTGATTTAAACAGCTGTCTGGATAGTCCATGAAGTAGCCTTGGGAGATGCACTGATGTGCTGATATAGACGCTGTTTAGGGGAGAGAGAAAAATCACACAGGCAGGATGCTGTGATGACAATTTGAGCTTAATTTTGCCTAGCTCAAAACAATCACCAAATTTATATTTTTTATTTTTCTTTAAGGCAGGCTACTCCAGTTTCATTGTTAAGATTCATGCTGTGATGTTTGCTGGTGTTGGTCCATTGTGTTTTATCAAGTCCAAAGTCAATGCAGCCGTCTACCAGGAGATTTTAGAGCACTTTATGCTTCCATCTGCTGACAAGCTTTATGGATATGCTGATTTCCTTTTCCAGCAGGACTTTAGCACCTGCCCACAGTGACAAAACCATTTCCAAGTGGTTTGCTGACCATGATATTACTGTGCTTGATTGGCCAGCCAACATGCCTGACCTGAACCCCATATGGAATCTATGGGATATTTTCAAGATAAAGATGAGAAACAGTCAATCCAACAATCCAGATGAGCTGAAGGCTCAATAGAGCCTCAGCAGTGCCACAGGCTGATCGCTTCCATGCTACACCTCACTGATGCTGGAGTTTGAGCTAAAGGAGCCCCGACCAAGTATTGAGTGCATACATGAACATACTTTAAAGAACTTGAACTTTTCTGTTTTGCAAATCTTTTTTTTTTTTTTTTTTTGATTGATCTAAAGAAATATTATAATATTTTGAGATACTGGATTTTTGACTTTCATGAGCTGTAACCTCTAATCAAAATTAAAAAAAGAAAAGAAAAAAAAAACTTTTGAAATGTTTTACTTTATATGTAATGAATCTAGAATATATATATATATATATATATATATTTTTTTTTCATTTAATTTGATTTTATTGCAGCTAGGTTAGCTGTCATGCAAAGGAATCCCAACAGAATACGAGAGTGAGGTTTTATTTATTTTATTTTTATTATAAATTATTATAAAATGTAACTGTATTTGTATAATATTTTTTTATTTTATTTTATTTCATTTCATTTTACTTTAGCTAGGTTGGTTAATTGTCATGCAAAGATTTGTCTCAACAATTTGGAAGAAGATTACATGTTCTTTGAGACCCAAATAAGAACTTTCAGACCAGTGTTACAAACCAAACAGAGCACATCACACTTGGGAAACTCCACAGTGCTGTACGGTGGTGGGAGCTTTGTTCTTTTGTGATGCTTCTCTGCATCAGGAATTTGAAAACTCATAAAGATGAGGAAAACTGGATGAAGCTAACAATAGAAAAATACTGTAAGGAAATGTGTCGCTATCAGCAGATGAGCTATTGGGGATAAAAGACAATCCATTTTCCAACAGGGTCATGACCCAAAACATTGGGTAACAGCTGCTGTGGTGTGGCTTAACAGCAGTGAAAGTCCAGACTTCAGTCCAATTAAGCATGTGTGAAATGACTCAAAAACTGCTGTTCACAAACCGTTTTGATGGCAGCAAATTTTCCAAAAGGAACGGGCAACAATTTAAATGCCAAGATGTGCAATGCTGTATAGAGACTCACCGAAGGAAGCTGCCAATAGTTTATAGGGAGTAGGGGAATAATGAACAAGAGAATAGAGTTAATAATCTCCATCTAAAGCAATAATATACAAGTTGGGAGATAATTATTTTCGGTCTTGGAAGAACTGAGTAGTTCAATGCATAGTCTAATCAAGTCATGGCTAGGCACAGTTGTAATGTATCACTTATTCTCCAGGCACAATCACTAATCACTGCTAGCCCAGCATTAGGTGTATGCTTTACTTTATGAAGTTCATTAAAATTGCAGAGCTTTTTTTTTTTATCCATTAGAGCTTTGATCATTTTGCCAGTTGGGCAGTTAGATGGTCTTAGCACAGGGAATTATACATTTTGAATAAAATTGAAAGGCTACACCCACATGAAGAATATAAAAAAAGGATGTCCTTGGAAGACCACAAAACATTTAGCAACCCCCCCATTTCTTAGGATTGTTTATATGACTGATGGTTGTCTTGGTCGTCAATGATAGATAGATAGATAGATAGATAGATAGATAGATAGATAGATTTTTATCTCAGATATACTATGTAGGATATAAAACAAATAAATAGCAAAATAAAATAGATTGCTTAAATAAATAAATAAATATATAAATTCCTATATACGGACTAATTAAGGAATAAAATCTTAAATTTATCGCTATTTTTTTTTTCAGCGCTACTACTAACAAGCAGCATAACTAGGAGATACACTTAGAGATTTTAAGTCTTTGCAAGATCATTTACAGAATACTGCAAACTGAATCACGCTCATCTCTTGGAAACTCTCTTGATCTCACTAAGGAGAAATAATACTAGACTCTCACTTGTCAAGCAATGTTCACTGTACTGAACAAGAACACTACACATGAACTCTCACAAATCCAGCAGTCTGATCCGCAGTTCAACTCTGCCTTGCCAATTAGATGAATTTAGACACAGCAGAGCGCTGAGACTGCAATGCATTGTGCAGCTCCATTAAGACTTCCAGCCCAGTGCCCAAATACATATTAAGAACTGCGCTGACCTCCATGAGTAAACATTCCCCATTAGCAAGCTCACAAAATCCTAGAATGGCTATGCTATTTGGCTCATGACCAAGGGGATGGACACTTAAGCTCTGTTCCAAAACCTAATGAGCGGCCAACCAAAACAGTATTTTAAGGCATTTTAGAAATGCTCTAGACAAACAGAAAAATGGCAGGGGGCATAATTTTGGCCTAACAGCCTAATTTTGGCCAAACTGTAAGTCAGCATTACTTGCAAAGTACATCAATCCCAGAGAGCAATTCAACAAGTGCAAAATTCTTGTTTTTTTTCTTTTTTTACTCATTAGGGAATCAAGCTGTTATCTTAGCAACATGCTAACTTGAAATGCTATTCATTTCAAATTAGAATGCTGTCTTAAGCTTTAATGTCTAAAATGTTCATTTTTAATAAAAAATAATCAATATATGACCTCATACTTATGGACACTGGATGAAGAACAAGAATGGGATTTATAAAAACAAGATCACAGCCAGATTGCAAGTTGCACGCTTAGCTGAGCGTATCTCTGCAACATCTAGAGAAGCAGAGAAAATCATCAAGGACTCAAATCACCCTGGAAACTGTCTCTTCACTCTTCTGCCATCAAGCGCTTCCGCAATGGCAAAAACTGAGAGACTCCTCAGATTCCTGAACTCAAACTCAGCAACATCATCTGACTTACTTCAAATCACTAATCACACACTCATTATTCTCTACCTCATACTGTCATATTTGCTCATTTGCACATTTGCAATATAACAGATCTGCTTCATGTCATTTCAATACATACACACTTATCTTAATATTTAATTCTACAGCATACTGTCATGCATTATATAATGATACTGATTCACATGGAGCGGACCCGACTATTTCACTGCTGTTCTCTTGTTTCGTGTATGTGACAAATAAAACTTGAAACTTGATCACGAGGGTACAGAGATGCAATCAGACAGGAAGTAAAGACACATAACTTCCTGTCTCCCACAGAGATAAGAATAAAAGATAATCGAAATAACACTTAACATTATAAATGAAGATATTCATACAAGCATTGTTTAGTTTCCATCACTCATACTTTCAAATCAAATCAAATAAAATCTTGAATTTTACATTTCTTGAAGAATGTTGCTCGATGAATAAAAGTATGATAAGCTATCCCTTAAAGTTGAAGAAATATTGAAGATATTCATGCATATTTCCTCACTCATATTTCACCCCAAAATCCGATGAATAAATATGCATTTTTACTTATTAAAAACATACTTTGTTTCTGGACTGCCCTTGACAGGATTCATAAGATTCCCCTTCATTGCTTCATTTCCACAGTTTAATTAAAAGAGGATAACAGTGCAACTACGGAAGGGAAGTACATGGCCTACATCTGTAGCTTCACACAAAACAGCTGTTTCCTCAGCGCCGTGTGTAGCCATGCCAATTTTATGCTTTCCGTGTTGGGATTTCCAAGGAGAACATCTTAAGCATTGATTGATGCTGGGAAAAGGAACTTTATTGACAGGGGAAAGTTTGAATGATTTATACACTGTTGTGAGAGGTTTATTTTTGCACATCTTCTGAGGTAAACAGTCCTTTAGACGTTCAACAAGCAAATGTTGAAATGCTGAAGCTCGTTTCCTTGTCTGACACCCAATGTAAGCTGTGTTTAGTTTAAATCTTTGAAGTGGTGCTAGAGCACCTTGGAAATGGTAGTGAAAGAGATATATATTTCGAAGGGTGCTGACGGTGTTAGCAGTTCATGCACCTGGCTTCTTTCACAAGCTTCTTTTTGTGCTTGAAAATCGCCACCGCATTCGCTTTTATTGTCTCTTCACCCCCTGCCGATTCAAGGTATGAGCATGTGAGATGGTTCACACTTCTGAAGTAAACATAAATGCGCAATTGCGCCACAAAATCCACGCACATTCTCTAGGGAGGCAATGCTCACACACTCTCACACCTCTAACAAAGCCAAAGTTGTTGATGAAATTCACACTTGCACCCCAAAGGGAGTCTGGTTTTCTCTATTTTCAGCTAGACAGCTTCCAAATTATTCATCCATTTACCTGATCCATAATCACAGATTACCAACCGAAGACAATGTCTTAATCCTGGTTTTAAAATCATGCATTTTAAATGCAAATATCTGAAAATCATCCATTTGCCTTAGATTTGTGTGCCAGCTTCATAATCCAGCAAGTCTGGAGATGAGACACATCACTCACCAACATTATTCATTCCACATTGCTATACCCGATCGAGATTCGTCATCAAACAGGGTACTTGTGTATTGTGAGGCCCTTTAGGCCACTAGAGACAAACAAGTGATAGATTGAATTCAACAGCCTCTCCACACTGAGCCGGATTGGAAGTGACCAGGACAATGGATGTTCTGAAATATATTTGCTCTCATTCTCACTTAGGGTCTCATGAATAATTAAACTGTCAGAGATGGGCTTGTCTGGACTCAATCTCACTGACTGATGACATAAAGCAAGGCTTTGTCTGTCTTTTTCGGATGGAAAGATGGGGTTGGGTTGTGTTCTTAGTTCCAGTTTAAAAATATCTCTAGACTTCTTCATCATTTTTGTTCAAAAGGATACGGTTTACATTTATACCATTTATTTCTATTTCTGTTATGTGTAAAACATCTAAATCTTGTGTTTAATTAGGACAAACATTGAATATAATGCAGGCAGCCATATGGCTTTCTCACTCAAATCAGATATTTACCAATTAAAGGTGTCAGAAATGAAAGGTGTCAGATTTAGAAGAAGAGAGAGAGAGAGAAAATCAATTCTATCACGTACAACCCATTACAGCAAAATAACCAAATCAGTATCTTTCATATAGAAATTAAAACTAGGTTCTTTACATTATTATTAACATTCCATTTACATAAATCTTACACAAAAACTGCACCAAATGTGTACTGACACCACATATGTATTTTCTTTAGTTTACATGCTCATATATCATACTATTTATTCTCAATAATATGCATAATAAACTCATGTAACAATGATATATGTTGACATCAACACAGGTGCAAAGTGTTAAATTGTAAAATTACATTCATCGATATTGCCTTCAAGTAAGAATATAGTTTATGGTGATTTACCTACTAAATATATTTGAATATACTCAAAATATAAATGAGCTAAACGTCTAAACATGTTTTTGTATTTACAGAATAGATAGCAAAAATTAAAGGATTAGCCTACTAAACTGTCCACCAAAAAACAACAGTTAGTTTTAGTTTTTTTCTGAATATGATGGCTTAATTACTAATATAATCAATATACAGTGTTAATTTCACATAATAAATAAATTCAACATGAAAAAAAGATACTTCCACAAAGGGTTTGAGCATGCTAATATGCTAATCGCAATTAGCGCTTCTTAAACACACTGTACAAATAAACAAAAATACTTGTTAGAGTGCATAAAGCAATGCAGAAGCAGTGGTCAGTTGTGTATTTTACTTTATTTTAGTTGTTTGGGAATTAAGAGTGAGCTCTTATAACTCATTACTCCCTGTGCAAATTGCACACAGATGATAAGCCCCGCCCCCTTCAAGCAAACTCAGAGAGATTGAAGGACAAATAACCAATCAAAAAACTTTAAAATTACATAGCATTGAACTTTCCAGTGTCCGTAGTTAGTGTGTACAGCATGTGCAAAGCCATTTATATTTCAAATTAACTTTTTCTGTTTTGTAATATTTTAAGTTATGGAATTAAACTATACAAAATGAATTACATTTCGGTCTGGGGTGCATGACGTACAAGAAGAATGTGGAAAGTCGAAAGTTTACTGCACTTCAGTTGTCCGTACGTGTGCCGCTACATCTAGCACATACTGTGTGTTACATTAATTGTGGGGTCCACAGCAGCAGTGCACAGGGATTATACACATAAATTCATGTTCAGTGAAGTGTACTCATAAACACTCAACTGTGTACAAGATGTAACAGCGGATGGAAAACGAAGCACACTGTTTACTGTTAATAGTCTTGGATCAACATCTTGGGTCAACCAATCAGATAAGGTTTAGGCTTATGCTGAGTTCCATTCAACTCGGTAGGAATTTTCTTTAAAGAATAAAATAGAAAACCACTTAAAATGAAACTTGAAAACTTTGTGTGATATGTGGGCGTACGGTACCAATCAATAAGCTCCAACACGGTGTGATTATTAAACCTACTTAGCAAATGTTTGCGGAGACAGGTGGGTTAAACACTGTAAACGATCCGCTATGTTTATAATCATACACCTGCAGAACATATGCTTACATTATATAGCATTGTTTATCTTGTGCAATTAGGATGGCAGGAGGCTTACTTGTTGAAACACCTGCAAAGCTAACAATAGCATTCCATTCATGAGCATCCACTAAGTGTAATGTCGGAAGTCAGACATTTTAGGAATATCCCACATCCGTTTTTAGATGGAATGCAGGAGGTGATGGAGCTTGAATGACATTCTTAACCTATCATTTCAATCTGCTTTTAGGTTAGGTAGTTATTGTCTAGGCATGGGTTATAGATAGGGTTAAAACTATGTTTGTTTGCCTGGAATGTTTTTCTGGGACTAACAAAAGATGTTGATGCAGGAACACTTCTTTCTTGGCAAAGCAGGGTTTACACCCTTATTCTTGTGATTGACAAGATTATATGAACCTGAAATCTTTGTTTGGAACACCATTTGGTCTTCAACTTTACTTGTAAGTCATGGCCAGCAACACTAGATAAAAAGGTTTGTGAACAAACTTTGAAGTTGGCTCGAGAAAGTCGGACCTATTAGAAGTAGTTTTAAAAGCTTGCAGTTTGAAGGTGTTCATTTGAAGAAGTCTGAAGTTTAAATAAACATGATAGATAGTTAGATAGATTATAGGAATATTAAATAGATAGATAGATAGATAGATAGGAATATTAGATAGATAGATAGATAGATAGATAGATAGATAGATAGATAGATAGATAGATAGGAATATTAAATAGATAGATAGATAGATAGATAGATGATAGATAGATAGATAGATAGATAGGAATATTAAATAGATAGATAGATAGATAGATAGGAATATTAAATAGATAGATAGATAGATAGATAGATAGATAGGATGGCTAGATGGATAGATAGATAGATAAATAGATAGATAGGGTGGTAGGGTGTTGCTATGCGGTTGCTAAGGAACCCGGGTCGGTTGCTAAGGTGCTGCTATGCTGTTGCTAGGGTACCCGGGGTGGTTGCTAAAGTGTTGCTATGCGGTTGCTAAGGTACCCGGGTCGGTTGTTAAGGTGTTGCTATGCGGTGGCTATGGTACCCGTGGTTGCTAAGGTGTTGCTATGCGTTTGCTAAGGTACCCGGGTCGGTTGCTAGGGTATCTGGGTCAGTTGCTAATGTTTTGCTATGCGATTGCTAGGGTACCCTGGGTGGTTGCTAAGGTGTTGTTATGCGGTTGCTAAGGTACCTGGAGTGGTTGTTAAGGTGTTGCTATGCGGTTGCTAAGGTACCCGGGTCGGTTGCTAGGGTGTTGCTATGCGGTTGCTAGGGTATCTGGGTCGGTTGCTAATGTTTTGCTATGCGATTGCTAGGGTACCCTGGGTGGTTGCTAAGGTGTTGCTATGCGGTTGCTAAGGTACCTGGGGTGATTGTTAAGGTGTTGCTATGCGGTTGCTAAGGTACCCAGAGTGGTTGCTAGGGTGTTGCTATGCGGTTTCTAAGGTACCCGGGGTGGTTGCTAGGATGTTGCTATGCGGTTGCCAGGGTACCCGGGGTGGTTGCTAGGGTGTTGCTAGGGTAACCGGGGTGGTTGCTAGGGTGTTGCTATGTGGTTGCTAAGGTACCTGGGGTGGTTGATAAGGTGTTGCTATGGGATTGCTAAGGTACCCGGGGTGGTTGCTAGGGTGTTGCTATGCAGTTGCTAGGGTAACCAGGGCGGTTGCTAGGTTGTTGCTATGCAGTTGCTATGGTACCCAGGGTGGTTGCTAAGGTGTTGCTATGCGGTTGCTAGGGTACTCAGGGTGGTTGCAAAGGTGTTGCTAGGGTACCCGGGGTGGTTGCTAGGGTGTTGATATGCGGTTGCTAGGGTACTCTGGGTGGTTGCTAAGGTGTTGCTATGCGGCTGCTAAGGTACCCGGAGTGGTTGCTAGGGTGTTGCTACACGGTTGCTAGGGTACCCGGTGTGGTTGCTAGGGCGTTGCTATGTGGTTGCTATGGTACCCGGGGTGGTTGCTAAGGTGTTGCTATGCAGTTGCTAGGGTACTCTGGGGGTTGCTAGGTTAGTTTGGACTGCTATACTGTTGCTATGAGTAGGGCTGTGACAGTGGCAGATTTTTACCACCGCGGTGGTAATAACCCAACAACCGCCGGTGGCGCGGTGTTGTGTATATTTATATATATAATTCTGAAACGCAAAAATAAATAAATGAGGCTCAATCATCTATTAACAAACGTGCGTGTTTATTTTAGCACTTCCATCAGTAAACACTCAGCCTGCAAAACACTAAAATAAATATCAAAGAAATAATACAGTTAAATAGGAAAGTAGCCTTAAATAAGAAAGTTAAATACACCTCACGTGAGCGGCGCGGCGAGAACTCATTATAATCAGTGATGCTGTCTACACTAGATGCGGCGCGATACAACTAGGGATGCAACGATGCCATTTTTTCAGATCCGATCCGATCCGATCCAGAAAATTCTGAGTATCGGCCAATTCCGATCCGATCCGATCCTAGCACTGTTTTTTTTTTTTTTTTTTATATATATAAATCAATGTAGAGTTTCTATACTTCTGTGTCACTCTTTTGTGTGTTAAAAAAACAAGCTAATAGACAACTTCATTTTAATGAAAAACAACATGAAAATATATATAGGGGCTGTTTACACCTGGTCACTTCATGCGTTTTGTAATATAAATCCGATCGCTCAAAACACTTCAGGAGGAGGTCTGGGCCGCATTCCAGACGAAACTGGACATGTGTAAATGCATCTGGTTGTTGAAACCACATATGTGAAGACCGTGTTATAGGCTATATGACATTTTAGTCAGATATGACTGCACTAATGCAACAAGCGTCACCGCGGACGAGTATCTAAGTATCTCTTCAGCAAGCAGACGCGTAAACTGCCGCGAATGAAACTGAAAGAAAGACGCAGACGGTCAACACAATCATCTTCATTAAAAGTAGTAAGACAAACTTATCTTTCCAGTGCTGATGCCGCGCGCGCTCCTATTGCGGTCTTTGATCTTGAAATGAGCTGATAATTAATAAAATGCAGCGCTTTTGATTTCGTTGACGTGAACTTCATTACATTTAAATATAGCGCGGGAATTGAATCTCGGATTTATATCCATTTATGTGGCCAAGTGTAAATGGAAACGTTTTAACAAATCAGATTGATATCCTATCAGCGAAAACGCATGAAATGACCAGGTGTAAACAGGCCCATTCATAATCTATGACAAAAAATACTATTATAAACTAGGTTAGTGGATAATTTAGCAGCGAAAGTTATTCTAGAAAAATCATGAGTGCACAATTTTATAAAATCTAAACATTTAGTGAAATAACATTATTTAGTGGGAAACAAATAAAAGTGAATATGTGAAGGACTAAATCTGGTAAAATGTTACACATTGCTCTTTGCATTGTTGTGAAATACATTAATGAAAACAAGTAAATGTATTTATTTATAAATATAAACTACAAAATTAAAAGACATTTCTTTTAAATATATAGCACAGTAATGAAGGCAGCAACATATGATAGAGGAGTCCTGCCTCCATTACTGTGCTATACATTAGATTATTAATAGCCTTGATAGGACAGTACAAGAAACGCTATAAATAATATTTCATTGCGCAAAAGTATTATAATACGAAAAGCTCCAATAGAGAGCGGTACAAATCGCTTATGCGCTTCCCGTGCACAGAATGATGCGTTTGAAGCAGCACAGAGTCACAGCGCGCAGCTCCACAGAAGTTCAAAGCACAGAGGAAAGAGATATTGATGCGTAGCTTATTAAATCTGCGCGATAGTTTATTGAGCCTTTTCTTTTAACGGTTTTAAATCTGTTATTGAGCGCTCTTGAAGAGAGTTTCATTGTTTTGACTGTAGTAACCGAACGCAACACGCAGTTTGAATGCTGAACGGAGGATGACAGACAGCAGCGGCAGAGAGAAGAGTTTACATGAACTTGAATTTAACGACTTAAATATTCATCTGTAACGTTACCTCACATTAAACTATGGAACGGCTTCAGAACACTTGGACTTTGACTCTATAGTGCTTTATAATGCTTGTGTGCTTTCGTGGGGCTTAATAATAACACAGAATAGTATACGCAGAATATCGGATTTGGATCGGTCTCGTCTCTCCGATACCCGATCCGCGGAAAATGACCGGATCGGAGCCGATACCGATCCTGAGTATCAGATCGATGCATCCCTAGATACAACACGACAAATCCCTCGCAGTAAACTGCCTCGTCCTATTTATGACATACTGGCACAAAGTTCAAATGTCCTGTAGACAGACTCAACCTGTTGTGTTGCGACGCAGCGTCCGGTTCAGACACGGTTCACTGTTCCGCCACCAAGCAACTCCTCGTCTGCACGCGCTCTCTGTGGAATAGGAATTGCGGCGTATGTTGTCACGTTTCTTGTTGGCATCTTCCATTTGCAACTGTCTCATTTGTATTTGGTCAGTTTGGAGAAAGCCTCACCAACACAAACCTGACCAGCCGGGCGTTTGCGATCACGTGAACTTGAAGACACTTGTACAAACGCGGATGGGTGACATGAATGGAAATGATTCCAGATCGGCGATGTAGTATTTTGTTTCCCAACAAGGTCCATCGCTCATCACAAAATACATTTGCTGAATGCATAATAAACTGTATTTTCCTGCGCTCAAACCTGCCAATCTAAAGGAAACGCTGTGTATGGCGTTTGAGGTAATTTGTGAATTAGCATAGATTTATAGTCTAAATAAAACAATTTGCAACTGTTACTATATTACACTTGTATACAAAACTTTGTATTATGCTTGTTATAAAGTGTGTGACGTCCCGTGCACAACCACCGGTGGCAATAGACAACCGCGGTGACGACCGACCACCGCCAGTGACACGGTTGTCACGGTGACCGTCACAGCCCTAGCTATGAGGTTAGAAATAGATGACAGACAGACAGATAGATAGATAGATAGATAGATAGATAGATAGATAGATAGATAGATACAGTAGATAGATAGATAATAAATATTAGATAGATGAGTTTGAATGAGTTTGAATGGGTTAGAAATAGTACATAGAAGGGAAGTCTGATTGAGTCTAATGGGCTTCAGTGTGTTTAGATTACAATTTTGACTAAATAAACTGTTTTACTCTAACCCAACTTGGAAGGTTGACAAAGCTCTAATGCAATTACTCACATTTGCACGATCATGAGAAGAGAGCCACCTGAAGCTGAATTAGGATGCTTTGACAGTTTGCCACTGAAACAAACACATGGTGCAGTATCAAGCTTTACCCAAAAGGAAAATAAATAAATATAAACAGAGATTCCAGAAAAAAAAATACTTCTAAGAAAAAGTGCATTGCTATTAAATCTATAATTAGTAAATTAATGGCAGATTCCAAACAAAGACTTTCCAAGATGTCAAATAGAATTTTGTTATAATTAGTCAACAAGTGTCTGTTAATTTTAAAACATATTCATCAACAACTATACCTATCCTAATGATGCATTAAGCACATATCTTGTGTGTGTACGTACACTCTACATGTTTATGTACTATAATATAAAAATTCTCATTTCTTTTTTTTTGTGTATTTTTTGTTTGTCCATCTGTATTTCCGTCTGTCTATATACTAGTGTTCACTGAGGCCCCTTTTAAGTGTGTGTGCATATGCAAAAGGCTTAACTGGCATTGCATGGTTTGTGTTTGTGATGACTGCTGTCTAGATTAAACACGATCAGATGACCAATCAGAACACATGTGGAAGCAGATAAGCAGCACTGCTGATGGATGACGTGGTGATGTCATCCCACCATGACATCATCGTATCAAACTGCCCTGCCAAAGAAACCCATGCCAATGACTAGGCATTATAGCGATGTAATCAGCTTTAGTGAGAGCCTCGCTTCAACAAAACAAGGGGCCGCCGCAGGGGTGTGGGGGGGATGACAACAGCATGAGACATCCAAGAAGATGCTTTATCACTCTCAAACAGTGTTCCCATTTGAAGCTACATCTGCAGTTTTGGCTGGCGTAGGGTCGACAATCCTTCTTTAGTAAGTAGTCATTTAACTGACACTTCTATTGAAAGTGACTTCAAGTACAATATATAGTACAAATTAGTCCCTCTGGAAAAAAAAACACTAAGGTTCTGAATGCCGAGTCCTGCTCTCAGAGGGCCAACATCCTGCAGAGTTTAGCTTTAACCTGCTCCAACACACCTGCCTGGAGGACCTTGATTAGCTGGTTCATGTGGGTTTAATTATGGTTGGAGCTAAACTCTGCAGGATGTTGGCTGTCCAAGAGCAGGACTGGCCACTCCTGGTCTAGATCAGAGTCACAATGGTGGTACAAGCTTTCTGTTACGAGACCAGGTCTTTAACTACTACACCTCATCCCATTCTCATCCTATTCCAAGGTCTAGTTGAAGGTTCAGTAGAAGTATGTTCATCGACAGTCCAACGGTAAGGTTGTTTAACTTTTTTTTCATTTTACCCAAAGCTAGAGTCAAGTTTTTTTTGTTTGTTTTTTTACATTGCGTCAGAGAATGCTTTGAATCCATTGATTTCAAAGGAGATAGGGCATCATAAGGACATAAATCAGGGGTGCCGAATCTTGATCCTAAAGGGCAAATATCCATAAAGGGTTTAGCTCCAGGAAGTTTCTAAATTATCCATAAAACCTTGATTAGCTGGTTCGGGTGAATTTAACTGGGGCTGCAGATGCACGTCCTGATTTTGCTGAGTTAGATGTGTTCCTAGGTCAACATATTTTGTTGACCCTGGAACAACATTTTAATCCAAAAATTTAGTCTTGACCATATCCGTACACCTAAACCTAACCTTAACCATGAGTAATCCCTAAAATCAGAGGAAATGATAGATGAATGATACTGATGTACAAGCACCAAACACTGATTGTAAGGCTAAACTTCACAAAAACGATCAACTGGTTCTTCAGATCTGATTGGTTAATCACAATGTTGTTCCAGGGTCAACAAAGATGTAGATCCAGGAGCATGTTGCACTTGGTAAAATCAGGTTCCACGGCTGGAGATAAACTCTGCTGGAAGGTGGCAATCCAGGAGCAGGACTAAACACTAAAGTCTACTAAAGTATGATCTTTTGCCATGCAACCAAACACTTTTGCTGCAATGCACTATGATGTAGTCTGTTCATCCAATTAGCCATTCCTTCTTCATTTGAAACTGTCTCACAATTTCCAAACCCTTAAAATGTATTGTATGCATTCCTTTCCATCAAACACTTTCTCCAGTGTGCAAGCGCCATAAAATATGTTCTGATTGGCTGTGATTGTGTGGCATTTTGCCTTCACCATGGACAGACAAATTACTTGTTGATGGAAACTTGAGTTGCACCTGATTAGGAAACGGCGTAATATGCTGTTGTACCCAGCTTGAATAATAACTCAGAAACTGACAATAGCTTTAAAGTAGTAGCTTCCAACGAAACAAGGATGTCTCGATAGCACTTCCACCCCGCTGTCTCACAAAATGACACTAAATTGGAATGCAGAAAAAACATAGCTGCTTATTCACCAAAGCATGAGAGAACCCATCACAGCCAGCAAGATAACATGTCTGGTCCAAAGTTAGACACATTCATACACACTCCGAGGAATGCTTTGTTCTGGAGCTCTAGTTTTTGACCCAGTGACAGGCTAGTCTCTGTGTCTCCGGGCAGCCAGGCCATGCGTTAAACAGCATTCACATTCCCACACCCCTCCCCACAGTCAGGTGATACTGACCCTCCGCTCAATGTGACTTCTCTGTTCCACTCCGACAGACAGATTGAAGGAGGGACACAAGAAAATGACAAGTAAAAAGAAAGAAGGCAGGACACATAACCAAGAAAATAACAAACTGATCCCTAATCTACAAATGATCTAACTGATCTCATTAGGAAATTGTCTTGCTCCTGTACAAACACATACAACGGAGACCCGCAACAGATGGAGGAAGTATCCAAAATGTAGACTTACCTTGCTGGCTGCGCCTTTGGGCATAAACCACCACCACGGCTGCAAGCACCACACAGCAGAAGGACGTCACAATGTTGGCCATCTGCAGAGACACACACACAGAGGTAGATCGTGAGGCTTCTGGCCTGCCCGAGAGAAACTGGGTGGCACCGATGCCAAGACAGCATGAGGACAGTTTCCTCCTTCCCTCCCTCTCTCTCTCTCTCTCTCTCTCTCTCTCTCTCTCACTCGCTTGTTTTCTTTCTTCCAGTGTCTCTGCCTCCTGATTCCCCGCCCCACTTCTCTCTTTCCATCTCTCTCTCTCTCTCTCTCTTCCCTACTTCATAGCATCTCATCAGTGGAATCAATGTCCTCAGGGACTGATATTCTCTCTGCCCAACTGGCTGCGGGATAGACAGACCTAGATGAGAAATAGGAGGAAGGAAAGACAATGCCAGACTGTTTGGATCCAGGATTGACCATCATAAAGTCCTTCACAGTCTCTCTCCATCTGGCCTTCTATCTCTCTTTTTTTCTCTATTTCTCACCCTCTCCACACACAAACTTATTTGATCAGTGATTGCTATTTCACAACTTGGGACAATGCTTCCTAACCTGGTTCCTGGAGAACCTCCAATTGTGGGCCCTATGCATTTGTATGTCTTTCTTATGTGATACACACATTTCAAGACCTGAGAGGTAGTTTCATTCCAAACTCACTGGTTGAGCCAATGTTGTTGGCCACTCAAACAAACAGCCAATATATTCCCACTACCTTGCATATATCATTGAAATATGTGTCTTGATCAATCAATTGAACTGATTCTGTGACAGCCCTAGACTGTGAACAGCAAAACAGCCTACAATTCTATAATCGGAAATACTCTAGGCCTGTCAATCATTTTGAGTGTTCATGGGCTTTTGAGAGACATCAAGCTGACTTTGCCTTTGGAGGGCAACGTCTTGGAGAGAGGGCATGTGGTTGGAGTAAGCAAAACATTGGAAGTTTGCTGAAATCGCTTACAGCAACTTTAATAGAGTTCCAGTTTCATTTAAATGTGCCGTGTGTAATTTCTGCACCACAAGTGGCACCGAACGGAATTGCAAAAAGAATTACCATTTTCAATCGAGTTTCAAAAACTCCCTTGCCTGTTGTTAGGTGCAGAATCTGTAGCTGAAGTTTGCTTTTGGAAAAACTGCCGAATTGAGTTCATAATAAGATCTCTGATTAAATACATTCATATCTTAGCTAATCTTACCACAGTTTGAGACATTGCTAAGAGCATTTCTAAAACCGTAGTGGTGACATTTGTGAGATTACTGGGAAATCTGAATCTAGGAATATCTGAGTAGCAGAAGACTTCCATTTAATCTAATTTATGTTGAGGAGAAATAATTGAGATATTAAAAGGATCCTTTGGTGATTCTCTTTCCTATGGGAAGACTTCAGAGTGAAACATTTGAAATCCAGACCAAAAACAACACATTGTAGGGTCAGGAAATCAATTTGTCTCCCTAAGCACACCAGAATGTAAAACATTAAAAAGAGCCCGCAGTTAAAACAAACACAAAGAGAGGCATTCATCAGAGCGAGACAGGGAATATTCATAACCGGAGAATAAAACACTTTCTTCTGGATGAATGCACACATAAAGCCACGGATGGAATAAAGGCATTCGTTTTTTGTATACTCACTTGTTTAATTGTCTCCCATGATCCCAACAGTAGTTATTCATTACAGTTGAACAGGAAATTATAACACGCCCCATTATCAGGATGGTTAACTTGCTAAAGGAAATGTATACACACTTTATTTATATATTTAACATCGCAATCACAACACCGTCTCACTAATTGTGGAGAACCTAGCTCGCACTTGCAGCAAAAGTTCTTGATTGTTTTTGCTGGCAAGAACGTCCTTGTCTTGGCTGGTGTCGAAGACGTAAGTGGGAGTGATGTGCATATAATATTTGCACAATAATTTTATTGATGTGGGTGTTTAATATTGTGGATATTTAGCTTTTGTCAGCTACTTATTATGTTCTGATTCATGGGTCTGCATACTTAGGGTGTCTTTTATCAACATGCTGTATTTACCCAGCATTCGTCACTCACTAAACACAAGGTTCACATACACACAAGTGTGAAGATGAGAGAGCAAACTATTTTCTTTGTTTGATCAATGTCGCAGACTAAAGTCAATATTGTACATTCTCGCTGAATAACGTCTTTGCATTTGTTTGTCTCTGTGTGTCGTTCATCAAAAATCCATCATAAACATTGCATGAGGTCATCATTTACATAGAGATGACAATAAACCCTTTGAAATGAAGCATATGTCTGGATATTACTCAAATATTGTTGCACAGCATAATATGTTTAGAGGGTACAGTTGATAAATATTTCACGTTAAATTAATTCATAAGTATATCCAAATTTAAAGTATGTCCAAAATTACTTTCAGTGCACTTTTCCATTTTTCAATTATCACCGCTTATAAAACCAAAGCTTCCCTCTATTCCGTTGAGATTCTTGAGTAAAGCAGAGAAATACTTTAGTCTGTTGACTGACACTTCATATTTATTCCAGCACTCGAGAAAAAATAAATGGACTGACAGGAGTGAAATTAAAATTGTATCTCTCTGTCAGTTCTTCAAAAATCCTCCTCTTTCTGGCGGCCATAAGTAGCATTTAGCCCATCAAACTAGAGAACAATACATTTGATATCTGACAGCTCAGGGTTATTTTCTTAATGACATCCCATGGCACTGCAGATTTTATAATAACGCTGCTCAATGAGACCCATTTTGCTCATCTTTATCGCCTGTCTTATTTATTTATTCATTTCTTATTTATGGCCATTGCTGCTGAATAGACGCATTTCCCTCACTGGTTAATTAAAATATATAATTCATCGTTGGTGCCGAAATATTTTTTGCACCCGTCTCAGGTTCCTTGTGATGTCCTGTACAATTTGCATTTAAATTGGAAAGCCTGAACTGAATACTCGCAAAGAAGGTATAAAGTATCACAAAACAGTACCAGCCAGGAAAATCCCGCCACATCTTTGACTGACAGATCGACGGAAATCGCAAATACTTTTTATTATCTGTTTTTTTTTTTTTTTTTACTATCCCTTCAGAAAAATCTCTCAACTTGCCAAGGCATTCTCCAATATGAATCAATGTGGCCTAAAGGATATGGAGATTGGTCTACATGTTGAATACAAATAGCACTGCCAGTGGCAGTGAACTCTGAAAATCTTCAGTAGCATATCAATGCTTTCTAACAGCGAATGCTGTCTCCCTAGTGTTGCAAAGACGAGACATAAAGCATTTAGCTTAAATAGCTCACCATTACATGCATGCAGTTAAATTCTTATACCTGCACTAACACACATTGCACTGGCAAATCAGTTTTTGAATCACTACAATATCACTACTGATACATAGGAAACAAAATAAAAGCATTTTTACATTTGCATCAATTAAAAATAAATGAAAAAAAAGATATATATTATTTGAACTTACCAACCTTAATGCCCTTTTTACTAATGTATTTCAAATCAGATGCCACGTTAAAGCATCTCTGTCTTAAACATAGTCACGATGCGAGAAAGGATTGCGAAACTAGAAAATGACACAGCTTAAAGAATGTTAATGGACAAATAAAAAGCTTGCATTCAAATCATTGTGATATTCATGATGATTCCTAATTTAGCATTTCCGGCAAAATCATTCCAAATATATCATGAATATTCAATATTCATCCCTAAATGTGACTGAACATCCAAAGATAAAATCTCAATCAATTTTCCACAAAGACTCCAGTCTTCTTACTGACACACACACAAACTCAAGGAGGTCACATCCTGTAATTAAAGTCTTGCATCCAAGACCCCTCCTGACACTAATTCTCTCCATCAATCCAGTCGTATCAGAGATCTCTCAGATTAGCATCCATGCAACAGCGCACATGGCACCCGGCCATGCACACATACAGCCAATAGCCCTGACATTTCAACCCGTCACATCACCCCTAATCGCATGCAAAATGCAATGTCAATCCTGTCAAAGCCTGGGGGCTGTGATCTGCAGGCTGCTGTGCTGGTATTATTTTAAAAACAGGCCAATGATCAATACTGGATCAGTGCTTTAGCACTACGCTACAACGCATCTTGTTTAGTTGGTCGGTACTTGTATTCACTGAAAATATGTATGGGGGAGTGTGTTTAGATAAAGGTAGAAGATAGCTCAGCTCAGACCAGTTTTAAATGTACTAGTTTGTTTAAAAGAATATTAGAAATACAATTCATACAAATAATTATTCTATGCTGCACATATTTAAATCAATCAATTTGGTATTAAAATATATCATAAAGGGAACTTATGACTGTATGTGAAGGTCAACATGTTAAAATGTCAGATTAGTTGACATGATTAATTATTTTGATAGTTTGTATAAAAAATATTGTGTGGTGCGACTCCCCAAATGCATGCTAATTTGTATAAATTACTAATTCATGAAATCTTATAAAAAAAAAAAAAAGATGTGCATGTTCATATGTATTCAAGAAATAATGAAATGATGTTGTTACTTTTTACTCAGTGGTTACACCACATGACATTTTTGGAATTATTAAATATAATTTGGTATAAAAAGATCTAAACACTTTAGTATAGGGACCAATTCTCACTATTAATTAGTTGCTTATTAGCATGCATATTAATAGCATATTCTGCATGACCATATTCTACATCCCTAATCCTACTCAATACTTAAACTTAACAACTACCTTTACTAACTGTTAATAAGCAGCAAATTATGAGTTTATTGAGGCAAAGTGTGACCCATATTATATTGGTAAATTAATTAATTAATAAAACCTAAACAAACACATAAATAAATAAATAAATAAATAAATAAATAAATAAATAAATTAACCATAAAACCAACATGAACATTTGATTTAAACTAGATTTTTAATATATTTTTCCTTTTCCTTATCTTGGACACTCTTAATTATCACTGATCTACTTACAGCATGTATGCAATGCAGTGTTCAAGTATGCTGGGCCATCCTCTTTTTGCAATCTAATTACGAACCCATTGTGTTCCCAATGCCAAGTTAGCACAGCTGTATTTTAAAGCATGCGGCGTAAAGAGTTTATCATGCATATGGCACCTTTAACAATTTTATGATAAAATAGTGCAGATGGACCTATGCAATGAATATTCATCTGTCAATGCCATTAAACAAGCGCTTTATGACTATATTACCCAATGTGAATACGCAGGCCATCAACAGAATTGGTTTATAGGCTGTAATACAGATTGTTAGGTGTGATTTTACACTGTTTTTCTCTGCCATTACTCATCTGCATGACATGTATCAGCCCTTGTGCAAATGCAAGTAGAAATTCCCACTGCAAACAGCGTGCTGCTGGTATTTACCCACAATCCCACTTTGCAGTAAATATGTAGTTCATATTCTAAATGAGGTATTGAAGAGAGACTCATCTAGCTATAAACAGAGCTCTATGTAGGAGCTAAAAACACTCTATTTACTTTTTTCCACAAGGACCTTAAAATGCAGCACCCATGAATAGACCCTTCCTGCTTTAGGCCTGGTCCTTACCCTGGCCACCCTGTGTGCTAACCACACTGAGCCAACTGGGACATTACGGGGAGACTAAATAAGCAGTCACCCTATAGCAGGAATGCACACAGGATGCTTTTACCCTCTGTAAGAGGTCTATGTGTGTGTGTATTGACTTTACTGTCAATAGCTATGTTTCCATCCAAAGATTCAAATTAAATTTATGCACAAAACTGGAATATCGCATAAAACATTTGCGAATAAAGTACCGTTTCCATCCAACGAGTCAAAGAGAACAAAATCGTCACTTCCTGGTAAACTGTGGCACTAAATATCACTAAGAATACAGGCGAAGCAACTGAATATAATAATTTTCATATATGACAAAAATTACTTGCACCTCAGAGTGAGCAGACGAGACACAATAAATGCGGTTATTACTTTCAGAGGTGGATGCCAGCTGTTTGAGAGCGCAGTCATGCAAGACAATTATACAGAAATACTTTGACGACAGACTTTGCTCAGGTTTTTCAGAATGACCATAACAACATATGGATGCTGTGAACGAGATCAGTCAGCTGGTTAGTCAAGTTATCCCGTCTCATAGCGCAAAGTCACATGACTTTTTTGATGCGCATGGAGGAATTTATTCGGTAAATGTGTTTCCATCGTAGTTTATGCGCATTTTTTCTTACCGGATAAAAAATGTATCCAACTCAAATGTGCGCATAAGTTTTTTATGCGCATTTTTAGAATTTATGCGCATCTTGGCGTTTCCATCCAGCGTTTTTTTATGTGATAGTCCAAAATGCGCATAAAAATAGGTGGATGGAAACGCAGCTAATGTGTGTTGTGAAGTACCGGATAAGGATAGCATGGTTTACATCATTTAACCAACAGATAAACAAAAGAGCAAGTGTTAATGTACTAGCACTCAGTACTTCAAAGATATTTTAAGGGTGAATTAAGCATTCCGAGAAGCAAAAAGGCCGGTTTTATTGGGGATTTTGACATTAGGCATATAGACATAGAACTTTGGAAATCTGAGTCTTTCCCTTTGAAGCAGCTGGACCTGAACGACTAAAATGTACCTTGGTGGCCACCCAGTGGACTGGCTATAAAAATAATTTTGATATCATCAATTGAAGTCATAAACTCCCATCTCATTTTTGGGAATGAATAAGTTCTGCAGGCATTGCTCTTGCTAATGTCTGTGGGCCCAAAATGCATCAGTCTTTAGAAAGTCTTCACTAAGAAGGAGCGGTACGAGTCGCTTGACAGTGACTCAGTGATCTGTGACTTGTGATGTAATTATCCTTTTTCTATCAGTTTACTGGCCTAAAGAGGACATCTGTCATGCAGAGCCCAGGCTAATGGTCTAGGACACTTTGTTTATCCCTTTCTCCCCTCAGAATCACAGACGAAGGCAGCACTTTCAATCTCCAAAGGCTTTGGGAAGATCCATGGATCACAGCTCATTATCAGCCAACTGGCTGTCCAATGGAAAAGTAGAATGCCTTCTATTGCTCCACCTGTCCTTGGCACCTCATTGTTCTGATTGGATGGTATTTATGCTTTACCCACATCACAAATGGCCACAGGTGAAAAAGGTTAATTTGTCAATGTAACAAAGTCTATAAATAAAAATAACAGTGCTTGGGAGGGAAACAGATGTTTGACAGAGTCAGCCATTCAGATAGTTCGGGTTCAAAGGTTCCAGCTGGCAATTGGCAGGGCGGAATGCCCTGTGGTGGTACAGGGGTCTGCCTCTGCCACCTCTGTGCAAAAGTATCATCTGTTCCTCAGACAAACTACTGAAACTGAAGCCAACTGTTTATGATGCTATTCTGATGTGAGACACCGAGCAAGAAATGTGGAAAAGTCACAATGTGAGGATCTCTTAAAAGAGCTTTAAAGAGAAGTCGAGAAAGGCCAGGAGAAAGAAATACAGAAACACAGAAATAAGAGAAGGAGAAGAGAGCATCAATAAACTAACAGGTGGTTAGCCCTGAAGCCAGGGCGTTTTCTGCCCACTCGCAAAATAATTATTTGCCTCCAAGAGTCCTTCAAACCGAAATACCACAGTGGCTCTGTCCTTTACTGATAATTTCTGTCCGTGGGCCTGGCAGATGTCAACCGTGAAACCTCACCACTTACTCAGTTCTCAGGCAGTGTAGTTTTTTAGTTTTTTTTTGTTCAGAGGACCAAAGAGGCCAAAAACTGCCAATGACTAAAACGTTAGTGTAAGTAAAATTTACAAAGAATGATGTGAACAGTTATGATCTGAGGTGGGAACTTAAAGTGGTCATATGATGCAATTTCAAGTTTTCCTTTCTCTTTGAAGTGTTACAAGCTGTTAATGCATAGATAAGATCCCTAAAGTTGCAAAGTCTCAAACCCAAAGAGATATTCTTTATTAAAGTTAAGACTTGTCCACGCCCTCCTAAAACGGCTAATTTAAACATGCCCCCACATGTCTACGTAACTGTGTCGGAAGATTTGCATAACACCGCCCAAATGAATACGCAAAGAAAGAGGGTGTGATTTTTATTCTCCTTGTAGTATTGTTGCCGCTGCCGACGCCATGTCCTGGAGACGCTGTGTTTTGTTGTGAAAGCGAAAGTACTTTGTTTGGGCTTCCAGAAGAGGACACAACTAGAAATCAGTGGTTAAGTTGTATTTACAACACTGTTCCAGAACAGTTCAAACCAAATATTAGTGTGCGTGCAGCGCATTTTACGGAGGACTATTTCCTGAACCTGGGAGCCTACAATGTCAGCAGTGCACAAAGGCTGTTTCTATAAAGTGGGGCAATTCCAACTTTGCAAGGACAGTCTGGCGCTTCTGACTCATAGCCTGTAAGTATGTTTTCATATTAAAAGAATTTGCCACTGACAATTCAAATGCGAGTTTTGAGCAGTGTAGAGTAGCGCTTGTTGTTTATTGTTTCTCTGATTATAAATGCAGACATGGTAATGTTTACGCGGCGCGATGCAACGTGACGCGTAAAAATGGGTTTTATTGTTTTGGTCTCGTCGCGCGGGACACGGCATCACAATACGGTAAGGGGCGTAACATTTCCGGTACACGCTTGAGGTATTCGGCCAATCACAATGCACTGGATAGCTGGCCGATCAGAGCACACCTTGCTTCTCAGAACTATGAGCTTTGTAAAAATGTACTCGTTTCAGAAAGGCGGAGCATAAAGGAGCAACAATAATGTACAGTACAGTATGTGGAAAATAATGTGTTTTTTGAACCTTAAACCACATAAACACATTGCATTACACAAAATAATGTTCTTTTTAGCAATGTCATATGACCCTTTAAATGTTGACAGATCAAACCCTGCATGGTTCTATTATCATTGTGTGATGGACAACAAACTTAACCCTAGTTCACATAAGAGGAACTGTCCCCTTAAAGTTAAAGTTAACTCAAAAATGAAAATTACCCCATTATTTACTCACGCTTAAGCCATCCTAGGTGTATTTGACTTTCTTCTTTCAGACGAATACAATCGGAGTTGTATTGAAAAATGTCCTGGCTCTTCCAAGCTTTATAATGGCAGTGAATAGTGGTCAAGATTTTCAGTGCAGGGTCATGGATGGATGCACTTTTTTGGGCTTCAAAATCTTGACCACTATTTACTGTCATTATAAAGCTTGAAAGAACCATATACACTTAGGATGACTTGAGTGTGAGTAAATCACGGGATGATTTTCATTTTTGGGTGAACTAACCCTTTAATACATGCATTAAAGTAGCATCAAAGACATTATCTGCTAAATCAGTTGCTCTAAAATGGTTTTACGTCAGGACTCAAATTTTACACTGGACATCAAGTGGTAACCCAACATTATGGTTAGCACAAGTCATGTTTATTGCAAGCGAACCCATATTTAGTGCAGTCTGGGTTGTATTTTCTTTCACCTTGCATAGGTTTTTTAGAGGTTTTTAAGGATGAGGGTATGTCACACAACATGACCATTACCTATTTTTGCAATTTCCCTCAAGGCACAAATTAATTTGCACAAAAATATAACAGAGTTTGATCGGAAACATCATGCCACTCTTTCTGCCACTGTGCTCATGGGCAAATTATTGTCACTAAATACATTTAAGAATATTAGGTGACTGTGTGGACACTCTGGTGTCATCTGTACTAGGATGTACCAGAATCTGTTTGGTGAACTCTCTCCTTTCACACCTTCATGTTCACACCCCAGAGGCTGGTGTCCTACAGCTAGCTGAAACCATTGGAAATTTGCCCAGGGGCCTTGTGTGAGCTGTAAGGCAGGGCCCTGGTGAGGTGCTCCTCTCATCACCACTCTGACAGAGTCATTAGGATTCTATTCCCAGCTTCCTTCTCCTCTCAGTGCTCATTAGTCATACAATCAATTAAAGCCAGTCCACACTCACATCGTCTTTCCTTGCCAGATACCTAAATTACACATGTGGGAGAATATTCCACTGAGGTGGTTGGTCACTTTCCCGCACTCTGAAAAAGTTTGAGCTTCATGAGATGAAGAAAAGTTGAAGGGATCCAATATAATAAGGATGATTTGTTTTGAGATGAAAAGTCTTGTGGTATCGGCTTAGTCTTTGCCTCAGACATCACGCCCACAAACCGTTGGCTGAAAGTCTAAAGCATACGGCACACAAAATTGGAAACACTCAGGCGCTTCGAAGTCCTCATCTGATTGGTTGAAATATACAAGATTACCGGGAGAAGAGTGTGTCACGATCTTTAACATTCCAACTGGAAACAAAGATACCATGATGCCAAACCCCTCAAGGAAGGAAAAAGCTGTCATGTTTTCAACTGTGACGATGAGCACTTGTGATCAATTAAATGCTGGATTTTCAAAAGTATGTGAATATGTGAAATATGTAAAGTTCACAGCATAGACTCTGTAAAGTGGGTTTTACACACTGGTCTGTTATTGTGGGGACGTTTCGATGTGGCACAAACGAAACATGATTGGTTGCTTTACCTGTCAGTCATATGGCCTCTTGGGGGGCCTTGGCCATTCAAAGCAGCCAAGGTTCCCAGCCCTCCTGCTGTGAGTCTAAAGGTCTGGCTACGTGAGACTAGTTTTGACTAAAACTTGATGAAGTTCAGTAAAACCATTAACATAGTTAGTCAAATGATACCTCAGATAAACGCCATGACCAAAATGATGCGCTTGATGTGAATTTACAACACCCATCTCACCCGCAAAGCCCTCAGCATTGCAGGTGATCCCACCCACCCGACACACAACTTCTTCAGTCTGCTTCCATCAGGGAGGAGACTGAGGAGTCTCCAAGCCAGGACAAACAGACTGAGAGACAGCTTCATCCACCAGGCTGTCAGGAAGCTGAACTCCCTCCCGTCCTTGCCCCCCCTCCCCTCTCTTACCCCACGAATCACTGAACTCGGACCCCCACCCCACCACCACCACCACCACCCACACGAACACACACTCACACACACACACACTCACACTCACACTCACACTGAGACAAGCACCGGTCACTTGTACAGCGTTGGACTGACCTCATCCATTCAACTACCTCGTCTGGCAGTCTGAATAAAAAAGACTGCTCCTTGTCACTTTAAATAGTCTTATAAGCTCTTTGCACTACACCATCTATATTCTGCACTGTTTGTTTGTTTGTTTATCTCACTGATTTGCACTATCTGCCATGTGCCCTATGCCACTTTATCCATTCTTTATTTAATGTTTTATTTTATTTTATTCCTACATGTCCTTATTGTATATTTGTAATAGTTGCATTTGTGTGTGTGTGTGTGTGTGTGTGTGTGTGTATATTGATTTGTACTTATCTGTATTTTTGCGTTCTACTGTTTGTTTAGTGTTATCTGTATGCACCAGGGAGTAAGAGAGTAACGCAATTTCAATTCTCTGTATGTATGTACGGTACATGTGGCAGAATTGACAATAAAGCTGACTTTGACTTTTTTTGACTTTGAACTTACAGTCTCTTGGCCATAATATGCCAATTGGGAAACCCAGTGGTCTTCATGACCTCGTGGACACACGCTAACAAAGGCTGTTTGTGTGTGTCCATAGGGTTACAAAGACCAATGGGTGTCCAAATTGGCAATTTGCGGTTCAAAAGGGTGCCTACCGGTGTCTCGGTTGATGCACTCACAATGTGCTCTTTTGTGAAGATTGCACTGTTGTGGACATCATGGTGATACCCAACAGTCCATGCAACATTATGTCATAGTGGAGTTACTGAGGACCACATGAGCCGTGGTCACCATTTGGAACAGAGGCAAAGTTAGCTGATGTGAAATAAATACAAATTGTTTTTCAAGCCACTGTGTTTGGTCTTTGTGGACAGTAATAGAACAATGTCTTCTTCCATAGGTGCCATTTGGAGTTTCATTTCAGATTTCATTTTCGCACAGATCCGAAATCACAAACAACATGCTCCTAATTCAATGCAATTACACCACCAACCTGAAAATTGGTGTGTGTGCACTTTTCGCTCTGACAGAGTCCATCGATTTGTGCTGACAGAGACAGACAACTCTCTTGCATCACTGAGTGCAACTGCTGTGGGTCTGTTCACCTTGATGGGCAACTCCTGACTCGACATTACAAAGATATTCATCAGCAACCTCTTTGCTGTGTTGGACGGTACAGTAGAGTGAACTACCGAGTCTGCCGTTAATGAAACTGTTGCTGTAACGAACAATGGGTCTGAAGTATGCTAGAAATGTATTGAGCAGTCTTGCTTCAGGAAGACAGGAGGCCATAGTGCAGGCATATTCTGAAAGTAAAGGCCACTTCGGCTCAAAGGAACCTTAAATTCAGTCACTGGCACATATTACAAGTTGATTCAATAGACACTGACAGTTCTTCCTCTGAGAAAAAGAGACCCAGATCATGTCTCGCAGTCCGCCCGTCCCTTTGACTCAGTCATGCTGCATAATAACCTCCCTCTTTTTGAGTACAAAGCCTTCCCAAGTGACAGGTGTTTGACTTAGTATGCCCACTCCAGCTGAGCTCCGGCTCACCAGAGTGCAATTGACAATTACATTTCACACATATTGGAGAAGGCCTGTCTAAAAACTTAGAATTAGGTTATTGATCCGCTGACTCTTATTGTCATTGCTCTCAAAGTCAAGCCGGTGGTGTAGTCTCCCATTCATTAATGACCACGACCAAAATCCGAAATGATGACATGCATCAGTAAACAAGTAAGAGATCATTAAAATTTGATATTTTCGCCACAAAGCTCTGTTGACTTTGGGGAGTTTCAGGCCACTTCTGTGATCACGTTCTGCCACGTATATTATGACTGAACTTAGACAAGGCGCCTGGCATGTTTGCATTCAACCCAGAGGGATGCAACTCAGCAAAATCTATAATTGCTAATAGCATGATAATAGGGAGGGATAATGGAGTTTATTTCTGGGGCTGCTTTTGTGCATCTATTGACTACGTTTGGCAGGGATAGCCATGCTAGCTAATCCTTACACCACCTCTCCTCGGCCGCCTTTAGTCTGTAGTCAAATAAATAATGAGCTTCAGTGAGTTATTGATCTCTCGCTCTCTCACATTACTCAGAAAGGTCTTTTTCAGAATAGGAAAATTAGAGGGAGCGAAAGCTCCTAGCATTTCAAACAGAAAGGATATTAGCATTTTGATGGTTTGAGGTGAGGAATAGTTCTTTCTTTAAGAGAAATCCAAAAGGCATAGATTAGGTATCGCTTATATCATTCGCCGCAAAAGACGGACGCATGTTCGATGCACAGAATAACTCAGATCTGAATAATGCTTTTTAAATGTCTTTTTTGATGCAATTACCAACCATGCGGAAATGACATTGATTACAAGGTATGTAAATATTATAATAACCGAACAGCTCTGTTATATTTGTTTACCCTGATTGTCTAACATTTCAGCCATTACTGACAGAAAGCCAAGAATATCTGAATAACCCTTTTCCCCTCGTTCTTCCTGTTTGGTCAGTAATAAACACCACACACAAGCAGAGCCGCTGCTGTCATGTTGAGCAAAATCAGCTCACAGTACATTAGCTGCTCTATCGGAGAGAGTATCGATCCCTCCGAACATGGTTTACAGCTACAGAGAGAGGAAGAGGGGAGGGAGGAAGAAAGAATGCATGCATTTTGCTTCATATCTTGGCTTAGAGCCGATGACTCAGCTTGGCTGTATTGCATAACTATAAACATTTCTTTATAACGAGAATTGCAATTTCTGTGAGTGCACAGCTACGTAGCAAACTGAGTGTTTTTATTTGATTGGCCGTTTATTCTTTGTGGTCTTTTATGATAACCACACTGTAAATCTTTTATTTTTTTTCTTCAGGTAACTTAAAATATTGCTATGCATTTAAAACTATTAAAATAAATAAATGCATTTTATTTGAGTAAAAATATTGCTTTTACATTACATTTAGTTACTGTAAGTCATAACAAGGGTCAGATCAAGTGCAAATAGCTCTTTAAGGCAACAACTACACATATTCAGTCTTACAGAGCAATATGTTAATAATCAGGCTTGTAGACAATGACAAAATAAAGATTACTGCCAGCAAAAATCTGATTAAAATGTGCATAAATCTGAGGCTTATTTTCATTAAGTTTTTTTGGTGGACGGTATAATGCACAGGAAGTGATATGCTAAGAAAGGAAATATATTAAGATAATGCTCTCACCCAGAGATTACTTCTGTAATCATTATTGACATAGCCTTAACCATTTATTTATTTATTTTTTCACTTGGCAAATTCTCTTCACAACTGCTTAGAAATTGAGTAAATAAGTTGGTGACAATGGTTCTTCTTTTATTTTTGCATTACTGTTTTAGTGGAAGTAGGATATGATATTATGAGAAAAAAAAAACACACGCACACCCTTGGCATGAAACTGATCGATACAATACACACTAAAACTGAGGTGTGATGGAAGTAAGGAAACCTACTTTCTGTTTTATAAGGCTGGAAGTTATGTTTTTATCAAGGCCTGGGATGTAAGGTGTGCTCGCTGAACTCAAACATGGATCGAATGCTCCTGTCATGTGGATTCTGGATTGTTCCGAAGGTGTGAGTTTAGGGAATAGAGAGAGAGACAGGTGAGCACAGGTCTCTCACCCTGACTTTCACTGTATCTTTGCCTGTTGAGACTTGTAACATTTGCACATTGAGTTCGGTCTGGAAGGAAATGTTAGCGTTTTGAGTCCTGGTGTGACTTTGATCGATGCCAAATGGTGGGGAAATAATCGTTCAAAGATTCAATAAAGGAAATATGATGTTTTTGTGCTTTTTTCTGTGCTCTCTCATGAGGACATTGTGCTGAAATGCACATTATTGCCTTGCATGCATTCAGCATGGAGCAAGCAATTTACTTAAGTAATGTGACAAATTTCCTAGTACAACAGAGCATTCAAAGAGTGCACATGAGGTTGGGACTTGATTTTATCCATGGGCAATTGATTGGATTTATTTTATTAATATTATTTTTATTTCTCTCTCTCTCTCTCATTTGGAATAGCGGGACCTAATGAAATTGTTGTAAGTGTTACTATTGTCTTAACTCTAAAGCTTAAGCTACAATTAAAATGATGATAAAATAATATTAAATCATTTTAAAATTATTAAAAATAATACTAAAATATGTGTCTTGAAGCAAAAAGAGGTTGATTTTGCATTCATGTATCTACATATATCTATGTTGCTAACTCCATATAAAGAGCTATCTTGACAAAATGCAAACAATATGCACAAACTTGCTAAAGCTAGTCTATTAAAATCAGTGCTGTTTGATACATATGAGTGCATATATGGTCAGGTCACCTCCAGGATGGTTCATTCTGAAAAATTGTTGTAGGGTAATTGAGAACAATGCTATGAATAATAAATCGATTCGCTGTAGCAATTGTGGCAGTGGTCTGTTTATCAAAAAGCATGCTTTCCCCCTAATATCTGGATTTAATATCTGTTTAATAACACTAGAAACTAAATCAGTGACAGATCATATATTATGCCAAACAAAAAACAAAAAGCCATTACAGATGGAGAAGAAGATTCTTTAAGAGGGATTTGCGGGTAATTCAGTCCTTAATTACTCTTTCACCGACATCCTGAGGGACTTTGGGCAAAGTATGACATCAATTTCAACACAGGTAGATCTATCTACAACATTAAGTTTTAACCACACATCTCTCACGCAGAGTTGATTGAACTTGGCTCAGATGTAAGCCTAAATGATGAGGAATTTAAATGACATTTTAATCAATTTGAGATTAATCTGTCCCTGTTCTATTTACTCAGCGGTATTCCATAATGCACTGCAGAAGATTAGCATACAACTCATTAAGCAGCCAAATAAGTCATTTTCCTATATAACAACTAATGTACAGTCTAATTATGCCAAAAAAAAGTATTTTAATTCTCAGTTGTTGCTTTCAAAAATGATATTTGATGAATGGCAAGGGAAATTCTCGCTTGTGTGATCTGTGAGTGGATTATAAAGGTGGAACCGTCAACTTTCCTCCGTGCATTTAGAATAAAGGCAGGCGAAGCCAATCGAGATCCAGATTTCATGGCGGCTTTTCAAGGATTAGACAGCAAGCCCCTGCCTTTTGCATCCCTGCCTTTCAGACAAACGAAGCCCTTGATCTTTTTCAGATCATGTCGCGCACCATTCATCATTCTGACAAGTTTCAGAGAAAGGTCTCCACTTGCAAAGTTTCTTTTGTTAAATGGAAGATTATATTGGAGCAGACACAATAATGGCCTTTACTATGTACACCAAATTAAGACCCTGTGAGCTGAAGATGTCTGCCTGTCAAAAAAAGCTAAATGATTTTCTGCTATTGGCACATGATTCATTTTCTAATTCGTACAAATCAGTTCAATGTGCCGCAATGGTACACAGCTTTGCATGAATGAAACTTGCCTCCAAATAGCCTGATTGTTTATAAGATGGTTTTTGGTTTAAAGTCAACATGAAATGCTGTTTGCAACCCATTTTAACTGAGGGAAATCAAGGCATGAAATGGGACAAATGTAGGGCGGGATGACCAGAATGGAGCCAGATGGTTGGAGGAAAGGGGTTGAAAAGCAAGAGAGATTCACAACATCATGCAAAAAGTGATGCAATAAGAGGAGGAAATTATTTTGATGAAGTGCCACAATAAATGCATGATAAGTCCAAGAACGTGCATTAAGGAAGTAAACATTTGTGAAAAAGAACTGTAATTGTACTGATTGTGCAAATATTAAAATTATACAGATTTTTAAAAAGTGTACATGCATATATATAATATTCAATATGAAATATGAAAGAGAGACACTTTCGTGACTGTTTATTAACTCACTTAAGTACAATTTTAAAGTGCACTTTGTAATAATGTCAGATTAAAATACTTATTTTAAAGTACATCTCAAATCTTCTTTTTTTTCATTGTTTTAATATTTTATCATACTTTAAAGTACACTTATTTTGATTTGTTGACTAACATAATAAAGCACATATAAGTACTTGATTGTAATTTTACCTGTACTGTGATATTTGGTTAAATATTAATATTCAATATATATATTTGTATTATTATTTTATTGATATTGATATTTTAAATGTGTAATTTGCAATAGAAATTGCATTAATATATTTTACCATAACTGTTTTTCAGTACATTTAACATTATGCTTTAACCATATTTCAAATACAATACAAGTAATTATAAAATTACATATAAATATGTATTCAAGTACTATGTAATTAAGTGAAGAAAAACACTCTTAAGTTTAACTAATTGCATTTAATATAAATGTAATGCACTTTCATTTTTTTAATGCAATAACATGCAATTAAGCATCTGATAACAATATATTAATTTACACTTAATATTATTTTACAGTATTTTCATAATAAGTACTCATTTTAGAAGTATGCTAAAGTGTACTTCTAAGGAATTAGATGCAAAATTATGCAAAAATTGTGTTTTTAAGCAGGTTTTTCAAAGAACATGCACATTCCCATCAAAGAAATAACCCTGAATGCGGCCCAGTAAAGTGTCTTATAGCTGTGCCTTGGTAAATGCATGTCCCTTTGTTGCATTATTAAATAACCCTTTAAGTTATGACCTTTACTCTCACATGGGGCTTGGTTTACACTCAGGCATATTAGAGGACAGCCCATGGGTGATATGAGACCCGTGATACATAGAGAGCATCATCAATAAAAACAGTAAGGGAGGCAACCGCTGCCAAGACAGCACTCAGAGAGACTGAGGCTAAATCCGGTTTCATATTATCATTACACATCCCAGGCACGGATGAAAGGGAACCCTCCTTTAAATGGGAGTGAGATGGATCCTTCCACATAAAGGACCACTTGGGACCAGAGACAAGGAAAGCAATTACAGGTTTATAGCGCTGATATTCTGCAAGTCATTGTAAGTTAATGCTGGGGAGGGAGGAAAGATGAGGTGAGGGAAGATGACCTGCGACGGAAGGTACTGTAGCACGTGACGGGGGAGCGCGAGAAACGTGTTTACAGTCACACTGGGCCGTGCTTTCTAGATTTACAAAACAACCAAAGCGCCGCTGTGGCTAGACCGCTCTTTCCCAGCCCTAGCGAAATGGTAGGCGTTAAATAAATGTATGCAACAAAGGAGCATGGGAAGCAGTGGATTAAAGACATGGGGGACTTGTATTAATATAAGACGTGAACAGCCCACAAACTTCAGTCGGGGCTAGCAGTCTGGAACAATAACTGCAGGGGATTAAATGGGAAAAAAATGCCTTCGGAAGGAAACCGTTTGACCAAACTAATTAAGTTAAAAGTAGAGGGGGAAATAAATAAATTACTCGATTGAGAGCCATTCAGCCAATTCGAGTGTGGAATACATGGGGTGTTCTTGAAAAGCAATGCGATTTGCCTAAAAAAAAGAGAGAGAGGGAGAGAGAGAGAGAGAGAGAGAGAGAGAGAGAGAGAGAGAGAGAGAGAGAGAGAGAGAGAAAGAAATAAATTGCTTTAAAAATGTCAAGATTGCGTGAGCGGTCTGAAAAGAGAGAGAGGGCACTGATATTTCATGCTAATGCCAGCAAACCGAATCCCCATTATTCTAGCAAGTAGAATAAAAAAGTTTTATAATATGGCAAAGACAATCTATTTTGTGAGAAATATATTGGCTTTCCTACACCTAAATTGTCTTGTTTCTCTTCCAAACAAGCACATAATGAAAGCAAGACAAAATTTGCATTGTTCACAACGATGCAATGAGCACTAAAAACCTCCAAATTATGAATATGGTGTCACAACAGAGCAGTTTGTTTTATATCTATATGGTGTATTCATACACCATAAAGGTCTAAGAGAGGCTTATATTGAAATATTGAAATATGCTTTTAAAACTGAAGAACACTCATATAAAATTGCACATATTTTTTTTTAAGAAAGAAAGAAAGAAAGAAAGAAAGAAAGAAAGAAAAATATAGAAATGTATATATAGGCCTATATACATATATGTAGAATTTCTGAGTCATGCATATTTCTGCATTTTGGGGGACTGAACCTTGTCATAAAACTTTTTTTTATATAATTGACCCACATTACATACAATAATTGTTCCATTAGATGTGCAAAACTCTGGCATGTGTAGCTGTATTGAGCTCTCTGCTTTTGCTTTTCAAAAAAAAAAAAAAAAAAAAAAGATTGTGAAAATGATTACTTCTATTATTCAGTGTTTTATGTAGAACATCATTAGCTATTATGCTATATGTATCTTCCCGTGTCCCTGAAAGCTTGTTACATTAAGTCATTATAACATTCCAAGTAATGGCATTAATTTCTTTATCCATTAAAACAAAATATTCTCCATTTATATGTATGTTTTGGTTCAGTTATTTTCTTTGGTTTCACTAAATGCTATGGGAAATTGTATCGAAACCACAACAACACACACTGAGCCCAGATGTCTTCTAATGTATTATTTCTGGCAACCGGAGGCCATGTTCTGCAGTTTAATCTGGGGTCATTTGAGATATCACTGTAGAAGAGGAGTAAAAAATACTTTCAGCTTTGTCAAAATAAAGTAAGCGGCATGCAACAAAATGACTTTTCCTTGAGCATTGTCTTCTTCACGCTCTGTCAGAGAGGCAAATCAAATCACAAGCCAGATGAAACCTGCTCATGCGTTTGCACTTATGGCTATTTGAGCTCTGCTAAGATAATTAGCCAACTTAACAGCACAATAGTGCATTAGCATCTACCACCACATAATTACCAAGACAACCTGACTATAACACTTATTAACACTCCCTAAAGTCATTATCATCAGAAAAAAAGTCAAGTTTCTGCAATTAAAAGTGACCAGATGCCATCTGCACATGTAGAAGCTAAATATCTGGCCTTGTAACTGACAAGTAGAAGATTCAAACTCCAGAAGGATCGTCATGATGTCCTTGATCAAGATACTTAACCTAAGGCATTTACTTGGTTAAACACATCAGCTGAATGACTAATTACACCTTAGGGAAAGAAATTAACTATTCAGTTTAACGATTCCATTTTCAGTACATTCCAATAAAAGATTATTTTAGTACTTGTGCCAGTTTGGATATAACCAAAAGTCAAGACTGAGTCAGGTTCATCTAATTAAGTAACTGTTCTGAGTGGTTCATTGGGTAAGACTGATTTGCTTCAGACAGATTAAATTGAGAGTCGTTTATTAAAATGAATCTGCTAGTCAATCAGACTCTACTGGACACTGCGAGACCAGATAGATCAATGCAATAGAAAGATGTCTATTCGTTGTCTCTGCATTATTTCACGGCAGCCAGTCTTTCTCTCTCATCACATTCAAGTACAACTCAGTTAAAACATTTATTTTAATGGTAGAAAATGCAGATGTTCAAGAACTGGATAACCTGTTCTCAATTCCCAACTCTTCAAATTACTAAATGTATATATCTCAGCTGATAGTGACGATGGTACCCTTCACACAAGATATACATCTACTGGGATGAAAACAACTTACAGTCCTGGCATCTCTCATCTCCTGTACTTTGCTCCATGAGCACATGCATCTGGACTGCCATTGAATCAACACACAGTCTTGACCATACAACAGCCATCTGGAGCTTTTGCCTAAGTCTAATTGACACGCTCATTAAGAAGTAATGTCACAGAGAACATTCTGGAAAGGAGAGCCATGGAACCAATGGCAGCGCCGTGTTTGGCAGGAAATAGGCAGCCATCCATTCGTCCCCATGCCAGAGGAATCCACAAGCAACCCATCTGGACTAAACTATTCCGCTGTGCAGTGATAGCCTTTAGATCGTTCATTCGTTTAACCACCATAATTCACTTGCTTGTTAAAATGTATTGGGATATTTTGCGGTGCAGAGATAATGCAGAATATTCCACAACAACTGCCTGAGTTGAATTGGAAATTGGCAAGGCGCACCTGGCATGCGTGACATGGCAATCGACACATTAACCCTGAATTATGCAATGGGATGCACAGAATATTTGCAGATATAAACAGCCACATGCATGCAGCTGGCACGAATTAAAAGGAAACAACATATGCAAGGTTTCTGAGAATAAGAATTATTCTAGAATAGAACAGAGCACTCAGCCCTCGCGACAAACTTGAAAGTAAGGCTGATGAAACGCACACAAGACCTTGCGAGAAAGCGAAAGTCTAAGACAACCATTTCAGATCAAATTTAGCATCTTGTGCATTGTCTGGATACACATTTTCTCCCAGATGCATTAGACTGCTTGATGGCACTCTCTTCTCTGGGCTTGCTTGCCTTTGAACTTAATGGCATAACACTACTCCATTTGTGTACAAAACAGAATAAAATCCCCTTTCATGCAGCTGTCTTGTTTTACAGTAGCTTTGAAGGTAGACTTACACCAATGCACAAAACAACAGACAGTATATGTGAAGCATACCCTGTTTCCAATTGCAAAATAAACTTTTCACCTACACCTTTAACATTGTCTTCAAAGGAGGAAAACCTCCAACTGTCAACATTAAGGGTACTGTGTTATTAGTGACAGCTTCTTTCAACAATGTAAGCTTTAACTTTGAAATAATTCTGATCCCGAATCCAGGCTCTTAGTGCTCATAGGCGGTCGGATTCCAGATGTTTTGTTTGTGATAATGTGATTTTAATTACCGTCCCTGAAGTGTGATAGTTTACTGGGAGTCAGTCGACTCTGCTCCCCCCCCCACCATTTTACAGTTGAGTGGGTGAGTTGTACATCTCAGACTAAGTAGCCTGTCAGGTAGTAAGCCGATCAAGGACACCAAAACCAAATGCTGTTTTTCCCTCCCTCCAAAAATTAGTTGCCAGTCTTAATGCAAGTCGGAACAATTTCATCAGCACTCTCAATCGAAGCTGATCGTGATGCAGTGCACCTCACCTTATCTTTGGGCTTTTTCTTGCTGTTTGATTTTGAACATTTCTTCTACACAGAGGCTTGATCTGATAACTCTGATCCTTGAACCCGGTGTAGTTTGATGCGGCAGTGGACAGAAGTGAGATAAAAGAATGCCCAGTGCCTTAAACAATAAAACCTGTATCTCTGAAAGCTGTGAAACGATGACTTTTCTTTAATATAGCCCACACGTGTTCAATCTTCCTGTAGAGTTTACTTCCAGCCTTAATTAAACACACTGAACCAGCTAAATAACCACTGAAATTCTGAAGTGTGCATCTGATAGACCCTTTTCTATCCCATGAGCAGGGCCACAGCAAGCAATTGTCTAGGACATCCAAAGCCAACAAAAGGTCCAGTTGTTCCAAATTTGTTCAGCTGCCCTGCCCATGAGGCCAGGTAAGACAATTTGTTAATAGTACACTGTCAGAAAACCCTGGCAGTACCCTCAAAAGGATAACCCATAAAAGGTGCACATTGGTGCCTGAAAGTGGCAATATGTATACTTATACCATTGTTTTGTTCCTGTCCCAGTGACAAGCTGGTTTAAACCTCAGGGTACGATTGTTTCTAATTTTTGTCTGACAGTGTTGAGAACATACTTTTTTTTAAGACACATCTGACAGTATGCAATTTCAGATGCAGCTCTAAAAACTTCCAGGCAGGTGTGTTGAAGCAGGTTGTACACTCTGCGAGAAGGTGACCCACCAAGACTGGATGCCCCAGGTCTAACTATTTGCTTCACAAGGCTGGATCATGGTCTTTTGACACCCCTGATGGCCCTAGTGAACAGCTAATATTGTATGTGCCCAGGGGCCCTAATGGTCATCCTATATATTAGCCTATATGCCAAAGGACCCAAAGTATATGCCCCATTTAGATGTCCTTGGTAGCTTGAGGTCCTGGACAATAACTTGGCCCATAATGTAGTCCTATTCAACAAGTGAGATTAACAAGAGAATTGCCCATGCACTCAGTAATTTTATTCAGATTCCTTCACTTATTTAATTGACATATTGTGACCTTTAACCAAACTCGCAATGGTAATCTGAAGTGTCCACAGTCAGAACTTTATAATACTTGCTTTAAGTAAACTGCTTAAAATACAGTAGCACAAATTTACAGGACAAATATTCCTAAACTGTATTAAGCTTGATCTCTCTCACAGGTTGGTTTCATGTCCTCATAAGCAAAGCTCCATTATATTCCCTACCAAATATGGTTCTACTTCTGGAGGAATAACGCTGTGGATATGTCATTCCACTTTTGGCTGCCTTTGTGCTAACCTTATCCCTTGGATTTCCTCCACAGTGTTTGGCCCTAACCGAGACCTTTTCCAGAAATGAATTCAGCTGAAGGGCCCGATGACCTTTTGCAATAGAGAGTGCCATGAGACATTAAAACCAGGCATCTGGTGGAAAGGGTACCGCTATTGCGCATTCTGGGTTCTTGTGATTACACCGATATACTGCATATTACAACAGCGCCAAGAAGTGACATTTCTGGTTGGATGTGATGCCAAGTCACAAAACGTGGCGAATTGAACAAAACAACGTGGAGACAAGGGTTACTTTTCAATTTCATTAGAAACTGAACATTTCCTCTACGCTTTAGTGCAAAAATTGTTAATTCTCAGTTGTGGAGTGCTGTAGTAGCTTTTGTAAACTCTCAAGGACAGTCCACCTTGTGCGGATGAGGGAAAGTCTCTAACACAGTTAATTAGAATTGCTCCAAAGGCTGTTTAATTGATTTTACATTTTGGTATTTTCTTTTTACCAGCAGGGATTTAATCATTTGAAGTGGGTGGCTGGATAAAGCATAATCTTTATTGGACATATAAACCAGCAGAGTCACATATAAGGTTTCTTATCTATCTGCTTTTTGGATTAGTATCTAAGCATATTTACCATATTAACCACTTAAGACAACATTGAGAACTAGTTTAACCCAAAGGGTGAAGGTTTGGCGGGTTAGCATATAGGCTAATAGATAGATGCCGTAAGTACACCATTCTTGAGGATACAAGCATCATTCTTTTTACACCCTTGGAACTTTGGATTTACAATGTTAATAACTCTAGAAACATATAATCACACTCTCTAAAAAGGGTCCATTAATAGCCATTCTAAAGTTCCTGTGTAAATCGCAAATATTTAATTGCATTATAGTAGATGTTTTGCCAACAATCTATTTTATTTGGAGAGCTCTTGAAAGCGCGAAATGGACTTCAGTATTTCTTCGATGACTGCCTTTTCACGTCGTAATTTACCTGTGAGTGATTTGCCAATGAGTAAAGATGGCAGCAAGCAGGTTGTGTACTTCCGGTGGGTCCAGAGTAGCTGTCATCGAGATGAATGGGAATGGTAATGGATGTCTTTCTCCAGGTATAATTACCTCCTTGGTTTAACCCTGTTCCTATTATCAACTCCCCACTTTTAATTCATGCCAACCCTAATGCAAATGCGATGTAAAGGAATTGCTGATGTACAAAATGGATTGCTAAACTGCACAGCATTTTTCACGAGCCAGCTCGGTCTCGATTTGAAGGAGCTGTCGTCCCCTATCTGGTTGACGGACGTGTGTGTCAGACTTGTTTACTGGTTGGCGTATGGAGCTGTCCTAACGGCTGATGCTGTTGAGCCGAGGCAGGCGTCCAGCATCTGCGGACCGCACGGTAGGAGGGATATCTTAATTATGTAGGCACAAAATCGAAATCAAGGCTCAAACTGAGGGGGTCATTACATTAGGATGACTTAACTTTATGTTGCGGCATACTGTAGTTTGTTGTGCTCTTTTTGGATGCGGACAACATTAGTAGGATGTCTTAACAGTCTAAATAAGCAATTGGAACATTCCTCTTCATGTCAAATGACAACTGGCAGACTGACTGATGTGTTATTTTCCCCAAAGAGATCTTAGGGTTATCCTGTTTAAATTATGAAAAAATCCATGGCTCTGTTTTCCTTTGCAAACATTTGCATCACAGACTGAAAAGCTGATTGCAATGCAACACAGACTCTTTCTTACGCCTTCTCCCACACCGACTCATCTACACGGCAGATCCTATCATGTCTGCAGGGCGAGACAGTTTTTACACTGCTTTGGAATCGATTATTGATAGTGTTGGTTGTGTTTTATTTGACAGCAAGACTTTTCCTCCTCAGGAGGAGGAGAGGGGGAGCGATAAGAGGGTTTGGGAGGGGAGGCGGCCACTCAGAAGAGGAAATATCCATTGAGCAGGTCAGAGTTTGCTGGATTTGGAAGTTCTGGAGGTGGAGGCGCAGTTATGACTGGAACAAACATGAGAGCGGCGAAGGGAGAAGGTGGTCATGTCGAGGTTCACAGAAAGAGATGGAGAGACACATGGGATAGAGCGATAAATGGGTAATGACTTTAGGGAAGTGTGCTAACACCTCAGAACTGGGTTAAAAAAGAAAAGATTTCAAAATAAATGAGTTAAATGTTGTTGTGTGCCGCAAAAACTAATAGATAATGTTTAAGTAGTTGTAATCAGTTTGAGATTGTATGAAAACCATTTCAATTATGTTATACACAATAATTCATTATGTAATACACTTAACAATCCTGAAACTTATGTCTGTCTTGAAACTCGTTTCTGTCTTTCTTGAAAGTTCATATTTTTTAATACCTTATCTACAGAGATTTTTTTTTTCCTTCTAGAACCCTACTTTCTTATTTCTAACAATGTCTGCTCCATAAAATTTACCCATAAAATGTACATTCTATGCATAAAATAAGTTTTTTTTGTTTGTTTGTTTTTTTAGATTTGTTTAAGGGTATCTATACTACCTGAAAAAAAATTAAAAAAAAACTTTATATATGCACCACTGAAGTTTGGGGTCTGCAAGGTTTTTTTTTTTTTATTCCTTTAATTCAGCAAGGTTGCATTAAAATGATCAAAGGTGACAGTAATCGACTATTAAATTGTAAATAATAAACACAAATAATAAACAAATATATATTTCAAATAAATGTTATTCTTTTGATCTTTCCATTTATCAAGGAATCCAGATTACATCAAAAAAAAATCTCCACAAAAACATTAAAAATGTTATCAACACAAAAATGTTTGAACATGACTGTACGTTGATAAAATAAAATTAATTAAATATAAAATAAAATAAAATAAATAAATAAAAAAACAGCCCCTTTTAAATGGCTGTCATAGAAAAGAAGATTTTTGCAGTCAGATGGTACAGTACTTACAACATCTACCAGCAGGGGCTAACTGACCCATGCTAATCTCTAGCTTAAGGTCATAAAGATGATTGACTTTTTTAATTGAAATGCGTTCCCTACAGTCGCTATGTTGAGTGTTTCAATTTCCCCTCTTCATACTTCAACAAGTCTCCAGCTCATGTCTAGTTATAATGCTAATGTTACTCTCTGCTTCACAGGCAAACACACAGTCATGTACACACAAGCACATACTCACATCCCTAGCACACACACAAACAGCCATCTTAACGACCATCTACATCACGCCCTCCACGCGCGTTCAGATTTGCTGCAGAGTTCGCAGGCAGCCTCTCAAGTTTAATGACGCGTAGCAACAGGATCGAGAGAGGATGAGGGGGGTCACGGCACTAATGTCCGGACACATCGCCAGAGGATCAGAGACTTCCAGACAAAGGACATCAGAGAAAGCCTCTCTCTCCACAAGCACATTTCTGACCTCTTATATCCTCAAAGAAACCCATTCACAACTATTTCTGCTGCGATTCCAGTTCTCTAAATAGAAGACATTTTGGACAGATATGATGGATACAACCAAAATGCTGATGGCAACCTATAAATTGTCTCCTCAAATGCATTGTCTTCCAAATCCTTTAGAGATTTGTCCTTTGCTGTCAGAGAAGTCTCAGATATCACATGATGTGGTTTCCTGCAGTACAGCACATGTATTTTCATAAGGCAATAATTAATTGATTGCAAATCATCCCTAACCACATGACTGAAATGGTCAAATCCATCAGTATTCAACTATCCCTGCCCACTGGCTTGTCAGCGTAACCTGATTTTTGGTTATTAATGCTACAAACGCAAGATTATTTCCCGTTACTCTTCATGTTCAGTCATGGGAAATGCCATATTTTTGTATTGTCTTTAATATGCGGCTTTTATGGCTCTTAATATTATTGAAGCTCTTGCTAGAATTTGTCTAATTTCGTAATGTTCAGCATGATTGCCTAAATACAATCAGAACATGTAAAAACTGAGCGATGACCAAAGCTATTACACATTCACAATGCATCTTACTGCTTTGTGTTTCACAAAGAGAAAGTTCTTTCAGTGGAGAGAATGTCAAGTTATACTTGACTGGATAACAGTGCTTCATCTCACTCTGTTGTTACATCTGATGGTGTTCCACACTCCTATGACTACTTATTTCATAGAACACATCAGTAAATTTTCAGACTTCCCTGAGTGCTCATATGCATAATGAAAGTGCATGTAGATGAGTGCTGGCAAGCTATAAAAATGTCAAAGAAGTATAGAAATGTAGTCTGAACAATGTATATGTCTCATTTTGTATACTAAAGAGGAAGTATGTCATACTGTACAGCTTCGGAACGACTTGAGGGTCACTTAAAGATGACAGTAAGGTCATTTTTCAGGTGAACTACCCCTTTTAAATAAGGGGCCTCTTTTTTATATGGTGGGTTGGGGTTTACTAACTTGCCTACTATTAATTGCATTCCAATAATAATTTACCTTTCTCTCACTCTTACCCTTTTTTTGGTAAAATGTAAACATGTTTTCATCAACACATCAACACTGACTAGAAAATTTTATTAAATACTTTTAATTACTAATAGCAGTGCTTATTTCTATGAAAGCAAGGGATCGTGGGTATACCACAGGTCATGGTGGCACACACACACACACACACACACAGAGAAAGAGAAAGAGAGAGAGAGAGAGAGAGAGAGAGAGAGAGAGCATTCGAAAGGAAAACAAATAGTGGAGTGAGACTCCAGCCCTTAGGGAGCAGCACTTAAGTAATTAATGTTTGAAATTGCTCAAGTTCAGCACGGAGACTCCCAAGAGAGCCAGTATCAGTCACGCGCACGCACACACACACACACACACACACACACACACACACACATGCAAACCACACAGAAAGGAGGTGAGAAAAGAGGAGACCAGTTCTATTCATCATACGATATCTGCTAGATTTGCATTATCCACTTGTTTTCTTGCAGTACACTTTAAGACAATCAAATTGTGATCAATACACTGATAAAATGTATCTAACGTGAAGTTCCTAAAATCGCCACTTTTGTTGTTGTTTCTAATTAATACCTTTTTTGTAACATGTTTATTATTAATATTAAGAGACAATATTAAATTATAGGTTGTTTGTTATTGTGTATACAAATAGAAATGTCAGAAAAACTTATATTCACATCTCTATTGATTGATATTTTAATATATAGATTCATATTTGAGTTAGCGACTTTTTTAGGATTGCATAATGTTTATTAATGCTTTATTAATGAGTAATTATACAGTTATTACATATACAAAACTAACTTTTTTACTATTATTGATAATGCTAAACAGGTAAACTAACTGTATTTAATTTTATAAGAATGCACCTCAAAATTTGGAAGTGACAAAATTTTACTAGTTACTACGGTACCTGGTAGCTGAAAATATATGTTTTCTTTAGCAGGTCTCATAAACACTTCCCTTAATCTGGTCAGACAAATAAATATCCTTGTCCAAACTTGGCCAGGCTTCTCAAATGAACACTTCTCAAATGAATTCTCAAAATTACACACAGCTAGAAAAATGGGATCATCCATTTAATTTTGTCATTTAATTGGTTCTTGTTACAGGTTTAATGAACACTCTAAACTCTTGTCTTTATCATCAAGAGCTATAGTGAAATGCCTGGCTGTAGTCTTTGAACCCTCGCAAATGAGACTGAAGGGACTCTTCAAACTGTCAGCGGTAATGCCACACGTCTTACTGTTCCTAAACCTTGCCGTAATGGATTTCTTTCACATTTTCAGCTTAAGCATGGCCACTAAGCTAGGTGCAGCCTCCAGCCAGACGTGCCTGAAACCCGACTCTTCTCTCACTGTCCCTTCTCTTAAAGATAAATTGAGGTGGAATGTCCATCGGCACAACGTCAGTTTAGGATGCCAATTCATTTTTCAGTGGAACTGAGAATCAGACAATGACTGAATTTTAAGAGCTCAGATAAATGCAGTCCCTTAGGACAACACAGACAATTACTGTCCTGAGGGAACAAAGGACGGCAGTGAGGCAGTTTTAAGCAGATCTTCTCTCATCAGTCCCAAAAGGATGAGGTTATTATTGAATAAGACTTTATCTATTTGTTTTACTTAATGCTAATTAAAAATGCAAATGAGCAGAAGGACTTTCATTCCAAATTTGAATACCTTACACAACAGCTTGATTATGTTGTGGCCTAGCAGCTACAATACATGAGCTGTGGGGTTTTTGTGGGTGTCACAAGGTCAAATCCAGTGACATTTCCCAAACTTATTTCCTGCCATCTCGCTACTATCTGCTTAAAAAAAGTGTCAAAAAAGGCAGTGAAATATTAAAAACTAGATCTAGCAAATGAGGCAAGTGCAGGGGTCTCTAACCCTTTTCCTGGAGAGCAACCGACCTGCAGACCTTGATTAACTGGTTTAGGTGCATTTGATTGAGATTGGAGCTGAAATCTGCTGGACGGTAGGCTCTCCAGAAGCAGGGCTGGAGACCCCCATGGTAGTGGCTATGGTCTTTAGAGTCCTTGTTAGCGCGCCTGCCTTTCATGCTTGTTGACGCTGGTTCAAGTCCCACTTGGAGTGGAGTAGGACCAGTTAAATTGGTGTCAGGATCTAGTTGAAAGTGAGGATGGGGGGGGGGGGGGGGGGGGGGGTGAGTGAGTATAGCAGAGGCCAGCTACTAAGGGCTGTGCGGGTAAACCTCACTTACCTGACCTCAAGAGGCACACTAGAGGCTGCCGTCTTTAAAGTACTTGTTAGCATGCCTGCCTCCTATGCCAGTTGACGCTGGTTTGAATCCCACTCAGAACCATGCAAATAGGACTAGTTACATTGGTGCCGGGACCCGGATGGTAGTGAGGCTTATGGATTGAGTGTAAAGGAGGCCACCTAGTAAGACCTCACGTCCCTGGCTTCAAGTGGCACAACAGAAACTGCATGAATTTGAGTTATTTTTAGCCATCTGTCTCTTATTCCAGTTGATGCTAGGAACAGTGAATTCTCAGTTGAATCCCACTTGGAACAGTGCGAGAAAGACTAGTTAAATTGGTGCCGTGATCCGGATGGGAGTAAGGTTTTAGGGGGTGAGTGTAATGGAGGCCAGGTAGTAAGAACTGTGCTGGTAAACCTCAACTTTCTTGCCTCAATAGGAACACTAGAGTCTGCATTAATTTGAATTCTCACTAGCTACCTGTCTCCTATCCTGGTTGATGCTAGTTTGAATCCCACTCAGAACAGCTCGAGTAGGACCTGTTAAATTGGTGCCGTGACTGAGGTGGAAGTAAAGGATAGGGAGTTGAGTATATCAGAAGTCCAGCAAGTTAGAGCTGTACAGGTAAACCTCACTTCACTGACTTTAATTGGTGCACTAGTCTTTAGAGTCCTTGTTGACGTACCCACCTCCTATGCCGGTTGACACTGGTTCCAATCCCATTCAGAATGGTGTAGTATCAGATCAATTGTGATTCAGATCAGAATAAGGTTTAGGGATGTGAGTTCAACAGGCTAGCTACTAAGTGCTGTGCAGGTAAACGTCACTTATCTGACCTGAAAGAGCACACTTGTGCCTAATGCTAAAGGTTGAGGCCTTTAGAGTCCTTGTTAGTGTGCCTGCCTCCTATGCCGGTTGATACGGATCCCACTCGGAGCCATGAATGTTTTCAAAACTCACTGCCACAATACTAGATTGTTGTAAGAGGTTTCCAGAACATTGCAATTATCCTATGGGTATTTTTCAGCATGTTGCAATGCCGTTGTAAGGGTGTTTGGATAGTTGCTACCGTAGGTGGTTTTGTATTAGCAAAGGTCAAAAGAGTTCAGTCCACCTCCAAATGTTTAATTTATTTCTAAGCACCTGTCCCTCCTTAAATAAAGACTTTCTTTTGCTAGTTTCATCATCCGCCAATCAAAAAAATCATAAATTTATTTTTGAAAAGTGGTGTGGTTTGAGGTATCATGTCATATCCGTAACACAAACATTGCAGGATTGAAGTTTTAATTTCTTATGGCTGGAGTTTTGTTCAAATACCTACTCTAAGTACGAGTGAAAGAAAGTGATGTTTGCCTCAGCGAGCACTGCTAAAACTGCTAGACTATATAATCTCAACTACATATCCACTGAAAGATGACAAGATTAAACCTGCTAGACAATCATCGACACCTCCATTCGAATTTCATCACGTCTTCCGTAGACGACATGACATGTTGCGCGAATGTTGTTTTGCAATTTTTCCAGAGCTTGTGGCTGTAAATCACAGCATCTGAAAAGGGAGGCTTCAGTTTTTCTCCAGCTGTTCTCATGTAGGAAGGTGTCAGAGCTCACACATGGCAAGAATCAAACGAAATGGAGACAGAGCGAGAGAAAGAATGAGAGTGAAAGAGAGAGAGAGAGAGAGAGAGAGAGAGAGAGAGAGAGAAATTGGAGAAAGCAAATCACACGAGGGGTACAGCAGACATCAGTGAGTCCAGCTCATACGCTCAGAGTAAATGACTTCCTTGTGCGCTCTCCTCTCTGGTATGTATTTTAAAAAAATAATGCGTAGGATCACGTTGCCGCTGCTCATGGTGTTTGTGATGTGCAGAGCTGAGCGAAAGGAAGAGAGCAGAGGCTAGCCGTCCTCCGAGGAGAATACGGAGAGGAGGTGATCGCTTGGCATTTCCTTTACAATCAGGTTTTCTTTCATAAAGAGAAAGAGAATGTGCAAAGGAAGCATGTTCAGAAAGTGAGCGGTCAATAAACTGGTTCTACTACATGTTTCCATATTTACATCACTCACTGCATTTTCAGTGCATTAAATAACAAAATATTGATATTATTTTATAGAATGCAATAAAATTTATAAAGTCTACTCTATGTTTCCCAATACTTTCAGGGGTCACCGGATCAATACAGGACCAACAAAACCATGTAGAACTTACATACAATGTGCAAATAAACTTTAGGTAGCTTTAAACCCTTTTCAGTCCTTGAATTGATATTTCCTTTTCACCCCCAAAGGGAAATAAAATGCCTGTAGTCTAGACCTGTGGACAGAGGGGACATTTCTGATCAATAAATGTGAAGCGTTTCAAATCCCCAACAGCCAGAGGACACGCAACTGCTGAGACTCCACTGGATATCATTATAGCAAGACAGAGGTTGAGACAGAGCAAGACCAGTGACGTCAGCAAGAGATGGATTTTTATTATTGCCAAATTACAGTTCTGAGGTGTTTCATTTTTGTATTGTTATTGGAAGCAGTGCACAGTCATTTTTGTACTGATATTAGTAGTAGTAGTACATTTGCTCAAAATATGTAGTGTATTTACATCAAATATTTATTTTAAAGTAAATAGATATGTATATGATATGTTAGAATTACAACTAACATTAATATTGTATTTTTAAAAATCTGAAAATTAAACATATAATAATAAAAAAATACCAGTATATTATTATTATCTAAATATTTATTTATTTGAAAGATATATTTGGATGTTCATCAATGTTGTCTTAAAAAAATGAAAAATTGTAAATTGTAAATTGTTTGGGCGATCGGACAGATATATTTATTTTAACTGTTGTTGTTATTATTGGTCAATTTATTTGGAATGTGTAAATATACTTTAAATATATATTTAGAATTATAACTGTCATCAATGCTGTTTTTAGCATAAAATCAGCAAAATATTAAAACAATATTAAACATATATATATATATATATATATATATATATATTGTAATGTATGGAGAATTGTAATTTATGTCTTATACAATACTTGTTTACTGTAATGGTCATTATAAATGTTTATAAATGCATACATTTTGTTACTAAATGCAATAAAAGTATCTCATTACATCTTACTCACTGAAAAAAAAAATCCACAGTTTTCCCCTTCCCCTTGAATGTCATGCTTTTCGAGTTTAGTGGAATTTATTTACATTGCAAAAACGTTGACTGTTTTTATTTAAATATTATATGTCTGTCAAATAAATGGTATAGGCAGCTGGGTGGCATGCAGAGAGAGGATGGTTCCAGCCAAGCGCACTAGTCATGTAATTATTAACATTATGGAAGATCTGGTGAAGCACTGGGGATCCTTCGTTTGCCAGGATGTCCCTTGGGAATTGGCAGCATCCGTTATCAAGGGAATGGAATCATTGTGTAAAGGAGTAGACTGAGATAATGGAAATGGTAGTGAGTGCTTTTCCTCTTTCCCTCTCTCTCTCTCTCTCTCGCTCCATATCTGGTGTCTGGTTCTATTTCTCATCGGAGCAGCAGACCTACTGACGTCGGCCGCATTGATCGCAGAGTGCTGGTGACAAAATAAAAGAACCCTTAGGGTTGGGGGTAAAAAAAAATTAAAAATTCTAATCCAATCTCTTTTAGTTGCTATACGTATATGTAAAGTACCCATTGTGGAAGTTCTCTGACACACTGCCCAGCTATTCCTGACACATTATTTTCACCAACTGTCTGTAATAAAAAGATTTTATGTGTGGGAACTGATTGCTATTGATTTTATTTGTTGTGTACAACCAGTCAAAACGTTGGAATAATAAAGATTTTTTGAAAGAAGTCTGTTATGCTCACAAAGGCTGCATTTGTATGATCAAAATACAGTAAAAAAAAAAAATATATATTATAATATATATATATATATATATGTAAATAATATTTCAATTTAAAACAAAAGTTTTCTATGTGAAACAGAAATATGTTGTAATATTATAAACTGTCAAAATATTATAAAGTGTCAATATAATGTGTCATTACTAAATAAATGTATTATTTTCTTTCTTTTTAATCTTACTTGTCATAAATGTTTAAATTGTATTATATCTAGGTTTTAACAAAACATTAAGCAGCAAAAACTTTTCAACATTGGTAAGAATCAGAAATGTTTCTTGAACAGCAAATCAGCATATTAGAATGGTTTCTGAAGGATTATGTGACACTGAAGATTAAATATATATATTTTTTAATTATTCAAATAGGTAAATAGACATTTTAAGCTGTAATGATGTAATATTACAGTTCTTACTGTATTTTTGATCAAATAAATGCAGCCTTTGTGAGCATAAAAGACTACACATGCATACACATACATACACATTTGTATACACATTATATATATATATATAATTTTATGCTAATTTAATTAGTTTCTTCCTACCAATATGTACAGTATATACCATATAATTGCAGAAATACTACAATTGTGTTAAATATACAGTTTCAAAAGCACAGTTAAGATGAAGTGATGTTCTATTTTCTCTCTCTCCTCCACCTTGACAAGTCACGAGGGCTCAGGACACAACAGCACCATCCCGCTGGTTTTAATTGCAATCAATTAAAAAAACTTTCCAAGCGTGAAATACGAAGCCTGACACAGGACGTTCTGAAGCAGGCCGAGGTGACGAGCCGCGCAGCTTTGATTAAAATCAATATCAAACTCCAGCAGGAGCATGCTTACAAACAGACCTGACCTTGCGCCTGTAATATTAACCGACAAAAGAATAAGCGCAGGATCGTTGGGATAGATGGACAAAGAGAGGGGGGCAGACGGAGGAAGGAAACGAGAAAGACAAAGCGCCTCCTTGACATCCTAACCAATGCCTCCGAACGCTGCTTTATTATTGAAATTCACGTCGTGTTGATATTCGTCTCCAGTTCTCCGTCCCGCCGCGGTCCGGCCCTGACAGCTCAGTAATCAGAGTTTTAAAATTGTAACCATTTTCCTTGATGATTCTCAATGTGACCGCGGTTAGTATTAATACAGGTCGCGGAATAATAAACAGCCTGTCAGCACAAATAGACTGGCATGTCTGACCAGCGTTTGGTTATTCAGTTTATCTGCCGTGAACCAGCTTTGCCTGAAGGATAGAGGTTATATGTGTTACCTGTTATTTAAATGGAGACGGCTGTGCCCGCAACGGCAAAATCACAGCGTCCACCTGGCCGAAGGAACATCTAATATTGCTGCAAAGCCAAAACTCATTAGTGCGACATAAAAAAATGTTTTTAATCAAAATAGAGCATATACTTATTACGACTGGTTCTTGTAAAAATGGGTTAACAGCACAAGTCTCAAGATACTCCGACATGATGCCAAATAGGCCGTGTAGCTATAATGTGGTAAACAAGACATTTTTTAAACCAAAAATAGGATATGATTTTTTTAAATTGGTCTGTTTCAACAAGGGGCTTGTTTAAATGCAATTATGTAGTTTATATGTGTATTTACACATTGAAAATGATAATGTATAATAATGAAAGTTGAAACCCTGTAACTTATAGTAAAGCACTGATATATAAAATCACTATATAAGACTGCTGAGACTGAACCATCAAATCAAGCATTAATAATAATAATAATGTTCAAATTACTCAAAATATTTATTTAAGCTTAAAATATATTTATAATTATAATTTTCATTAATGTTGTCTTTTTTTCGGCATATAATGATCATTATAAATGTTATTTCATTACTGAATGTGTCATAAACAATCTCATTACATCTTCATGATTTATAAATAAATAAATAAATATTTTGAATATTTATATCTTTTATATATACATTTAAAAAAAAAATATTAAAATCAAACATATTGTATTGTTTACATATTACATTGCCATAATAAATATAATTTAATTACTGAATGTGTCATTATCATTCTCATTGCATCTTCACCATTAAAATAAAATAAAATAAAATTAAATAAATTAAAAAATGTAATTCAATGCGATTACACATTAAATTAAAAAAATATATAATAATAAAACCTCTTTAATTGTGGTGAAGCTTCGAGCTTCTAAGCTGGCTTACTGCTTCTATCAAATACCAGCAGCAGCAAAATGAGACAACAACAAAAAAGACAGCAGTAGGTAATTTATAGATGCATATACTGTAGTTCATTATCTTGACTGTTGGCTATTAATGCTTGTACAGTACATATATAACAACCTGTAAATGTGCAGACAGTTATCAACATTTTACACCACCACAAACAACACTGCTCATCCAATCATTTCTGAACTATCCGTTAAGAAAACATATATGTTCATGAATATAGACCTAGCAGCCAGAATTTTCCACCCTAATCTGCCCAGCCTAAAACACTTTTTAAGCTTGAATCTCAGATGCACTTTTCCTATGACTGATGCATGTAAGTGCTCAATAGATCAGATATCATACAGTGACATTTTCTGCTTATCGCACAAGCTCTGATGCGGCGTGAGCGATTCTTACCCCGCTAAAGAGAGCCCAAGAGATGGAAGATTAGTGAGCACTTTTAAACGTGAGACAGGGACAGTGCATTATCAATGACAGTGCATTACTGTAGCCCGGCCGTGTACAACAGCAGACTTACAACTGTTAGCATACTGCAGAGCAGATGGTCCGAAACACTACTCAAACGGTCAACGCAGCATGACCGCACAAGACTGATGATTATGTTTAAATAAATCCAACCGTATTTGCATTATTTCCAGGAGGTATATTTAGCTCTTTATTTATGTGTGATGGACTGCAGTGCGCATAAGATCTATCTTTTTAACAGAGACTCAATATTCATAACTATACCCATCACACTGCACATTTCTCATTACACATGCTCATACATTCTTAATGCATATCCTAAACTCTACTCTATATTCAAACTGTGAGTGTTAACAGTAGGTTTTTATTCAGTAATTTATTTTATTCATGTTTTTTTTTTTATAAATGTTTATCATTCATTTATTATATTTTTTTCCACATTGACCTTCTAAAATGTCTAATTGTACCCTCACTTTATTGTTTTGTTTTATTTATTTATTTTGTGTTTTATTTATTATTTTCCACTTTCACCTTCTAAAGTAAAAAATAACCCTGATATATTATTTGTTTTATTTATTTTTATTACAATTTATTTATTTGATCTATTTTTGTTTGTTTGTTTGTTTGTTTCTTTATTTCTTTCTTTCTTTCTTCAACACTGACAAGGACAAAAATATGTAAATCCTGAGTTTTTATTCAATAATTTATTTCATTCACAATTGTGTATTTATAAATATTTATTATATCTATCTATCTATCTATCTATCTATCTATCTGTGTTTGCAATTTATTTGTAATTTGTTTATTCATTTTTTCTTTCCCTCCACGTTTACATCTTCAGTAAAAAAAATAAGCCTGGTATTTTATTTTATTATTTTATTTTATTTTATTTAAATAAATAAACACACAAACAAACCTAGCTTTATTAATTTAATGTCACTTTATTGTTTATTTTCTTTTTTTTCCGGTTCTGTTTTTTGTTGTTGTTTTATTATTTTATACTTTTATTTATTTATTTAGGACAGGGAATAAGGATAGGTATGTGCTGAAATGGGTGATGTAAAGTAGAAACCTGGATACAATCAGACAAGCTTTGATTATCCGAGCTGCAGCACAGCATCCGAACAGTGTATCAGACACAATATCAGACCTCGTCCTCTGATACTCCCGTCCCCCAACACGACTGGCAACTACAAAGACCCCCGGCGAACTTTGCCACGGCATTCGGGACAATTAGTCACGGCGGCGGGGAAAGTGCCTTAACTGAGTTTTGCTAAAGCGAGCGAGACAAGAGCAGGAGGATGGATTACAGCATGTATCAGTGCTCAGGACAGAAGGACTATCTGGCCAGGGATGTTGTAGATTACATGCTAGAACACCGTAAACCAACAGAGCCAGATGGACTCAAAGAAATGAATCACGTAGACAGTAAAAACAGTCCGTCAGACGTTCCCAGCTAACACAACTAGCCATGTTCTCATCATAGTGTTTGAATATTCAAATGATACAATCCAACCTTTGAATATTCAATCACTATGATGTCACAAATGATCTATTGACTTTCATTATAACAACCCTGCTGAAATAAAAGTGCTTAACTCTTTCCCCACCATTGACGAGATATCTCATCAATTAAGAGACAACGCTTCCCCGCCAAAGACGACTTTTTACGGCAATCCGTGTTCTAGGTGTATTACGGCAAGGAAAGCCCTAGTGCATGCCCTGAATGAGTTCTGGGTCTTCCGGGTGCGAATACAAGATGATCGGCATAAACGGAAGGATCAGAGAAAATGTAGATCATATATGTAGTAGATCATAAATGAAGAGGTATACAGCTGAACAGGCACTGGAGGTGTTGATGGACTCGGACTCCGATCACTCATGTTTTGACCATTTTGAATCTGATCGGGACAAAGTAGTCAGTGAGGGAGATGCTTTTACAGACACAGAAACCAGACCCTATTGGAAACATCTCTAGTTGTGTCGTGGATAGACCGATAACCCGTCGATCTGAATATGTAAATGTATGTATGTGTGTGCGTGATCTATATATGTGTATGTATGTATATATATGTGTGTGTGTGTGTGTGTGTCTGTTCTGTTTATTGAATGCAATTTCAATTATTCATATAATTATTTACAGGTGAAAGAATATGACATCTGAGTGTATTTTGCTTGAAAATGCACTACTTTAATAAAAATGCATTTTTCTAAGTTTTTTTTGTCCAAAATGTTGTATTTCTGATGAAACCTATCTGCATTCAAGTGGTGATAAAACATGAACACAAGAAAATAGAATTTATTAATTTATTTCATATATTCATAGCAGAAAATATTCTGAGGGCCGTCAAATTTAGGTGAAAATCATCAAAAATGCTGGCGGTGGCTGGCAACTTTTTTAAAAACGCTGGCGGGGAAAGAGTTAAGCTAGTCTAAAAAGTAACTAAAAGGTGGTTAACAAGTCCTAACTCGTCTCCCAGAATGGTCAAGCTGGCATTTAACTGGTTTAGCTGGTCAACCAGCTGATCTCCCAGCCTAAAAATTATCCATCACACTCTCATGGCAATTCATAACGATGTCACGTTTTGGCAAATTAGTGGCTAATTCACATAAATTTGTACAATCTGATTTGTATCTTCATGCTTATTTTTATTCTAAAATCATTCATTTTTGTACAATGTTATTTGTATTGAAACATACAACTTAAAAAAAAAAGTTGATTGTAAAATGCATACCAAATCACCATACCATAAAACATGCTTATCTTTCCACATTGAACTTGAACATGAATGTTGGTGCGACTAGAGGTGTGTTCCCCGTACAACAATGTAACTCATTACTGAAATACCATGCGATGCATCGTTGGAAAAATAACTAGCTAGTCAGACCATTTCGCAAAACTGTATTTCTGTAATGACACCTCTTGGCAAGTTTAGCATGGTCATTTACATGACAATGTTAATATGTATGGTCTTGGCAGAATAGATCTGCTGCGATGCTGCCCCATATATAACATACATGACATTACCCCATAGCAGATTTATGCAGGTGGAGCTGGCGGAGGAGGAGGGTTTCGAAAAAGCACAGCAACTGCTAGAGCAAGCAATGGCCAAGTATTTTAATATTGAGCAGCGAGCTCATTGGCAGGCGATGTGAAAAGTAACCAATCAGCTATGCCATGTGAACAATGTTGTGATTCTATCAGACTGAGCTAAACCTATCAGTCTGCTCCATCTAGAGTTTCATGACGAACTTTGTATTAACATGTTCGCAACTCTAACATTTGAACCAAGTGGGTTCAACAGTATAAGACTGTCATTAAGGATGTCACAACTAATATCAGATAATTATAGTTAATTTACACAAAACAAGAGAACAGCCATTTGTTATTATTATTATTTATTATTACGTTAACATGCAATATGCAATTAGTGTGTACGCTTTACTCTCGTACGCTGTATATGCATCTGATAACACTATTTTTGACTGTGGGCTCCCTAACACGTTTACATACATGCACATTTACACATTTTTCAAAAATGGTGCTTTGACACAATAAACATATAGAAGGAAACTTTGTACATATTTTACAAGGTGGCTAAATCGTACAAATTCATATAACCTCACTCATAGGATTTTGTACATTTTTCTGTGGTAGGTTACAGAGGTTGGTTTAGTGGCGGGGCTAGGCCTTGATTCGAACAAGCCAGGTCGTACGAATTTGAATGTTTCGAGAAAAATTGTCGCAAATTCGTAGGAATTCGTATGAATGATCACCACTATCCCCGCCCCTAAACCTACCTCTCACAGAAAACGTACAAATCAAACAAGTGAGGTTATACGAATTCATACGAATTAGCCACCTTGTAAAATGCATACGAATTGGTCGTGAGATGGTGTTGGCTAGTTTAAGTCATTTTTTTCTGCAGAGTAACCACTTTCTGCTGATTTAAAATTTTCAATGACCAAAGTAATCTCACAAGCTTCGACTGTGAATCCGACACAACCATCTCAAAAATGTGTACAAATGACACCAAGCCTTACCCATCCCAGAAAAACACATGTTTAGCATCGTCTACATGCGGTCTGCTCTGGTTACAAAGCGAGCACACAGAGCAGCTCTTGTGGCAGCCGGCCGTCACTGTCATTCCTCTCATTTCAGGAAACGCAATACTCTGTTTAAGTGCTTTCATCACTTGCCAAGGCAACAGACATAGAAACACAGCCAAACAAATGTGAGCATGACATCACATGATGTTGGCTTGTAGACAACCATGTAACGACAATCTTCCTCTCACCACCAGCTGCACATATCAACACTGTCTGGTGGTCCGTGAGCAAAACGACCCGGCAGAGTTCGGTTTATGTTAATGCCATCATATTTTGAGAACATGTTTTGGAAATATGTTGCCATACTTATGTTTCAGAAGACATAGGATCTAAGATTTTGTCTTACCTAGCAACTAGTGCTGGGTGGTATGACTAAAACCTTACTACTGACTTATACGTACTATATATTACAATTTAAAATAACTGTTTTCTATTTCAATATATTTTAAAATGGAATTTATTCCTGTGAAGCAGAGCTGAATGTTCAGCCTCATTACTCCAGTCTTCAGTGATCCTTCAAATAATTATTCTAATATGCTGATTTGCTGCTCAAGAAACATTTCTTATGTTGAAATATATTTTGTGGAAACCATGATACACTTTGTTTCAGTATTTCTCAATGAATAGAAAGTTCAAAATAACATCATATAATAAAAAAATGACAACAAAATTACTAAAGTAAGGTAAGATTATAAGATAAAATATAAGATAAAAATAAAAACTAATTCAAAATATTATTTTTTTTAAAAAAGCTATAATGATATCTCAATTACTAAAATAACACTGTTTTAGTATTGTTTTATCAGTCATTGTATTCTTAGTCATAATTCAAAACCATAAAAGCTAGGACAGGAAGATGTTAAGGGAAATGAGAGCATATAAAAAGTGAAAGAAATAGATGTATTAGTATTAGTATTATTATTATTATTATTTAATGTCCATGCTGAATAAAAGCATTAAGTTATTTAAGAAATATTTATATATTACTCATAATAATATATACAATTAATATATTTTCAATAATATAATATATTACTGATGTTATAGATACACACATTTTATTTGTCTGCTATGTTTAACCAACTGAACATAATCTAGATGTTTCGAGGATCTCATTACTCTGGCAAAATACCATTTATTTATTTATTTATTTGATCAGCTGCGGTCATTCAGTATGCACTGAGCATCAGGCAGGAAATGCATTTGTCCCTGCCTGCTCATGTTTGGCAAGAGAGAGGGACAGAAACAGCTCAGAGCACATTTCTTCCTGGGCATGTTACATTTTTTGTTTGACATTGAAGCAAACACATTTTAATGGATGTTGGACCGCACGTATCAGTGTGTCACTGCCGCTGATAGAACTGTAAAGCAGGTGAAAGTGCTTAGTGTGGAAAGACTGGGAGGGAGGTGCTGATACGTCCGGCTTTCTGGAACACTCAGCTCTGCCGAGACGCGAGCAGGCACTCACCTTGCGGGTGTCACCAGCTGTGCTTTTCCGCGCGAGTGCTTCTGCAAACATTTCAAAAATCATTTGCTTTTTTTTTTCTTTTTGGATAAAGACACTATTGCACAAACAACAGCGCAAACAGAATTGGAAGAGTTCACACCTGAACCAGACAGATGGACCGGCTGGTAAACACTTTTTACGCTGCCTTTTGACAGCTCAGCGTCTGTGTGACACACAACAGTGTTACTCTGTGATAAATGCCAAATATGCAAGGAGACTGGCCGACAGTTGAGGTTTGGTGTTTCCTTGCTATTCACAGAATTTAGTAAAAGCAAAAAAGAAAACAAACTACCGAACCAATCAAAGCAGAAAGTGCTGTGGGTTATTATTCCAATCAGATCTACATACTTAATTAGGTTGCTAGGGTGTGCTGGGTTGTTGCTAGGGCATTTCTATGCAGTTGCTATAGTGCTTTAAGTGGTTGCTAGGTGGTTTCTAAGGTGTTTGCTGGGGTATTTCTACAGTGTTCTGGGTGGTCCCTAGGTTGTAGACAAATGATTGCTAGGTGTTCCTTTGTATGTGGTTGCTAGGGTATTCTAGGTGGTTGCTAGTGTATTGCTATGCTGTTGCTATAGTGTTATAAATGGTTTCTAGGGTGTTTTGTGTGGTTGCTGGGGCATTGCTACTGTGTTCTGTGTGGTTCCTAGATTGTAGACAAGTGTTTGCTAGTTGTTCCTTCGTATGTGGTTGCTAGGGTGTTCTAGGTGGTTGTTAGGGTATTGCTATGTTGTTGCTATAATTTTCTAAGTGGTTTCTAGGGTATTTTGTGTGGTTGCTGAGGCATTGCTACAGTGCTCTGTGTGGTTCCCAGGTTGTAGACAAGTGTTTGCTAGGTATTCCTTTGTATGTGTCTGCTAGGGTGTTCTAGGTGGTTGCTAGGGGATTGCCATGCGATTGGTATGATGTCCTAAGTGGTTGCTAAGTGGTTTCTCGGGTGTTTTGTGTGGTCACTGGGGCATTGCCACAGTGTTCTGTGTGGTTCCTGGGTTGTAGACAAGTGTTTGCTAGGTATTCCTTTGTATGTGGGTTACAGTGTAACTACTGTAGGTGGTTGCCAGGGTGCTCTAGCAGTTGGCAGAGTGTTGTTACGTGGTTGCAATTTGGTTTTGGGTGGTTTCTATGTGATTGTTATGGTGTTCTGTGTGGTTCCCAGGGTGTAGCTAGCTGGTTGTTAGGCATTCCAACATATTTGATTGCTAGGGTGTTCTATGTGGTTGCTAGGGGATTTCTGTGTTGTTGATATTGTGTTACAGGTGGTTCAACTAGGTGTTTAGCAGGGTGCTATTTGTGGTTGCTGAACAGATGGTAGGGTGTTGGGTAGGTGGTTGCTAAGGCATGATTATGCAGTTGCTACACTCTAAAAAATCCTGGGTTATTTTTTTAACCCAAATGCTGGGTTGAGCCTTTTGGGTCATTTTTTTTGGTTATTTTTTTCAGTGTTTGGGTAGTTTTTGTGTTACCCAGCCCCTGGGTCAAATGTAACAACCCAATGTTTGGGTAGTTTTTTAGTTTTACCCAGCTCCTGGGTCAGACATAACAACCCAATGTTTGGGTAGTTTTTATATTACTCAGATCCTGGGTCAGACGTAACCCAGCGGTTGGGTTATTTATTGCGGGGATTTTGCTCGTCTTCTGGAGAGAGCAGTTCAAAACGCCATCAAATTGAAGCATTTCTTCGGTAAATACAGGTTTGTGTACATTTTATTTTATATATAAAATCGTTACTGTGCTGTATATCTTTCAATTTTATGCAGAGCAACATACAGGCGCGCGGTATGAATCACCTTTAATGAGTGTCGCGGTCTTTTCGCGTGATGCTTTGCATAAAATAAACGATTTTGTTCATAAAGATACAGAATACAAATACTTTGGATGTTAAAATATGTCCTCAGAGCTGTTTACTTTTTGTTTTTGGGCAGGTTATGAAGGCAGTCGCGGTATATTTCGGCTATGAGTGAAACGCAGGGCGGCGGTCTCAGCCTTGAGCAGTTCCCGCCGAACACGACTCCAGCTCGGGCACGAGAGCCAGCGCCGTTACGGTGGAAACGGAATAACAGAGACTGGACAATTACACGTGGATTACTTCTGTTTAATGTTTACTCTTAATGTTCGTTAAACAAGTTTAAATAGTTAGTTAAACGAGCTTATACATAAAATGAACAAGGCTGTAAATGATAAATAAAGGAAAATAAAGTTTTCATGCAAACCAGTGGTTGTGTGGAATATTTTACAAAAGTTTAGAGGATTTAAGTTAATCTGTAAACATTATTTAATGTATACAGTAAAAAAAAAATAAGCTAGTATTATAATAAAAATTAATCAACCCATTAGCTGGGTTAAATCAACCCAATTATGTTGGGTTAAATAAACAACCCAATTTGCTGGGTAAAATTAACCCCATATGTGTTCTGTCCTATATTTACCCAGCACTTGGGTTAAAAACTACCCAAATTGGGTAGTTTTTAACCCAGTGTTTTTTAGAGTGTATATTGGTCTAGATAGTTATTGTGGTGTTCTGGATTGTTGCTATGGTGTAGATAAGTGGTTGCTAGGTGTTCCTACATATGTGGTTGCTATGATATTGCAGGTAGTTGTTAAGGGATTGCTTTGTGGTTTATTTGGTGTAATTGGTGGTTGCAAAGAAATTGCTGGGGTGTTCTGGTTTGTTCATTATCTGTAACTAGGTGGTTACCATGGTTCCTACAGTGTAGCTAGGTGGTTGCTAGGTGTTCCTATGTGAATTCTAGAGTGCTTTAGTTGGTTGCTAGGGGACTGCTATGCAGTTTATATTGTGTTACAAATGTTGTAAAGCATTTTCTAAGGTGTTCTAGTTGGTTCTTACAGTGCAACTAGGTGGTTACCGGGGTACTCTGGGTGGTTGCTAAACATTTGGTAAGGTGTTTTGAGGTGATTGCTTGGACAATGCTATGTGGTTGCTATAGTGTTCTAGGTGGTTGCTAGGTAGTTTCTGGGATGTTTTGGTGTAGCTAGGTGGTCCTATACATCCTATGCGACTGTAGGATTGCAACCTGCCGGGGCATTACTATGAAGTTCTGGTTGGTTTTTAGGGTGTAGCTAGGCGGTTGCTAGGCATTCCTATGTGATTGTGAGTGTATTCTTGTTAGATTCTAGGAGGCTGCTATGTGGTTAATATTGTGTTATGAGTGTTGTTCCACTCATAACAGGTTGTCCCAGGTGGTTCTTACAGTGTAACTAGGTGTTACTATACATAGTGCTACAATGTACAGTGTTACTATAATGTTTTAATGATTGCTATGGTATTCTGTGTGGTTGTTTGCTTTATAACTCATTCCTCTTGTAAGTCTCTGGGATTTATTTATTTATTTTTTGTCTACCAGAGACTAATCGTCCAATCACCTTGAAAAGCAATAGTCCCTCAACTAGACACATGATTTTATGTATCGGTCATGTCCATAGCACAGACATTTAATACTCAGCAATAGGCTGACATGTTGGGTATTATATACACCATCATCCAAGGCCACATAATCAATAATAGAAAGAGCATGGGATCAGTTGGATCCATGTATGACCTGTGCAAGGCTAAACACAAGCAGATTAATAAATCCATTCTGTTAAACAGGAAAACACTGCAAACATATAGAGCGCTCTGATCCAGACACTCACAAGTGACTGTCTGGTCAGCAGTCGCCCCGCTGTGAGGTCACAGAAGGTCATCTGGACATATAATTGATAGCCAATGCTGACCTGCCCTGCGCAAGACATCACTGCTCGGCAAGTTTACGAGATCCTCTGATATAGTAGGACCATTTATGGGGCGATGCAATGTCAGTTAGGTCACGGCTGTTGAGGCGAACCGGTGGGAATCAATTAATGAGTACACAGGTAGATGCCAAGTCTATGATTAGCAGAGATTATGCAGCAGCGGTGGGTGAAAAATGCTATTGCGCTAAACATCTGTGCACTGAGGGATGCTGGGGGCATTTGACCTTTCCCATGCTGTATGTTAACTCAGTAATGTTTTTGACTCCGATTAAAGTTTTAAGTTTTTGCAGCAAGAAACCCGATGATGGAAATGATGCCACGTTTGGCTGTTTTTGATCCTGAGTTTGAAGTGGTTTGTTTTTGATGCTGTGATATATACCTCATATGTTGCCGGATTGATGTCTCACCGCTGATATTGGTTGCTTTGATGATTTGCTTCAGATAAGGCAGACTTTTGTATACAGTTATTTATTTTGACATTTTAGTCATCTGCTGCAAATCGTGACATCAGAGTAAAACTGTCAAGTTATTTTTAGTTGATCACATCATATTTAGATGGGCATATATTGGGAAGTTAAAGGAATATTTCAGGTTCAGTACACATTAAGAAGTTCAATGAACAACATGTTAATAACAATGACAAATGTTTTATTTGAAAGAAAAAGGTTACGTGAAGCTCTTCAATGGGGAAATCAATGGGGCCACTTTTTGAAGGATTTAAAAACAGAAATTTGTATTTCATTTTTATGAAATACATTTTTTATGGTAGTCAACATTATAGCATACATGGTTGTTCCGAACCTAGAATATTTCCTTTATTGGTTTAGAAAACATCAAAATTAATTTTACAACTATACATTTAAACGTGCATTTTGAAAAGAGCATAAGCTTGTGACATGGCAGATAGCAACAGTTGCTAAGGTAAGATTGGTCAGAAACCTTTTTTAAGGGTCAACTTCAGGTTCAAATTAATTTCTCGTGATATATGGCAACATATTTTCCCCATTCACTCAATTTTGCATCCAAACATAGGAAGTAAATCTGGGAAGCTAACTGGAAGGGGAAGCTAATAGCTTGTCCAGTGATATTCAGTGACACCTTTTCAGTCCAAACTATTTAGCTGCTCATCTCTGTCGCCTCTTATTCTCTTCTTCATTAACTTCTCTGTCGTTCTTTGGGCAAGCTAAATAAGCTCCGTTCTCTTTTCCTCATTCTTCTCTAAAGCTTCAACTCAACATTTAATTGCTCTCTGTGAAATAGAGGTGAAATGTGAGTGTCAAAGATCTAATTGGATGGAGACGGGAAAATGCCCAAATTGGCCCCAAACTTGCGCTGGTAGCCAAATTATTTTGCCAATTTAACTAATCTCAATCTTATTTAAAATGCTAATGAGACAGCTAATACTGATCTTCAGTTACAGCTCTATCCTGGCGCTGGCACATTAATTACATTGGCGGCGTGACAAAGAGTCTGATTGGTTCTCTTTTAATATGGCCATTTTGACTATATGCCATTATGCTTTAAGTGATATATGTGCGTTGCCATCACATGCCATCATAAATGGCTGTTTTTAGTGGTTTTCTGTAGTTGCGCTATTGGTTTGATAAAGGTGTCATGCTCTGTTGTTTTTTGATTGGTCAGTGTTTACAAGGACACCAAAATATGAGGCTGTCAGCAATGTCCTTCATCACTAGACAAAGCATTCCCCACTCTCTGTAGGCTCAACGCACAAATGAAGACTCAGACAGCGGAGGATCTGCTCAGTAAGGGGATTTTAAGGGCATATGAGAGGTAGGCACAGGAGGTGCCCATATAAGATCATTACAAAGTGCAGTAAAATGCTATTTAATCTGCTAGCACTGCATTCTCTAAAGTGGTGTTCATCGGTCAAGTCCAAATCTACACTTGCACCTCAGACTCCGGAGCTTTGAAGCTGGTGAGTGAGAGAAAAAAAAGACTAAATACAAAACTCAATACAACAGAATTACTTATGAGCATGCAATATGTATTGAAACTCACTTACAAATCATTTCTGTGTAAAGTTGTCCAATTTTGCAACAAAAATAAATTATTTAAACAACTCAAATATTACACGAATTATATTACACTGTGATTATTTTTATTAAAAGGATCTGGCATAACGTTAAGCATCAACCCTGTTACCATTATATTTTTTAATAGCATTTATATGTAATATCAAATAATTATTGCACAATTAAATTAAATAAGCAACCTCCAAAACCACATTAATGTCATTTTATATTACATGTTTGACATAAAATTAGAAAAAGGCTAGTAAATATGCTAAATCAATTGTTACCATCAACCATGTCACATTTCTGAATGCATTTTATTTTATTTTTTTACTTCAAGGGATAATTCACACAAAAATAAAATTGTCATCATTTACTCAATAAAATATATATATATTTTTAAGAGTGTTGTTAACCAAACATTTGCCATTGACTTCTACAGCATAGGAAGTAAATGGGTACCGTCAACTGTTTGGTTACCAACATTCTTCAAAATTTCTTCTTTTATGTTCAACAGAAAAAAGAAACTCATGCAGGTTTGGAATGACTTGAGGGTAAGTAAATGACAGCATTTTCATTTTTGGTGAATTATCACTTTAAACATTATTTATCCAATATATCTTTTTTTATTAACTACTAAAACTGAAAATGACATCCATTTTACTGATTGAGCCATTAACTGTTAAATCGTATGCAATCCAGGACAAGATTAGCATCACATGAATAAACATCATATAGATTGCATCTCACATATTCCAGTTTGTGGTGCGACCTAATCGCCATTTTTTGACTCTCTCTTATCAATGTGAGCATACCTCCATGACTTATTTTCCTCTCATTAACACACATCTCCTCCCTAACCACCATCCTCAGCCAGCATAAAATGTCAGTAAACAACTAATTTATCATAGTTTGTCAGCACTGCCTCCTGCTCTGCTGAGAACATCTAACCTTGCTTCAAGAGTTCACATGTGATGTGGAAAGCGATAAACAGGTTTGGCTTGCCGTCGGTAATAGAAGGTTCCTGCATTAGATGCAACTGAAGTTCAAAGCTTCCTCTTTGACACAGCAGCAGAGAAAATGGAGATTGAGGTTTTGGGAGCGACGCTAGAAGGATTGTCGGGGTGAGCTAAAGTAAGCAGCACTTTATGTTCAAGTTTAAGGTTGTAATTAGGGTTGCCAAGCGTTCCATATATCATTCAGTATTTAAGGGCACATAATTATGTTCGGGATTTAATCCAAATGGACGCAGTTCGTCCAGTATAAAGGCATTTGAATCAGTTTCACATACAGGTGTTTAGGTTACAAAATACAGATTAGTCTGGTAAATAAATAAATACTTGTGAAAAATGGCAATGAGTTTTGTGAGAGCTGTAACATTTGCTTTTGATAAATGAATGAACAAACAAATGAACAAACAAATAATCCAATTTTCAGTCAGTTTTTGTACATTTAATTCAAGCATATTTTTTATTAGATTTGTTGCTTTAAAAAATGTAGAAAACAAAGCCAGAGCACTTGAATGTTTAACTGTGAGTCAGTTGATCTTGAAATATGTATATATTCTCTGTTGTAATTTGTGTAGAAGCTAAAGTGATGTACAGTATGAGTAATGGTGGTTGACATGGCATTATTTTTTTTTTTTTTTTTTTTTTACAAAAGATGCAATAAAGTTGTATGTCAGTAAAACAAAAAATGTGATCACATTTCATATATTTTGTTTTAACACTTAATGTAGTCTAGAATTTTTTTTTTCTAAACCTTTCAAACTTTTTCACAAACTGTCTCTTTAATTAATGTAATATGCACACTGATAACATTAAATTAAATTAAATTAAATTGAATTAACCTTTTTTTCAATGCAGAAATTTGGTGTCCTGTTATTTTTAGTGTTTCTTATTTTTTGTTGAGGCTTGCATCCCTAGTTGTGACTAACAAGATTCATGAACATGCTCCTATATAGCTAAGAGAATCAATCTGCAAATCATTTTTCAACAGTTGTAGGTTTATCCATCTGATTAGACCATGCACCAAAATTTGCTATCAAACAAATCTCTGAAGGCTGTGTCACAGGTTGACAAAATCCCTCAATTCCATCTTCAAAAGTGTATTGATGTCTCTCCAGCACCCTGGAGGTGAAGCAAGCTTAAGTGTAAAGTCCCTGTCTGCACCTCCTCCATGCTAAGAGCACCGCTGTGTCGTAATGTGCCGCCTTAACGTTAACTAGGACAAACTTGACATTTACATGCCCTCAACTTTGTTTTAAGCTGATTTTAGTAGTGAAGCGTTGATGCTTTAGACTAATGCATCTGACAGGTGTATCACATGTCAAAGGCAATCCGAGTGCCAAAATGCATATTAACATGACAGCTTAGCACCATATGAGTTCTGTTTGTGAGCCTTGATGTTTATTGCCTTCGTAGGCAACATCCTAACTGAACCTTATAAGTGACTGATTTGGAACAAAATCAGCATCATAGACTTTTCAGTAAGGGTTAGCATGTTGCTAAACTAATACTTTAAACACAAACATGCATAGTTTCTGTAAAATGCACCTTTTAACCTCAATATCTGATTGAGAACAGCTGTTTTTATGATTTTAAGGCAATGCAAATTGGACAAACATCATGTGGGATGCATTTTCCATTCTAATTTTAATTTGTGGAGTGATCTAATCATCATCTTCCCACATGCGCTCTTTTGACTTCCTCTCCTGATGTGAAGTCTGTTCAAAAACACAAGCTGCTGCCTACCTTTTGAAATAGACTTTAGATTAGATGTGTGTCTATGGTGATTTCAAATGCTGCCTATGTAGGTAGCATACTTGGTTTTGAAACAAAGCCTACACGTGAGCATTACCTTAACAAATCAGCCAAGAAAATTGAAGAAAAAAGAAGAAAAAAAATCTTTGATAGAACAGTTGTTAGTCTTAATTAGTCTAATCACTTTTGCATCATAACGTGCATGTGTTGAATGTGCGCTTGATTACCTGAGAGCCCAAGACGCTGAGTGGGAAAAATCAAGCTCTTGCCAATTAAGTTTCTACAGGTTTTTCAAATGTAGCGCACTAACCAACTGTTCCCTCAGCGTTAGTGTGAGTCCTTGTTTATATATTTGTGTGCCATTTCACATCAAGGTTCATTTCTCACTAGCTCTGCATGGCCAGACTCTCGCTGCCATCAAGTCATGTTGGAAAGATCATATTTATGAGATGAATGAACATGAGCGGCATTGAAATGTTGTAATTATCAGATTTTCTTCGAGTCCAGAATTGGCAGGATGTATCAATTAAACAACCATTTCTGAAGCAAACTGGTATTGGTATTAACCAAGATTTAATTGTGGATGTTAACTGATGTTATGTTGGTGCATATTTTATATTTTGCTGGAGAAGAAAAGATACTCTACGAAGGGAGGAAGGAAGGAAGAAACAAAGACATTGTGTGAAGTCTTACTGTTTTATTATTTAAGGCTTTTTACTGGAAATCAAGACACATCTGATTGTATTTTTTTTTTGTATTCAAATAGATGCAGTTTGTCCAGTATTAATGATAACATTAATTATTACATTAAGTATTAATGATAATTGCTTCTATTGTCCTCATTTGTAAGTCGCTTTGGATAAAAGCGTCTGCTAAATGACTAAATGTAATGTAAATGATAACAGTATTATTATTATTAATAATAATAATAATAATAAATATTATTATTATTAACAATAATAAATAAATAATTAAATAAATACATTTACGTTAAATGTAAAAATTTCATTCACACTATAAATGAAGGAAGGAAGGAAGGAAGGAAAGAAAGAAAGAAAGAAAGAAAGAAAGAAAGAAAGAAAGAAAGAAAGAAAGAAAGAAAGAAAAATTAGGTTTTAGAGATGTTTATGGACAAATAAACATGAAAAATAAATGTTTTTATCTATGTATTTTTACTGGAATAAAGATCTCTCTCTCTCTCTCTCTGTGAAGCTATAGCTGGTTATTGAGGCAACAGACTAAAATAAATAAACTTATATGTTTATATGTAATAAACGTATATGATATGATATGATATGATATGATCTGTCTTACAATTTTAAGACTAAAATCAGCTAAATGCAGATCACATAATTCAATTCAATTCAAGTTTATTTGTATAGCGCTTTTTACGATACAATCGTTGCAATATCTTACATAATATCTGTTGTCAAAGACTGATGGCTTTTGTTAAAATCCACTTGTAACGGTTTACACAAGGTTGAAATCTTGGCTGCACTCTCTCTCAGGTAAAATACACACTGTTATATTTTCCACAACACCAGCACCTAAGCTGTCAAAGCGCTTAAATTACACGCGCTTTAATGCAGCCTTGTCAACGGTTTTATTTTCAGCGACTATTAGCGCATTTGTTCCTCGCTATCTTCGCCACTCACTACTTAATCAGGATGTCTTATTATTTTGGGAGACATAAAAAGGACAAGAGCAGGTTTTGCAAGACGGCTATAAATTCAGCCCAGATTCGCACCTGCACCTGAGTTAAGCATTTGTCAAAAGCGGCTCCTTTTGGAAACAGGAAATCAGCAGGAATATGTGGGGAAACTATATGTGAGATAAGAGTTATGATTTGTGTCGTAATTAATGAACGTCTTAAGGAGACTGCTTCCCTATGGAGTGAAGGAGGAATAAATATGACTATAGAGACGGAGAGAAGGACACTTCTCTAAGCAGATTAACTGCTTCCAATCATATTATGGTGATTAAGATCAGATGAAACAGTAAATAATCATTTATTTTGTTCACTGCAAAGTTCACAGAGGCTAAGAATCAATAGAAAACAGACAGTGAAAGACACAATAACTATTGTAAAAGATGAAGACTGATCTTAGTACTGACCAGCTACTTTTACATTTTTTATTTATTTATTTATAATTATTAATTAATTTATTTATTTATTTATTTAATAATTTAATTATTTTATTTTTTTTGAGAGAGAGGGAGATAGATTACAAGGAGACCCACTTGATTCTGAAATTTGCAAAGCTTCATGGGAGTTTGTAGTCACTTTTATTTATTTTTCCTCATGGTATAGCTGCATCTTCTCTGATTGGTGGATCTGTAGATGATGGGTAGCATATATATTTAAAAACTTCTTAGATCATGGTAGGTCTGACTGGAAAGATTTAGACATTATAACTAAATCCCGTTGTCCCTAGGGAGAAAATGAATATTTGTTTACAGACTGCACCTGTTCTATGATGAGTCAAAGGAGGAAAAAAGAAAAATTCAACACTTTTTGATATTTACATATTTTGACGTTTTCATCTAGCACTAAAATTTAAGATCTCATCTGAAGCACTCAAGATGATCTTTAGAAAATCTGAAATAATGAGTCCAAAATGTGTCTTTCTGCACTTTACTTCTGTTCTCACTTTCAGATTCTATTCTATTATATTATATTATATCATATTTGTTTCTATTCTATTTGTTTCTATTTATTCATTTATATTCATAACCACTTTACACGGACCACTTTAAGTTTTTTTATTAAAACTTAAATGTTTACATTATTTCCCCTCGCAATGTTATTAATTAATTAATTTGTATATTCAGCTTGACTTATTTTACAATTAAATTAATATTTACAATTTCTGTTTTTACAAATAATCTTTAAACCAAACAAATAACAAATACTCTCTTTTTTTCATTTGATTATTGGAACACGGCTGGATATAACAGATTTTCATTCAATGAAGTTTGAACACACTTGAGTGAGTTTGTTTTTCTTGATCTTAACTGCCTTCTAAACTAAAAGCTTATACATTAATGTTCACAATTTATTTTGTAGCCAAATATGCCTATTTTCTTTACAAAATTAATATATGAATGAATGAATTTGAAGAATCCAAAATATAAAAGCATTTTCATTTGCTAAATATTTTTCATATCTGCATGTTTTCATTTTAAAATGTGTAAAATAATAATAAAAAGACCGAGTGTGACCAAGACTCAGTATATGTTTCACTGAACTAAAAGCGTTTAAAAAAAAAGTAAAAAAATAAAAATAAAAATTAAATCACACAACCTTGTGGAGTGTCAATAGCTGCTCTCTCACTCACACAATGAGGAATAAGATACAACGTGCATGGCATTCTGCCAATAATGCAAATTATGTAATACATATATATATATATATATATATATATATATATATATATATATATATATATATATATATATATATATATATATATATATATATATGCAATATTAAAATGAATTTATGTACACATTTTTCTTTTTAAAAATAACACTTACCGAGTGAAGCCATGTTAGTCAGATAAACCCTAATGAGCAAACGGCAGGGGGTCCTTATTTTGAAAATATCGTCAGCTGATGATGTCAGGGTGCTCAGCATGACATTTCACTGTAATCACAGTCCAATTATTTCTAAAAACGCAGCAAAGACAAGTCGCAAAGTAAATCACTTTCTTTTAACATTTGCCATCTGGTGACGAGATACAGTCATTTGGTGCTCATTAAGTAGGCAGTTAAGCCACCTGGACACTGGCTCACTCAGAGACGTCCTTGCAGCACTGTATATCACCCATATGTTGTGTTTTGATGGCATTGATTCGTCTCAGGCCTGACGAGTCAAAATCCATTGCTTTCAGAGCAATTAGAATTTCAGTATTTATCTGTGAATCTTTATATTGCAAGCAATGACAATGAAACTATTAAGCAAACAGCAAAAAAAAAAAAAAAACTCTTAACCACATTACCACATGAAAGAACATTAATGTCACACTTTATTTTAAGGTCCAATTCTCACCATTAACAAACCATTAACTATGACTTTTGCCTCAAACTCCTAATTTGCTGTTTATTAGTTAGTAAGGTAGTTGTTAAGTTTAGTTATTGGCTAGGATTATGGATGTAGAATATGGTCATGTGTGCTTTATACATACTAATAAACAGACAATATATTAATAATAGACATGCTAATAAGCAGCTAGTTAATAGTAAGAATTAGTCCCTTTAAAGTGTTACCAACATTAACTTGCATGTTTTTCCCCTCCCCCATAAATAAGTCATAATGGTATTATTTTATTTTATTTTATTTATTGGTAAAGTTGTAACTGCAGTTGCTAGAGTTGCACAATTATTACTTTTGATGAAAGGGAAAATTTTATTTAATTTATTTCATTTTGTTTTGTTTTATTGCCAAAGTTGCAACTGCAGCTGCTAGAGTTGCAAAATTATTACTTTTGATGAAAGGGAAAATTTAATTTAATTTTATTTTATTAATTGCACAAAATCATTTATTTTTGTTTGTTTATATTTTTTAAATACAGTACTGTATATCACCTATATGTTGTGTTTTGATGGCATTGGTTTTACTTGTGCCTGACTCGTCGAAATCCATTGCTTTCAGAGCAATTAGAATGTCAATATTTGTGAATCTTTATTTTTCAATAATAAAGAACATTAAGTTACATGATTGTGATGAAAGTAGTGAGCAAAAAGCAAAACATACAAACCAACCAACAAATAAATAAATAATGTTTTTATTCTTAAAGCATGTATGTATGTATGTGTGTATGTATTTATTTAACTGTACCTTTAACTTGCACATAAGCATAATGGTATTTTGGAATGGACAGGGTTTATTTTATTTATTTTTTTATATATTTTTTTATTTATTTAAGTTAGCGTATGTTTTCACACAGTACAATGAACTTGTTCACCTTAAAAGATGAAGGAAAAAAATCACTCCTTATGATATGACCCCTTCAAAAGGTCATTCCAGGAATTCACACAATTTTCCAAAGCAGCCGTAACTATTAAGCCACATTAATGAGATGAAAGTATTTCTCTTGAAGGAAACAGCTCCTCGACGGAGGCACTAGCAGCTGTGGGCAGCAGGGAGCACAGCTAATTCAGTATGCTTAGTGAAAACAATCGTATCACACCCAGACTGCTAGGATTACAGGGCAGATCGAGTACACCTGCAGGGCTTCACAGCACTGTTAATAAAGCCACCGTTTTCAATTAAAAGCCTTTTAAACACGCTAAATCTAATCATGCTTGCAGGTGACAATACAAGTTAACTTGGCACGTTAAGTTAAGAATAAGAAGATAAGATTATTTTAAAAGGATTTCACAATATCTAATCACCCAGGTTTGCCGATTGAATAGCTCCTGAGCGAAAGGGTAGACTTATGCAATATTAAACAGTCTTTTCTCGCCATTAAGACAGTTTAATAGTGTTGTTCATTGTGGAGATGCATGGCTGTACTTGAGCTGCATTTTAAAAACACAATTTGCAACCTTGTTGTGGAGGAAACTAAATGTAATGCACGGTAGTTCTGTACGTAATGGTGGGCAGTAAAAGCAAATCATGTACATGCAAAAAGCAATGTGTTTTCTCTGTCTTTCTTTTGCTCACCAAGGCTGTATTTATTTGATTTAAAAAATACAGTAATAACAGTAATATTGTGAAATATTATTACAACTTAAATTAACTGTTTTCATTGTGAATGTATGTTAAAATGCTATTTATTTCTGAGATGCAAAACTGAATTTTCAGCATCATTACTCCATTCTTCAGAGTCACAAGATCCTTCAGATATAATTATAATGTGCTGATTTGCTGCTCAAGAAAGTTTTTTTTTTTATCATTGTGAAAGTAGTTGTGCTGCTTTATATTTTCATGGAAACTGTAATACGTTTTTTTATTCTTCTTCTTCTTCCAAAGAACAGCATTCATTTAAAACAGTTTTTTAGAATGTTTTAAATGATGCAAACAAAACTCAAAATAATACAACTAATATCATAAAACATAAAACTCCAAATTTTGCAAAGATTGAAGACACTGTAAAATAGCTGGCATATGCAAAGCATCAACTGAAAGCTGTATACAATGTAAATTCTGCTTCATGTTGATCCTCCTTTAGAACAATCTCAGCTTTATCTTGATTTGTTTGACACACGTCACCCGCTTTATTTTAGCATTTCTCCATGTTTCACTTGCACAAGTCCACTATGCCATCAACAGGTTACGAAAGAGGTACAAGATGTTGAATTCACAAGAGGAACCAGGCAGCTTGTGCAGGACTAAAGCGCCACAAATGTGGCGTGTCCAGGGGCCCTCAACCTTGAATATCTGCCAGAGTTCATAGTAGCCCATGCCGGGGCGTAAACAGAGAAATGTACCCTGGAATTTTCCCCAGTCCACTCCAATCAGAGGCCAAATGGGGAATGCTAATGCAATTAACGTTTCCCAGTCAACACAACGCCTCCCCCTCGTCCGAATTCTGCAAACCCCCTTCCCTTAATAACTGAGCGTGCTTGCTATCAAAAGCAGTGGCACTAATAATGCAGACATGCCATAAAAAGCCAAGGGGATGGAGGGAAATTGGGCAAATAACTCTGCCCCAGAACGCTAACACGATTTGCAATGCACACGCTAAGAAGAGGTCCGTCTGTGATGGTTTTCCAAGTGAAGGAGGCTGGCCACTCTGACGGCATGATTTATTTATTCATTTCCCTTTCTCGTTTAATGGAAATATAAAAGCCTGCATTGATTAGAGTTTAAGGATCAGCAGTTAATAGATTAAAAGCTTGCGACGTGGCCAGAGAAGAGCTCCAGCATTTTTCTGGGTTGCTCTTTGCTCAAGGGTTGTTGTTTGGGTTACTATTTTCTGGTCGTCATGTATTTTGCACTGTGCCTAGAGATACGGGTCACCCCTGTGCCCTGACCTTGGACCGCATTCCTGGCTTAAATCTTCATCTACAGGTGCAAAAGCGATAGAGGTGGTCAGTAAATGACACTCGAAAGTTCAGGAACCAAATTTACCTCCAAGGCAACGGCAAAAGCGTCAACTCATTGACCTTTCGAAGACAGGCTGGTGATCTTATGGCCTTCAGCCTATAAATAACCATGTATACTCTGTGTTTACTTTGGCAAGGGTCAAGATGTGTCTTTAAATAGAGTCTGGGATGGAGGACATGGATCTGGTATTATAATGCTTCATGAACAGGAATGGAGCCATTGAGGAGAGGACCAAGGTTAAGTCACATGCTTGAGTTAAACAGGTTAGTTATGATCCAGGTAGCCCAATTTGGTAATAGAGGACGCTTTGTGGACAGGGTTAAATGGAAGAATGATAGATTTCATGCAACCCAGGGATTAATTAGTTTCAAGCAGAGCCAAATCTTGAAGACTCCTTTAGGAGTTTGGTAGAGTCGGTACATTTGAATGTTCATAACAGGAGGGATACTTTGATCCGAGGTTGACCCAAAGGTGTCAATGAACAAATATATAGATGGATTTACAACCCCTATACGTGTTCAGCCCACCTACATACATGAAAATGAGTTGAGACGTCGGGTATCCATGCAACATGCTGATGGATTCATCTACAGCATATAACATATAATTTCCATACCCAGGCAGAAACAATAAATTTCAATCAGAGTAGCAAGGTGCAAAGACACATTTATATGTTCTAAACTCATGATCATAATTGTTATGTTTCTGTAATTTCTACCTGAATTGCTTAATCACTCAATTCAAACTTTGGGCTGTATATCTTATCAGGCTTAGATGTGTGGACTTGTACAGCATTTAAAATGTAACTGGCTGTGATGACATCATCGTGATATTTGCATACTGTGTTCCCATTGGTCCTCACATCACAAAGATGGTGTCATGTTGTGAATTTGTTCTTCTATACAGCCAACGGGAAACAAAGCAATGCCATTTCATTTGTTATTCTTAAAGCTGAACTTGTAAACACTGTTTTAAGGCAAAAGTAAATTTCACTTTTGGTGCGAATGCTTAACGTATACGTATAGCCGAGCGCTAGATTTTCTAAAACTCTCTTGATAGTGTGCGCGAACATAGACACTTGACAAGAAATTTTCATCTTTGTCTAGTGTCTTTGCTATTTCTCTCCAGACGTTATGACTGATAAAGATATCTATGTGCGTTACTAGAGCTGTATCTATCTCGTAAGCTTTTTAAGGCTACCGTCAATTGTTATTGGATATTGGTTATTGGATAGCATATTGGATGTTTATTAGTACTTATAAAGCACATATTAATGCCTTATTCTGCATGACCATATTTTAGATCCATTAATCCTACCACATACCTAAACAGCTTTACTAACTATTAATAAGCAGCAAATTAAGGAGTTTATTGAGGCAAAAGTCATAGTTAATAGTTAGTAAATAGTGAGAATTGGTCCACAGGTTTTTCTTTTTTTGAATGAATGAAAAAATTCAAAGAGCATATGTGAACTGAGCAGAAAGTGGTTAAAAAATTAGACTGCGTACAATACAACGCTGATGACAAAATTTGCACCACACACTGTACGCACACCCTTAAATACCCCTGGTAAAAACCAAAATATGCTCTAGGCTTTACTGTCTTGCAAAAGCAGTAGTATTTCCATCAGGAAATGCAAATCTACTCCATACTGTCTTTCTCTATATAAAAGTGATATAAATATTAATTTTCACATAAAGACCCAGGTGTAAGTCAAAACAAGCCTTCTCGCATTTAGATGCATTTTAATGAATACTAATACAGCGCATGGGGTTGGCGGCATTCACATTTTCAATATCAAATGATGGCAACATCACATTAGTTAGCTCAGTGAAGGGCTAAATTAGAAGAGTCAAGAAAATAACATAACTGCTCATCTCGAAAATTCTTATTTACTGCATAAAATACACAGGCTTCAAATTCGCACGCAAATGAAATGATAAATAAATCAATCAAATGGTAATTGAATAAGCAGCAGATTACCAACACATCACAACAGCTTTAACAACTCAGTTCATAAAGATCACAGACTATTTCATCTCAGTGTGGCCCTAGCTCTGAAAATGAGAGCAGTGGGAAGCGTTTTCTTGGCGGATTCCTCAAGCACCAGCTTCTAATTTGTAGAATTTGTGTATGTTGGGGAAGAAAGCATCGGCAGCCCCCGTTGTCTGTGATCAGCCTGCGTTCTGACATCTGTTTAAGGATGTTTATCAAAGGGGTAAGTATGTTAAGGGAAATATTATGCTGGTGTTATTTTACTTTTCTTCTGTTTGAATCATAAACACGGCTCCGGGGCAGGACGGAGAGATTAGAGCGAAAAACGCGAGCATGGGGTCTCGAATCACACCCTGCGAGACGAATCCCTACCGTGATTCCAGACCTAAAGACGTCCTGCTTAATCTGCCAATAGGAGTGTATTAATTTAATTAAGCCTATCGTAGCATGTGCACCGCACTTTAGCTCTTTTATTGAGCCTGCAACATTTTATTTACATCCACACGAGCTCCCGGACCGGCGCGTGTTGCTCTTTTACTGCGTTTGTGAGGACGGAGTCAAACTAAAACCAGGTGCCAAGCTACAGGCTGCTCAGATGACAGCGAGAGCCCCTTCGGTGAAGGCTTTACGAACTGAAGCGCTGCACAGAGAAAGCAGAGACCCTCATTTAAAAAGAAAAGTAGGTGTCCGGCAGCCATTCAGTCACCGCTCTCAATAAGGCATGAAACAGGGCGTCGTTAAGGCAGTGTCAACCCTGCCAGAGTTAAGCTGACCCCCCTTTGGGTTAATGTGAGGAGGGCAGAGTCTTTAAAACCAAAGAGAAAGAGCTTTACCCCCGCAACATGTCCCTGTGTTGCAGATAAAGAGTTTTAGCCCACCAATAAATGGATGTCGCATCCCAATAAGTCAAAAAGTAGTTATGCAAAATGAGGATGAACCTCATGAAACCTGTCAAGAACGTGTCCAGGTCATATTTGAATGCGCAATCAAAATGAAGTAATAAAAAAATTATACTTTGCTTAATGAAAATTTATATTTTTTCTTTGTAGGACTCATTGCACTATGGCATGACAATTTCCATAAATAAATAAAGCCGATAGATGGATAGATAGATAGATAGATATATAGATAGATAGTTTATTTGATTTTTTGCTTATTTTAAAATACATTTGTTAATATTTGTTAATAAATTTGCTGATATTTCTTACTTTTTATTTCTTATTCTTAAAATTTAAATAAAATTAAAACAATACTTAAAATGGCAAATAAACATTTTATAATTCAATCGGCATGCATTATGGTGATTTAATTTGTATAAATAAATAAAAAGGTAAAATAATAATAATAATATCTGATGTTTTCTTCATGCAAAATATTTTTTTTTTTTTTTTTTAAATGTGACTCGGACACGTTTCCTTGAGATGTACACCCACAACGAAAGTCCAAGAGACAGATGAAGAAAGTAAAGGGCAGGGAAACCGGCAAGATACAAGCCCAGCCAAAGAACAAAAAGCGGCAGCCCGAGCTAGAGAAGGAGGAGGAGATGAGGAGATTTCCGCTAAAACTAATCAATCAGGTCCTGATAATGGCTTCCATGCAGGAGTGTTGACACTGGGTCAGCTCTTCCCTTGACCCGCGCCTTCAGGGCAGCGGCTACAGAAAAGGCACAGATAACAGAAGCTGGGGCTAATTGTCTGCCTAGTGTCAGGGCTTTTCAAAGCCTCTCCACTTTCACTCGGTCGCCCGTCTTTCTCTCCCATTCCTCCGTACCCTGATCCTCACCCCCGTCTCTCCTCTCTCCGGCGAACTGGCCACTTTGTTTGTCTCCTCTTCCCGGAGCGAGGCTGCGTGAATCACATTTCTCGCATGGTGCGCGGCTGTCTAACACACTCGCTCTCATCCTTCTAACACGTGCATAACAGGCAGCGGAGAGCCGGGAGACGCTGCGGCTACGTGAACACTGTGACACCGGGTTCAACCTCAAGCAAACAGGAAATAATCCATTAGGTGACATTTGCCAATCATTTGTTGATCCCAACAGCTCTCCAATATAGGAGCTCCAAACAAAATCTGTCCATCTTTGCATGTCCCTCAAAGCACAAAACCAAATGGCATCGCATGCAACAAAACATTCCTGTTAAAATGACTGACAGTTTATAAAGAAGAGATAGAATCAAGGTACTTACTTAAAAGCGTTTGCTTCTGTCTCTTGCCTTATCTTCCTCCGCTCCTTAATGCCTGTGTCTTGTCCTCTGTAGCTGCACACAGATGTGAAAGTGTATGCGTGTGTTTGGGTAGATCAGAGAAGCTCCAGTACAGAAAGTTGCTGTTTTGTAGGCAAAGGCGTGTAGTGTGTGTGTATGTGTGTGCGTCTCAAGCAAAGGCTCACACTGCACTGGCTGAAGGGAAACCAAAGCACTTTTAAACTCGCACTGGCTCCCCATGTGACCAGCTCACAGCAGCCAGTGAGGAATATATTAGTGTGGCTTCCTCTGTCCACATGCACCCCCTAGCCACTGTTGCAGGAAGTGTGCGCTGCCAGAGAGACACACGCGCGCGCAGTGACATATGCTTGCAATACCCAGGGCACGATTAACAAAAACACAAATGCAACCACCCAAAGAGAAATTTCTGTTGCTCAGAGTTTGCTCTTTCATTGCTCAGGAGACTTAATGGGGTTTTCAGTCATGCCTCGTCTTGAAGTTAGGCAAAAAAAATTGACCTTTGGAACAATTTGATTTTAAAAAAAATTGCAGACTGAGCATAATGTTGAAATCTCTAAATCTATTTTTTTTTATCTCCCTTTAATAACATTATTGTCTAGGAGAAAAAACTGAGATGCAAAAGAGATCTCATTAGCCACATTTCCTCACTCTTACTGGGAACATTTTGGCATAGGTTTGTGGTTACTGCATTTTAAAATGCACAATATCTGAACTCTCCCGATTGGTATTTGGGTTGTTAAGATGAATCGCTTCCTGGATGCATTTAAATTGTCCCCTAAAAGAATAAAATATAGGTGCTAAATAATATAAATATATATATATATAAAATATAAATATAAAAAGTGATAACTGTAAAGATTTGTAAGATATTGTTTTCTCTCCGTTTGATGTTTCTACAAATGTTTATCTACAAATTAAAAATCAAAGGGAACTTGAGATGAAGCAAATAACTAAAAACAAACAACAAATATAACAAACAATGCACATTAAACTAAATATAATAGACAGTGCACACCAAACAATGCAAAGCAACATAAACAGCCGATACAACAACTAATAAAAATAATAATAATAACATAATAAACAACACATAAAACGCAAAAATCAACAAACATAAAAACACACCCTAAACAAAATATAATAAACAGTGCACACCAAACACAACAAACAGCATATACATAACAACAAACCACAGGTTCAACATAATAAACAATCAACGAACGCACTTGAAATGCAACAATTAACACACACCAAACATAAAAACTGCACACTAAACAGAGTGCAAACCAATCACAATGGAAAATGCACACCATAAATAATAAACAGACAACACAAAAATCAAATAATAAACAATGTACAACAGTGAATTAATGAATGAATGAATGTTACAAAATGGTCTTTCCACCAATCACAATAATCAGCAGCTGAAACATGCACCCCACTTCCTTTATCTGTCCCTCTCTGTTTATTTTTATTATTATTTTTTTTTTCTTTAAAGCACATCTTAATTACAGCTCATCACCACTTTATGCCCCCCTCCTCCTCTCTCTCTCTCTCTCTCTCTCTCTTCTGGGCTCTTGCTTCTATGCAAATGTGCCTCCTGAAACAATGGTGAGAATCTTAGCCGGATAAACACACATGGCGTGCATTTACAAATCAATACTCAGAGCTCAGCAGGGCTGTGCATTAAACATGAGCTGCTCCACAGAAAAGCAAAGTCACTACTAGCCCTCCTATCAGTCTGCTCACCGTTCAGCCAGTGGGGGAGACTACCCACAATGCACTGCAGGAACACACTGTAAAGTTACAAGATGAGCTGAGATCGACAGTGATACTGTTAAGTGATTACAGAAATGACTGGCATTTTGGTTCAGAGGACAAAATGGTTTCGGATGCAGTAGCTTCAATACTGAAATAGCATAAAAAAGAAGAAATAGGGGTCAGTTTCTTTATACCGAATACCATTATGTCATTAATGAACATTATATAATGCATACCAAATCAGTAGTTATATATTCATATATGGATGGGTATGAAAAATTCAGAGTTAAAGTTTTATGAAACTATTTGAATGTAAATGAACTTTTATGCACCGTATAATATAACTACATTTTTACATTTTTAAAAGAAAATGGTGCTTGGCCATGCAAAAACTCATAGCCACCATGCTTACACTTAGAGTTAAACTCTTAAAAATAAAGGTTCTTCATAGGCATCTATGGCTCCACAAAGACCTTTTAACACATGGAACCTTTCCAAAGTTCTTTGCAAACTGTTCATTGAAAGGTTCTTTAAGAAACTCAAAATAAAATCTAAAGAACCTTTGTCCACTATATAAAACATTTTGTCCGATTGAAAGATTGCATGAATGGAAGTTCTTGGAATTATCAATGTCAATAAAGAACCTATAACATAATGTAACAAATTAGCCTAATTTTTTTAAAAGGTTCTTCTGTAATTATGTTGTGCTATTTATGTATGTATGTATTTATTTATTTATCATGTATCATCAATATTTTGGTAAATATTTAGGTCAGGTATATTTCAGAACTCATAAATCATGAAACATTGGTTTAGTACAGTTACGTTTTTTTGTACTGATTTTGCATGTTTGTTTGCTTGTTTATTCATTTAGATATTTTTATTTTGCAAGGATGGGAACATTTTAGAAGTTTCTGTAATATTTTGGAATATTCCGGAATATTATAGTGCTTTCTGGAACATTCCAGAACATTGTGGAACTAATAAAAAACATACATAAAGCATCCAACACACACTTTTAAAGTTTTGAAAGGCTCACTTTTGTGAACTGTCTATGTCAGACTGTTGTTGTTAGCTCAGTATTATGCATGGACAATGTCATTTTTATGCATGAGTAATAAGAGATTAGCTTGTATAAGTTGTCAATATATATTTCTAGCTTCCATGAACACTGTTATTGATATATATAAAAAGTAATATGATTTTCATATTCAGCATGTCAAACTTCTTAAACATCAAAAATAAAAGTGAAACAAAACTTTTATTTAAAACAAAAAATGTTTCACTGGTGTAATAGTTGCCTTAGCACACAATAAATTAGTTTATTTTTTCCCCTTATGAAATAAATCATGGTATATGAACATGATAATCATAGAGTATCATATTTCAAAGTACCACACACTGTATAATCATCTAAGGTAGAACCAGGCGCAGCACTTTAATTAATACATTATGAAGTGTTACCGTTATACTTACTGGTTTCAATCTACAAATACTTTAATAGTATAAAGTTACAGGCGTTCTCGCTGATTAGTTCAAACCCTTGTTGTGTGTTAATGTGTGTGAGTTTTATCTCCCTGCAGCTTGTGCCAAAGCTGCACCGCATCTGGTCAATTAAGTACAAGTGATTCATGTACTTGTTCTTTGTTCACCCAGCCTAAGATTTCTACTTTCAGGATTTACTCATTATACCAAGTTTTTGAGAAATGACAAAAGAGTGAGACATAATAACCATAATCAGATTTTTTTTTTTTTTTTTGGTCATTTGTTAATAGAACTTGGCGAACTTCTCTGGAGGTAATTACAATGCTTGCAAGGCAGCACTGAATTGATATTTCTCTAATATTCTGTTTCGGGTTTGTTCTAAACATCTAACCTGAAATAATAAACCTCGGTGGTTAGTTTCGTCCAAATCGTTTAACATGCAAACTTTTGCAGACAATTTCAGCCTTTTTCTATCGATTGCCATTTAAAATGTTTCTAACAGCAATGAAACCATGGTAATATTTGCAGACCGACTTTCAACCGGTCTTTCTTCTAAAAGCTCCCAGAGGAACCCTGAACATGCAGGAAGTAACTGGCTGTGAATGTTCTCGCCTTCCCCACCGTGAGTGTGAGTGCTGGTTTGATTAGTGCTATTTTTATGCATGTCTCATCATAGCATATTGTATTTACGATATGAAAATGCTAATATGAGTGTGAAATCCTGTAGAGGCTCGTCTCGGGTTCATGTACACTGAATGGAGTGAAAACTGTCTGAGGCTGTTTGTTACTCAGAAGAACTTCTGAGAGGAGTAAGATCACAGGCAGACGTATTCCCTGAGGCATGTTTCAGACGACCGGAATGGTCAACCAATATGAGAATGTTGAAAATGTATGTTTACCAAACAGGAGACTACTTTTAAAGAAAAATAACATTAAAATAGACCCTAATTACTTTAAAAAATGCTGGTAGTTATACTGTGAATCAAGTCAAATCATATAAAATATCCATTTCATTAAAATGTAATCAATTTGAAACATGTGTGTTGTTAGTACATTGATATGCAGTTTCTAGGGCGCTGTAATTCAGTGCCAATGTAATTTTAGTGCACAAAAGGTGCAGAACAACTTAAACACTAAGGCTTAATACTTAATACTAAAATGGAACCTTGTTTTGCTCAGATATGTAGTCTGAATACTTAGGACCATGTGATATTTCAGTTTTTCTTTTTTAATAAATCTGCAAAAATGTCAACAATTCTGTGTTGTTCTGTCAATATGGGGTGCTGTGTGTACATTAATGAGGAAAAAAATGAACTTAAATGATTTTAGCAAATATAACAAAGAGTGAAAAATTTAAGGGGGTCTGAATACTTTCCGTACCCACTGTATACATAATGAAATTGGTTTGGTTCCATAATATGAAACAATCAAGGAATTGAATAGAATTGAAATTGAATAGAAATTGAAATTGAATAGAAACTACACTGATGTTATTTGACCAAGTGAACTGTGTGAACCTGAGGGGAACTGACTTTATACATCCCTGAAACATGAATAAATAAATAAATAAAATATCATAATCAGATTACAGTTACTTTTTTATGGATTACAGCATTACAAATTATTCACATTAATTCATTTATATTTTTTTTCTTTATTATTATATTTTTTTCTTTCTACAAATTCCACTGTGTGTCATATTGAATACAGTAAGTATTCACAATATAGAAAAAATATGCAAATTAATTTGCAATCCATACTTCTGAATTTGAGAACAAAACACCTCTCAGTCCATTATACCAAGTTTGAGATTAATAATTATGCAAGTTTCTAAACACTGCTAAATTATATCTCACAAAAATATTTAAAACCTGGAACACTTGGGAGTTATGTATGTGAGTATGTATGTATTTATTTATAAACATTTTTTTTCATTTTAACTTTTCATTTTATATGAAATTGAGAAATATGAAATATGCATGAGATTGAGCTCCATATTTTCTTTTATCACACTATTTGAGCAATAATAGCCACATATTACTAAAAAACAGACAAACAAAAACACTCTTTTAATTGTTTTATTCTGACTGTTTTCTGACTTTTATTTCATATTTTATGGATTTACAGGGTGTATTGTGCATTGTATCTGAATGTTAGTGCATAGCTGTTGGAGACACTTAATATAAGGTGGGTCCAATTTTGCCAATGTCCTGTCATGCGATCTTCAAGTGTGATTTAAGACATTGTTTTCTCACATTGTCACTGACATGTATTTTCCTCTAAACCGACACCGCCAACACCGAATGAACTATGACACTTCACTAAAGAACATCACAACTAAACTTTCAGATGAAACTGTCATTTTGACAGCAGTCACTTTTATAGTATGTGCTGTCTGTCAAAGCTCGTGTCTATGTCAAGGTGAATGCTTTGAACTTTTCCTTAAAAGCCTTGTGTAATCGCACAGGGCACACCACACCACATTTATGTTCACGTTGTCGGCTTGTTATGACAAGAGCGTCATTCAGCAAACACTCTTGGCCGTTATCCACAACTTTGATAGAGTGCACCTTAATACGCTCAAACCCTCGCTGGTGTTTCAGCAGTGTTGCATCATCAAAAATCTTCACCACAAGAGAAATCTATAGCTTTTTTGCATGTAGTTCAGGAACTTTGCAGACTGGCATGTTAAATACAACATCCACTGAGAGTCTGGTTTGTCTGCTTCACGGATCTCAAAGTCTAACCTGAGGGCTACTAGTCGGGTGGTGCACTTCATCAATTACGTCAAATGGATTTTGCAGCCATATATTTTGACTATAAACAGTTACTGATGCATGACAGGCCTTTTCAGAGTTTCAGAAAGACTCATAGCCAGCGTGCCGCTCTGCATGTTTAGTGAACTACTGACGCCTGAGATTGTGTTCCTCAAGAACTGCAGGATACAGGACAGTGCAGAGCAGGTCAATTGCATGAGTCAACAAGGCAAAACAGATCACAAAATGTATCTGATCCAATTCTACACATCATATTCTACTTAAAGTGCTACAGAAGAGGTCAGACATCTCAAACAGTTAGATAGCCTCGGCATTATAAACAACACTGACACACAAAAGACGAGACTGCTATGCACTAACATAAAATATTTACAAGCTTATAAATCATTACTATTACTACAAATGATCATGGTTTTGTTTTAGTGACAGTAACTGGTTTCATGATGCATTATAGTTTATTTTTACCAATCCTCATTGGTCAGTAGTAACATTCTCGCTCATCTGTGTAAACCAGCATCTTGTAGTGAACTTATTAATATTACTGTAAAAAATGTTTGTTTGTTTTATTTTGTTTTGTTTTAAAGGGACAGTAAATCCAAAAATGTTAATTCTACATACATTTCTCAAAATATATTATTTTATGTTCCACATTATCTCTTATTTAATATAACAGAGAGAATCTATATAACTTTCACTTTCAGTATGGCTTTTTTTTTTGGCCAGTGAAGTAAACTATATGCAAATGTCTTGTATAATATGATATAAAATTGACATATAATGTACAAAAAAATAAAAACTTTTATTTCAGTATTTCAGTCTCAAAAGACATTTTGTTACTATATAATATATAGTAAATGTATAAAAAAGTATATACCATATACTTCTGAGCTTTCTGTTCATCAATACACACACACACACACACACACACACACACGGTTTCTAAAGGACCATGTGACAAAAAAGACTGAAGTAATGATGCTGAAAATTCAGCTTTGCATCACAGATATAAAATATATTTTCAAATATACTGAAACAGAAAACAGTTGCTTAATTCATATTTCACAATATTACTCTTTATACTGTATGTTTTAAAAAAAATAAATGCAACCTTGGTGAGAAACTTCTTTCACAAACATAAAAAAATATATCTTAATGAGACACAGAGTTGAAGAACCCTACTTTGTTTGATCAAAGGCCAAACCGATCTTAAGTATAAAATGATTTGCGGGTCGAAATATAAATCTTGACACATGAGCGGCAGTGGGAAACTATCTAGAGCAGTTTGAGACCTCTAGTTTAGTTGTTGTGTTAGGTATTAGAAAGTCTGGCTAGTCTTTGAACAATGAAGAAAACAGGGAAATGCATTACCCAGCCTTGAATCTGACAGTATGCTCTACTGTCATATGAGCAGAACAAAGCATACATCATATATTAAGATAGTGGTGATTGATGGGTAATCTGTGGGCAACACTGCATTCATTCTCAAGGGAAAAACAGCTTTATCTAAATAAAGGGCCGTTTTTGGTGACCTTGGATCGAGATGAAAACTTTTAGATATAACGGTATCTACAGAATGAGGCAGTTCATCTTACTTTCGGGCCTGTTTCCCAGACAAAGATTAAATGAGAACTCTGAACAAAAATGTGTTCAATGGATAGTCACCGATGGCAGGGCATAATTTAGTCATGGATTAGGTTTCATCCATGGACAGGACTTTATCCAACTTCCTCTTTATGTGAGCCATATTATGGCCGAAGGCTAGAACAGACTTGCCTGAATATGGCTGGGCACGGGGCCACTTCACCTTGATTCCCTGCACCATCTGGTGACGGCTCAATAACGTCTGGCTATGAATTGAGTGATCATTACAAATTCCAATCTAGTTAAACAGAGCTGGGCACTGAAGCCGTTTTAACAGGAAGAATATTATCAAATACCATATAAATATCTTTCATGTGCATCAGAACCATCGGAAATGTGTTAGGATTGTCTAGTTTGAGCGTAATAATTTGCTGCATAAACCACATTTTCCTCTGTGCCATTTGAAAGTTTTAAGGAGATTGTTAGATAATACGACATTTTAATTTTCTTTTTTGTTATCAACAATTTTTTATTTTATTTTTTCACACACAACACAACATAATATCCAAAATACAACAAAACAAAACAACAGACACATACTCAACATCTCAAGGTCCAATCAAAAGGGAGGGAGAGAGGGAAGGACAACAAGAACACAAAAGTTACTCCTTTATATAATCACGTATATTCAACAAAAAACACTGCCAAGCATCAATGGTCGAAGGCCTGGCCCCACCGACTCGCGCTGTTGTACATTCACATGACACTATTTGCAGGAGGCTACGGATCCAATATGTTTTTCTACACGTGTGGTGTAAACCAGTTCTGGATTATTGTCTTCTTCACAGCTGTAAAACCAGCAAACAACATTCTCTTTTGCATTGAACTAATACAGAGACCAGAATCATCATTAAGAAGACACAAACTTGGGTTAACAGACCAATCAATTCGCAGTAATGATGACAAAACCAGGTTTACATGTGTCCATAGACTGATGACGACAGGACATTCCCAAAATATATGCAGAAAAGTGCCCGAGACTTTTTAATTTTCTGAAGAAAATTAGTGGATCTTGACCATGCAAAACACTATGCTAGAGATTGTTTCATTGTTATGCAGTTGCTAGGCTGTTCAGAGTGGACCTCAATTCATTGCTATGCAGTTGCTAGGCTGATTTAGGTGGTTGCTTATACTGGCCTAAACAGAGCACAAAAGTCTCAGAGTATCTATGATATTCTGGCTCAGGTCCTCAATGTTTTGTGCATTTATCATCTATCAGATAAGAATTGTATTCCTAGTTGCTAAAAAAAACAATCCTAAATCTTTAAACATTTAACTGGACAAGTTTAGGTATCATTCGTTCAATATAAATAAAATAAAATTAATGAATATAAAAAAAAAAAAAAATATATATATATATATATATATGGACATTTATTACAGTGATTACATAGTGTATATATATATACATAAAATATGTTCACTCTTGACAGCAGCAGCGGACATAGGAAACATATACAATATATTTTAACACTTTAAATGCATTGATTAACCCTCTGGTGCTCTTCGGTCACTTTTGACCGTGAAGAGCACAAGTGTGACTCCGAAATGAGGAGATCCAAAGGGTTAAATCATAGGTAAATCATCTTTACCTGTCTGCACTAGAATAAAAGGCAAGTCATTGGAGAAATCTCAGATCCAAACACACCGAAAAGCTTCTCTTGGCATCCAATCACTCTCTATGTGACAGACGCTGCTCTTGTTCATTCCAAGAAGAGCTGAGAAACAGCAACAATAAATAACAACAAAACCGCACTCATACAATGTCAGACAGAGACAATGATGTTTTACCCAGTGGAAATCACTCAAAATTATGTTTATGCACCATGTCCTTGGATGATGAGAGAGAAAGATTAATGTATGCAAATGTCTTCGGCAAATTTATTGACTTTCTGGCTTGCAGGTACGTGCGTTTACAACATGACAGGTTTGACTCCAAATGTTAACCTTTCTATCCAGATAAGGACAGTTCATACAAAGGAGAGCAAAATGTCAGGTCTCAGATATGTGACTTATTCAGATGGCTTTCTATAAGCACTGTGTGGAAGCTGGAAAAAAAGTAGAATGTTTTCGGTCAAAGTAGCAATAATAACAATGTAATAACTATTTTATTACATTTGCATTCAGTTAAGTCAGCCTTTGAATTGGTAAGTTAAGATTAAAAAAAATAAAACAAAAATTAAACAATACAGCATAAAAGAGCATGTGCTATATTGCAAATATTGTCATGGTTGAATTACGTATTTAGACACAATTTGCAGCCTGTTCAGCTGTGACTATAGTCTCACAATATAGCACAGCCTTGAGTGTCTTTCTTAACACAAATAGTCATTACTATGTTATTTTACTGAGCAGTTTCATTGGCTGGCATTCTTCTGCTACAAGATTTATTCTACAACACATAAACTACGGTTAACTGTTGAGTGATATACACAGTTGCTGTTAATGGGTTAAAATGTTATTGACAAAAAAAACTCATCTTCTTCACATCCAATAAAATAATGTCAAAGGGACTTTAAATAAACTAATAAATGTTTTTGCTTTAAAATATGATTAAAATTAGTTTAAAGATGCACATAGAGAAGATACAACTTGCTGTGCAGCGAAATCATGGATTAGAATCATCATTAGATTCTTACCTCATGTCTAAAAACTTGACACCAAGACAAGCTGAACAGTACCTGAAAACTTCCCTGTGTGTGCTGTATTAAGTACATGGATTATGGTGCAACAAAAGCAGAACATTGCTTTAGGGCAGCAGACCTTCGGTGCAAAGGGTGCAGATTTTGTGGAAATTCAGCTCTTCAGATCTGCTGCTTGAACGTATTAGCTGTGAGCTACGTGCTGAACATAGATTTAATCACTGATGATTTCAACCTTGAAACTGGAAACATAGTTGTCATTGAGTTTTGAAAGTCTGTAAATCAGGAAGAAATGAAAGAGAAGTCAGCATGTTCTGAGATAGAGGACCATTTGACCAGATTCAGAGAAGAGGTCAGGAGGTCAGAAACTCAGTCTGCTAGAATCTCAAAAGTGCCTAGATGAGGTTTTTGAAAATATAAAGGAGACCATCAGAGTTGACCAAATTAAGCAAATGTAGCTAATTAAAATCAGACCAAACCACCCGTATAAGACTTTAACACCCGCTAGATGTCAACCTTAATAAAGTGCTGCAGTGATTAAGTATTTTCATTGGTCGACCCAAAAGTAAGCATCACCCTGGTTTCCTCACCAAATAGGAATTTGTCTTTGGCTTGAATTTTTTGCAGAAAATAAGCTCTGCGACCAACAAAATATTTAGATTCTTACACATTTTGTTCAAGATGATCTTTACTTTTATAAATACTGAAACCTAAATACAAAGTAAAAAGCTAAACTGAATCTATAAATGAACTACACAATGGTCACTTGACTTCAATGTCACCACTCTTTCAGACTTTATTTGAAATCTACAAGTTGGAAAGTTGGAATAGTTCACAGGAGCACGAGTATAAACAATGTGGCTGTGAAAGCAGCAAATAAGTAGATGGGTTTTCTTGTTTGCTGTTATGACATCTAATGTTCAGGCATTTCACCAAAAGTCCTTTAAAAAAACTTTGGGACAATAGAACCAAGAGTGCATAAACATGTTTCCTGGGTTTTAAAAAGTTCTGATATGAGGCAAGACTATTTAAACAATTGGGAGAGTAATAATTCATATTTTCAAATGATCACTTCAATTCATTCATTCATGACCTACACTTGTCTGTCTTTCTAACCTGATCACATCCATCTTACAGTACGTGAGAGATGATAAAAATGGTTCAGTAAAGTCAGGTAACCTGTGAAAAGATCACTGAAGAACCACCAAATGTGGAAGTTACACAATCAAATGGAGCTGTGCATGAGACACACGAAGGCATTTGATGATGAGATTGTACAGTGAAGAAACTATGGAGGAACACAAGGATTTGATAAGAGTCTCTTTATCATGTCTGCATGACATGTAGGCCAAATGAGCTCAACGTCCCAAATGAGCTGCACCAAACACCTCAGGTGGATCTCTAAATGAAACGACCACTTATACAACTCTGTGGTAAGCACAACCAGACCACGGGTTGGTGATGAAACTTTAGACGGAGTAATCACTTGCTTCAGGGTTAGTTGACACTTAAAGTGCATTTCAAACCAGTCACGGGACACAAAGGGTGGTATACACACATGGTGGGGCGGCACGGTCTGTTTTCCATATGTGCTACAAGTACTGTGTGCTTTTATAATCTGCAAATCATTTATGTGAATGTATGAACCCATTATGAAACATCACACCACTTTTGACGTGATAGATCAGTCTAAGACCTTTGAAGCAAATTTCAGAGACTTTCTTGCTTCGTGATATGTCTGAACGTGGTGATATCTTGCTCTTGATCTGCTTTACTGGTCACTGTAATTTTGCTGATAATATTCGGCTGCGGTTGGGATGGGAAATAATCAAGTTTTGTGGAGTATTTTTAATAGTGCTGAGCCCATCTCGAGAAGCTGCTGTAAAAGATTAAATTCTTGTTAACACCGAATATGAAATAAATCTTTGTCAGGGGCTGACACTGAACAGAATTGCTTTCAGACAAACTTCTGTATGTGTCTGCTAAGGCAATTAATTCCCTCTCATGGCTAATCCTTTGTCAATTAAGTTTCCAATTAGAATGGGGAAAAATAATTAACTATATACGCTGACATTCATAAGTGGAGGTAAAAAAGAGTAACTGTTCCACAACTTTCACAAGGTATTGTTTAAGGTTTTTGTTATTTACACAGACATTTTGTCACAAATCCAGATAACAGTAATTGTAACATCAAACAGATTTTACATGTTCTGAAGACAATTCAAGTGGTGCTTGCAGGTGAGGAGGAAAAAAGACAGGGAAGGTTTTCTGAGTGTCCACCAAGTATTGACTGGTTGCTTTCTGGGAAATTGCAACACAAGGTGTTCTAGGTAGTTGAAAGAGTGTTGGTAATGTGTGGTTAGATGGTCACTAGATTGTTCTGGATGATTGATAGGGTGTAGATGGATCTTCTGGGTAATTGCTAAAAAAATTCTGAGTGGCTGTTAAGGTATTGCTTGCCTGTTGCAAGAGCGATTGTCATGGTATCTATGAGGTTGTTATGGTATTCATGGTGGTTGCTTGAGTTTTGTTTGGTGGTCGCAAGGTTTTTCTGGGTAGCTCCTAAGTTGTTAGTAGGGTGGTACTAGGCCAGGGGAGTCCAATCCTGTTTAGATCCAACCCCATTTAAACACATGTGAACTAAGGGCCGGATTCATGAAAATCTTCATAAGAAATAAGACTTTTGTTAAGCTAAATTCCAAAAAGATGATAAGAATGTTCATAAGTGTAAGTAATTCTTGAAAAGTTCTTAAATATGTTTTATGTAACACACCTCACGTAACATGGATGTGATCAGGTTGGAAAGACAGTAGGTCCTGAATGAATAAATTGAAGTGATCACTTGGAAATATGAATCATTACTCTCCCCATTGCTCAAATGGTCCTGCCTCATATCAGAACTTTTCTTTCATTTTAATACACGGACACACTTTATTTAAAGGTCCAATTTCCACTATTAACAAACCATTAACTATGAATTTTGCCCCAATAAACTCCTAATTTGCTGCTTATTAACAGTTAATAAGGTACAGTACAGTAGTTGTTAAGTTTAGGTATTGGGTAGAATTATGGATGTAGAATACTGTCATGCCGAACATGTGCTTTGTAAGTACTAATAAACAGCCAATATGTTAATAATATGCATGCTAATAAGCAACTAGTTAATAGAGAGATTTGGTCCCTATACTAAAGTGTCACCTTTTTTTTCTAAGAAGAAAATGACAGTCTTTATCTGACTGAATAAATGGTGGCTCTTGCTGAAAACTCACTGATTAACTGAATGTAAAAAAAAACAACCTTCAAGGGTTGTATTTTTGTACTGCCTGCAGATTACTGTAATATTCATACATGAGCACACTATTTTTATCACAACCAGCTTGAAGGGTATTCAGCTTCACATTTTCAATGTGTCGTGTTTTTGAATAGTTACTTTTAAAGAGCCTGTTTCAATATGGAGCAATCGGCTTCATTCATTTTGCACTCTCTCTACAGTGAACGAGTCCTGCATGTTTGTGCGTGCTGCTGTAAACATGTCCTGTTTAAGGACATGCTCATTTATGCTCATTGCTGTCAAATATTGTTGTATTTATTGGCTAGAATTGAAAACGAGCTCCCTGTCTGAATCGTTTTTTTTGTGTTACTGAATTTTCGAATTAAGCAAAAGTCATGCTTCATATTATCATGACCAATCATTGTTTATATAGTCAGTCATTGGTGTCACTTCAGAAAACTCATGCACATCTCCATTAATAGTCCTACAATGTGTTACATGTAACTAGTGTTATGCTGTAATGTACAACAATTAATTTGAAATAACCCAATAAATTAATTAAATCATTCTTACCTTTGGGGATTTCAAGGGATGGTTCAACCAAAACTGAAAATTATATCATCATTCACTCATTCACTCACCCTCAAGTTGTTCCAAACCTGCATGGATTTATTTGTTCTTCTCAACACAAAAGAAGATATTTTGAAGAATGTTGGTTAACCAAAGAGTTGCTGGGCCCCATTGATATATATATATATATATATATATATATATATACACTACAGGAGGTCAATGGAGACCAGAAACTTTTTGGTTCCGAACATTCTTCAAAATATCCTCTTGTTTTGAGAAGAACAAAGAAATTCATGCAGGTTTGGAACAACTTGAGGGTGAGTGAATGAGTGAATTATGATATAATTTTCATTTTTGGGTGAACTATCCCTTTAAGATAAGTGTAAGGCCATTCTAACTTTAAGAATGTATGATGATTTTTTAAAAGTTTCTTTTCAAGAATTTGAATTATTCTTAAATTTTAAGGATAGTGGCTATGGTGTTGGTAGTATTTTAAGGGTGGTTGCTAGAGTGTTGTTAGGAGGTCACTAGATTGTCCTGTATTTTCTGGGTAGTGGTTACTGATGCATTACTAGACAGTTGATAGAGTATTCTAGCTGGTGGCTACACCAAGATTTCCTGGAAGGTTGCTAGAATATTTGAGGTAATTACTAGGGTGCTATGAGGTGGTTGCTAAGGGTTTGTAACATACATGTTAAATACATACATGCCTCATTAGCAGCTGTTTCTCTGGGCTGCTATATGTAATCCAGCTGCCCTATTTGGAATGGTCAAAGCAGATCCATGAACACTCAAGAGCAAGTTGACTGTGGGTCTGCAACACTAACAGTGATTCCGCTAAAGTGTTTGGTTGTTATTGTTGTTCATTCCTTTTTAAAGTGCACTCTGAACATTTCATTACATCGTTCCTGCTCCGTACAATTCTGAAGGTCATCACACCCCAGAAGGTGTCTGCTCTCTAATTGGTTTTCTCCTTTGCTTTAATTGCCCGTCTTCATCTCAGACAGCCAAAAAGGGAGAATTTTCAGACCTATTTGCTGTCATCGTGATAAAAGCACACAACTTCACGCTTGGCTGTTTGAAATAAATGGAATACATTAGCTGGAACTGTTCTTCTATTGGTGACACACTAACCGGACTGCATCGCTTTTCCCCGGGATGAACTAGGATCTCGGAGGGTCACGCGTTACATGCAAACAATGAAGAAATTTTAGAAGTGGATGTGGACGGAATTTATCTTTGAAGAGGCTTAGTGGAATACAAATATATACACTTGAAGTCTACAACTGCTGAACTTCACTCATTCTGTGGCATGCGTCTGCTGTAAGGAAGATGGCTAAGGAAGAGAGTTGTGTCTGAAAATATTTAAAGTTTGGTCCGAGATAAAACGCAGGCCTAACCTCAACAGAAGAGCAGGGGGCGGACAGGCGGGAGAGATAAATGCATACAAACTGCTCTTGAAGATCAGATCTACCAAAGACTTGAGCCACATTTTTTATTAGTAGACTGACTTCCCTTCCTACAGCTCGCAAAGCATATGAATCCAATCTCAGAGTTCTTTGACTTGAATTTGTCTTATGAATGTCAATATTTGTGTAGCTATGACTGCATACAACAAGGTTCTTTTGAAGCAGGGTTGTGTGTCACTGAGAATTTAATTGAGATTGCATTCTACATTTCGGTTCAGCGCCAGATATTGAAGATGTCTCTTAATGCAATGATGCTTTGGTTGCGGGTGGCAAGGACAAGGGTCAAGATCCTACACATGCACATCTTAAATGTCACACCAAACCCTCAATAAGAGTCATGTGCTATCCTCCATTAGCCAAGTTTTATGAGTAAAACCATGTGTGCAGCAGTGGTTGTACAAAGGAAACTCATAGGGAAGAATATTATTTGAATGCAATTGAAAAAAAACAGGAGTGCTCTCTAATTTTTCAATTAAACTAAGTGTAGGGTTAGAGGCCGTTATGAGCATTTTTGGCTGGGAAAGTAAGGTCGGTCTCTTTCCAGGTTTATCTGTGGCCACTTCTACTGTATGTGCCCTGGAATTAATTGAAATGTTGAGTTTTGTGGGTTTTGGCACCTCGAAACATGACGACTGACAGAGTAAATCTATCTTAATACATATAAACTGCATGATTAGTTAATTAAAATGCTCTGTGGATACAGTCAAAAAGCAAAGTCATTCACTCGAGTTGCTTTACTCTTTCACATCAATGGATATTGAGGTCAGAGATTTATAAACCCCATTTTTTAAAGGAAGAAAAGACATCCCATCTGGATGCTATTTATTTACAAAGAATGGGAAAGCGTTCAATTGAGCTGAAGTGAAATTTCGGTCTATATTCAGGCTTAAGTGCAGACAGTTGGCACCTCAAATCTTTCTAAACACCAGTCCATGGCCTAGAAAGTACTCTGTTGTAAGACTGCCATGAACTCATTTTCAGTTTAATTCAAGGGAAACGCTTTAAGAGATAAGAGGATGCAGAAATATAAGAAGATTGATTAAATTTGAAAGCGGTCATACATCTTCCTTTTCTGTGGGTCCATAACAAACAATGCCCTTGGGTTTAAACTTTTATCTGTTTTCAGTAACTTTAAGAAGATATTATAATAGGCTTGCATTGAAAAAGTGAATAAAAACTAAGAATGGCCTTTTTTTTCTTAAATTAAAACTCATTATTCACGGTACAGACTCTGTTAAGCATTAAATGTACAGTCACCTGTATTTGAATGAGATATATAACCTTGAGCAACTCTCCGTTTAAACTCACAGTTTAATATCATACATGCACTATTTATGGGGATTGGTGTCACATTACACACATACTTTGTAGTCACAAATAACCATGTGTTCTAGACAGGGTAACAGTGAGTTAATACAGAGTGACAGAGCGTGTAAATGCATGTTTTATTCTCGGTATGGTCACATTAATCTGCGCGCTGCTACTTGAGTGAATCACGGGGTCTGTCATTCATAATAAATATATCAGGAATGTTTTTTTTTTTCTTTCTTTCTTTCTTTTAACTGATCAAAACATGATCAATAGTTTTGTTACTTTTATTACTTTACAAAAAATTCCAGCGTAGACATTTCACACAGAATACATTGTACATTCTGTGCATATGATTGTAATCAGCTGAATAATTCCTGTAATCAAACAAATTGTTGGCCAGTTATTTACCAAACTTTAAAATAAAATGTGACGCTTGTGGCTAAATGTGAGGTTATATGATCCGTAGCACTATATTTCAGCAGTGAAACTTGTAAAAATATGTGTACAATATGCATATTGTTTTTATTATTTCAAGGTTAAACATGTTCTAAAAAGGAAGCATTTTGCGCATTGTATTTGTGACTTAAACATATGGATAAAAAGGAAAGTGGAAAATGTCTTGCTACAGTAAATGGTCAAATAAAAGGAAGATATTAAGTATCTATATCTACACCAATTGTTTTTTGTTAATGAACTGATTTAAATCATGATTTAAACTGATTTAAGTCAAGCTCATCTCACTCAAATTATTTTGCTTTTATCTAGTATTAATAAAACACTATATAAAAACCTCTTTTGTAAGATCTTTTAATTTCCATTTCTCTTGTAATTGTCACAATTTTACACAATGTCTCACTGCTAAAGAACAGCAGCACACAGGAAAAGTACACATTGTCAGAGTAAGAACAGAACAGAGTGAAATAGCCATGGAGGTAAAGGTACATACTGACCATCGCAAATGTGACACCAGTGCACTTCTCTGATGGATAAAGTCATCTAAGTTCCTTCAGCCTTTATAGAGTTCCTTAGTAACTTTATTCTCCACAGGAGATGTTGTTTTTCTCAGCAGGCTGGATGGCACTTTCTGGGTTTTGAGCTTATTGGTTGGTCATTTCAGTCTAATATATATATATATATATATATATATATGTGGTGTATTCGATCTAGGTGGGAGCTCTCTTATAATAAAGTTTGTACTTGTCATGTTAAACTTGACTTTGGTCCACTTCACAGAACATTAAACACTGAAGAACTGTTTGACAGTTTGCATTACACAACTTAAAACTCATGAATAACTCTCCAGGTACCAAATTGAGTTGGTAGTTGTTCTGCTGGTACCCAAGCCCTAGCTAGATTCTTAGAAGGTTATTAAAATATCCTTTTCCCCCTTCTTTATTACAGTGTAAGCTTAGAACAGCACTATCTTTAGACAAATCTTAAATCTTCAAATATTAATGACTATTCCTGCATATTCAAATAGCATAGCCTAACAAAATAAATGTCAAGAAGCAGCTCCACATATCTTTCTGTATTATTGGTTTGTTATTCAGCAACCACTAGAGATAAAAACACTACTATCTGAGGAAAGCTGGTCTACATTCATTGGCTCGTCTGCATGGCAGAAAGCTACATTTTGCCCCGGGCATTCACACATGTGCATAATTGCCTTCAGGAGCAACACACATTTTTGTGTGCATGTTAAGGATTAGGCAGTCATGTGAGGCGTCTTTTTGTAGTGCCTGCGTATAACGCTGGCCTCTCTTGGCCTTTGGAAAACACAGCCCACTGTGTTAAAATCACATTTTTGACTTTTTAACATTCAGTCGGGCTGCTGTGAAGAAGCACAACCAATCAGAGAGCAGCACAGCATTGTCATGCCAAGGATATTTCTTGGAACACAATTAACCGAAGATTATTCATGTCTAAAAATATAATCATGCTGTAGAGTCCTTTCAATCTCTTTGAAGCTATTTTCCAGTGCTGAGCAAATTACCAGTGTGGCCCAGTGTTAGGAACAATTATAAATCAACCTGTTATCTCCTTCCAAATTAATTTACATTTGTTTTCACTCTTATGAGGTGAACAAATATCTTGGAAACCTCTTCCAGGCTGCTAAATTTTCTTTGCGCAGAGACCTCCAAGTTTGCTATGTAAAGATAATAAAACAGTTCCTCTTGAGATGTCGAAAAGGCTTTAGATTTTAAGAGGCCAACAGGTTTAGTGTGCCATTATGAATAATAAATTACAGCAGCTTTATGTTCGCACTGAGGAACAGGGTTACTAGCAAGAAACAGATGTGTGCGTTATCAAAATATTTCAGATACACAACAACACTAATTTAGCCTTGAGAATGAAACAATTGGCGTCTAGAGGCATCTACGGGAGAGAGCGCAAAATTCAGGGAAGTACTCTAAATATTTACATACTACTTATTTCCTGTTTAACTCCACAAGGAAATAAATAGAAAACTCTTACTGATATTTGGCGCACTTTTTGGGCTCTGGCACTCCAACTTTATAGCACCACTAACTGATCAAAGGTTGCAGATTCATCAGCTTAAAATTCTTGAACTCTTTGGACTACAAATGCATTTTATTTCTTCCTATTATTTGGTCAAGTTGATTACATTAAAAGTTCTATGCCAAGTTGAATGGTTGCCATCTCAGTTTACTGTTGTCTGGCGTTCACCAAAATTTCAGCAATCTGCTGAATGGGTTCCACGTGGAGAACCACCCAGTGAAAAACCTGCATGTGAATCTGGGCTCCACCACCAAAGAAGAAATAAAAAATAAAAATAAAAAAAACTGCCTGGAAGATCAAGTATGGAAAAAACACATGGCAACAGACATCATGGTGGACTTGCTGCAAGAGGCACAGGAGAAGGAGGAGCAGAATGGGATACGGGATACATGGACAAGCTTCCTGGACTGAACTGGAGATGAATCCAGCACCTGTTCCTCCCCAGCAAGGTTTTCACCAGGGTGATGCTGGAGCGGAAGAGCAAGCAGGATTCTTCAGGATTCAGAAAGCACCTCTACATATTATCACTGAGCAGTCACTAGAGTGGCAGTCACCATTGTTCATCTGCTTCATAGACTTCAAATAGGCTTATGAAATGGTAGACAGGAACAACGGTATGCAGCAGAAGTTAATCAATCTTATCCAAAGCTTCTGCATGGACATCTGCATCAATTGCAGTCAAGAAAGGAGTCAGGCAAGAGTGTTTCCTGTCGCTGATAATCTTTTCCCTTGTGACTGACTGAGTGATGAAGACAACCACGGGTCAACCAAGGGGAATGCAGTGGACCCTCACCCTGAAGCTGAAATATCTACCTTTCATTGTCCCCTTCGGGGATAATTTGTTCTGCAGCATGGATTACAGTCACATACATCCCTAGTGAAAAATAAATATACTTAAATGTTTTTGAAATACATTTATTTCATGCTAAGTATACTTCAAATACATTTTCATATATATGTACTTAATAAAATGTCCTGTAATTGTACTTTTAGTATACTAAACTGGTATACTTAAAGTCTGCTAAATTGGAACAACTTAATTTTTGTAGTTTTGTACTTAACTTGAATTGTGCAGGATCACAATCCTCATCAAAAGTGACATTAAAATACATTTTAGACTTAATATTAAGAAAAGTGCATTGTGCACACGTAGTACGCCAAGTAAAGTTTAATTATAATTTTTATATCAGTAAGTCTCTAGTTATCTGTCAGTAAATATGTTATAATAATAAAGTCTAAAAAGCTACCTGCTCCTATTAGAATTGAGCAGAGTAAAAGCACATTATACTTACACATTTCATTATGTTTGTCTTAGCTAAGGGGACTCTGTACAAGGACCCTGAAGGCAAAGTTTGGAATGTGTTTTGAAGACAATGAGATTAATCAGATATAATTTGATTGCTTTCCTAAGCACCTGAGTTGTAAATATTTCTGACAGCCCAGGGATTTTCACCCTTTGCTGCAGTTATTAACAACTTTTGGCAGTGCTTTTTTTTACTTTTAAAGAAGCAAACCAACTAATAAATGAAAACATAAGAACAGATGCAATGTAAGCTATATAAGACACAGTCATCAATGTCTTGTCAAATGTCAAACTTACTCAGAAAAAAAGAGTCTTTGCTGATTAACTGTACACAGTCTATCTGTATTAATTTCATAATTTAACTCATCAAATATTGAACCTAAATACTTATACATTTAAACTTATTCAATAGCTTGGTTTTCTGTAATAATACTTAAGAAGTTACTGTATGATTACGCTGTAAATCAATACACATAGTATTTATTATCACCCTGCTGTCTCACTTCCACAAACATATCCAGAGAAAGAACTTCAGGATGTCACAACGTCTACAGGCCTTGAGATCAGTACCCAGAGTCTATGGTTTAACACCAATCAGAAAGCTCCCATCACTACAGGTGGCCTAGCAATTGTAGATGTCAACCAGTTAATCTACCCTAGTAGCATCGCCACTAAAAAAAAGGGCAACAGAATAGCATGTGTGGTCCAGCTAAAGCTGACCATGCCTTCAGCATCCTGAAGCCAATGTGGAGGAAAAAGAATCTCAGAGCTACACCAAAATGAGACAATTCAAAACAAATGTCAAATTGGTAGTGCTATACTGTGCAGAAACCTGGAGACACACCAAGAACCTGGACCACAAGCTGCAAATCTTAAACAACACTTGCTTACAACAAATCCTACATGTTAGATGGCCAGAGTGTATTTAAAATCAGGAACTCTGGCATCACGTCAACCAGAAGCCAGTATTTGCCGATCCAGTATTTGCATGCCATGCTCTGGAATGAAATCCCCAAGAGAAAAAGAGGAGCTCTAACCTGGAGAAAAACCATGAAAGCAGAGCTTGAGACCATCAATATATCTCGAGAAGAGGCACAGCAGGCAGCCCAAGACAGACAGAGAGATGAAGATTTGAAGTCAAAGCCATATGTTCTAACTGGGACCAAGAGGGATATGTTAAGCAAGTTAAGCTACATATTCACCAAAATTGGCTCAGATCATCTTCAGCTAAAGTGCACAAAAGTCACCGAATATAAACTTAAGATCAACACTATTCTTAAGTTAAGCCATATAATTAACAATATCTAACAATACTAACAATATGTTTTCACTATTCCCTACATCACTTCTGTTAATACAGTCCACTGAATGAGTGAATGAAAACAAGTGAGAATTCAGACAATGAGTGTAGACCCTTTACAGTTTTGAATGATGTATTTCGCTTTTTCTTCCCATGTTCATGTTTAGGAAGTTTCAACCGTTGTTGTGAACCTGTGAACTTTTATCGCTGTGGTGGGTATGAGTTTTGAGAAAAGCTGCAGATGTCAGACCACATCCTTGACATCACCCAACTTTAGGAGGCACTCATGCCATATAAACAGAGCAGGACACAGCCAATGGTAAGCCACGGTTGTCACAAACAGAACCCTAGAGCAATTTACTGTAAAGGTCAAGTGTAATAACAGTCGTTTTGGTCGTGGACCCAAACGATTTACATACCATGTGGGACACAAGCTCTCTGCTCCTTGCTTACAAACAGATCTGTTGCCATTGCAACGATACTGCCAACATGATGGACAGCTTAAGCCTGTAATTACTGTGCTAGTTATCATTTTGTTGCTTACAGTGGGGAAAACAACATTAACTTTGCCTGTAATTTTACTAAAGTGATATTATTTGGCCACAAAAACTCATAAACTCATAAAACGACAAACATACAGCAATAAAGCTCCGCTTTCTATGACTTCATTATGACATTTCTATTTGCTTTGACAATATCCTGCTGACAAAATCTACTGTTATTTATATTGCACCTCTGTAAACAATAACCCGCTATGGCCTTTTTCTTTTCCGGTTTATTTATATGTTCAAATGTCAGATTTACAGGCAGGCGGAAAATGGAACAACTGAGATTACTGTGTGTAGCTGCTGTTAGTTTGTGCAACTTACCATCTCATCACCATGCAGGCAAACAGAGGCAGAATGTGCCCCACTGCAGTTCAGCGTCTTTGATCCATAATATATTTTTATTATATGTAGGTGACATGAGAGAACAAAAAGATTTGTTTGGGAATACATGACAAACCTCCTCTGTTCTCAGCTTGGCTTTTTCATGAATATTATAATCACGGTTTTACTTTAAAGTCAACACTAAAAATAATAATAATAATAATAATAATAAAATATTACCCCATTTGTTTTTTAATGCACATATCTGGTCTTATTATGCATGATTTATCAGCACACATTATTCTAAATAAATAAATACAGAAATAAAACCAATAAAACAACTTTCCATTTCTGCTGACATCATCTAGGCCATGTAGGCTATTGGTTAATGAAAACCAGTTGCCAAATAACTAATATGGCACAGTAAAATGGGTTGTGAATGCTGAATTTAATGCTGATTTTAAGCAGTAGACGTGAATGGCACCTAATTAGCTATTAAAATATCTGTAACCAGGCAACATCTTCCAATCATGTACTCGCTTGATTAGGATGCTGAAAAACGTAAAAAAAAAAAAAAAATTGTTCAAATAAACTCAGAATTGACCCTTGACGAAAATGTCCAAGTGATTCTGCAAATAATTGGCTGGTTAAATGTCCACACATGAATTATGTTAATTACTGATAAATGAAGCATGGAAATGAGACTAAAGCACCACTTCAGGTCTGCAGTATGAACTGACATTGATGGAGTGCCATCATCACAAAATATCAACCATTAGCATTAATATTGGTGCTCATCAGCAGCTCTTCTGGGAGGCCTGTCGAGCTGCGACTTAACTCCAAATGTTAATGCTTGTTTTTTATGCATGTGGGCAACTTATTTATTCTCAGAGGAATGTGGGTCTACATTTAGAGCCTAGTTTGCCTCTACGACCATCAATTACAAACAACTTTTAAAGGTTAAAAACACATCTGAATGAGTTTTTGTTTTTGTTTACTCAGTCATGCTGAAAAACTGTATATTTAGAACACTATAAACTTTCTTAAATGACAAAACTTGCTTTCTTTGAGAACTCATGGGATAAAAATGTGTCAGGCTTTGCAGAAACTCTCAAAAACAGAAGACAGCTTTCACCCATATTTTTCAGATCCTCTGAACTCGAATCGATGTTCACAGGGCAGTCTCATAAGGAAACGTCGATGCAGTCACTTTTATCCTGGACCACCAAAATGTTAAAAATGGTATTCTCACCTCAGTTCTGAAGAGTCTGTCAAAGCTTCAGCTTTAGATTTTTGCATATTATCTCGTGTTTGAATGACTGAATTTAAATTATGCTATAATATACTAGACTAAATGTGCATTTTGAGTCCCAACAGCCAACCCTAAGCATTGCACAACAATAAAAAACCATAAGAGTACCACAAAAGGAGTCCAAACAAATTATTCATTACAAAATATTCTCAAGCCATGGAATAGCTTTGTTTTGACATTCGCTAAAAAGCCACCATTGGTCAAAAGTCTCCAAATTGAATGTGTTGACTTAAATATTAAACCTACATAAAAATTAAGTTGCCAGTTAGCTAACCAGAAGATGCATTACTGTTTTCATACAACAGTATAACATTAAATATTCATTTTCATTAACATTCATAGATGAAGACACAACAAACAAACTGCACATAATTGGCTCCCTACTTCAGTGCAATTCTCTTCTTCTTCTTGTCTTTTTTTCTTGTCTTCTTGTCTTCTTTTTTAATGCTGCAAAGTTCTTGAACCGAACTCGTACATCTCTGTAATGGGTGTGTTTGCTGTTTGCCTGTCTGAAAAAAAAAAAACTATCTTGTTTAACAGCTGTTTAACGTCGGATGGCCTCCTATTGCCGGAATAGCGCAGGTTGGAGCAGCACGTATTCATCACTGTCAGAGCATCTTTATTTCAGAATAAATCAGTTTCTTGAAACTACCCAGGAAAATCTAAAGTTTAAGCAATTTCATATTTGTTTTTGTGAGATGGAGTTTTGTTTGTGGCATGCGACCTGCTTGTTAATGCGTAAAGTGCTATTTACTGTTCTTCTTGACTCATTTACATTAAGCATACACCACCAGCCTATGCGGTCCTGGAGGCAAAATTAATTTGCCATACTTGCGTTACTTTAGTAATTAGTCAATCTCTGCAGAAGAAAAGATGCACAAGATCTGCTTTAATTTTGGGGAAGTTGCTAAACTTGTGCAAACAGTGAGGCACATTCACCTTTTTGATTATCATATTAATTAATCTTGCTTACTAACTCGTGTAATTTAAACATTTGAAGCTTCCACCCAGAAAGGCAGTCATCTGATTTAATTAAGTTAGAAGTCAGATGTAGAAAGCTTATCTGGCGGATGGTTTAGCAAGACAGAACATCTTGGTCGATCATTGCGGCTTCATTAGTTTTATTTGTACAAAAGAGATTGCGGTCGTTAATGCGATATAGTATGATTAGGTCAAAGAGAAAACTACAACAGCTTGCAGTGAGCAAATATCAATCACAACTATCATGCCAACTGTTTCTTGCAGACGGTACTGAAATGTACAATTTACAAAGTCAAAATCTGGCTAGTTCTTAATCAGCTAATCAAGGGCTAATCCAGCTTTGACATTTACAGCTATTGCTTCAAGTAATCGGATCAACGTATAAAGATTACCACTGTACGTTTTTGAGGAAATTTGGAAAAGAGCAGCATGACCATTCTTCAAAATGTCTCCTTTTGCATCGTACTGAAGAAGTCACAACGTTTTGGATAGACACAGTTTGTGTAAAAGATGAAAATTAATAATTCCTTCAACTTTGTTTATCTAAAGGTTGTGCTGTCAAAACAAGAATCACTAAATATAACTCGAAGCTCTCTTTAGAAATTAGCAATGTCACATTTACATTCACCATGAGACCTGCAACACGGCAGCAGAGCTTCTTACCTCTCAAACGTGAGCTACAACTCTCTCTGGATGTGGCGGAAGGCCAACGCAGAACCTGTACAAACATTCTTTGACATGTAAATTTTAGTTCCCGTGTCAACAGATCATCTTTGCAGCGTGAGACACAGAGAGTCAGCTCTCTGAATTATGCATCACCTTGTATGATTAGCTCTCCCAGATGCTCTCCAGGTAATTGAAAAAAATCAGCCTTTTGTTTATGGGAACAAAATTGATTAATTGTTTGGTTTGGCAATGTAGCAGAGTAAAACGTTCGAGGAAGTTTAGGGCCTACAGTGAAGTTGTTTGACACTTGCCATGAAAAGGCTACAAAATGATGCTTGCTAAACCATCAAAAACTCTTGATCAACAAATTCAACTAAGTATATTATAAAGTTTAATATATTTTCTATTTAACTTCTATGAGGATTTTGCTTTTTTTTGTAACCCTGTTACTAAATTTTTAACAGTTGATACAGTGTGTATACAAATTGAATTTATTTGATGAAAAATACAGTAAAAACTGAAATACTGTAAAAAAAAGTTATTACAGTTTAAAATAACTATTTTTCAATTTGAATAATTTTACAAATGAAATTAATTCCTGGGATGCAAAGTTGAATTTTCAGCAACATTACTCACATGATCCTTCAGAAATCATTCTAATATGCTGATCTGCTCAGCATATCAGATTTTTTTCTGATTATTAGCAATGTTAAAAACATTTGTGCTGCTTATTTTTGTGGAAACTGTGATACTTTTTTAGAAAGTTCAAAAGAACAAATCATTTGCAATATTATAAATGTATTTACTGTAATTTTTTATGCATCCTTGAACAAAAGTATTAATTTTATTAAAAAATGAATAAATAAAAATACATATATAAAATAAAAACAAAACTTCATAACCTTAATATAGGGGCTAACTAAATTAGGTTTAAATATTGGCTTGTAGTTATTAATAAGTCTATTTTCCATAAATTAATAAAGCTAAAGATGTTTTTTTCCTACAAAAAAACTTAAAAGTTCAATTGTTTTACAAACTACAGTGTTCCCTTCATGCTGTAGAGAGGGTTCGAATGTTGTCACAAAATGCAATGTTACTTTTTTTGTGAAAACGAAACCATGTGGTAACAGGATTGCTTGGGGGGGGGGGGGGGGGAATGGGACACAGGTAAATATGTATTTCATTTTTAAAATAAATAGTTTTTCTACAATAGTTTGAGGATCAATTTAACAGATGATGTCAAAATTAGCCTCCATTATGTGTAACTGCATGGGAAAGAGTGACGGCATTCTTCAAAACATCTCATTTTTGTGTTTGGAGAACAGAAGGAAGTTGTAAGAGTTTGCATTGACACATGGGTAACTACGTGATTTTCCATTTTGGGGTGAGCTATTACTTAAAATGACCACTTGTTGGACAGAATAATGCTGTGCAGTGGACCAGACAATGCTGACAGTCAAAAGTCTGTTTCTGAAAGATTACTTACATTCTTTCTCTATAGAAGAAAAAACAACAACAACAACTGGTGAATCACAAAGGTAGTCATTATAATACAATTATTATATTTACTATGTGATATAAATAAATATTTATATCTTGCATCTTTGTAATTTGATTGGGGTGACCCTTACATATTACCAGCAAATTACAGGGGCTGTTTACTCCAGTGATAAAGCTGTGAGCTGAGAGCTGAGAGCTGAATTTGTGTCTTTGACTGAAGGTTACAGTCATTCATCACAGCGCTCATCTGAGATCACAGATCACACTGGCTGTGTCACGTCATTATACCCCAACATGCTCTAATCACAAGTGTGATCACAGGACAGATGAGGTGCTCTTCCAGGTAATTTAAACATGTTTACAGTTTTCAATGTTAGTCAAAGTCTTAAAGGGGACCTATTATGTCCCTTTTTACAAGATGTAAAATAAGTCTCTGATGTCCCCAGAATGTATATGTGAAATTTTAGCTCAGAATACCCCACAGATAATGTTGTTTGCTGGTTTTACAGCTGCGAAGAAGACAATAATCCAGAAATGGTTTACACCACACATGTGTAGAAAAACATATTGGATCCGTAGCCTCCTGCAAATAGTGTCATGTGAATGTACAACGGCGTGAGTCGGTGGGGCCATGCCTTCGACCATTGATGCTTGGCAGTGTTTTTTGATGGATGTACGTGATTGTATGGAGGAGTGACTTTTGTGTTTTTATTGTCCTTCCCTCTCTCCCTCCCTTTTGATTGGACCTTGAGATTTTGAGTATGTGTCTGTTGTTTTGTTTTGTTATATTTTGAATGTTATGTTGTGTTATGTGTGAAAAAAAAAAAAAACTGTTGATAACAAAAGTATACCCCACAGATAATTTTTTATAGCTTGTTAAAATTGCTACTTTTAGGGTATGAGCCCAAACGCGCTGATTTTGTGTATGTTGCTTTAAATGCAAATGAGCTGTTGCTCCCGGAGAAGAGGGCGGAGCTTCAATAGCTCAAGCTAGGCATTAGCAGTGCTAGCCTTTGCAAATAAACATTCCACTATTAATACAAGCCTGTTATCTTTACAGAAAACATACTCTGTATCAAAGACAGTTATCTGATTATACTATGCATAATAAATTCGCGTTTATGAATTACACAGACGGGGAGCACGGCAGGATAAAAATAACAATATAGCTGGTCTCATGCTATCACAAATTTTATAAGTCCCACTTCTGATTATGAGCACGACAACTTCAAGCGATCGACTCACATTGCTTTCATATGCAACTTTTAACTACCACATTCCTATTCACGATCATTCATGAAGGCAGCACCATTGAAAACAGACAGAGATAATGGTAGCTTTAGCATCATTAGCCTTACAGAGTGCCAAGAAGCTCTTTCAGAAAGGCAATTTGGAAAACAAATGCGTGATACTTACTTTGTCTGGAGCTGACGTTCGCGCACGAAGCATTGGTATTCATTCCTAAACATATAGGGGACGTTACTGATTTTTTCCGGGATATTTCCTTCGAAAATGAAATTTAAATAAAAATTTAAGCACAGTGTCCTCGGCTCAGATGAGGGGAGATGATGGCGACTTCTATGTTCATTAGTGCATCCCAAAACACAACACATGTAAAGCCTCTTTGGCACTGACATTGTATATATGCTAATAGGGCAGAGAGCATCACAAATGGGCGGGACTTTTTCCCCTTGGTGATGTGAACAGAGGGAGAATCTGAAACAGCTCTTTTGGAGAGACTGTTCATGATTTATTGGTTTTATAAAAAAATGAGTTGGTGGATTTTTAACATTATAGGCTGGTTGTTTTCACACACTGCAGCCATACAACTGTGTTCAAACACCGTATAAAAGTGATTTTTGCATAATAGGTCCACTTTAAAGCAGTTTATCCACAAACCTCCATTATTACACCTCTAAAAAGTGTTTATGTGTGTATGTTGGATTACTCAGATAAAAGTAAGGTTGGAAATGAGTTTTAATTACAGTTTTTTTCAACTGCTTACACACAAAATCTTTACTTGTCACACAATTTCTGAAACCTGACACTCAAACACCAGAAACACACCAAATCTGCAAAACCATACACTAATTATCGGCCTTTGACTCAGTTTTCAATTACATAAAACACTTGCATAAAACATAAAACACTTTGCAAAACACAAACACACAATTCTCTATGTAACACACAAAAATCTAACAGGAATTAATATTATGGCAAAGGTGTTTGCAAATGTTTGCTTTTGAGATGTGCTTGTGATATTTTGAATGCAGTGGTTCATTTAACAAGAGATGTGCATGAGGCATTTTGCATTTTGTGTGTGCAATTTCCTTGACCTCACTTGTGCAATATACAGGTATGCACTAAATTGCGTTACATAAAGTTATATATACCTTTAGCTTTTAAAACAGTAATATGAGTGGCTAAGCCATTTGAATTTTAACAAATTTTAAATAACACTTAAAGTACATTAATAAAAAATAAAGATGAAAAAAAGAAGAAAAGAAAACAAGAAAAATATATATATTTAGGTAAGAATTTACTAAATTTTCTGAAACAAGGTCCAAGGACAAACAAGACTTCAGAGAATCATTTGAACAATATAAATACATTAGCAGAGCGGTATTTTAGTGGTATGTGTGTAACCTGTGGTGGCTGATTCTTCCTAAAAGACATGCATTATTATACAGCGGATGCAGTTTAGATGTAGATAAAAGGGGTATTGTTATATAGATCACTAGAATCACTTCAATAGAAACACTTGGTTTAAGCTGTTTTGATTATATAAGATATGACTGAGCAGCCTTTACATGATTCTAAAAGGAAACCTTCTCTGATTCAAAAAGGGGGGAAAAAGAAGTAGTATTGGCACTATCAAACATCACAGCAGTAGCTGAAGGAAAAGAATATCACAACAATAAAAAAGTACTCAAAATGTGAGTGTTCAAATAGGATTTTTAAGATGTTAAATGCCATCATTTGTTCTTTAGCTGGAACAAAAAAAATTGCACTCCATTGAAATACAACTGACCACAAATTATGCTGTCAAAAAGGGACTCATAAGCAATCTCAGGAGCACTAACTAAACCATCTTACAAAAACACAGGGCTAACCGGAACCATGTTCTCACAAGGTTACATCGGCATCATTAACAACAACTTCAAAGCTTTTGAGTAGATGTTCATATGCAGATAGTGTATTCATCTAGAATAGCTTATGTCTTTGCTGAAAACAGGCAATTTTTTTTTACTATATTTATGCAATTACAGGAACAGTTTGACCCCCCCTCCCCCATAAGTGGTCGTACAGACTGCCGACTCAATACGATATTGACACGTGGCTGTTTTCAAATGCAACCTGCATTTTTGCATGCATGCTCTATGCTGAATGGTCAAATACGTACTCTCTTTCAAAGTCTTCATACTTGCCATTAAGTACTGAAATATTACTTCATGATGTCACTAGGGGTACGGCATTTCTATTTTTAGCTCATATAAATGAAGTTCTCCCTGGACTATGCAGTGGTCCAGTCAAGGTGCCTTTGTTTTGCAGACCAGTCTGGTTTGCATTTACCCCCAAAGTGGCCTCGCCACTGCACAAGATTATTTTGATTTATGATGTTCCAGACATATATTACTATGGAAAGTCTGACATTTATTTTTGCAGGGGAAAGTCTGACCACGTTGCATTTATTAGGGTCTTTCCAGCCCCTCACTTACACTTGACTTATTTAAAGTTGGGGAAATTGGAAAAAGAATTGCGTTTTTCATATCGTTTCTTTTGGTCTATATGTTTCATAAGATCAAAGATGAAGGCTGCTACAGGTTAAATCAGCGCAAAGATGAAGGCAACTGCTATAGGTACCTAAGACAGTATGTTTGGGCATTATAGGTACATTGAGACACAATGCGTATTCAACATGTTCTCATACTGTGAATTAATAAACATCTAAGCCTTTTCAAGAATGTCCATAATGAACCAATGGGCAACATTATTTGAAACAAATCAATGACATTTGAGTTTAAATAAAGTCAATGACAGAATTGTTGTCTTTAAAATAATGTGCAATATTGGTAGCACTTTATTGTTACACTTTATTTTAAGGTGTCCTTGTTACAGTGTAATTATATATTTAAGTACTGAGTAATATTAATTAACCACATGTACTTACTATATGGTTAGGGTTAGGATTAGGGATTGGTTTAGGGTTACTTGCATGTAATTATGCATAATTTATTGTTATTATAATAGTAAGTGTATATCGCGTCTAACAAGGACACCTTAAAATAAAGTGCTACCCACTTTATTTTAAAGTGTCCTTGTTACACTGTACATTGCATGCATTTACTATAGTAATAACAATAATTACAAGCTACTTGCTTACCTTATAATAAGTACATGTTGATAATTAATATAATTCAGTACTTATTTGTGTATATATATATATATATATATATATATATATTGTTACAGCCCTGTGGTTGTTCTGATTTCTCTGCTGTGTTTGGGCTGTCTGTGTTTCTGCTCTCCCTAGGGAAAGCCATCCGATTGTCTCCTGCAGGCTGATTGTTGCTGTCTCCTGATTGGTCTACAGAACTTTAAAAGTCACAACATCACTTCCTCAGCTGCATTCTTTTGCCATTTTGTTGCCATTTTGTGATTTGAGCAGTTCGTTTTGTATAGTGCAGAGTTTTTGTCTGAGAGTTTGTATTAAGTAAGTTGTGAGATTGTGAGTACTGTTTGCTTTGTTTGTTTTGTGTTTGGTTGCAAGTGTTGTATCAAAGATATACTGGTTTATTTGACCCATTTGCCTGTTTGACACTGATTTTTGTATTGCCCTCTAAACTTGTAAATAGTTTTGTAAATATTGTAAATACTAAATTGGGATAGTAGGGAGTCTGACGCCATTTCTGTTTGTGAATCCGTTTGTTCTCTGTTTTGGTGTTAGGAAGTTAGGGTAGTGAATTGTACTTTATTTTATTTTATTTTGGTTAGGCAAGGTAGAGGTTTGAAAAAAAAAAAAAAAACATTTTGGCCTTGTCGGCTCCTGAACTTAAACTCCCAATAAACGTATTGTTGTTGAAAATCTTTTGTTTGTGCTAGTCTTTTCATGTTGCACTTCTTCCCTAGATGGGGCATAACATGAAATCGGGGGCTCGTCCGGGATGGCTAAATTTAGTTAGCCAAATTTATTTTGCCAATTTATTTTTTTTAGTGTTTGCCTGGTGTTTTTCTTTTGGTAAGGGAGGAAATATAGAGATTGGCATGACATCAAAATTTGAACTTGATAGATTTACGATCGCGCCAACCGAGGAGCAATATGAGAAATGTCGTAAAGACAATTTTTTGTTGATCGCTGATTTTTATAAATATATATATATATATATATATATATATATATATATATATATATATATATTTAAAAAATGAGTTATTGCAAGATACGGTGATGCATTTAATCAACCTATTGCAATTAATCACTAATCAATATTTGAAAAAGTAAAGCCCTCCGATGAAGATACAATGAAGACAAAAATTAAATGCTGCAATTATGTGTTAAAAAAAACATTTTGGGTTTTGCTATTTTAAGTCATTTTTGTAACATGTGAAACATTTACAAATTGTGAACAAAATGAGTGACAGCTAAATATTCAATATTTTGGTCGTTATAATTTAGTTAGTCAAAAACACTGCATGTTGAATGCTTTAAAAAAAAAGTCACACAAAGGACACAAATAGGCACCATATTCTGTGAAAGTGCCCTACTAATACATTATATCAAGGCCCAATACACAATGACACACAACATGAAATTAGAAGCACAAAACCTGGACATTTATTAAACCATGAGGCAAAATAATTTTGATGTGGTTTTATGTGTCATCTTTCACTTTATTTCTAGCATCCAAATTGGTTTACATTTGAAAGCCACAGAATTCCTTCAACCGATGTCTGTTGTAGGTTTTTAATCATGGTGGGGAATCTGTAATGGTACTGGCAGCCACCTCATGGGACTCATTATGGCTGACGTTTGCTTTGCACGGTCGCAAGACGCCCTGAGGAATATCAGGCTGTGTTACAGGACCACGACTGCAAATGCTGTTCTCCTTTGATGTTACAATATCCCATAAACACTACGAAACAAGTCTAAACACTTTAAGGAAACCAAGATAGAGTGACAAACCTTCACTTTAAAAAATGAAAGCTATTTCAGTTTGTTTTCTTCCTCCCAACTTGTATAAATGTGTAGTATACTTGTAAAATGTCAAGCTGTCAAGCTGTCAACAGAAACAACAACAACAGTGCAAAATGGTCAAACAATGCGACCATGTTAATTTTGCCCCAATGTATGCTGGGACTTGGGTAAATAGGACTAAATCATACGCACAATTACTGAAGTAATAGCATTAATCCAACTCACCTGCTAAGCTTGTTGGTTTGCCTATTGGCAAGTAATCTTTTTAGCTAACAATAATACTAAAACTGCTACCAATTCTACTACTAATAATAATATAAATGCTTTAATGTCTGATAAGCTGCTGGGCTCATGAATATTAATGACATTGTTTTGTGTTCACTCGAACTGATTTGCTGCTATCAAAACATGGATGATAATAGGTAAATGCTAGCCAATGGGATTGCCACTTTCACATTATTCCCACAACCAAAGGAACCAATGGGCAAATGTTTTTTGTTCTTAAAGGCCGAATAATTCCAAACAAACTCAGTCATTTTGGAAAGAAATGTGATTGGGTTAGATTTGATTAGCAATTACGCTGGTTTTGTTTTGCAGACCTGGCAACCCTACTTCGGGGTCAGTACATCTACCTTGGGTCATTTCGCCAAGTGTAGTGTAGGGCTGCAATAAACTATTATTTTGATAATCAATTAAACTCACGATTATTAGAGCTAATAACTGACCAATCATTGATTGTTTCACAGAATAATCAGTAGGCTTTGATCGATTATTCAGCTTTTACACTCAGTTAAAATATTGAGTTATACATATTCTAACTAATAAATAAAAAGGTAAGCACCTCAGCTTTTGGAAATTTTTCGTATACTTTAACAATACAAATACATATAGTTGGCACACAAAATGAGATGACAGACATAAAAGCATTATCATTCACCATTTAATTAACTATATGAAAAAGTAATCGACTGATGCATCATTCTGCCTAACATCTACTTTTGTAAGTCATATGGATAAGGAACAAAATGGTAATTTACAAGACATTTAATTTTTTAATAAATTATTTTATTCACAACATTAGCTCTCAAACATCTTATAGTGTTACAATAATCAAAACAGTATGTATATTTTTTTTGTATGTATTGTTTCTTCACTCACTAATAAAAATATTTTATCATTATCTAGCTCCATACTGGAGAGCTGCTTTATAACAGAAAATCAACTTGTAATTCTAATTGAAAGCGACAGTGACAGTGCTGCATACTGCATTATCTCTCTCAGCAAAGTGATGGTGTATCAGGCACCACTAGAGTTTATTGTGACTCAAATGCACTATACATCCATTGATATCAACATGAATAGATATCAACTCAATGCGCTGTAAAGACACAGACAGTGAAAGTCTCAAACACTCAAAAGAGTGCTCAAGTGTAGGCGTGTAAAAAAAAAAATTTATACTGTATGTGCTAAACTAATTCCTAACCTCTAACTCAACCTAAATCGAACAATTTCTTAGCTAATGGCTAATGATATTGAAATTGAGCGTGAAAATTAGTCGCATATGAAAGTGATTCACTCGCATTGTAGGGGTTGCTTTAAAACTTATTTTATCCATGGTACACTTCACAATTTTTAATGCATTCACATGCTATACATTATAATGTGTATACATCGTATTTACTGCCACATGCCTCAGGCTGTTAAGTTACAGAAACAGCCTTCCTGGAACCACCGGGGGTAAATTGCCTTACTCAAGAGAATGATGTTGTCAGCTCCGACATCTAACCTGCAATCTGTCTGTAACCAGCCCAGATCTTTAACCACTACACCATACAGTGGCAATGTAAGATTTACTACTTTAGTAATTTAGCATGTGTGATTTTGTGTAGCAACAGTTCTACATCACTAAGGTCTTACATGTCATTGTGTAATGCTAGCACAAACATTATGTAGACTTTAAATGACTCACCAAGCTCTGAAAAATCATTTCACCTCAGAATAATAATGAGTGGAGGTCACTGACACGTTCTTTTCAGTGATCACATCACCAAATATCACCAAATGCAGATGTGATACATACAAGTTCAGATAATCACTCATTTTTAGAGAGGTTTTCTGCATGACTGCACAGAAATACCAGACGCCGGAGATGATGGACATTCAGAAAGACAATTTACAAATCATCTGAAATGGGCTTAGACAAGCACAGCTGGTAGCCAATTCATTCTTGGCTTGTGAATATTTAACAAATAATCACATTTAAAAATATTCATAACACAGCTGACATTAGAGTGCACTAGGCTATTATTATAGTAATAAATCTAAATATGCAAGTGATAAAAGTGTTGTCATGGTGCAAACATGCACAGGAGACAAAACGACTAATAAATATTTTACAAACAAGTACATACAGACACTAACAAGATCACTTTCAATTCACACAGAAACCAAATACATTGAAAAAAATATGCATTTATATAGTAATATAGTATGTATAATAATTATTAACACTAGAATTACTACAAAACTATATGGTTGGGGGAGGCACACTAATAAAACTGGTTTGGCAAAAAGCTACACTTAAATTTTATTTAAAAAAATGCTTAGTATTTACAGATATGAGGGAGGAAATGGATATATTTCAAAAGCTCAAGCTCACACACGTAGTTCACGAGCTTAAAATACTTTACATTCTGTGCTGTAGAGCGTTTCGTCCTTGAACCATGAGTTGTTTTTCCAGAGAAATATGAAATTTCTTATTCCAGTAACCCAGTGCAAATACCAACTTTGAAAACATCTAATTATTTTTACATCTCTTTTCTTCATTTTGAACAGGAATGAAAAGAAAATACTCTATACATGTCTCAACACATTCAACTCCACGATACAGAATAATTCACATTTTGTGAATTTATGTAAGTAAAGTTGTTAGTATAGTTTTTTTGTGCCCAAAGCAATCATGTGTTTTAGTATTTATTTATTTGTTTGTTTATTTTTTTAATTTTTTTTACTTGTAACATTGGGTTTTAAAAATGACACACAGAGCTGTAGGTGCTACACATACCCACAAAACACCACAAAGTTTTACATTTACAACATGTTCCTCTTATTATGAATTCCTCAGATGTTTAGGAAAAATATTGACTTACTATTTTACTGTTAGTTTCTATTACTATAGTATTCTGAACACTCAAAAAGTATCTTTGAAGTGTAAATGTAAGCGTTCATGTACTGATGTATTCATCTGTGTGATGTCAAAGAGGAGCAGACATTCAGATAGAGTCAATTTCCAGCCTAGTTTTAGTAAATTCTTATTCTGGACTGGTGAAGAAGGTTTGAGTTATGAAAGTTACAGCATTTTTATTGTACATCACAGCATTCTTTCATCTCTAAAGATCAAGGGCAATTTTATTCCATGTGGCATGAATGCTATAAGAGACATCACCTGCATATATCGCTCACATTTTATATATACAAAATACATTCATGTGGAAGAGAAAACTATCGAAATGAGGGGAATAGCCCATTATGGCACAAGTAAAATGCATTTATAATCTCAGATAATACTCACAAATTTGCTAGGATTTCAACCTAATATTGAACCCACACTTAATTAATAGGAATGGTACCACTCCTTTCATTTCCAGAGTCAGATATGTGCAGCCTTTGTTTGTGTCTAAATTACAGCGGAAAAGGTCACAGAGCCTATAATTGCAGACTGAAAAAGCCTTCAGCTGTAAACTGCCGCTCAGCTTGGATTATGCATTATTGTGTCAATGCCATTTGAACAGATACCAGGGCCTGAGGGAAAGATAGTGCTCTAATGCTTTGATAGTGCAGCAGAATCAGCAATGGAAGTCTGAGATGAGACATAATAGTGAAATAATAGTGTTCATTTTGTTTTAATAAGACTTAGGGCTGCCGGTCAATAAAAAGGTAATCAAATTAATTGCATAATATCCTAAAAAAATAATCACAACTAATAATATATATCAATAATAGTCCCCCAATTTAGGTAATTCTGTGTACATCTCATGTGAACGGCTCCATAAGTGTGAATTGGTGACATGTTGCTAAATAATGTACTTATTAAAAGACAATAACTAGAACGTGGTATGCATTGCATTTGGTTTTTAGATACAGTAGTTATATCTGCTGTCCATGGTACTGAAAAAATGTCAAGGTAGAATTGAATATTTGTCTGCGACTGCATCTCAGTAACAGATACATGAGCATTCTGACAGTTCACAGACAGAGATAATACTACACAGCATTTACACAAGATCAAAATCAACCGAACACGGTGAGTAAACAGTATTGGGTTTTCCACAAGAACCGGCTGTGCTTACATTCGGAAACACTTTGAAACAATTCAAATGTGAAAATAGTGAGATTCCCTACAGCTCTACGGGAAAGAAGGTGTTATTTATTGCATTGTTTATACACCGATTCCCAACCAGGAGTAAGTGTACCACAGGGGGTATTTTAAACAGATTCAAGATTTTGCTTTGTTAAACCAGCAAAACAGAAATGATGACTTTCAAAGAAAAGTATTAGGGCTGTAAAAAGATTTAGTCACATTTAGTCGTTTTCTGCCTTTTTTTTTTTTTTTTGGGAAAGACTTAAGTCTGGCAATTCAAAGTGAAATATACCATACACTACCATTCAAAAGTTTAAGGTCAGTTAAAAAGAGAAAAGAAAAGTTCAGAAATGAATGCTCTTATTCACCAAGGTCACATTAAATTGATTAAAAGTGACAGTAAAAACATGTATGATGTTGCATTTTTCATTTCAAATAAATGCTGTTATTTTGATCTTTCTAATCATCAAAAAATCCTGGGAAAAAAAGAAAAGTTAAGTAAAAAGAAAAGTCACGTTTTCCACAAAAAAAAAAAAAAAAAAAATATATATATATATATATATGAAGCAATGTTTTCATCATTGATGTAATTTTCTTGAGGAGCTAATCATCATATTAGAATGATTTCTGAAGGATCATGTGACACTAAAGACTGGAGTAATGATGCTGAAAATTCAGCTTTGATCAGAGGAATAAATTACATTTTAAAACATGTTAAAATAGAACAGCTATTTTAAATTGCAATTCTATACTTAAAAAATGCAGTTTTGGTCAAAATCAAAAATGTACATCCAGCAAATATAGTAATCTCATATTTTCATCTCTGTTTCCACAAACACCCCAATCAATCAAATCATTATCAAACTAAAAACTAAACAACACACACCTGTTTTAAACATGCATTGTCTATAAATGATCACCATATCCCAAAATTGTCAAACATGTAGGGCATGCCTTCTACCAGCAAAATAAATACTGACTTAAAATTTGCATCCAATCTCCAAGTACAGCATCATTACCTCTTGGCTGAAATTTTTCCAGTACAACTATTAACAACTGAGAAGACATTAACCGAATGTAGCACAATCCATTTGGTCTTAATCAACATGGGCGAGCGTAAGGTTGACTTTGAAAGCTAACACAGACACCCCAAACTCATTTACCATTAGCTGTTGATAATTAGCTGCTGCAGTAAAGTGGTGTGTTTGCTGGGTAAATAAACTGTGCCATTTACATTAGCCGCCTCTCCCTCTGTCAAAGTCATTTAGCAGGTCAGCTAAGCAGTTAATGGTTTGCAAACATTTATATAAACGTCCCGGTTTCGCACTGCTGGGAGTCAAAGTGGATTAATCTGAACTTGGCATATTAGTGTAAAGATCAAGTCCGCAAATATGTTTGGATTTCAGAGTTTGGGATATTAAGTTTCACTTAATGTTTTGAGACAAAATGCTGATAGAAGAAAAGATCACTCTGCAAATGTCTGGGTCCCACTTTATATTAAGTGGCCTTAACGACTATGTACTTACATTTAAATTAATAATTTAGTATAATGCACTTATTGTGTACATACATGTATTTACATTGTACTTATATTTTAAAAAATACCTGCATGTAATTAATTTCTGTAATTACATTTATAATTACACTGTTGACCTATCCCTTACACCGTAACCTACACTTAAACCTACCCATACCACCAACCCTGTCCCTAACCTTACCCGTATCCCACCTCAATAACAGCAGAAGTGTTTTGCAATACAATATGAACACAGTAAGTACATTGTACTTATTTTTTGATGTAAGTACATAGTTGTTAAGGCCACTTAATATAAAGTGGGACCAATGTCTGAAACTGTTTGAAGAGCATGTCATTTTAGAGGATGTTGTTAAAAATGTATCCAAAAAAGTTATTCTATCATCATTTATTTAACCATTATTTACTTGTCATTCAAAACGTTTGTTTTTGGTAAAGGTGAAAAAAGAGACATCACTACAGCTGTCATTGTATGGAAAAGAGCTGCATGAAAATCCTTTAAAATAATTCCTTTGTGTTCAGTTACAGTACATTCAGGATGAAACAGAAGTGTTTCTCTTTACCATCTCTGTAAAGAGAAAACGCCAATGAATATTGGCTAGTGGAATTTGCATACCTGAGCCACTCCCCGTGCATACGGGTATAAAAGGGTGACAGGTGCATCCACTCATCAGATTTTTACTTCGGAGCCGAGTGGATGAGAAGTGCGCTGATCTCCACAAAGCCTTTCATCTTTGATTTGCTCCTGGTTGGCGTCACGGTGCAGTCAGCGGAGTCCCTTTCACCAGCGATTCCCCTGGGCACTTCAACTAAAAGAGCAAATTCTAAAAGAGCAAATCACGGACGATCGCGTCTTTTTCAAGATGCCGTTTCGTCCGTGTCCTCTTGGTTGCGGTCGTTTTCTGTCTGCGGATGACGGACACGATCGTTGTCTTCAGTGTCTGGGCATTCAGCACACTGAAGCTGCGTTCGTGGATGATTAATGCGCCTGTTGTGGGCGTATGAACATGACATCACTGCGATCTCGCCTTTCCTTTCTGAAAGGATTGGCACCCTCTGCCGCCACCCGTCCTGGTCTCTCTGGCTCGAGCAGAGGACCACCGGCTGGCGCTCTGGGAGATCTGAGGGTCACAGTAAGAGCTTCTCCGCCGGGCTCGTCCCCACGGACCTCTTACTCCTCACGCAGCGAGCGTCCCGTCCGGCTCCCGGGTGATTTTGCTGGTTCTTCCCACGGGATGGTCAGCATATCATTCGGTGCGCCGCCCGAAGACAGTATGTCGATCGCAGCATCGGGGGATGGGCTTACGTCCTCTGAGGATGAAGGTGCGGTGGGGCTGCCCCCTTCGGGTGTTGTCGCCACTGCCGCACCGGACCCAGAGCAGACGGCCATGCTTGCCCGGGCAGCCGCGAGCATCGGGCTGGAGGTCAACAGACCACCCAGTCCCGAGCCCTCGCGGTTGGATGATTGGTTTCTCGGAGCGGGACGCGGCTCACAACCGCGCCCTACTCCGGTGCCTTTCTTCCCGGAGGTGCATGAGGAGCTGACGAAGTCGTGGATGGCCCCTTTCACGGCCAGAAGCCGCTCGTCTGTCTCCTCCGTCCTCACTACCCTCAACGGCGGGGCTGCCAGGGGGTACGCGGGCATTCCCCAGGTGGAGAGAGCGGTCGCGGTGCACTTGTGCCCGCGAAACGCCGCCACTTGGAGGAATCGGCCGCGTCTCCTGTCCAAAGCCTGTAAGCTGATGGCTGCTCTCGCAGCCAAAGCTTATAGCGCTGCGGGCCAGGCAGCCTCTGCCCTGCATGCCATGGCGATCCTGCAGGTTCACCAAGCCAAGGCACTCAAAGAAATGCACAAGGGTAGTTCCGACCCGGGGTTGATGCAGGAGCTGCGCACGGCGACTGACCTCGCTCTACGAGCGACGAAAGTCACGGCGCGGTCCCTCGGGAAGGCGATGTCCACTATGGTGGTCCAGGAGCGCCATCTCTGGCTCGACCTGGCAGAGATGAAGGACGTCGACAAAGCACGTTTTCTCGACGACCCCATCTCCCAGGCTGGGCTGTTTGGCGACACTGTCGAGGGCTTTGCCCAGCAGTTCTCGGCAGTGCAGAAGCAGACCGAGGCGATCCAGCACATCCTGCCACGGCGGGATGCTCCGGCAGCTACGGCTGCCCCTAGGACCAGGCCTCCGTCTGCTCGTCGCCGTGGACGCCCTCCTGCGTCCTCCAGAGCTGCTCCGCCCCGTGCTGAAGTGGCAGCTAGGCCGGCGCGTCGAGCCTCTCGCAGGAGTGCGACGTCCCCCGAGTCCCAGCGGGCCCCAAGTCGTCTAGGAAATCGACGAAGCGGCCCTGACGCGGGCAACCCGGAGATGTTGGAGTTTTGCTCTTTCTCAGGAGACGATGAGGACAGCGTCGCTCCTTCCCCCCGGTGGAGGGTCGGGTGGAGAATCTTATGTTCCAGTTTATTTCTGTTCCGCCGCTGGCCCAAGGGTCAGCGGCACCCACATATTCAAAGAAAGAGCAATTTCCTTTTTCTCCGGGTTCTCAGGTCCACGGGTCGACAGTGTGCGACGCATTGCCTCCTCTCTCTCGCCCGCGACCCATCTTGCCAGCGGCCAAGAGAGTGCGGTTCGGGGACGGCAGGGCCTCCCCACGCACCTCTAGCCAGTCCCTACAGGGACTCAGGGAGTTCTGCGAGGATGAGTCAGAACGCAGGGCCTTCTGTACCATCCAGCCTTACTCCCATTCGCTGCACCACTGCGGGTACGTCGATTGTGCCGTTGGAGCCACTTGCACGGCATCTGGAGGCGTGGCTTGCGCTGCCCAGCACGTCTTGTTGGCTCACGCACACAATTCGACTCGGCTACGTGATTCAGTTCGCCAGGCGACCTCCCAAGTTCAGCGGCGTTCTCGAGACTGCGTTGGCAGCTCGGAGCGCTCCTGTCTTGCGCGAGGAGATTGCTGTCCTCCTGGCAAGGATGCAATCGAGCCGGTCCCTCCAGCCGAGATGAGGCAGGGGTTTTACAGCCCTTATTTCATCGTACCCAAGAAAGGCAGTGGTCTTCGACCAATCCGAAGTCCTCCCCTTCGGGCTCTCCCTGTCCCCCCGTGTCTTCACGAAGGTCGCGGAGGGCGCCCTTGCCCCGTTATGGGAAGTGGGCATCAGGATCCTCAACTGTCTCGAGCATGGCCCGCGCCCGAGAACAGTTGTGCGATCACAGGGACCTGGTGCTTCGGCACCTCAGCCAGTTCGGGTCAACTGGGAAAAGAGCAAGCTATCCCCTGCGCAGAGAATCTCTTTTCTTGGTGTGGAGTAGACTCGGTGAGTATGACGGCGCGCCTCACGGAAGAGCGCGCCCAATCAGTGCTGAACTGCCTGAGTTCCTTCAGAGGCAGGACTGTGGTTCCGCTGAAACTGTTTCAGAGGCTCCTGGGGCATATGGCATCCGCAGCTGCAGTCACGCCGCTCGGATTGCTTCATATGAGACCACTTCAGCACTGGTTGCACTCCCGAGTCCCGAGGTGGGCATGGCGCCGCGGTGCACTTCGGGTGAATATCACACAGGTGTGTCGCCGCTCCTTCAGCCCCTGGACAGACCTTGCCTTTCTACGGGCCGGGGTGCCCTTAGAACAAGTGTCTCGGCATGTTGTTGTCACAACAGATGCCTCCAGCACGGGCTGGGGCGCTACATGCAACGGGCAGGCAGCCTCGGGGCTCTGGACGGGGCCTCGACTGCTTTGGCACATCAACTGCCTAGAGCTGCTGGCAGTGCATCTAGCCTTGCGGCAGTTCGGCCACTGCTGTTAGGCAAGCATGTGTTGGTCCGTACGGACAACACTGCGGCTGTGTCGTACATCAACCGGATGGGGGGTATATGATCACGCCGCATGTCACAGCTCGCCCGCCATCTCCTCCTCTGGAGTCACACGCGGAGCAGGTCCTGCTGGTCGCGCCGTCCTGGCCCACCCGGACCTGGTTTCCCGAACTCATTCTCCTCGCGACAGCCCCTCCCTTGCCCATTCCTCTGAGGAAGGACCTCCTTTCTCAGGGGCTCGGCACCATTTGGCACCCGCGTCCAGACCTGTGGAACCTCCATGTGTGGCTCCTGGACGGGACGTGGCAGACTTGAGTGGTCTCCCACAGGCGGTGGTAGAGACCATCACTCAGGCTAGAGCTCCTTCTACAAGGCAAGCCTATGCACTGAAGTGGAGTCTGTTTGCGAACTGGTGTTCTTCTCGCCAAGAAGACCCCCGAAGATGCACGATTGGAGTAGTGCTTTCCTTCCTGCAAGAAAGGTTGGCGCGTAGGCTGTCACCCTCCACCTTGAAAGTGTATGTGGCCGCTATCGCGGCCCATCACGATGCAGTGGACGGCCGGTCCCTGGGAAAGCATGATCTCATCGTGAGGTTCCTGAGGGGTGCCAGGAGATTGAACCCCTCTAGGCCACCCCTGATGCCCTCCTGGGATCTCTCTATCGTCCTGGTTGGACTTCAGAGGGGTCCCTTTGAGCCGCGGGACTCAGTCGAGCTGAAATACCTGTCGGCTAAGACAGCGCTCCTGACCGCGCTCACTTCCATCAAGGGTCGGGGACCTCCAAGCATTTTCGGTGAGCGAAGAGTGCCTTGTGTTCGGGCCGGACTACTCTCATGTTGTCCTGAGACCCCGGCCTGGATACGTGCCCAAGGTTCCCACCACGCCCTTCCGCGATCAGGTGGTGAACCTGCAAGCACTGCCTTCGGAGGAGGCAGACCCAGCCTTGGCGTTGCTGTGTCCCGTAAGAGCATTGCGCATATACGTGGACCGCACCCGGAGCTTCAGAAGCTCTGAGCAGCTCCTTGTCTGTTACGGTGGTCAGCAGAAAGGGAAGGCTGTCTCCAAGCAGAGGTTGGCCCACTGGATAGTGGATGCCATCGCCTTGGCGTACCAATCCCAAGGCGAGCCGTGCCCCATGGGGGTGAGGGCTCACTCCACACGGAGTGTTGCCTCCTCTTATGCGTTGGCGCACGGCGCCTCTCTGGCTGACATCTGTAGAGCTGCGGGCTGGGCGACACTGAACACCTTTGCGAGATTCTACAGTCTCCGCGTTGAGCCAGTTTCTTCCCGTGTGTTGGGTAACAGGTAAGTGGCGGGAAGAACTGGCAGGTGTCACGCTTGCTGCGCCATTCCCCCTCATCCGGGGATACGAGCGCCTGTTTCTCCTCCAGTTCAGTTCCCCGGACGGCGAACCCTGGTGGAGTTCCTCCAGCACCCCCGGCAGTCAGACTGGGCGGAGCAGTCTGACGCCAGGCCCAGTTCTTGTGCTAGCTCGCCCGGGTCTCCGGTCAGCCCCTGTACTCGGCTAGGTGTCCGTATGGCTTTGATTCCCTTCGGGTAATCCCATACGTGTATTCGTCCACGGTAAGGTTTCCCTCACGGTAAACCCGTGTCTTCCCTTTGACAGAGCTCTCTGTCAGGCCCTGCTGGCAGCCCTCCTCCCTACTCCTAGGTAGGATCTGCCCCAGGGTCCAGTCGTATGTAGTACTGCCCCAGGCCTGGGTCAGTCCATATCAGTGTCTCCACATGGTACCTCCCGTCGGGCAGGATGTGGCCTCCGTAGCGCCCTTCTCCGTAAGGCTCGCTTCCCCGTCGTTACTGCCAAGCTGTAACAACAAACAGGAAAGACGTGAAGCATCTTTCATTGAAGGTCGAAATCCCTTCCGACTTCTGGGGAGAGGAACAGCGGCTTGGCTATCTCCAGCAGCGATGTACTCAGTGGTCCCTGCAGGCACCAAGGTTAGCGAATTTGCGCTGGGGCTATGGGAAGGTTGCGACCTTTCGCATGGCATTTGTCTGTCACGCGCTCGCTTGTCAACATCTGCATGCCACAAGGTCGTGACGGGGTTCAGGTTGTGGCGCTTTCCATAGGACCCCTATGTCGTCACGACATAACTCGTAGTGACCGACAGATAGGGAACGTCTCGGTTACGTACGTAACCCTCGTTCCCTGATGGAGGGAACGGAGACGTTATGTCCCCATGCCACAATCTTGAACCACCGCTGGTTGCCTGGGACTCGTTCTCGGCTCCTCAGCGGAAAACCTGATGAGTGGATGCACCTGTCGCCCTTTTATACCCGTATGCACGGGGAGTGGCTCAGGTATGTCAGGTATGTGACGTGTACGTCACGTGAGCATGTAACCATGATAGAGATGATAGACCAAAATCTCTACCAGTTGACTTTTTTGAGTATAGCTTTTATAGTATTATATACTTTTTTTCTTTTTAAAGATTTGTTTTTGGCTTTTTGTATTGCTTTTATTAGGATAGGACAGTATGCAGACAGGAAGCGAAGTGGGGAGAAAGAGGGGAAACAGGACCAGGAAAGGTCTGTGAGCCGGGACTCGACCTTGGGACGCCTGAAGCGTAATGGTGCTATATGTCGGCATGCTGCCCACAAGGCTATTGGCACCGACATAGTATTATATACTTAAGAAGGAAAAAAAACACGAGTTTTATTCAGAGGCCAAAACTGAGAAAAAAATATGCAATTTGGTGCAGATGCTGATAGTTATATGACAAAGTCAAATTAATTCTGACAGCTTGAAATGTAAATCAATGAGATCTTTATGACAGCATAACAGGCTACTTATATAAAATGCATATAAATATCATGTATTTTATATCACAAAATAATGTCTTAGTGTGATGATATTTAAATTCTTAATTTTATGATCAAAGCTGCAGATTGTATTGTGGTAGAGCAAAACATGATGCAACAATACAATGATGATTGAGAGATGAAAAATATATATATATATAAATAAACGTTCCTCATAAAAAAATCTGGATGGATAATTAAGTAAAGGTAAGTTGCTTCAGTCAAGTAAATGTTTATCTTGATATATCACTAACAATATGCATTAGTCACATTTACTTTATAAAACGCTGTAAAGATTTCAAAGCAAAGCGAAATGTGAACATTTATAGAATTATACTAAAAGACCTTTTTCTTGCTAATAAAATAAACTACCGACCAGATGACAGAAGGCATGTTGTAGATTGTGTATAAGAGGCTTTTCAGCAAAGTTTTGATCATGTTGATCATTTAGAGACCTTATAAATTAGCGTATCAAATATGATACAGTGGGGTTAATCATTTTTGGGTGAACTAATCATTTAAACATTTTGTCTGATTTACACACAGTCCAATTTTTGTTCCATTAATATTCCATTTCTCCAGTGTCACGGCATATCAAATTACTTTTAACATATTAGCGTTTAATTCATCTAATTATATTAAGACTAAAAATATCAGCTCCTTGAAGCCCTTTGGTCTTATTTCAGATGAGATAAATGAACGTCTTCTGAATTGTTTCATTAATTGGCGTGCAGGTGAGCCGTGTTGTTTCTCTTGACTATAGGAGGCCTGTTCGAGGCTCCCATTAACTCTGACAGCTAAATTACATTTAATGAGATTTTCAAAAAGGTACCTGAATCTTAAGTTCAAATAACTCTCATTTCAAAGTAACAAAGTTCTAAACACTTTGAAATTGAAGGGAAAATTGTAAATCTATTCTTAGAGCGCTTAAGGCCCTTTCCTGTGATTCACGTCAGAGCTTCAAAGCACCTTTCAACACGAGCGTCATTCACCACTTTGACCTCCACATGAAAAGTGTTGCAGATAGCATCACGGAGAGAATGATTGTGTGAGTGGAAAGGGAAGGGGATGGAGGTGTGAATTTTTAGGTATGATTCAAATCCAATGTACGATTCAAATACAAAATGTTCCTTGAAGTATCTTTGACGATATAAAGGAGACTAGAGTTATGAATCTTTGGGTTTATCACAAACCAATTTGATTAATGATTTTCTATCTTTTTTTGTTGTTTTTTGATTCTATGTATCATATATCTATCTATATATCTATCCATCCATCCATCCATTTATTTTTGCATGCATGCAAATTCAGAAATATTTGATTCTATTTAAATCCAAAAAAGTCTTCCATGCTGTTTTTATAGCATTGCACACCACTTTGAACTTTATACTGCACATATTTTTCAATAACTGAAAAAAACCCCCAGTTATTTGTGGCTCAATCCAGAGTCATTTTAGACAGATAGATAGATAGATAGATAGATGTGCATACGTAATTACGTTATGTATACGTAATAAATATACACAGTACACACACATATATTATATAAACAAAAACTTGGTAACACTTTATTTTAAGGACCTATTTTCGCTATTAACTAGTTGCTTATTAGCATGCACATTACTAGCATATTGGCTGTTTATTAGTATTTATAAACCACATATTAATGATTTGTTCTGCATGACCATATTTTAGATCCCTTAATCCTACCCCATACTTAAACTTAACAACTACCTTACTAACTATAAGCAGCAAATTAGGAGTTTATTAAGGGAAAAGTCATAGTTAATAGTGAATATGTGCTCCCTATTCTAAAGTGTTACCAAAAAAAATATTTTGGATGTGATTAATCATGATTAATCGTTGCCCGGCATTAATAAATAAATGAGTAAATGAGTGAATGAATGAATGAATGAATGAATAATCGAACGAACGAACGACTGAACAAACAAAAAAAAACAAACAAATTAACTAACTAACAAATAAATAAATACTAAGATGTCTGTGAATCACTTTAAAAAGAGAGTTAAGCTATTAAACTACTATACACAAGTATATGTACAAGCATTTTTATTCAAGGACATTATGGAGCTCGTTTGGAAAAAACAAAATGAATTTGAATGTAAGCCATATGGCAGGATCATTGATTTGTCTAATTTGTTTAAGACTTCTCAGCCTTCAAATTCAATAAGCATCACCATATGTTCAAGCTACAGCAATGCCTTTCTCTTTCTGACTCACAAACTCTCATACACTCTGATTAAAAGCAAAAACATGCAGACATGTGCGTGTGCGACTATAGAGAAGACCATAAAAAAAGATATTCTGAAAGCATATTTTATTATTTCTAAATACTAGTGTGTCTAGTCAATGTCATCAGCATCTTTTAAACTTTTGCCTTTTTTTACGTTTCAATAGTGTTTTTTTTTTTGTTTGTTTGTTTGTTTGTTTTTTTTTTTACATTTTTGAGCTTGTTTGTGGCCATACTTTGGCCATTAAGTAACTACCTAGCATCCATCCAGAACACCATAGTATCTATCTAGTAATGCTTTAACAACCACATTACAGCATTCTGCCAAATACCCAACACCCAAGCTTCTCAAAGGTAACTTTTTCAATGGCAAAAAGGACATTGTTCCCCCATTCTTCTTCTACAATGCTAAATAATGAGTTTTCTAAGTGTTGTAAGTAACTAAATTCATCTGATGCTTTTTCACACATTTCTTGCATAAAGGTACTTAAACTTGAATGATTGAAGGTTAATGAGATCGTTGCTCCTGTACAGAATTGACACACACTGAACAAAAGTTCTTTGATTCAATAATATGAAAGTGTGTTAGAGCCAATTAAAACTTCATCTTGTTTGTGGTTCTGCATAAAATGCCTTGTCTGTTGACAGAATGAGAAATCTACACAGAATGTGTTTTATTTCAGAATGTAACCAACTGTATTTGCTGTTCCCAAACACACACACACACACACACACACACACACACACACACACACACACACTTCCTCAAAGTAAACGGCTGATCTCAGTATGTGGTCCAGCATCAAACCTACAAATCACTCCAAACCTCTGAATGTGGTCCAAAACCCTTTCCGCAGCCTTTGCTAAACCCAAGGGTATTCTAAAGATGTCACAGACCAAAATCAGCACAAGTGCTCGTCTATGTGTGTGCCAAAGCACCACCACAGTAATTACGGTTCTGGATTGTTTATAAATACATCACCTCCATCCCATAATTCTTCATTATTCACCCAGCCTCTGTGTCCAATTAAAAAAGGATTTTTCTTTGTAATGGTTTAATTAAATTTTAATAATCAAACAAAAATTTTAATTAAAAACAATTAATAAAACAATATAATTCATAAAACTTTAACAATTTAATAATTTATTTCCATTTTTAAAATAATAGTGTCCTACAAAAATGTGTTTTGCTTTATCAGAAATGTTTTGTTTTAATTTGTATGGAATCTATGTTTTGTGATTTAATACACATGTATTATTAAAGCTGTGCTAATTAAATGGATGCATAAAACTTTAACCAATTGAATTAATCTTTTTAAATGTAATCAAGTGAAATTTGAAAAATTCCAGTTTTAATTAAATCATACATCATGGAGATCATAGAAGTGACTATATTAATGATATAGCATGGCATCATTACCCCCCAAAAAAGAAAAAAAAAGACAATTCTATCAATTTTTTTAATGCCAAGGAACTCCAAAAAGATGATTCACTTTCATTATGACCATAAATGGGTCAATGACAAATAAAGATAACTGAAATGACAAGGAGAATCATCCAAAAAAATAAATAAAATAAAATATTGAAAACTTTAATTATACAACAAGTGCATTCAAGTCATCATCTGTAAATTGCATTTTTAATGTAGTTTTTGAATAACAATGTATGCAATTTTCATCTCTTTTTAACAGAGAATTATGTAAGTGGGTGAGCTGAAGGAAGTACAGTTAGAGATGACACGTCACATTTCATTACATTTCAACAACTTGTTTTTGCCAAGGAAGTAATTATGGAGAGAGAAAAAAATCCGGGCACATTCTGATGGAATGAGTTATGCTGAGTTTAGACCTTGGGTTGTGTTACCTTTCTCATAAATAAACAACATGTCCAACTTTTCATACGCATACGCATCAATTATGTTTTTCACGAAAGGGTGGAAAACACATGTCTGCATTCAAGAAATACATTCCTGTTTAGTTACTTTCCAGATACACTATGAAGCAGAGCAGCATAGGTACTGTTTAAGAGTAATAATATGTCATTATGCTGAGTGGAGTTAAGAAATGAGCATCATGTGACCGCTGTTTTTGTAACTGTTGCATTTTTATGTCCCATGAGTTTCTTTCTTTCTTTCTTTCTTTCTTTCTTTCTTTCTTTCTTTCTTTCTTTCTTTCTTTCTTTTTCCATTTTTACTTTGTCTACTTTTCAAAGGCATTATGTCTTGTATTAACTTTCTTAAAATATGAAAATGCATCCTAAAATCTGAATTATATAAAAAATAATTGTAAACAATGAGTGAAATCACACACACACATATATTATTATATATATATTTAGTCATTTAGCAGACACTTTTATCCAAAGCGACTTACAAATGAGGACAACAGAAGCAATCAATTGTAGTATTAAAACAACTAAAAAACAGATCCAAAACTAAAAGCTAAAACTATATAAATACTACATATACACATTTTAAAAATAAAGAAATTACATAAAAATGACAATGCATACAAGAAAATTTCAAAACTTAACATTTAAATGAAAAACAAAAAATAAAGCTAAAAACAATTCAAAATATTACAGAACAAAAGGTATAAGAGTATAATAATGATTCTAACATAACACTAAGTCAAACACTAAAAAAACAACTACATATGTATGTACAACCACAATGTATATATAAATGTAGACATTTAAATTAAATATAAAATAAATGTCAAATAAAATGTCAAATAAAAAACCCTAAATAAAATGTATTTAGTATATATGAAATGTTAGCTATGGAATTTGAAACAAATTATCCATTTTATTTCATTTTATAAAATGTTTGAAATGTCATTTACTTAACGGTCAATTTATCTGAAAATAGTTTGATATGGAAAAAAAAGAAATACTTTACAAAGCATGTGTATTAATGTTAGAAATTCTTAGTAGACAATTAACTAACGAGAATGAAAAGTGTGATTTAGCTAGTTAATCCACAGGGCCAAAAGTGCCCATAGTTGAAGAAGGAACACTGTAATATTTATGAAGATACTCACTGATAATTTTCAACATGATTTATCTCAGAGCTTTAAGGTCCTTGAACCGTTTTCAACAGACACAAGAGCAACATCATACATTGAAATGCTGTGTTGATTATGCTGCTAAATCACAGCAGGATGAGCAAAAGGATGACGGGAAGCATGTTATGACAGCATGAGCCATTATGTCCACGTCGTCTTAACAGCACACGCATGGATGGTTCACAGACCACTTGATGTATATTACACACAAAAATGCCAAGACCTGGCTGAGATCACCAGTTGCAATGTGATTCTGATTAGCTGAACTCTACACAACTTCATTCAGGATATGCAGGTGTTTATCAGTTATAAAAATCTGTTTACAAGGTAAAATGGTCCAATGGTCATATACAATAGAGGCGTGTGGATAGGCTCTTTTGACTTGGACCACTAAGCAACCAATTAACAATAACCCAGACCACCATAGAAACTACCCATTAATGCTCTACTAACCTATGAGTGCCCTAGAAACCAGATTTTTTTTTTGGTGGTGCAAAACTTCAAAAACATACCAATATATACAATTCACTGCATTTTCTAGCTAAAACAAATACTAGTGGCAGCAAAACACCAACTTTCAGGGGCAAATTATTGATTTATAAAGACATTTGTGTGGTACATTGCAAAATTCTATATTATGACACATTAAAAACACACTTTTGCCATAGTGCATGATTTGAACACATTTTCAGCCCCATATGTTTGGCTTTTCTGATGTAGTAAACTTGCTTGGTAGCGCACCTGATACAGCATTGAACTTGCAATAAAAAGCGTTCAGGTACGAGTGACGATAAAACACCTCAAAGGCTTCTCTCACATATATCATTGAGGACAATTACATATTCCTTTTTGTTTTCAGAGTTAACATGATATAATCAATATTACTCTTGAATGGTCTGACATTGACCACAATGTCTACACACATATGGATGTACAGAAATTCTGACCACAACGTCTACACAGTTTTTTGGCTAACAAATGTTGTCTCCAGACTGCTACACTATTATTTAAATGGGTTGCCAATTTTGTGCATGTTGGTCCATTATTGTGATGTCATTAATTTCAGATCAATAAAGGAGGTCTATAATAAAGCTTTATTATAGACCTCCTTTATTGATCTGAAATTAATCTTGAATTTTAATCTGAATTTGTTTGAATTCTGCCAGCATTGATCACTGGACCGCAGAACTTTTTAGGCAGTCACTTAAAGCGACACTAGACTTTGAGCATGAGACACTTCTTTAGACTCACTGGCGTCTTTTTTTAAAAACAAACAAACAAAAATCATCATATATCAAATAATAAATACAAAATGTAAAAAAAAAAAAATACAATGTACTCCACCTCATTGCAAAACTTGAATTATGGAATTCAGAAAAATGCAAAACCTCATTGCATAAGCTTTCATTTCATTTCATCCAGTCTCCCACATTCCCATACACATGAAAGTCAATGGAGCGAAAATGTCATCATGCAATGTCAATGGCACCACAAGAACATGCATAGTCCTGAGAACTTTACTAGTGACTATTCTGAGTTGTGACATCAAAGGCAGTAGTCATTTATATGTCTATTTCACATTTTAAGAGTCTTCTGCTGTACTATAATAAAATATTAGCGATATGGGTCAATGACATGGAGCTGATATTTTATCCTAATAATTCATTCAAAAATACATTAAAACTATAATCCATGTTAAATACTATAACTTGAATACACATCTTCTATTGTAAGCATTTCGTTTTGTTTAATGAATTAAAATACATTTTCATATTTTTCTGCAGGGATGAAGTCAATTGTTTTTGGGAGCTACAGGTATCCTGATACGATAATCAAGACAAAAAAAAAGTCTTGAAAAGAAAATGAGCAGTGTGAACCCTTGGGATTTGCCCACACCTAAAAGTCACATTACAAAGCAACTGGGATTAGTTGCTGCATGCTAGCTAGACAAGTCTTCCTGACCAAGTGGGAAGAAAAATTAAAATTTGACCAGACTTTACTTGGCCTTCACAATTTTCATGTTGCTGGAAACTTGTTCAGGACATGAAAAATCTGGTTAAGACAGAATTTCTTGTTTATGCAGTGGTAGCTCATGAATAAAATGTCAGTCAATTTCACTTTTGGGAGTAAGAGAATGTCTTTGTTCTGTCTTCTTGTTTATTTAAGCATCTTTCCATCCTTTGTGATGCATCAGCTTCTCCAGTGTTTCCATTGTTAGAAGCTAGTTTCGGACATGCTTGGGTACGGCGAGTTCTTGGTGTCTCTTTGATCTTCCATACACTTAAATATTCTTCTGAAGCGCAAAAACTGAGTAAATGTGAATTAATTCTCACCGTCTTTATTCTTTCTTTCTCTCTCCTTTCATCAGTGTCAGTCTGACAGGATGTTCTAGCTTTAATGCGTCAGTCCTTTCCAGAAGACCAAATAAAATATTTAAAGTTATTGTCCCAGTTTCAGGCACAGTTAAGGCCTCCTATTAGGGTCAAACGTGGGCAAGGTTGTTTGATCACGGCCCATTTGTGGTCACGGAGTCTTTTGCAGGAGTGAGCTATATTCTGACGTGCGGGAATATAAATTGTGTCGCCAGGACGGTGTTGGCCGCCGTTAGTCAGGGCCTATTACAATCAGTCAATTGGATCAGTGCTTCCAACTCCTCAAAGACTGATGAGCCGACATCATTACCGGCTCTAAAAACTTCAGCTGCTGCCACTGCAGGCTGGTGTGACAGACTGCCAATTCTATTCTTTATTTCCTAAACAAATAAGCCACAAACAGACGGAAAGCACGATTCAATTTGATGGATAGCTTGGAATTTTGAAAAATTGATAGCCCAAAATGCTAGTCATTTATGTTGTGGATGTAGGAGGTGAAATGTGTCATTTCTGCATGCCTAACGTCATCAACAGAATCGCATTTCACATAGCCAGACTTATGACTTGTGGCATAAAGAAGGGTCCAAATATCAGATGATCCTGGCCAAGAACTGCCCACTTAGAAAGACACCACCTGCCCTGACGATTTTTTAGTACGTGCCGTTTAGGGTAAAAAACACCCAAAAATGAAAATTTGCTGCTAATTTATTTACCCTCAGGCCATCTAAGATGTAGGTGACTCTTTTCCTTGAGAAAAGCATATCAAGGTACACAAAATTACTACCAGTGGCTCCTGATATATAGAGGTCTCATAAAATAAAACGATCGGTCTGTGCAAGAAACTTAACATTATTTATGACATTATTACCTGTAATCCAGAGCCTCAGGCAAACGGTTCGGAGTGATGTCCGATTCACAAACTGAATCATTATTTTGAACTGGTTCTTTTTGGTGAACCAGTTCACCGAATCGGACTGAACCGTCTGAAACAGTTCAAGGCTCAAAGGCAGCACAGATCTAGAAGCTAATCAAAAAATACTTTTCAGACACCTGACAGTCACTCAGAATCAAACCAAAATACTGGTGTATCTGATCCTATGATGAATAAACTCCTCCAAAAGTCACTGAACTGAGGAAACAGTTCTGACTCGGACCGATGAGCCGCTGATATGCGCATACGTGAACCGAGAACATGAAAGAAGGGGTGAAATGAAAGATTTAATGGTTTCTCAATGTTTGTGTAAAAAGGAGAGCTGACGAAAACAAGTATATTCAGCGTTAGATAGGTAAAACATCCACGTTTCGCATCATTATTGGGTTCTTTAATATAACTGCATCATTACATAAACAAACTAGTGAATTGAACCAGTTCATTGAAACGAACTGTGCGAAAGAAGCAGTTTGTGGAAAAGAATCGTATTTCCACGTTGCATAAGGCTATGGATTACAGGTAATAATGTAGTAAACAATTTTCAGTTTCTTGCACAGACCGATTGTTTCGCTTCATAAGATCTCAATATATCGTCAGGGATCCATGGGTATTCATTTTGTGATCTTTGATATGCTTTTTTTGGCTCTCAAAGTGCCAGTAGCTGTTGACTTGCATTTTATGAATCACCAAGGAGCATGGTTTCATCTAAAAATCTTCTTTATTGTTTTACTGAAGAAAAAGAGTCACCTAGATCTTGGGCGGTCTGAGGGTGAGTAAATTAACAGCACATTTTTATTTTTGGGTGAACTATAACTTTAATCTGAAACAACTAAACAAAACTGATTGATGAGCTAAAAGTGGCACAAGAGAATGCTTGTAGAGAAAGCTGTAAAATGTGCAAAGACTTTGTGATCAGAATTCTTTCAAAAGTAATTTGTATTTCACAGACATAAAGCAGAATATACAGTTCTACATGTTGAACTATGTGAAAACACACTAAAAACCTATTTATCCACACAATATTTCACAATTTAGGCACAAAACACTGGAGAAAACCATTCATTGTGTGAAAGAAGACATCTGGAGTACTTGGTTCCACACAAAGTGACGGGATCCAGATGATTTAAGCAGTTTAAAACGACATTTGGGAGTTGGGAATCAGTTCCATTTAGATCAATTACCATTTGGAAGTAAATATGGTCTTTCTCCTCATGAAAATTTGATTTCACCATGATCGAGTTTGGAATAATTCTCGAAGGGACACATACAATAACAATTTTACAATTTATGGTAGCTGTTAAAATAAATAATTAATATAATTACTCGCAGCACAGCAGAAACACTGTCAGTGTGACACAAGCATGCTGTTGTAGGTACGCCGATGCTTCTTTTAGCACTGTTTGACCACGGTGTGAACCAGGCCTCATGCATATTAAACCGAGATAAGAGGAAGTGTTTTAAAATCATAAAAGTACACATAGGAACTTTGACATTAAGCACAGAAAATTACAGACATTTGTGTTTTGTGTTTATTTGCAGAGGTTTATACTGCACAGCAGGGTGTTTTGCAGTCTTCCGCGGTTTTGACAGAGCGAGATCAATGCAGTGACAGCTGATAGATATGAATGAACACACAGATACCCCATTGTGCTGTGCTCTCTATTAGCCCTTCAGCAAATTGGATTCTTTATAGCCTCAGTAACAGACAGAGAGAGCTGGATCTGAATCTCAGCGTTATAATATGGTTTCCAATACATTTTCATTACTTTACAGCCTGCGAGAATGTATACTGGCAAGCTATACTCCAGAAGAGAATGTTTGCCTCAATGTGTGAAATTAATTCTTCGGGGCAGCCAAGAATGTCTGTGGATTTGGTGAATTTTTATGCCATGAATAATTGTCCGTCTCTATAATTTGGATATAAAAATAAAGACATAATTGTAAGCCTCGGGTCAGGAAATGAAAGGATGGCTCCTGCTAATTGCTTTATATGGAGCCACTTATGAATTAATAGTCAGAGAGCTGAGGGAAAATAATTGTACATTTTCCGATGTGCTTTATGAAATTGCCAGCCACCCATCCAGTTCTACAGCTATTTTCAGCAACCAGGGAAATACTAATTCAAACGTTGTTTTGTTGATACTATCTCCTGTAATACATGATGTGTTCTGACATGAGGAGTTTGATCAGAGCTGATAATCAGAGTACAAACAAGACAAATCAAGCACAAACAAATGTGGAAAAATGTCCAGTTTTATCTTTTCAAAGAGATGAAATCTAGAGTGATATCTCTATGATGCACATCAGCGGGTGTCTGATTAGAGATCAAATAATCCGAGAAAAATATCATGTATTAGTGATGCTTGCTAAGGCTCAGAATTTCATTTAGTCCATAGAAAATATTTATGGACTAATATCAAAGAGATTTGAGGGTGGGTTCCTCTGCCTTGGAGTAGTAAGTAATAGCTTCCTAATAACCACCCAGGACATCCTTGCAACTGCCTAGCAATACCCTGGTAACCACCCAGAACACCTTAGCATCAGTCTGGCAATAACCTAGCAACCAGCCCTAATATTTTCCCTAGCAAATACTGTACAAACAACAGCCTTGAATCATGGCGGTAAGTTTTGCACAGACAAGCAATGCTCGATGCTCAAAAATGGGCATTTTTATCTTTGTAACTTAAGTTTTTTTCTTCACTTTTATATAGTTTATTTTATAAGTACAGTTAAATACAATGTATATATTTACACTACGAATTGCTTTAAAAATGTGCTACATTGTAGATTACGGTTAGCTTCAATATAAATACAGGAGTATATATTGCACTTTCCTGATGTGTTGATGATTTCAGCACACCACACTTGATGAATGAACAACCTCATCTCTATGCTTTTGAATTTCCTCACAAAGTTCATATGCATAAATACACAAATGGAAGTGCAGACGGCCTGCTTCCTCAGATGGAGCTATAAAATTAAATGCTATCAACTGTATTATCAGCTGTGTAATTACATTTGTGGGTAATTCATTTTCAAGGTGACAGTATTGTACTATGTATAATTACAATTAGGGACAAGTTGCAGGCCGAGCGAGAATAGCTAATTAGCAGTATATCAAAGAAGCGTAAATTATGGAAGCATCAAGCATCTTGGTTTAATAAGAACGCTGGACAAAACTGCCAAAAGTATGAGGTCAGTGTTCACTACACTACTTTAAAAACATTTCTCACATTGCAAAAGCAGTGTAGTGGGTTATCCAAGTATTCTATGAATATGAACATGTACATACTATAAACTACAGTTTAGTATGCATACATATAAACTAAACTTTAAACAAAAATAGAGTAGTTTACTTATGTGTTATTCCAAACATACACATTGAGACCGGAAGTGTTACTTAAGAGATGTTTTCTGGGAAAGTGGTTCATGTACTTGGATATTTCCTCAAAAGAACTGTGAAATTTGCCACCAATAAACTGTTATTTATATGTGTTTACCAAACATTTTAATAGATCATACGATCATGTCTTACACTATTTTCTTTACATGTGACTCATATGCAAGTCATCTCAGAAGTAGACTCAATGGGAGGTCCATTAAGAGTGGTGGTTTGCCAAAGCCGGAACTTTCATCCTTTTTTAAACGATAAAGCTTACAGAAATCCTGTAATTTGTTACCACTGAAATTTAGTGACTTTAACCCTCAAGGCGGGTTTCTTTTTTCATGCTGTCATTAAAAAAAGCCAGGATGCTTTTTAGTGCTATAGCATGATCTGTTTCCCACTCTTCATGCAACAGGCATGTTCACCAAACCACAGAGATCTTCAGTTCCCTATCTGTCGGTCACTACGAGTTATGTCGTGACGACATAGGGGATTTACCTGGAAGCCCCAATCATCTCTGTAAAGAGAAAACGCCAATAAATATTGGCTAGTGGAATTTGCATAGGGCGGAGAATCCTATGTTCCCCTTTATTTCTGTTCCGCCGCTGGCCCAAGGGTCAGCGGCACCCACATTTTCAAAGAAAGAGCAATTTCCTTTTCCTCCGGGTTTTCAGGTCCACGGGCCGACAGTGTGCGACGCGTTGCCTCCTCACTCTCGGCCGCGACCCAGTTTGCCAGCGGCCAAGAGAGCGCGGTTCGGGGACGCAGTCCCTCCCCACGCACCTCTAGCCAGTCCCCTTTGGACCCAGGGAGTTCTGCGTGGATGCTGCAGAACGCACTGCCTTCTGTACCATCCAGCTCTACTCCCCTTCGCTGCACCACCACAGGTACGTCGATTGTACCGTTGGAGCCACTTGCACGGCGTCTGGAAGCGTGGCTTGCGCTGCCCAGCCCGTCTCGCTGGCTCACGCGCACAATTCGACTCGGCTACGCGATTCAGTTCGCCAGGCGACCTCCCAAGTTCAGCGGCGTTCTCGAGACCTCGGTGAGAGCTCAGAACGCTCCTGTCTTGCGCGAGGAGATTGCTGTCCTCCTGGCAAAGGATGCAATCGAGCCGGTCCCTCCAGCCGAGATGAGGCAGGGGTTTTACAGCCCTTACTTCATCGTACCCAAGAAAGGCGGTGGTCTTCGACCAATCCTGGATTTGCGTCTCCTGAACCGGGCCCTGCACAGGCTCCCGTTCAAGATGTTGACGCACAGGCGTATGATCAAATGCATACAGCCCCGGGATTGGTTTGCAGCGATCGACCTGAAGGATGCTTACTTTCATGTTTCGATCCTTCCTCGACACAGACCGTTCCTACGGTTTGCGTTCGAAGGTCGGGCGTGGCAGTACAGGGTCCTCCCCTTCGGGCTCTCCCTCTCTCCCCGTGTCTTCACGAAGGTCGTAGAGGGCGCCCTTGCCCCGTTACGGGAAGTGGGCGTCAGGATCCTCAACTATCTCGACGACTGGCTCATTCTGGCCCAGTCCCGAGAACAGTTGTGCGATCACAGGGATCTGGTGCTTCGGCACCTCAGCCAGTTGGGGCTTCGGGTCAACTGGGAAAAGAGCAAGCTCTCCCCTGCGCAGAGAATCTCTTTTCTTGGTGTGGAGTTAGACTCGGTGAGTATGACGGCCCGCCTCACGGAAGAGCGCGCCCAGTCAGTGCTGAACTGCCTGAGTTCCTTCGGAGGCAGGACTGTGGTCCCACTGAAACAGTTTCAGAGGCTCCTGGGGCATATGGCATCCGCAGCCGCGGTCACGCCGCTCGGATTGCTTCATATGAGACCACTTCAGCACTGGTTACACTCCCGAGTCCCGAGATGGGCATGGCGCCGCGGTGCACTTCGGGTGAACATCACACAGGAGTGTCGCCGCTCCTTCAGCCCCTGGACAGACCTTGCCTTTCTACGGGCCGGGGTGCCCTTAGAACAAGTGTCTCGGCATGTTGTTGTCACGACAGATGCCTCCAGCACGGGCTGGGGCGCTACATGCAACGGGCAGGCAGCCTCGGGGCTCTGGACGGGGCCTCGACTGCTTTGGCACATCAACTGCCTAGAGCTGCTGGCAGTGCATCTAGCCTTGCGGCAGTTTCGGCCACTGCTGTTAAGCAAGCATGTGTTGGTCCGTACGGACAACACTGCGGCTGTGTCATATATCAACCGGATGGGGGGTATACGATCACGCCGCATGTCACAGCTCGCCCGCCATCTCCTCCTCTGGAGTCACACGTGGCTCAAATCGCTGCGCGCTGTCCACATTCCGGGGGTGCTCAATCGTGCGGCCGACGCGCTCTCACGACAGCTCACCTTCCCCGGAGAATGGCGACTCCATCCCGAGACGATCCGGCTGATTTGGAGTCGATTCGGAGAAGCTCAGGTAGACCTGTTTGCTTCTCGCGAGTCCTCCCACTGCCAGTGGTTTTTCTCCCTGGCCGAGGGCTCCCTCGGCACGGACGCACTGGCACACAGCTGGCCTCGGGCTCTATGCAAGTATGCATTTCCCCCAGTGAGCCTGCTCGCACAGACCCTGTGCAAAGTCAGGGAGGACGAGGAGCAGGTCCTGCTGGTCGCGCCGTTCTGGCCCACCCGGACCTGGTTTCCCGAACTCATTCTCCTCGCGACAGCCCCTCCCTGGCGCATTCCTCTGAGGAAGGACCTCCTTTCTCAGGGGCTCGGCACCATTTGGCACCCGCGTCCAGACCTGTGGAACCTCCATGTGTGGCTCCTGGACGGGACGCGGCAGACTTGAGCGATCTCCCACAGGCAGTGGTAGAGACCATCACTCAGGCTAGAGCTCCTTCTACAAGGCAAGCCTACGCCCTGAAGTGGAGTCTGTTCGCGAACTGGTGTTCTTCTCGCCGAGAAGACCCCCGAAGATGCACGATTGGAGTAGTGCTTTCTTTCCTGCAAGAAAGGTTGGAGCGTAGGCTGTCACCCTCCACCTTGAAAGTGTATGTGGCCGCTATCGCGGCCCATCACGATGCAGTGGACGGCCGGTCCCTGGGAAAGCATGATCTCATCGTGAGGTTCCTGAGGGGTGCCAGGAGATTGAACCCCTCTAGGCCACCCCTGATGCCCTCCTGGGACCTCTCTATCGTCCTGGCTGGACTTCAGAAGGGTCCCTGTGAGCCGCTGGACTCAGTCGAGCTAAGATACCTGTCGGCTAAGACAGCGCTCCTGACCGCGCTCACTTCCATCAAAAGGGTCGGGGACCTCCAAGCATTTTCGGTAAGCGAAGAGTGCCATGTGTTCGGGCCGGACTACTCTCACGTTGTCTTGAGACCCCGGCCTGGATACGTGCCCAAGGTTCCCACCACGCCCTTCCGCGATCAGGTGGTGAACCTGCAAGCACTGCCCTCGGAGGAGGCAGACCCAGCCTTGGCGTTGCTGTGTCCCGTAAGAGCTTTACGCATATACGTGGAACGCACCCGGAGCTTCAGAAGCTCCGAGCAGCTCTTTGTCTGTTACGGAGGTCAGCAGAAAGGGAAGGCTGTCTCCAAGCAGAGGTTGGCCCACTGGATAGTGGATGCCATCGCCTTGGCGTACCAGTCCCAAGGCGAGCCGTGCCCCATGGGGGTGAGGGCTCACTCCACACGGAGTGTTGCCTCCTCCTATGCCTTGGCGCACGGCGCCTCTCTGGCAGACATCTGTAGAGCTGCGGGCTGGGCGACACCGAACACCTTCGCAAGATTTTACAATCTTCGAGTTGAACCAGTTTCTTCCCGCGTATTAGGGAACAGGTAAGTAGCAGGAAGAACTGGCGGGTGTCACGCTTGCTGCGCCATTCCCCCTCACCCGGGGATACGAGCGCCTGTTTTCTCCTCCAGTTCAGTTCCCCGGACGGCGAACCCTGGTGGAGTTCCTCCAGCACCCCCGGCAGTCAGACTGGGCGGAGCAGTCTGACGCCAGGCCCAGTACTTGTGCTTGCTCGCCCGGGTCTCCGGTCAGCCCCTGTACTCGGCTAGGTGTCCGTATGGCTTTGATTCCCCTCGGGTAATCCCATACGTGTATTCTTCCACGGTAAGGTTTCCCTCACGGTAAACCCGTGTCTTCCCTTTGACAGAGCTCTCTGTCAGGCCCTGCTGGCAGCCCTCCTCCCTACTCCTAGGTAGGATCTGCCCCAGGGTCCAGTCGTATGTAGTACTGCCCCAGGCCTGGGTCAGTCCATATCAGTGTCTCCACATGGTACCTCCCTTCGGGCAGGATGTGGCCTCCGTAGCGCCCTTCTCCGGAAGGCTCGCTTCCCCGTCGTTACTGCCAAGCTGTAACAACAAACAGGAAAGACGTGAAGTATCTTTCATTGAAGGTCGAAATCCCTTCCGACACTGGGGTAAGGAACAGCGGCTTGGCTATCTCCAGCAGCGATGTACTCAGTGGTCCCTGCGGGCACCAAGGTTAGCGAATTTGCGCTGGGGCGATGGGAAGGTTGCGACCTTCGCATGGCATTTGTTGGTCACGCGCTCGCTTGTCAAACATCTGCATGCCACAAGGTCGTGACGGGGTTCAGGTTGTGGCGCTTTCCATAAGACCCCTATGTCGTCACGACATAACTCGTAGTGACCGACAGATAGGGAACGTCTCGGTTACGTACGTAACCCTCGTTCCCTGATGGAGGGAACGGAGACGTTATGTCCCCATGCCACAATCTTGAACCACCGCTGGTTGCCTGGGACTCTGTCTCGGCTCCTCAGTGGAAAACCTGATCAGTGGATGCACCTGTCGCCCTTTTATACCCGTATGCACGGGGAGGGGCTCAGGTATGCAAATTCCACTAGCCAATATTTATTGGCGTTTTCTCTTTACAGAGATGATTGGGGCTTCCAGGTAAATCCCCTATGTCGTCACGACATAACGTCTCCGTTCCCTCCATCAGGGAACGAGGGTTACGTACGTAACCGAGACGTTCTAACTGTAGCAAAGACTGCCATGCGAAGACTAAGAAACCATTTCCCAAAGTAAGTCTGCAACTGGCAATTAAATACAAGTCTCTTGTGACAGAACGCTGAGAGAATTTCATTTAAGCTTGACCTACCTTGCATTGTTCATTCAGTGTGAGTTCATTTCATCTCTCATGAAGACAACACAAATTACTTTTAATTAACCAAGCTGATTACAAACATAATTCACTCGAAACGCTTTTTGAGTAAATGTCCAATCATTTAGATAGAAATTGTCCTGATTAATTAGAGACAAACCTGTAAGATTTTTTTTTCTCAGTTGCTTGAATTCATTGTTCAAAAAGAATTTACGCCACTTCAAATTACAGTTTTTACAGTAAAATTCCATTTCTTACAATTAAATAAACTCAAAGGATCCATTTTCAGACAATATTGATGTAACGATGCACCCAGCCAGTTGAAAATCAATACAAATTATTTTCAAGTCAGCTGAAAAATTAATGAATCACAATACATTTCGGGGTGGGGGTTTATGTGAATGTATCTCTGAAGGCAACTGACTGTCTTCAGACAAGTTTAGATGGCATTTTATTTTATTTGTATAAGGCATATTAAAGTAGTGCTTATAAGTGCAGTGCTGTATTGCCATTGTTACATCACCACCTGCTGTCAGAAAGTGAATTTGCATTTTCACTCGTCTGCTGTTTTTGTTTCATTTAGATATGTTTTATGTAGTATAGTTTCACAAAACTGAAATTTGAAATTATACAGTCTAATTTAAATCAAAAACTGCTCTTGTTGCATACATGCAGCATCTTTGCTTGGATCATGATAAAAATGCAGTGGTTGCCTCATTTTAAATGGAAAGAGATTTATTTTATTGTATTATTATTTGATTTGGGATTTGTTTTAAAATTTCAGTAAAATTTTAATATTTGACATATTTCAATTCCACTAAGAAATGTGCAGCATTTTGTCTGAGAAATAATAAAAGGACATCTTTTCATTTAAAATTTGTCTTAAATCTCATTTTGTTAAAAAAAATAATTGTGAGAAAATCAGACAGTGAATCATATCGCACTGTGAGTAGAGTGAATTGTTACATCCCTATCATACAACCTTTTAGCCTTTAAAATGAAAAAGTAATTATTATATACAATGTTTTGTTCTTGTTGAGACCTTGGAGAAAACACTTTATTTTGCCACTGACATGTTCTAAGAATATTTCCTGCAGGAACAGACTTGAATGAGGGGACACCTTTCAGCACTTAAAAACTCAATCTAGTATAAATGTGAGAAAATTCTGAAAAAAAGTGTCCTTGTGGAAACATATAATGTATGTTTTGAAATTATTTCTGTTCACCTCAGTTGATGTACAAACTGATCAGCCACAACATAAAAACCTCAGAGGTGATGTGAATATCACTGATTATATGGCACCTATATTAGGCAGCAAGTGAACAGTCAGTTCTTGAAGTTCATGTGCTGGAAGCAGGAAAAATGAGCAAGCAAAAAGAGTGACTTGACGACTGGGTCAAAGCATCTCCAGAACGGCATGTCTTGTATGGCGCTCCCAGTGTCAGTACTTACCAGAATTGGTGCAACTTGTGAATTGGCATCAGGGTCATCCAAAGCTCATTGATTATCTGATGGTAGAGGACTCTTTCAGTAGGATAATGCACCTGTCACACTGCACACATCGTTTAGGAATGGTTTGAGGAACATAACAAGGGTTCAAGGTGTTGCCTTGCCCTCCAAATTCCCCAGATCTCAATCCTGCTGAGCAACTATGAGATGTGCTGGGCCAACACATCTAATCCATGGAGGTCTCACTTCACAACTTGCAGGACTTAAAAGATCTGCTGCTAATGAATTGGTGCCAGAAACCACAGGACACACTCAGAGGTCTTGTGGAGTCCATGCCTCACCGCATTAGAGCTGTTTTGGCATATGGTTTGGGCCTACATGATATAAGGCATATGGTTTTAATATTGTGGTTGACATTAGGTCTTAAAGTAATAGCAGCCTTATATACTTGTCATTAATAGTAATCAATCAACAAATGGGAAAATTACTCACCGCTCATGACTTAATAATTTTTGTACATTTAATAAAAAGCCATGTGTATTTCATTTATACAGTGTTGCATTTTATATTTGCGATTATTCACTTTCTGTAGTATTTCCTACCTGAATATTGTTGGACAGATTTACCTGACAAAAATTACAGCATTTGCATTGTATACAAAAAAATAGTATCTTTGTTCTATTGTTCTATTTACACGTCTTCAGTAAGCTTGAGACTCTTGAGAACGTTTTACTTATATTAGTTGTAGGGCCTATTAGTTTATTTAGCAAAATAGTCATGAAAATAAAAACAACAACAACCATTCATTCATTATGTTTACAATTAATAAGAAAACAACATTGTTTTTATTTTCTATAATTACAAAAATATATATATTTATTATTTGAATGTATTAATAATAATAATAAAGCATTATTAAGTAAAAAAAAACATATATAAAGCAAGGGTACAACAGTTGTTGACCACTGTGCAAGTACAAATCATATTAAAATGACATCAAAAACAAAGTGTGTGTACACTATATATACACCACGATGCAATTAAATTATTATTATTAATTTTATTATTATTGTTGTTGTTGTTGTTGTTGTTATAGTTTATGTATCTTAATGTTGTTAAATACCTCAATGGCTACTAAGACAACTAAGTCACCATTTCAGTCTTAAAAGCTGTGTCATACCATACAGAATGTTATATGTAATAAATAAATAATAATAATAAAAAAACAGTCCATCCATTATACCTTTCATAGGCTAAATAAGCAACCCATTCCATAAATCATCCTTAGGCAAAGAAAGAACATCTTCAATTTGCAGAGTGCTATGATTTTTCTTCCTACCTTGAAGCTTGGTGATATCTTCTAAGAGTGTCTGTGATGTAATACATCAATCTGCATTATTATTTTATCTGTGCAAGCACAGAACATTAACACACACAAATCTGCAGTGTTTAGTTAGACATGTCAAAGGAGTGGCTTTGATGTCAAGAGACGACTTTGATATGCAAAATCCTTGAAAGTTACCTTGGATGAGATGCTTATATTATTCCCTATGAACACAAATCTCTTGACTTTGGGTCTCCACAAACATCGGCTTTGTACGTTCTGCCTCCCATTTATCTAGAGGTAAGACAACAAAAAGCTCCTCCTGTCTTCAAACGTTCATCTGCAGAACTTCAAAGAGACTCGTACCTGAGACACGGTAGAGGTAGACTGATCATCAAAGTGTAGAGTACACCTCTTGTGTGTGTACTTGGTTATCTGATCTGAAGAACTCTTGTTACTGCCATGAGGACCTGTCACCAATAGAAATAAGAAGTCAGGTGTCACTAATCTCAGCGACCTCATTGGTTTTTAATTATTGATTGTAAACCTCAGATAACCTCAGTATTGCATCCATAGCACTACATTTGTTCACATTTAGTGAGCTTTAGACTTACTCGACAGTTAGCTTAAGTTTCTTAAAATTACCTAGAATAAAAAATGATATGGCAGCTAGAATGGAATATACAAAAGTACTTAAGTTTCCTCTATTCATGTAGCTACCACAATATTTAAAAAGCACTGGTTCAAAATAATGTTAAAGGGGTCATTGGATGCCCATTTTCCCAGTTGATATGATTCTTTAGGGTCTTAATGAGAAGTATTTAACATATTTTCGTTAAAATTTCTCAGCGGTAGTGTAAAAAACACCCTTTTTACCTTGTCAAAATCAGCCCTTTTTAGAGCGAGCCGTTCTGTTGCATTTGCCTTTAAATGCTAATGAGCATTGGGGGCGCTGGAAGCAATATTTTTGAAAGGGGGGCGCTGAGCTGTTCTTGGGGGGCATTTGGTTAAGGCGAGTTTAGAGTTCAAGTTTTAGATGTATGAGCTGAAGCTTGCAAAAGAAAATGGTCTGCCACATCCTAACGCCGTATCTACACTGGATGCATCAAAGGGCACTTTCTGTATGTATTTGTCAACTTGTCTGTAGCGCAAGCGCGTTGAGTGCATCAGAAATAGAACGCGGCAACCGTTTACTGTAGCGCTTGCGCTCATTTACTGAACGACTCATTATAACGGGATCCATGTGCTTTGCCGCAACATGTCGCGCCGTTCGCGCACGGTGTAGTAGTGTTAATACTATGGCTTCTAGACTAGACCGTGTATCATTTCCATAGCAACGACTCTTTACTTTAGTGTTCGCTTGGCTTTCTGTAGCGCAGCTGATGAACTTCCCGTGGAACCAATATGCATTTAGACACAATAAAGCATGATATGCTTTTTCTTGTTTAGAAAAATTTATATAAATGCTTTTTGTTTGCTGATTGACAAATTTCTAAAGAGTTTATTCAAGGCACATAAATATAGCCTTATTTATATTCACGTGGCTTTTTTTCTTCTTGGGAAACTTATGATAATATTTCAAGTCCAGTCAAATCAAATATGTCATGAATGCCATGTGCCATTCAGTGTTATATATGGGTTAAAATTAGGGGTGTCAACTTTAACACGTTAAAGCATTTGATTAATCTAAAAAATTTAATGCGCCAAATTTTATTTTGTAAATATAAACAAATTTTGATTTTGATGGCTGCAACACACTCCAAAATAGTTGGGACAGAGGCATTACGTTCCCTTTAATTACAATGTTTAATTGTTTGGGAATTGAGGATACTAATTCTTGAAAGTTTTGTGAGCAAAATTTTGCCCAATCTCACTAGATACAAGACTTCAGATGCCCATCCATCTGTTGTCATCGTTGTCTGATTCTTCTTTTCATGATGGGCCGTACATGTTCAATAGGAGACAGATCTGCTGGCCAGTCATTCACATGCACGTGTCTATGAAACCATGTTGTTGTAGCACATGCAGAATGAGAGCTGGCATTGTCTTGATCTAATAACCATGGACTTCCCATGAAAGACATCATCTTGATGGCAGTATGTCTCTGTAAAATATACCAATATATGCCTCCATGTCATTGGCACCTTAACACATATGCCAGTCACCCATGCTGTTTGCTCTGCTGCACCCCCATACCATGACAGACGTGTGCTTTTGCATCTGTCGCTGATGAAAAGTCTGGATGGTCCCTTTGGTCTTTGGGACTGAAAACTCGACATCCATTTTTCCCAAGAAACAAGTTGAAATGTGGACTCATTTGAGCACAGCACATTTCCACTGTTTTTTTTTTTTTGGCTATCTGAGATGAGCTCTGGTCCTGAGAATCCAGTGTTATCACTGCATAAAATTTATAGCTTTCTCCTTGAGTAAAAGAGATTCAAATTGCATTTCTTGATGCAGCAGCCGACTGTGTTAAATGACAGCAGTTTTCTGAAGTACTCCTGAGCCCATGTGGCTATATTTAACACTGCAGCATGATGGTTTTTCATACAATGCCATCTGATGGCTCAAAGGTCATGCAAATTCACCTGAGGTTTTCTGCTTTGCCCTACACAGACTGAGATTTCTCTGGATTCCCTGAATCTCTTCACAGTATGGTAGTTGGTGAAAGACCAAATACAGAATTCTTTGTGATTTTGCAATGAGAAATGGGATTTTTGATTTGTTTGGCACAAAGTGATGAGCCATGACTGAGACTGAGATGATCCTTTTATACCCAAACATGATACCCTGGCCTATATTACCAGTCCACCTGCTTACTGTGAACTGTTTCAAAATATTTTAATTTGGATATTCTATAGCCTTTTCATTTTTATTTTCCCTCTGTCCCAACTTAATTGGAGTGTGTTGCAGCCATCAAAACTGAGATTTGTTTATATTTATAAAATGTATTTATGTTGGTCAGCAAAAACATTGGAAACATTTTCTTTGTACTTCTGTCAATTAAATAAAAGTTAAAGAGAACTAACAAATCACAGGTTCTTGATTTTATTGCATTTTACAAAACATCCCAACGGGTTGTACTTTGAAGTATTTGTAAGCAAACTTTGAAGTATTGTCACATAATTTATGAAATATATTATGTAAATGTGGTATTTACCCACCAAAATTACCATGTCTACTATGTCAGAAAAAAAGGAAATTCAGTATATTTAAATAAAAAAAAGGGTATTTTCCAAAAACTAAGGGATAAATATTGTTATTTTTCACTGAAAGCTAATTGAAAACATCCATACATTTGACAGCACTAAAAGGGTGTTCAAGAGTTCCAGGAACAGAAGAACAAATTAAAATCTATTTTTGTTTTTAAATGCCCCTGTGGATATATTCTAAACATGATATTTTTTTATCAAGTCTCTTTAAATTTGGGGCAAGGTATATCAGATCTCAACATCATTGAAGCTGTAGTAATGAAAATCACCATCATGCTTAAAAACTAAGCTTAAATTAATCGTATTACACTTATTTTCAAATATTTCACTGTAAAAAAAGTGTCTTTTTCACTGTCTTATTTGATCAATTCAATAGATCCTTAAATTAACTTTATTTCTTAAAAATCATAATAACCCCATACACAAGATGGCGCCGCTGTGTTCAGAAGCCATCCAGGTCGCTCCGCTTAGATTGTGCTTTTATTTACTTTTTTACTTACTTTTGCTTTCTCTTTTTACACACATAACGTCTGCACTGATCACTTACGACAAAGGTACACTTTTGGACATTGGACACCGCTACACTAACCTGTTTCAGGACACTTTATCCTCGAATCCATCGTGGCCTCTCGAGATTCTTCGGAACACGGAGGATAATAATAGCCACAGGCGACGGAACAAGAAACAAAAAAGGGGATATTACTTATAAAGATGAAAAAAATACCACTGGGTGGTATTTTTACTGGCACCTTTCTATTCACACTGTTTTAAACCATTTCTTTTCTTTTAAACCTTCACTTACCCTTCTTTGCTTTTGCCCTTCTTAAAAACAACCATATAATCTTATACGTGAATGTACTTTTCAAAATTTGTTATAAAACAGTTATTCCTGGCAACATGAATAGGTAGTATGTTTGCTTAACATAGCGTCAAACATGACAATTTACGAGACTAATAACATGTTTTGCTCCAAAATCACTATATAACATCAGTTGTGTTTGAAACAGTTAGCTTCTGTGGTTCCATGTTGCTTCTAATCACAGTGAGACAGAAAATATATTTTATAAAATTCTATACTGTGATACAAGTTATGTCAATTAGCATTGCATTGCAGTTTTGTGTTTATTGTCTTCTATGTTTCATCAGTCAAAGCGTCTCTATCTGCATGTTATTCAGCTGTAGTGATATCTGATGCATCTGATCCCGCGCCGTAACAGTCCACCGGGGAGGGGGGGTGGGCACCCTGGAGGCTGGTGCAGGACAGGGACAAGGGGAACACCTACAGGGCGGAGCAGACAGGACCGGTCCGGGGACTCCGGAGCCATGGCGGGGCAGGGCTTCGTAGCCTTGGCCTCGCCACTCGGCCCGGCCACTACCGCCGAAGCCCTACTACCCCCCCCCCCCAAAAAAAAAATCCTTGGGGAACTTAAGACCAGATTTAAAATGCTCCTGTGGATAATGCTTTCGGGGACATGACATGAACCTTGGAGCTGAAGAGAGCCGCAGCCGGCGGGCTTGACGTCGGAGCAGCCAGCGGGCTAGACTTCAGAGTGGCTGGGGATAGCCACATCCGGCGGGCTGGACAGATGAACGGCTGGCAGACTTGACTGATGAGCAGCCGGCGAACTTGACTGAGGATCGGCCGGTGGGCTTGGGATAGCCACAGCTGGCGGGCTGGACAGATGATCGGCTGACAGACTTGACTGATGATCGACCGGCAGGCTTGAGT